>OU696530.1:52858497-54108497 GCA_916048285.2 Bellardia pandia
CCATTGTAAGGTATTTAAAAGCGATCTTGTAAAGCTTGGGTAACTGTGATTTATATTTCCAAATATCGAACGGATTTTCGTTCAGTCTTCCAACGGGAGTCCTCAACTAAACTGAAAGTTCATCAGACAATATATCTTCAGTCTTGTTGCTTTTCCAATTTCTATGAACCAGTTTATAATGGCTAGTCCATAGTGAAAAAGTATCCTCACTTTTATCGGATTTTTCTGAGTCAGATTCAATATCTTCATTTTGCAAAAGAGTATTTTTCATTAATTCCTTGATCTTTGATACAGCATTGGCAACGGCTATTGCATCATTAAAGTTAATTTTTTTGAATCGAGGGTTTAAAATTTAGATTCGTTTATATACCAATATACACGTTCTGTATACAATTTGTCATTTCGATGCATCGAAAGAAAACATCGATGTTTTCCGATTGTTTATACTGCGTTTCCACTGTACATGCTTCGCTCTCTATTCATGCTTTACACCCCAATCTTTAGTGAAACAACTTGCTTCACCATACAACATTTTAAGAGCGAATCAAGTAGATTCATATTGAATCAACTTGCGAAGCAGGAAAAATTGCACTCTTCTATAATTTTTATCGCAAGTTTATCTGCACTAGCTGTAAAAATTTAATATTATTGTAAACAAAGCAAATTATTTTCTTGTTGCTGGAAGTAAAGAAAGTAAATACGTACGAATGTATGCTTTTTTTCATATAAGCTAACTAATTTTCACTCAGTTTTTTTGTCCATTAAAAAAATATTTTCCACAAATTGTAAATTCTGTTTTTTTTATTCTGTTTATTTATTAAAAATAACTGTCAAATCGAATCAAGTTTTTTGGTCATGTAAACAGCATGATTCATAAACATTATTCAGAGAGCGAAGCGGGTGATTCAAGTCGTCGTGGAAACATAGTATTAGGAGCAAAAAAAAAAAATCGGATTATATCGATGTTTTGACACAATACATCGAGTGTTTTTAAAACATCGATGTTTTTTGTCCATCCCTAGTACATACTTGTAAACAATAATATAGAAAAAATTATTCATTCAATTTCCATTTCAACCAGTTTTTGTTGTTGTTTTTGCCATAATTGTAGCAAAGTGTATACATGGCAACCAGCAATATAAACAATCAAATTCATTTGTTTAACAAAAAAAAAACAAAATACCAACAACGTCAGAAAATGATAATATTATACTACTATTGCAATTCCACATGAACAATAAGAGGCACTCACTCACTTAATCAAAATAAAAAAAAATACTTGAAGGATTTAAATTCTGTAGATAAAAAGGTTATTTAAAAAATATTGAAACAAATGCATATGTATGTACATTAGGGTGGTTTTTTAAAATGCATTTTCGATTTTTAAAGGTGCTCACATCTAGAATTATGTAATTTAGTGTTAAAATACAATTGCGAAAATTTTAGCTCAATCGGACTATGCCTTCCTATGCCTGAAAGAGCCTCAAAGTTTTCAAAAATGCCTGTTTTTCACGAAATAGCGCCATGTTTCTGCTTTAGTTATAAATGCCATAATTTATTAGAATAAATTTACTATCAAATGAAAGGTAAATACATTGACTTTAAAATATTCAAGCACAAAATATTCAAGCAGAAATTAAAAATCGGGGAGTCCCCAATTTGATTTTGACGTTGCGCTTGTAATGTTACTTTAAGAGAAATATTCATTTAAAGGTTTTTGTGTTAAGTGAACAGTTCGTACAAGATATTTAAGTCAAAATGGCAGTACTTCGTTCAATGTTCATATCCGTGCTAAAACTCAGATTTATTTAATTGGACATTCATCTCAACAAATAACCGGCAGCAAGCTACCATCAAACTATCAAGTACATACAGGCATTTTTTTATAATATGCGTAACATTGGATTACCCCTCTGTGAAGCCGCAAAACTCAAAACTCAAAAACTAAGTTTCTACCATATTTGCCCAAGTTTAATAAAAAAAAAAATTAAATATTGGAATCTATAAAATGTGTTCTTTTTCTCACTGCAATAGAAAATTTACAAAATATCTCATTCTCTTCTGAATCGGAAGTGGAAGAAATGGCTTCTGACGATGTATTTACCGGCGATGGAAAAATCGGAAAATTAGAAATTGAGAGTAAAAAGAAGAAATACAGTCGCGGATATAAAAAAAGTTATAACCGAACAGCTATCAATTTTATTAGATATGTTCATTTTCGAAAACTTTGGGGCTTTTTCGGCACGGGAAGGCATAGTCCGATTGAGCGAAAGCTTTTACAATTGTATTTTAACACTAAATAGAACATTTCTAAGCGTGAGCACTTACAAATTTCGAAAAAAAAAATTACCATATTCAATAAAACCACCCTAATGTACATATGTACAAAAATATGAAGGTGAAAATACATATCTACATACATATCGATGGTCTCATGTAGAAAGGCCCTAACTCGCATATTTACAGGAGAAGGTAAAAACATAATAGAAACTTTAATATTCAAAATGTAACTTTTTTTGTACAACTGCTTATAAAAGCGTTATTTTTTACACTATTGCAATAAATTTTTGTGAGGAGGTGTATTTGCATTGAAATCGCAAAAAAACAAATATCGAAAAAATACCGAGTTAGGGCCTTTCTACATGAGACCAACGATATGTATATTTACTCAATGCTAGTCAGTGTTGCCAGCAAATGATTTTAAAAATATGCTAAAACTTGAAAAACTAAGAGCTAAAATGTTCTAGAGAAGAACAAATAAGTGCTAAATATTTTCAATGTAACAATACAATTCTTATTGCAAATGTTACAAATATAAATTATAGTTTCTTCTAATTTTGTTCATAACAATTGTTGACTAGTTTTAATAGATTACATTTCATATATTAATTCAAAAATTTCCGTGTTCATTTACTTACCACACCGAAAGAAATTTAGTAAATATTAATACAAGTTATTTTTTATTTCTTCAAAAGTACTTTTTGGAGTAAAATAGTAAAAATTTGTTCGAGAAAAACATTTTTTTATCAAGCAAATTATGCTAAAAAGCATTTAGCATAATTTTTAAAAATTTAAATGCATTTTCGAGAAACAAAATGCTAAATCTAGCACTGAAAGTGCTAAAATGGCAACACTGATGCTAGTTGAATCATTTACTTTAAATTACATACATATTATGTATGTATGTTTAGGTATACTTTAATTAATTGTTAATATGTGTCTGAACCAGCGTTGTCAACTTGTGTGCATTTCGCACAATTTTTGGTGCTTCTCTAAATTTTTTGGTGGCACCAACTGGTGCGCTGTGTGCTTTTTTTAATTTCGGTGCGTCTTTTAATTTTTTCGAAAATGTAGTGAAATCGTTCTTTTTACTAATTTTTAATTGCAGTTTTTTAATAATTCATTATCATGAAATCAATACAAAGAAAAAGGACCCCAATTAAATATATTTTAAATACGAATGTATGACAACACAAATAAAAAGACAAGCGGTTACCCTGCTGTAATGTCGTATCAACAAAATGAATCTGACAATGTTAAAGTTATATGTAATATGTTTGGCAGACTTTTTTTCAACCACCTACTCAAATAAAAATTACGATGATACAGTCAAGTATCCATATATATTAGATGAAAATCAATCTATATCCTTACCATATCTTGATGTTTCTACAGTCCTAAATGGCATTAAAAAGCTTATGTTCTCATCTAGTTCCAGTCCTAACAATATCCTCAGTAATATATTAATCAACTGCTCCCCCATTAACACTTTTGTTTAACACTTCTATTCTTAATGGATACTTTTCAGAAATTTAGAAGGAATCATATATTTTTCCATTATTTAAATCTGGCAGCAAATCTGATGTCGAAAATTATCGAGTATTATACCGAAACTGTTTGAAAAATTAATAACCGATCATTTAAATTATCAAGTATCACATTTAGTATCTTTTAGTATATTTTGTAAACTGTCTATAAGGAATTCATTTCCATAGACAAATAAAGTAAAATAAATAAATAAATACTATCAAATTAGTCACATTAAGTTTATTGCTAAAGGTTATTTTATATTTATTAGGTCGTTTATTTAAAAAAGGCTTTTAATATTATTACTTTTACTATTAATCGTTGATATCTTTTTAAAAAGTTTTATATAGAATTTATGAAATTAAAAAAATGTAAAATTATTTCAATAAATATTTTCAATAAAAGAGATGTTTAGAACTTGGTGCTTTTTTTTCTCCATTTTGGTGCGTTTTGAAATTTCAAAGTTGACAACGCTGGTCTGAACACATGTGTTCATTAGTTTAATGTTGTATCAAATGAATTTATGTATGATTGTATCAAAATTATAATCTAGGTTCCAAGTCCACTTCTTATGAAAATTAAGAATCGAATATAACGTAGGAGTATTTAAGTATAAAAAAAATACTCTGTTTGCTTTAAAATACTTTACTATAATTTCGTTTTTTCGTTGTTGTAAAATCGATTTTATTAAAATAAAATGTAATTTCTAAATTTAATATATGAACATACATATACATATGTATACAAAGTTGCTCCAATACCGTTTGAAAACAATTTTAGAGAAAGCAACTTTATTCTATGTTTCCTTCGTATACATATATGTGTGTAACAACTTCAAAATAAGATGATATATATGAATAATGAGACAATTTCAGAATTAGGGAGTCTTGAAATCAAGGATAATTATTTACAGGTGCCATATTTTCTACCTTTTTTTTAATACGAAATTTAGAAGGTAAATATGGTCTTTTCTTTTCCGTTAAATGAGCGAAAATGAGAGAAAATATTTTTTACGAACAACTTTCAGCTCTCAGAATTGGTTTAATTTTATATTTTGTCTGGACATTATTAAATTGTGTTTGAAAAATATACACAATATTTTCAAATAATTTAATATTTATTTGTTGACACTTAAAAACCAAAGCAAAATAAATCAATGGCCGCAGTATCACCACTTGTAAAACTAATAGATTTTGTTTACATATGGCAGCTTTGATTTTCCAGAAAATTCGTTCGAATTGTGTTAATCGTGCTGCAAAAAACTCTCAGTAAAAAAATTTTTTTCCGAACAAAATTTTCGTTCGGAACAAATGGGTGAATCCACCTTTATACATTCATACCACAGTGTGATCTATGCACACTGGAAAAAACGACGTTTATAGGAGTTATTTTTTTATTTCGGATCCCTTATATGGTCATAAAATATTTTACATTATTTGAGTCTTATGGTGAATGTCATATTTTAATAACCATATTATCAGGCATGTGATGGAAATCGAAAACAAAAACGAATGAGTTTTAGAAGTAAATTTTTTCGTAATATTTCTGTATTGAAAAACATTTATCACATAAAATATAAAGATATTGGGCTACTAAAGAGAATCTTAAAACAAAAATTTTAAAAATTAGATTATAAATGCATTAAAATATATTTCCAAAACTGATTCGTTTTCGATTTCCATCACATGCCTGTATATTTAATAACGCTGTCGCCAATTATGGACTGAACTTCACAAAATCCAATAGTCAAATTTTTACTTATGTACATTTAACTGATCTGTGTAAAATTTCAATTCTATATCTATATTTATAAAATATTTACTTTTTCGGAATTGGTCACTATATGGGAACTATGACCTATTATGAGCTGATCATGATTAAGTTCTTTACTATGATTTATATATTATTTATTTGTGTCGAATTTCAACTTGTTAATGAAGGTTATAAGAGATTTAGGGAATTTTCGGAAGTGGACTTTATATGGGTCCCAAATATGGAGGATTATTTTTAGTATTATACTTATTTTTGCTGAATTTTGTGTAAATACCACATTTTTATAGACCATAGAGCCATATTCCGGGAAGATATTTGTATAAGGGCACAATTCTTTGCATTTTCAAAAAGACTTTTTCTTCTATAAAGAAAATAAAGTGTGCAAAATTTTAATTTCAAAATTTCAAAAAAATATCAGTAAATAGGAAATTGTGTCTATTTTTTTTGTAAATACATACAAAAACTTTTGACAAATAAGATATTCATGGAAGACATTTTTAGACAAAAATGTGTTATTTTAAGTTTTTTGCTAAAACAAAATTTATATAAATTGAAATAAAACTTTTTTTCATTAATACCTATATTTTAATAAAATTTTGCATTCATAAGGACATATTTGAGCAAAATACTAAAATGAAAACAAAATTCACAATTTTTTAAAAGATTGATCATCTTTTAAAAGTTTTCAAATATCCCAAAAATGGGATTTTTTAGATTTTTAGCCATATTGGGGCCAAACACCTTATGATGCAATATGTAATTGAGAACATATTGGGCAATACAAAATCGGTTATTATTTATGGATAATTGCCCTTAAGTTGAATTTTACATAAAAATAGCCTTATTTTGAATAATTCTGGTCCGAAGACAAAGTTTTTTATATTTTTTTTTAATATACATAGAAGAATAGAAGTACGCTTAATGTCAAGAAATGCCCAAAAATCACACTTATAAATGTATGAAAATTTTGACTCTGTGATGATTTTTAAACGATTCTTTTTTTTTACTAGGTTTATAAAATTGCTTTAAAAAAATATTTAGAGAAAATCGCTAAATATTTGTAGGTATCTATTACAATTATCAAAAATTATTTTATTATTAAAAAACAAGATTTGGCTGGCTACAAAAGTTAAAAATTTAATTTTTATATGCGAATATCTCGTAAAATAGTAGTAGATTTCATTCGGATCGTTTTAAATGTCTCACATACCCGAGCTGCCGCTCTTTAGGGATCCGCTACTGGTAGGTTTATGAGATTGGATCTACCGTTTATAAAGTACAGATTTGTTTCCCTTATTTCCAAATTCCCTCGCTGTGCGCTGTGTTTGAATTTATCTTTTAATTTCCATTTCATATTTAAAGTACTTTTTAACATTGAACGTCCTAAATTAACGTGAAACTGGTACAACAAATTGGCACTGTCTGGTTCCTTAGAAATTATAATAGCAGATTATATTTCAAATGAATTTAACATGGTATTGCCATTGGAGATACATATGTATTTATTTAAAGTACTTAAAACACTCTGTGAAAGATAAGCTGTGTTTTCAGAACGAAAAGTTAATTATTGTATAGTAGGTAGGTATAGGTACCTATTTAAAAAATAACAATTCGAAGTTTAAAGCAAAAAACTTCGACTTATAGAATTTATATGTATACATTTTAGTTCGAGTTATGGAGAACTTCGAGTTATGGAAGTTCGAGTTACGGAAGAAGAAATGTATGCTATTTACTCTCTTGACGCTATTGCCAACCAATTTTGTTCGAGTTAGAGAAAATTCGAGCTAGAGAAGTTCGAGTTATGGAAGTTCGACTGTATGTAAATTTTCTAAAGTATATGTAGGTACCTACCTATAATTTTTACAGTCGACACTGATTATTAAAAGCAACTTAAATCAATTTCCCATTTAAATATTAACAGAACTAAAAAGATTGCTATTTTTTATTTATTTATTTTTACTTCCAAAAAAGATGTTGACATTAACATCAACGTCATGAATATAAAATAATGTTTAACCAGTGCTCAGTTCGAGATCACAGCGCTATTAGTAAGTTGATGCCACTTTTAAGTTGCAGTTAACAAAACGGCCAACAAAACAAAAAAGAAAGCAAAAAAATAAACAACCAAGTTAACAATAACCAGCTGAATGCAATCACAAACACAACCACTTAAACTTGCAGAAAAAAGGACACCTACAGCACAACAACAAACGGCCTGCTATTAAATACATAACGAGAGAACCAAAAAAATATACTTTGTATGTACCTACATATCTTTGTATGTATTTACGTAAGTATTATTTACACATACATACATACATACATATGTATATAGCAAAAAAGTGTCGCACTCAACAATAAACCCAAGAAAACACGTAAAAGCTTAAAGAAAACCACTTTAGAAATGAACCATGTAGCGTACAAATGTACATGTACTAGTACCATGGTGGTTGCATGCCACGGGCTAAAGAATACCTCAAGCTATCAAAACACAATCAAATGAAAACTTAAGAAAAAAGCCAAAAAACAGATTCTGTATATTAAAATGCAGACATACGAGTGAATATCTCTGCGAGTATTATGAAGGTATAATAAACCTGGAGAAGAGCAAGTGTTGAAGGATGTGCTCCTAAGATGTTTGTGTCTTTTTTGTGGGAGTCTAACTGGGAGAAAGAGTGTATGTGTGTATATAAGGTTTTATATTTAATATATGTACATATTTTGTATAAGTATATGTATGCACATACCTACAGAGCATTTTTCTTGTGTTTATTAATGTATGTAGGTGTATGTATTTGTTGAAAAACAAAATGATGTTCATTTTTTAATATTATTTCAAAAAATGTAGGTTCTTCCTTCTCTTTCTCGCCTTTGAAACGACTGAAAAAGAGTCATAAATATTTAAAGAGGGCGTGTTTGTGTCCATAAACATCATTATTAACATAATCATCATTCACACATTTGTGCAACATCATTATCATCTTTAACAATCATCATTATGAGTTGTTTGTGTACACAATTTCATTTCATTCATAACTGTAAATAAATATTATAGTTGAATTTAGCTCTTTACCTGGTGAAGTACCTACACTTTTGCACAAACAAAATAATTTCTCCTTTACTTTTGTTGGCTCTCTTTCTCTCTCTCTCTGTGTGTTTTTTTTACCCTTTTCCATTCTTTAATACTTTAGCAATTAACAGGATTCTTGTTTTTTGTTGTTGTTATACATGCTACTTTCTCTTTCTATCATTAATTATAAAGTTTTCTCTAGATTTAAGGGTGTTTCTCTTATTGTTATTTGATTTTTGTTTGTGCATTTTGATGTTTTTGCTTTTGCTCTTTTGTGTTTGGAAACCATCCCTTAAGATTTTTTTTCCTGAATAGGGTTTGTTGGCCAAGAATTTTCATAAATTTTAATCATACTTTAGCAAACACTACTCATCATTCGTATTTCAACCGTACAAACGTCTAAAACAAATACGCGCTAAAGAATTGTTTGAAAATAAAAAAAGACACACACACAAACACACTGATAAACTTCAGAAGAAAATATTTACGTAGTTTATTGAAAATATAATAAATAACTATTTTTGTAATAAAATAAAAACTAAAGATATAATAAAACATATACATATAACATATTAAATGTTGTAGTTTTAACCTTTAAATTAAATATTATTTAAAAACTTTGTAAACGAAAGTGTTAACAAATTTATGATTGCTTAAATAAAATATTAAAACCACGCCGCCCACGAATTGGATATAAACTTGGAGTGTTTTCCTAAATATGGTCTACTTTGTACGTATTTTTTAATTTTAAAAATAAAAAAACTTGAATTGATTTAGTTAATTTTATAAATTTTTTAAACACCGTCGGCTGTCCAATAAGAATCATTTAAATTGCTTTTGAATATTTATTTCAAAGTTGAAAATTCAGTTCTAAAATTTGTGCAAAATAATTATTACCGTCGGTATTATAGGCACCGATCGTAATCTATGTATATATGTAACGATTTATTTAATTTTAGGACCTTTTTTACAACACAACAATGAAATTTATTTGCGAATTTCGAATACGAATTTTGTACGTTTCAAAACATAACATAATTAAATTAAGCCTTTTAAGCAATTACAGTTAGTAGGTACAATCGTTTAACATAACATTTTTGATAAAAACGTTTTTCATTGTCAACAAACTGAATGTTAGAATCTTTAAATTTTTTCCAGCAATTCTCAATAAAATTTACAATCTTTATACATACATATTTTTATATTTTGAATTCTATTAAGGTGGATTCACCCCTTCGTTCCGAACAAAATATTTGTTCGGACAAAGTTTTTTTTCATATGAAGTTTGACGCCCCTTCTTTAAGAGAGAGAAAATATTCATATGAAAAAAACTTTGTCCGAACAAATATTTTGTTCAGAACGAATGGCTGAATCCACCTTTAGTGCATTAATTTTATTATTTTAATAAGCTTTCGCCATTTTTTAAGATATGTTTATTTATATATGTACCTACATACATATATATACATATATGTATGTACATTTATATGCCAACATTTTACTAATTGCATTTATACCTTTTTTAAGCAATTATTTGCTGAATTGAATTTTTTTAAGTATAAAATATTCTCTCTCAAATGTTTTATAAAAATTAAATTATTAATTAAAAAACATAATTGATAATCGCTAAAATTTACATTTTTTTTTTATTGTTTTTGGTGAATATTTGTCAAAAAAATTATAGATGTTCTTGATCCAGAACTTTACATTAATTAGTGAAAATATTACTTCCTAATATAATTTAAATTAAATAAAAATTTAAATAAAAGAATTATATTATTAATTTATTAACATATGAAAGGGCTATATTATACATAATTAAAAAAATTTAAAGAACATATAACCTTTCATATGCTTTTTTGATTAGTAAGTCCTGTTTCACACTCATCAGTTCTGACTGTCAAGTCATTTATTTTTCAATGAGAAGGAAAAAGATAAAAAATAATTTTCTCTTTCCTTCTCATTGAAAAATACTTGACGAGTCAGAACTGCTGAGTGTGAAACAGGTCTAAAATTAAATATCTAATCAATGATATATGAACGCCTAAAGTTATACATGCTTTTTAAAAAATTGTTTGTTAATTTACTAAAATGTTTTTAATAAAATCGGCATTTTTTTTGTAATTTAAATTAAATAAAATTATATATAACTCATTTAGAGCGGATTTTAAAGCTAAAATTGTCTTATTTTTATGTAAAAAATAATCTAATTAACGCCTAAAAATTTTCCTATTTTTTAGGACTTTTTTCAAAAAGAGTTACCAAAACCTTATTAAAATAACAAAAAAGCGTAGGAGAAAAACAGGATTAGGGAGAAAACTTTACATGAAAACAAAGACATAATTTAAAGTTTTTGTCGTAAAACTAAACCGAATTTTTAAAAATTTAGAACCTTTTTTTGATGTTCTTGAAATTTAGAATTTAGACTCGAATAAGGATGTGATGGCTTAAAAAATTTACCAGGAATCCATAATAAAAACATTGTACAACATAAAAACTTACTTTCTGATCAATTTTTCTGCCCACGTGCTTAGATCTACATACGCAATTTCACATGCAACACTTTGTCTGCTAAAGTGTTGTATGTAGTTAGATAATATTAGGCTAAAATTGAATTATGAACTTTAACAGTCTTAAACTAAAAATGTTAGAACTAATTCGACATATTGAAATCATATAAATCTTATTTAAAATATTAATCAAAACCACAAACAGTTTGTTTAAAATAAAAAACCTCAACAAATCGCTTAAAGAAATTATTCATTCAAGTGCTAAATCGAGTTAATTAAAATATAAAATTCAAAATTCCCTTAAGAACTTAAAACTATGGTATTTGCAAAAAGTAATAAATAGCTCACTTCAACTGGAAAAACAGAAATCGGGGCGCGTACGTTCCGTAAATATAAAACGGATGTGGCATATTACATGTGACACTTCAACAGTAGGACGTCTTTGAGTTTAAACAACAAATCAACTGGGAATTATTAAAAGAAGACAGAGACCTTCTACACACTTGCAGTCAAGTGTGAATAAAATCATCAAAATCACAGTAGTAAAAAAACAACCACATAAGAAAGCCTAATTCCGCCAAAAAAAAAAAAAAAAAAAAAAAAAATTACACATGCATACATATTTAAATTGTATTTATTTATGTATTTGTTAAGAAAACAATATGTTTGTTTTTAATCATACCAACTCCTATGTATTTGAAATAAATAAATGACTTTCTTGATTTTCACTCGCCAAATTGCAAACAAATGAAATATGCAAATCGTTAAATAAATGTTTGAGGTGTGTGTAACTGGACTGGGATTGGGACTGGGACGCTGTATGCAAAATCTTTTACAAAAAGTGCACTCAAGTGTATGGAAAAGCAATCATTTTTAATTTAAAACCGCACGGGTTAAATTTCTTTAACAACATCTACCGATGATTTCTTTTATTGAAAATCACTCAAAGTTTTTATATTTGTTTGCGTATTTGCGCCACACAAAAGCATTTTAGGCAAAACACGCGCTTTGTTTGTCCTAAATAAAACAGCAGCAGCAAGCAGTTTGTTGGAAAATAAATAAAATAAAATAATATAAATCATTTGTTGTAATGCAAAATCAATTGTAATTATGGCAACCCTTTTTGGTTTTGGTTTTAGCTTTTGTGTGCGATATCCTGCCGTCGGGAAAGTTTTCTTGAGTGAAAGAGGTGTGTCAACGAATTGAATTAATTGTTTTGGTTTTTCGACTATTTTATTTAACTGTGTATTATTGATGCTTGATTGATTTTCAGTTTAAAATATGAACATACATACATACATACATACATACATACATACATTAATATTCTAATTTTTGTTTTCTTTTTTCTTCTCTCTAATTTTAGAGTCCTCGTGGCATGCAACCTTGCAGTCCATCGGGCGTTTTAGCTGTTACGATGCCTCCTTCTAAAAGTCCCACCATGGAATGTGCTGCTGGCCAAAAATCACCAGAGCCCAATAATGCAACATCATCGACTTCCAGCACACCTTTGAGCACACGCAACTGTCCTTTAAAATTTTCCATAGCGAAAATAATGGAACCAGACCAACGTTCTCACTCTTCACATGCTTTCCATCAGGACTCTGAGCGTTCTTGCAGTCCCATTGAAGTTACCAGTGATGATTGCGAAGTCATTATTACCAGTCCCGCCAATGCGGCTGATAATTATGATTCAGCCTTTAAGAAATATGTGCCATCTTCCAGTGTGCTTACCAACGCTCCCTCCTCAGCAGCGGTACAACAATTTGTTTCCACACGCCACCAGGAATTGTTGAGTCAGTATCCTTTGCTGTATTATGCCGCTCCTAATCAATTAATGTGTGCTGCTGCTGCCGCCCAATATGCTGCTTTAACAGCAGCTCAACAGCAAAATCTCTTGGGTAGCAATAGTGCTACTGCCGCCCATTTGAGTACGTTTACAGCTTCTCTCAATACTTTGCACAGTCAAACTTTGAGAAGACAGCTTTCACAACCCACCACTAGTCATCATTTTGCAGCAGCTGCTGCCGCAGCAGCAGCAGCTCAAGCTGCTCGTCATCAGGCTTTGGCTGCAGCTCATCCTCAAATACCCCAGCCGTTGGACAAGTCACCCGTCAGCCACAAGTCACGAGAATCCTCTCAGACTCCTTCTACACCTTTTCACTCCAACAAACGTAAACATTCTCCTGCCTCTAGTCACAACAACACCTCTTCATCTATCAGTGATCCCTGCTCGCCACCTGAGCCTCAACGAGCTCGCGCCGATTCTCCCAGCTCTTTGGATGATAGTCCCAATTCCGCTAATGGCGTCAAACAAAAGACATTTTCCTGCCTGGAGTGTGGAAAAGTTTTCAATGCCCATTATAATCTAACCAGACACATGCCTGTGCATACTGGAGCCCGTCCCTTTGTGTGCAAAGTCTGCGGCAAAGGCTTCAGACAGGCATCCACATTATGTCGTCATAAAATCATACATACCTCCGAAAAACCCCATAAATGTCAGACCTGTGGCAAAGCCTTTAATCGCTCCTCTACTCTCAATACACACACTCGCATACATGCCGGCTACAAACCATTTGTTTGCGAGTTTTGCGGCAAAGGTTTCCATCAAAAAGGCAACTACAAGAACCATAAGCTCACGCACAGTGGGGAAAAGGCCTACAAGTGCAACATTTGCAATAAGGCCTTCCATCAAGTCTACAATTTAACATTCCACATGCACACCCACAACGACAAGAAACCCTATACCTGCAGGGTATGTCATAAGGGTTTCTGCCGCAATTTCGACTTAAAGAAACACATGCGCAAATTGCACGACATTGGAGGCAGCAATTTACAATTGGACGATGAAAGCACCAACGATCGTTTAGAAAGACGTAGAGAGTACACTAGAAGAGAGGCGTCCATAGAATTTCACAATAGTCAATTGAATTCCAATTCATCGGATGGCTCCCTGTCACCACCCATCAACGTAACTACTCCGCCATTGTCCAGCAATGAGGGCAGTAGTTCAGCTTGGCATACATCCTCTCAATACACAACGCATTCGCTCAATTATGTGCCAACAGCGGCGAATTTAAGTCAGCCCTCGGTTACAAATTTCAGAACCGCCACAGATTATGGCGGCAGTTCGGCATTCATTAATTTTGCGCAATCATCGTCAACGGCGCAAGCAGCAGCAACTCATTTAAATCCCAATCATGCTCAGCATCTCTCGCAAGCGCATCATCAACGTTTGTCAGCCGCCGCAGCAGCCGTCAACGCCATGGACAATGTTCCCTTTATTGCCAAAGTATTTTGACATAGATACTATGCAGATTCCTTGGCTACCACGGTCCACACACTCTCTCCTACTTTTACGAGTACGACCAACGCCTCAGCTCATCACAATACTTCGAAGAGTATTTTAATTGATTGACTGCAATTCGTAGCAGCTGCAGCGGCAGCTTCTATGCCCCAACAATTGCTGACAGTTGAAACGCACACGGAATATAAAACAGCGTCTGACACAACGACAACAACAACAACAACGGCTGCAGCAAATCCAATGGAAATGTTTTTCACTCACGAAGAACATGATACTGCGGAAGTGGAAGAATTACAACGCGAGAAAGCCCTTATGGCTAGCACAACTCTGGGAACAGCGGTACAAGCTCTCAATGGTCTCTTTTGAGAGTAAACAAGCTCTCTCAGAGCAACAGAAACAGAAAACGGAACACAAAGAGATTTACATAAACTAATGGTTTCACTCACCTCCTCCATTAAAAAAAAAAACAACAACAAACAACAAAAATATAAAACATAATTGTAAAATTTAATAATAAATTCTAAGAAATACTAAAGTTGATCTTTAGTTTAGTCATCTTTCATCTTTCAAATTATAAATACTTTCTCCTGGTCTCAGTCACTCTCTATATCTTTTAGTCTTAATTTAAGTTTTTTTTTTTTAACATTTAGTTTGCTTGAATTTTCTCTCCTCTCGACTAAATAATAACGAATTTATTAGTATTTAAGTTTAATAAATTAAATTGTTTAAACGTACTCGTACTCGTACACAATAATTTGTATTTATGTATATTTTAGTTTATTCACATAATTATTAAGTTGAATGGAAACCTCTCTATCTCCTTGAATTATAAAGAATTTATAACATCATATAAATTGATATGTGTGTGTGTGTCTGTATTTATATTGTAATAAAACTGAAATTGTATATAAATTTAATTAAATTAAATGTTAATGCTGTATAAGTGTTTTTATTTTTAGTTAGTTATTTTTATCATAATTAATATAATTGTTCAAATAATTATTAATTGATTAAGTAACATTGTGTAAGAGAAGAATTTCATATAATCGAGTCATTTATTTAGAAACTATTTATTTACACTCTCTGCTCCAGGAAAATCAAGTAAAATGTTTAGTTTTAAGGATTGAAATTATTGCAAAGAAAAGAAGATGTTTATCATAATTAAATAAAAATAAAAAAATATTTAATGAAAACTTAATTTTGTAATCTTTTTTTTTTTTTTTTTGCTTAAAAGAGATTGAAACCACCGCTACCCACCACTTGTCATAATTTGACAAGAACAGCTCAAGCTTCTCAGCATTTCGCTTTCAGACACAAGTTTCCAAGAGCATCAAAAAGCGCAATTATTCTCCTGTCTCTAGTCACAACAACAGTACATGCTTAATTTAATATTTTTTTTTTGCTCTAAAAACAGTGTATTATACGCATACAATAGGCTGTAAAAACTAAATCTCTATAATTTTAAAGCCAATAAATTGTTTTTATACCCTACACCACCATAGTGGAGAGGGTATATTGTATTTGTGTATATGTTTGTAACGCGCAGAAGTATTGGTCCAATACCCACCTAAAAGTATACCGATCGATTCAGAATCACTTTCTGAGTCGATTTAACGATGTCCGTCCGTCCGTCCGTCTGGCTGGCTGTCCATGTAAAGCTTGTGCGTAGAGTGCAGGTCGTTATTTTGAAGATATTTTAATAAAATTTGGGATTGAAACTGGTGGAAATCGGTCCATTATTTCACCTGACCCCCATACAAAAGTCCTCCCAAAATTTGGGTTTACCGATCATTAATTTTTGAATTATGCAAGGAACCAAACAAATTTCATTACAAAGGAGTGGTAAATGAAGCCAAATCACATCTACAAATTTTGTGCAGATCGGTCCATAATTAGTCGTAGCTCCCATATAAGGCCCACATCCGAAAATCTCTTTAAAGAGCATAGCTCTCTGAAAAATGTGGATATCGAAATAATATTAAACGAAAATATATTTCATAGGTCTAAAACTAATACGGTACAATTTTAAATGATCGGCCCATAATTAGTCGAAACTCCCATATAAGACTCTGTCCGTAATTCACTCTAAGATCCATAAATCGTTTAAAAGTATTTATATCAAGATAAAGTTTAACACATATAATACTTATATTCACAGACATCATGACACTAAATTTTTGGATGATCGGTCCACAATTGGTTATATCTCCCATATAGCGCCCATTTCTGAAAAACCATTTTATACATATACTGGGTGTAGGGTATTATGTGGTCGGGCTTGACCGACTATACTTTCTTACTTGTTTTTGTTTAATTTTATCTCAATAACGTTATTTACAAGAGTTTTATAGGTGTCATATTAATACTAGGAAGTGGAACTTATATGGAAGTTATGGCTAATTATAGACTGATAGCTACGACAATAAGTAGTATAATTGTCGTGTAAATGTAACTGTGTGGAATTTTATTTCTATGGCGATATTTATTGGGTATTTATGATTTATTAGACAATTTTTTTATTACTTTTGTTTATTTATTTATTGTATCTTAATTAAAAACGAACTAACGATAATAATTAATCAGATCCGCTGTATCCGTTCTTCTTAGTCGAACATAGATACTATTATTTAATATGTGATATTTTTCTGGATATTTTTCGATCTCAGCTTTTACCAAAGGCACGTTTAGATCTTTATGAATATTTTAATTTTTTATATACCAGGTACAATTGTAATCATTCATCATTCATTTATTCAATTTGTTTTGGCGTCTTTGAATTCTATCTACATTTGAAGATTAGGCGGTTCTTCATAGTTGTATTCCACAAAACAATATAAGAATATTATACATTTACATATGTGGGAGCTATGACCAATAATGAGCCTTTTCTGAATATGAATTTCCCAATAGGCTCACATGAATTCAGTGCAGTGATTCCATATACATATGTGGGATTATTATATTTTTTAAATGATTTGCGAAAGTGGACTTTCTATGGGTGCTCTGATTAAATATGAACAGATATTCACGATAGTTTTGCGATTTGTTTTCACATGAAGCTTATTTTTGTATGAATACTTCATTTTATAGGCATTTATGTACCATTGAGGCATATTTTGGAAAGAAATTTGTATGGAGCTATGATAAATCTTGGACCAATTTCTACAATTTGCATAATTTCATTGTTTTTTTTTTTTTTTGAAATATATGAGGACGTCCATAACAAAACGCAATAATTCCACCAACACCATTTTTTGGATAAACGAATAAATTTAATTTAAGTCAGTATGATATATATTTTTTTAAAACTGTTGTTGTGGGTATAATAGTTTTCTAAACAATATTTTTGTTGTTGAATAACAGTAAAATTATTGACCTTTGGTATATTTTATAACAATGGTTACATAGGTTTTAATATGTAGAATTGGATTCAGTTAAAAAAACTAAAAATTTCAAAAGTGGAATTATTGCGTTTTGTTATGGACCTCCTCATATATAAACAAAATAGCAAAATATTTTGAAAAATATCAACTTTTTAGAGGTAGTCTTAAATTTTTGTTCATAACTCTGGTCTTACTGAACCGATTTAGCTGATTTTCAATACCAAATTGTTTAGAAGAATAAAAAACATTTTTTTTTTTGAAAATGTGGCTAGTTTTGGTTTGTAATGATTTACACTGACACTCAGATGCATGTAAATACATAGCCCAATCGACTTAGAATTTCATAATTATCATGAAAATATATACGAGATCTTATCAAAAAATAATCGTTATTTTCAATTTTCTCAAAAAGTATTTATGTATTTATTCACTGATGCCAGCGTTTTTTCCAATTCTCGAAATACTTCTGAAACTCGCTTTTTGGTTTCGATTTTTCTTTTATCTCCTCAATCTTTCCTTTCATCGATGTCTTCAGTTTTTGGAAGAGGAAAGAGTCAGCGTGGGCCAAGTCCGCTGAATACAGTAGTTGAGGCATGATAACGGTTTTGTTTTTGGCCAAAAACTCACGCACAAGCATCGATGTATGAGCTGGTGTGTTATCATGGTGCAAAATCCATGATTGGGTTTTCCACAAGTCTGTGCGTTTCTGACGAATTGCTAAGGTAGTATTCCTTATTGACCGTACGAACTTGTGGCAAGAATTCAGTCGAAGAAAACAGTGAGCAAAACCTTCACATTTGACCGAACTTGATGTGCTTTTTTCGGTCTTGGCTCTTCTGGACGTTTCCATTGGGATCATTGGGCTTTGGTTTCAATGTCATAGCCATACACCCATGATTGTTACCAGTTATGACCTTTTCGAGGAAATCTGGATCGTCGTTGACGATGTTTAACAGCTCCTGAGCGATGGCCCTTCAACGTTGTTTTTGCTCAAAATTTAGCAATTTTGGAACAATCTTCGCTGCCGCACGTTTCATGCCTAAAACATCCGTAAAACTTGCTTGGCATGAGCCCAACGATATGCCAACATCATCAGCAACCTCTCTGATAGTGATTCGACAATTATCCAAACTCATTTTCTTCACTGATTCAATGTTTTCATCGGTTGTTGATGTGCTTGGGCGACCAGGACGAGCATCGTCATTGACATCTAGTCGGCCTTCCTTACACCGGTTATTGCACAATTGAACTTGTGTTCTGCTCATAGTAGACTCTCCAAACGCCATAGTCAACATTTCAAATGTCCTTGTTTTGATTTAATTTTTTACACAAAACTTAATACAGTTTCTTTGACTCATTTTTTTGAATAGTAAAAAATCGAGGAGCACACTAAAACACGACTAACCTTTTTATCTGTCAAAAAACAAACTGACAATCCAAAATGGCTGATATTACCAACAGACATGTGTACCAACATAACAGAAAAGGAAAATACGAAAATCGAACAAATTTGAAAATAACGGTTACGTTTTTTTGATCAGACCTCGTATGTAAAACTTAATTATAAGAATGATATTTTCAAAATGGTATTTAGAACCAAGAGATAAAACAATGGTGTATTAATAAGGTGACTTCGTTACGGCAACAAATACAACAATCCAAAACCAACAATAATTTTTTTCGTATGTACATATATATATATATACATATGTATGTAAAATGCCAAAATCAAGGCGTATTTAAATATAAATAAAATAAATTCGATTTGTTTTGTTTATTTTCACAGTTTTTTTTCAACCAAAATTATTAATTTTACTTTTTCAGAATCTTAAATGATTTTATTTTTCACTACTTCGATTTAGATTTTTAATAACAAATACATATAAACGAAACAAAGTTTGACAAATGGATACATTATTGCACAGCGAAATAATAATCTGCTGACGTGTTGAGTTCACCTTATTAATTCGCCTTTTTTCTTACTTTGTTTTTTTTTTTATTGTAAATAACAAATTTAAACAAAACGAAATTTTACAGATGGATACGAAGACATTATTTTATGCTTCAATTGAATTTTATGTTCTCAATTGCTTTTATTCCAGAAAAGCGTTAATAATGGGTCTTGCAAAGCACTGCACTCATTTGAGTTATCTGAAGAGCTCAAAAATTAGAAATAAGCTTCTGAAAGCTGTATAAATGATCGTATTCTGAGAAATATTCCTATATTTATTGAATAGACTGATAAAAATAGGTGTTGTGTTATTGAGGGAAATGTGCTTTCGTAAAACAAAAATCAATTTGTTTGGTTCTGATGGCAAAACCTTCGTTCAAAGGCCACAAGCACTTATCCTAACTTGTTATGTCTGTGTTTAGACGATGCAAATCTTATTTTTAAGATTGCTATTTTATAGACGAGAGAGACGAGGGGAAAAGTTAAAAAAAAGTTTTGTTTGAAAATATAATAATTTTAAAATAAGAGTTGCATTGTGTGAACGCCGAAGAAAGCCCAAAGTGAATCAATAAGACTTGCAATGTGAAACAAATGGATACTAGGTTTTGGTTTAAGAAAAACAAACACTTTTTAAAATATGACAAATAATTGATTTTTAAGAAAATTAAATATATATATATGTACATAATAAATTTAAATTATAATCTTAGAAATTTAAAATATTCTCCAACCGTTCCAATTTCATGACACGCCATTTTGAATATTTTTAAAACAAACAAAAGGGATGAGATGTCCTAAAAGATAATAAATATCCCATTAAATTTGCATAAATATGTGCATAAGTATACTTACTTGCATGATGCAGGATGAATGGATAAATGATGTATAAAATGCATTTTAATTACTTGAATACATACGTATGTACGAAGGTATTCTTAAAAGTAATTTTAAAGCAGTAGTAAATTTTCATGGCGTTTCCGCATTATCTCATTCCACCAATATGACGAAAATACAAGATGGAATAACAAAAGTCTGATACAGTACACAAGAAAAATGCCGCACCATGCTCTAAAATATGGATATTTGATTGTTGTTCGGTTCAGATTTGGTCTTAAAAATCAGTTTCGGTTGGAATCAATACTGTTTGTTATTGCTATACCCTTAATAATTCATAGTTGTTTATTTGGAAATTTATTTTCAGAATTTAGTAGTAAATTTTAGTTCGTATAAATATATTTATATACGAGTATGTAGGTATAATTTGAATTCATTTACATTTAATGCTAAATATTTTTTCAAATACTAATTAGTTCTTTAAGTTTAATAATGTGTAATTCAAAACACAATTTTATGCATAGTTTTCAAGTTCCTAATCCAGCAACGACGAACGACCTTTCGATGTCATGTGTCTTTAAATTTAAATTGTTTTAATTATTCCTCTATCTATTACAAGCGACTGTTTTTTGATTTTGAAGGCACTTAACAGATTGACCTCATGCGTTAGTTGACGAAATTGTTAATACGAAAGCAATGGCGCTGATGAACCAACATTCAAGTGGCCTGTATATAAACACTAAATTTAACATACGAGCAGCGTTTATGCAAATCATTCGAATGCATTTTCAGGATGAAAAATTGAAGACAAAATGTAAATTTTCTTCTCTTTAAGTTGATGAACGAAAAAAAAACACCCAAATGAAAACAATTAATTTAGCATTTTGCATTTTTTTTACTGTTGCTGCTGCTACTGTTTGTTCCAAATTGCTTAAAGGATTCTTTTGCATTTTGGTGGTTGAGTTGCAGAGGGATGTGAACATCAAAATGCAACAATGAAAAGTCATGAGAAAGAAAAACTAAATCATACATACTCGTACATATGTATGTATGTATGCACATGTGTTTAGATGACAACAAAGATCACGAAGAAAAGTGCCTTCAAAATGGAGATGTTGTGTGTGAGTGTTTTGTTGTGTTAAGTTTAAAATACAAAGTATAAATATGAACATCTTTCTTTGTGAAATAATAAAGAAAAAAAAAAACTTAATTATAAGATCAAGGAGGAATTCATATGATACACAAACATACCTATACATTAATCGTATATACATATATGGTAGTTATGAGTGTTGATGCTGTATGTAGATTTAAGGAGCAAAAAGAAGGTTGCATATTTGCACAAACGTTGCGTTTTTCCTTTTTGTTTTCTTTTTTTGGTATTTTTGTTTGCTACTGTTGTTGTCGTTGCTTTTTAACTGACATGTATAAAGAAAGAACCACTCAATGTTTAACACATTTATTTGCATTTTTTGCTTTCAGTCCTTATTTTTTTTGGTTTCTTTCTCTTTGATCTCTGTATCTTTTTGCTTTCAACAAAAAGTCTGCAAAAAATATGAAGGATGACTTCATATAGAGATTCCTGTTGAAATAGAATAACAAACTGAAATGTTGGGTAAGGGTCGGTCTATTACAATTAGTACATAGCTTTTTATTTTTGGCGCTTTTTATTTAATATTTTTCTTATACATATAAATCGATCATAATATACACCAAATAAACCAAATTATATGCCAAATGAACCGATCATTAATATTTGTTTGCAAGACACTTGCATGATGTAAATTTGATTATGATACACATGATATCGAACTCTAACTGCAAAAAAAAAAACTTAAATGCAAAACATAAACATAAACAGCAGCATTATTGCATTTTTTATTTCATATGTTCACTTATGCAATATTTACAGGTGACACGTACCAAATGATCCTAAATTATCGATTATCATCAAATAGTGAAAATTCTATTTGCTGTTAGGCAAAGTTCAGAAAATCAGAAATAGTGCATTAATATATAATTTAACCAGTAAGAAAGTATAGTCGGCCAAGCCCGACCATATAATACCCTACACCCAGTATATGTTTAAGAAAAGATTTTCAGAAATGGGCTCTATATAGGAGCTATATATGACCTATTATGTACCAATCATCCAAAAATATAGTGAAATGATTTAAAAACTTGTAAAAGATTTAAAGATGTTAAAGTGATTTTCGGGAAGCTAAAAAAAATTAGTTGTTATGATTTCTATTGTGTTCAATTTTATTTGGATACTAACATTTTTAAGAGATTATGATTGTTAAAGTGATTTTGACAAGTGGGTCTTATATGGTAGCTACGACTAATTGTGGACCGATCATCACAAAATTGGGTCAAATGATGTTTGTATATATGAAACAGGCTCATGTTAAATATGATTTTGATATCAACATTTTCAAAAGATTTATGCTCTTTAAAGCGATTTTAGGCAGCGGGCCTTATATGGGAGTCATTTATGGACCGATGTGCACAAAATTTGTTGATGAGACTAGGCTTCATGAAGAACTTATTTCTCAAGAAATTTGTTGCGATACGTGCGTAATACAAACTTTTAAGACCGATAAACCCCTATTTCGGGAGAACGTTTGTATTGGGCCTAGGTGGGCAATGTGCTAGCAATGTACTGACATTGAAAAATTGTTAACAAAAGGTATATTGTCAGTTCAGACGACTGTCAGAATACTAACAATTTCATTGGCACACAATTGTCACACAATGAATTTATCTGTCAATCGAAATTGTTTTTCCAAAGGCCCCTTTCAGATTAGGCAACTTTATTTGCGCAAGTCTTGTGTTTGTGGGTGTGAGAGGAAAGGTCGGTTGGAAGGGGAAAGAATTGTCAAATTGCTGAGTACAGGTTTGTTTGTACACTGCCCTCGGGAAAATGTCAACGCTCATTTACGTCAACATCCCAAAACGTCAACCCTTTTTTTACATTACCTACTCTAAAATTTTATGAAATAAATAGAGAGAAGAAGGTTCTCTCCCAAGTGTTGGAAAGAAAAAAACAGCAGAAAAAAATAATAGATTTTTTTTTTAAATGCATATGATATAAAAATATGATCTCATTTAAAATGTATTCTTTTGGTTCTAGTTGTCTTCTATGGTTCTAGTCAGGTTGAATGCCTTTTTTGTTTCCTTTTTAATTGTTTATGATTGATTTTAGTATATAATCAATAAAAACGTTTAAAAGCACATTATCGATATGTTTTTTATTTAAAAATTTTACATTCGTAAACGTCAAAAGTTTGTTAAACGTCAACATCGGCGGTTTTAATTAGTTGACGTTTTCCCGAGTGCACTGTACTTGGCAATTCTGTAGCTGCTGTCATTCTTGTCTTGGAATATTTATTTGTTTTTGACGTTCAAAAGAAAATAAATAAAAATGAAAAGCATACTTGGGCATTTAAAGTTGCCTAATCTTAAAGTGGCCAAAATGTTATTAATGCACACTTGTTTGCTTATTATTTATGTATATACAGAGTTACATTTAGAAATAATTTATATAACAATGCTGCCATTGGCATGAAAAGTGTTTGACAATTGTCTTAAAACAATGACAATGACAAAAATTTACACGATTGTTAGATGTCTGATAATATTTTTGTCTTGCAATGTACTGAAAATGCTTTTTCTTACAACGTTGGAAGGCAAACATTTTAAGTTTATACAGTTGTCAGACATTTGCTAAACATTTTTCGGACGACATTGTAATATGTGACGACCGCCTATACATTGCTTTAGAATCAGTTTTCGCTCAAAGCAAATGTGAGCAAACTCAGTCAAAAATTACTCAGTATTTTAGTAAATACAAGGTGGTGCAAAAGTAATCCTCCTATCAGAAAATGCTATAAATTTTGCGATTGGCCCCTAATGTCAGTTCTGTTTTGACATTTGTGTAGTAAACACATTCGAAATACACGTTAATAAACAATGTTACGCTACACTGCTCCAGAACGCGGAATATTGCTGACAATTTATTTGACCAATAATCGGTAGGTGACAGCCAAAAAACATTGGAAGTTTACTTTTGCGCCACCTTGTACATAGTTGTTGTTTATTTAATTTGGAACATTTTTAAATGTTATTCCCAAACTTGAAGTTTCTACAAGTTGAAGTTTTTTTCTGGATAATGGTGATTCCATTTATAGAAGTTCGACTGTATTTTATTTTTTGTACTTAAAATGTATTATAAATTGAATGCTAAAAGCTATGTTACCAGCCAAATACCAAACTAAACATACCTTTTATGCCACAACACAAACAATGAAAACAAACAAATTCAAGTAGATGTTCAAGTACTACAAAATGTCAGACATTTGTCAAGTGAAGTTTTATTTTCTCTTTTTTTTTTTTTGAATTTGTTTGTATGTACTTTTGCATTATTTTTATTTTATTAAACTTTAATCTAAAAAAAAAAATACACAAAATATGAAGCAAACAAAAAAATTATAATTAAAAGAAATTTAGAAAAAATCTTTCAAATCCTTTGAAGTTTTCTATCGACCGAAAAACACTTTAATGAATACATGAAAAGTTATTAATGTCATTAAAGTATTGACAGAGTACTGTCATACTGTTTTAAATTTTAATCAAATGTCAAATGAATTGTCAAAGCAAGTACTTATCGTATGTACTTGCTTGTACATTTGTTTTTTTATTTTTTTTATTTTTTGTTCATCTGCCAATACTGGGTCAATTTGTGCATTAACTGTCTACATTGTGTATCATAGAATTGACAGCAGAGTTGTGGATGATGATGTTTGCAAAAGCTTTGCCACCCGCTGTAAAGCATATGTTTTTTTATTTATCGTCAGTATCTTGGAAACACCCTTAAGTTTTTACACATACATACATACATACCTAATACATATGTATGTATTTGTGTTTGTTAAACGTGACAGTTTTATCTGTCGTACAGTTTTAATCACCAAAACGCCTTTTCTTTAAAATTGACTTTTAACACTATGCCCGTGGTCGCTTGATGTTGCTTTGATGTCTTTGTTTTCTGCTCGTATTTTTGTTTTGTACGGGAAAAGGCATTTTTTTCCATGATTCCTCATTATTCAAATTAAATATATTGTTATCGGTTTAGGGACCATGGTACACTGTTTGCAAAACAAATTTGAAAATGTTATATTGATTATGATTCATATGAAAACTAAAAAAAGAGATACATACTTTAATAACTTATCCAGCATCAGAGATAATAAAAATGCGTTCCTTATTTTCGAGGAGCATTAAATCTATAGTATTTTGTTTTTAAAATTATAAATCAATGATTTTATTGACTCGCAGACAGACATCTGTGGATTGCTTCAGATATGGAAAAGAATTTTTAATGCCTTCCAGGAAACAGTGTATTTCCACAATGTCAACTTATCAATTCGTTAGTCATCCTTATTGCATTAAAATAATGAATAAAAACCAACTTCCTTATTTTGTTTATTTGTCTATTCGTTTAATCCTGCCGTCCTCATCCTTTTCAAGCACTTCTGGAGCATTATCATCTCATTATTGTATTTCGGATATCAAGTGAACAAATGTTGTTGGTGTGTGTGTGTGTGTTTTAACTTTTCTTCCTTGTCGATTTCATCATCATCATCATCATCCGAATAAAATTATGCGTTTACCACTTGTTAAATGTGAATTGTATAAAGTCCTTAGCTTTTTGTTATCTGTGTGTTTGTGTAAGGATGTGCCAGTGTATTGTCTGATTGAGAGAGAACTTTGATGTTTATTTAATGTTTCCACTTTGATGACCAGTTGAGTGTTATGATTGTGATTTTTTTGTTTGTTTCTTTTTTGACAAAAAACAAAAATCATTAAATGAAGTCCTTCCTTGTGTATCCTATTTGCAAATTGAAAAACATAATATCTATTTTTTCATCTTCCGGTTTTGTATGTTTTGTTTGGTAAACAAAATAGTGTGCATAACAGCCTTAAAAATGAAAGAATTGAGTAATAAAATGACTGTAGAGTTTAAGTTTTTGATAGAACTTAAAATATAGTAAAATGAAGGTTGCCGCATTTTATAACATAAATTTTCAATTACATTCAAACTCTGGACTTGTGTATATCTCTCATTCTACGGCCATTTTATTTTTAGATGGTTTTAAAGTTTATTTTCTTAAGGGAGTTTTTTATATACCAAATTGCACCACCTACTTATACAACTCATGCATTTAATTTGTATATTAACAATCAAATAAACAAAACGATATTAATAATATTTTTTTGTACAGATTGCATGTAAGATATTAATAATGGGGAAATCATAATTTGAAACTAAATAAATTGTTTATATTATCTAAACAAACTAAATACCTATAAATAAAAAAAAAATGTTATACAGTGCTAGCTAAAGTTATCAAGTCCATAACAAAGGCAGGAAGGCACCAAATAAAATTTTCAATGAGCATGGTGAGCGTTAAGCTAGATTTACACGATTGAAATTTTGTTCAAAATTGCTCTTCAAAATGCTTCAAACTCGTGTAAACAGCAAAAATTCTTCAAAATTTATTTATTTAATAGTTACTAATAGTTATAATAGTTATTTTTCAAGAAAATTTCAATCGTGTAAATCTAGCTTTACATTTTAAGTAATAATAAGGGCAAATCCAGGGTTATCAGCTTCACAACTGGCCTCCGAAGTTGATGCTGACCTGTGCCCATGTTCTATAACTTTAGTGAAAACTTCTTGCGTCCTAAAAATGTGAAACAAAATATTTCATCATATCTCGAAAAATTAGAAAATAATATGTCTGTAACTCTTATCGAAACCTATAAAAGGGATTACGTCGTTACGTTAGAAATGTCAAAATATACAACTCAAAGCTGATGTGAAATTTCAGTGTTTGAAACCGCTAATCACAGATATCGTTGACGGCGAACAAAATTTTCTAAAATTTAAAAATTTCCAACGACGGCCGCAAAAACACAACCGTCGGCTATACAAAATACACCTACATAATTCTGTTTTTACACGTTATTTATTTACACTATTTCGTGTAAAAAAAGACATCGATCATATGTAAAATAGGTGATTGGTTCCTTATCTCTAAAACCTATTAAAATTATTGAAAAACAAAGATATTTTAAGAACAACTATTCAGGGTCATAATATTAAATCACATATACAATGTGTTTTTACACAAACATACTTATTAAAGAAAAAATATATAAGCTTAAAAGTAATGCAAAACAAGTTAGAGTGCAATATTCGGCTGTGCCGAATCTTTAATACCCTCCACCTAAACGTAATAAGAAATACAAAAACTACACTGGTTATAGGACTAAAATATCCTAATTCTGTGTTTTCTATTCATGACTGTAGTCTTAGTGCAAATTTTATTATAATTTTATATATTGTTTAAAAGACAATATTACCTGTTGGTCGTAATTCAAATGTGATTTTATTTTAAATGTTTTGAAATTTTAATTTTGACCATTTATAATTGATGTAATTACCGATTCTTAATGTCATTTACAGAGTTTGTCTGATTTTAATAATAATCTTGAGTGTTATTTAACAATTTATAAAATTAAAAGAACATTTTTTCATATTCACAACAAGTTAAGAAACAGAGTACATATAAAGATGGATAAGATATAAGGTGAGACTTTTCTGTTTGAATTTTATCTCAATAATATCATTTACAAAAGATTTATGGGTGGCATAGTAGAAGTGGACCAATTATGGACTGATAGCTTCTAAATCCAGTATCCACTAATGTGATTTCTATATATTTTAGAATTATATTGGTTGAATTTCATCTCAATACCGTTATTTACAAGAGTTGTATGGTTGGTTGTTATACTCGGAAGTGGACTTAATTCGGGAGCTATTGCACATTATTGACTGACTGATACAAAATCCAGTAGCATAATTGCCTTATAACCGATATTAGTATGATTTCTGGATTAAAATTACTGATCTGTATAAAAGTTGGTTCGATATCGATATTTATTAGACATTTTTGTGGGTTTATTTCTTTTTTGGAAATGCTTTTTATATAGCAGATATGACAAATTATGGGTCAATCTTCCTTAATTATGGAACAGTTATTTTCATGCATATGAGGATATTTCACGTCGAATTTCAACGTAATAACGGTATATTTAAGATATATATTAGCATTAACGTGGATTTCGAGAGTGGACCTTATGTGGGGGATATTGTCAAATATGGACCGATATTCTCAAAATCCAGCAGTTTGATTTAGGCATGTATGTAAATGATCCGTGTAAAATTTTGGATTGGTACCCTTATTTATAAGAGATTTATGAAGATGTGTTTATATGGGGGATACGGTTAAAAATGAACAAAATGTTGTGGAATGATTTTTGTATATGTATATGAAAATGATCTGTGCAAAGTTTTGAGTCGGTATCGCTAATTATACGATATATATAAAGATAAATGGCTTTTTCGGATGTGGTCCTTGTATGGGAGCTATGACCAATTATGGGCCGACCACCAAAAAATTTAGTACAACAATTTATTTGCCTATAAGGATTATTTATGTCAAATTTTAACCGTTTAACATTATTTATACCAGTTTTATACGTATTTAACTGAATTTTGGAAGTGGACTTTATATGGAGTCTATGATCAAATGTGGACCGAACTAAAAAACATTTAGAACATTAGAACTAGTAGCCTGAATAAAAACTTTTCTCTTAAAAATTAAGAAATATTAGTTCAATTTCCATCTCTAATTATTAAAAAACATTTCGGTTTACGATTTTTTTGGCATGAAACTTATTCCTGCCGATTTTTGTATTTTGCAGGCATTTATTTATCATTAAGCCATATTTCGGGAAGATTTTTGTATGGGGGCTATGAGAAATCATGGACCGATTCTTACTATTTTCCACAAACTTTCTTTTTTTATTATAAAAATTTTTATTATAAAATTTCATGGGAATATCTGCAATATATTTAAAAATATTGGAAGAAAAATGTTTAAGAATATCTATTTTTATGGAGGTTGTTTACATTTTGTCCCATAACTCTGGTTCTGTTACACCGATTTTGCTGATTTTCAATAACAAACAGCTTAGGAGAACTATAAACGGTTTTGTGTAAACCTTGTTGATTTCGGTTGAGTCTTTTGGGCGTGAGAGTGTTTTACAGAGACAGGCAGACAGACAGACAGACAGAAAGACAGAGAGACGGACATGGTTCAATCGACTTAGAATTTCGTAAGGTCCAAGAATATATATTTTGTTGGGTCTCAGATGAGTATTTCTTAGTGTTACACACGGAATTACAAACTTATACATATATACCATCATTCACCACTTATGGTGGTGGAGGGTATAAAAAATGTATAACAAGTTCATTTGATTGTATTCACTAAAAGGAAATACCACTACATTTGTGCTATTTATAATTGCTCTGATCAGTAAATTTGTTTGTATGTATAAAAAAGGAATTTCCCTAAATTTGTGATATGAACATATTTCACAAAAATTAAATTTGACAAAAAAAATTAAACCAAAAAGATTTTGAATCTTGCTAAATGGAATAAAATTGTATAAAAAACTTAAAATTTGTTTTAAATTTGTGTCAAACCGTGTAAAAACAGAATTAGGTGTAATGTATAGTACAACTTTAATGTTTGTTGTTTACAAAATAATTTGCAATAAAAAAAACTGTAGTTTCATGGTGTTAAAAAAACTTTATTTTGCTAAAAGAAAATTGTTAAAGTGCTACATAAAATATAATGTACAAAATATATAGTACACCAATACCTCACTTTACGTCGGGGTTACGTTCCAAAAAAACACGACGCAAAGTGAATTAAGATTTTCTATAGCAAACCATGTAAAGATCGAAAATAGGTTCTAGGGTTACGAAAATACTAAGTTGTCGGCTTTCTTTCACAAAAAATTGGTCCAATGTTTGCTGAGCAGCTTTTTTCAACGTAAAATAAATTTTCTTGTAGTAAAGCATTATCCAACGATAATGCTACAGACTTTTTATGCCATCAAATAAGCTTTTTGCTTTTGTCTGAAATGCCATTTTTTTAATGGTATTCTCTGCGTAACATGATTTTCAATCCAAATATAAAGCAAGAACTTCATTTCGATCATCAAAACACTTCTTGTACCGGTCATCGTTTTAGCATCTAATGATGTTGCAGATTTTGCGAAAATTTCAAAAAAAAAAAAAAAAAATAAAGACTCGAACCCAAAACAAGGTAACGAAAATCTAACGACGCACAGTGTAAATTAGTACTAATGAAGTAGTGACGCAACTTCGAAAAAAAAAACGCAAAACGAAACCACGCAAAGCGAGGTATTGGTGTAATTTGTTATTATTCATTGCATTGATTTGAATATTTTTTATTTTTAAAATTATATCTCGCCGCGTTTTTATTTGTGAGTATATTTTACAATTCAAAGCGGGAACCCTTCTCACAAAAATTTTACAGACACTCTTCTTCGGTAAACTGACGAGTAATTTTCTTACGTGACAGCGTTTACTCGCCAAAAAAAAGTTACAGACACAGTTTTGAGAGAAAAACAGCTGCATTTCTATTTCATTTCACACATTTTAGTCCAAAAGTTTTTCGATTCGGGAGTTACAGAACAAACAATGTCACAGACGTTAAAACTATTCGAGATGTCTTGCGGGAATATAAATTTAATTTTATAAAGCCGAAAAAGACTCTGTACAGGCTACAGGTGAAGACAGTGAAACATGGTGGTGGCAGTGCCAAGTTTGGGCCTGTATGTCAGCTAATGGTACTAGGAATTTAACATATGTTGAAACCACCATGGGCACGTTTAAGTACCTTCAAAACTAGAAGATCAGATTTTCTAATTTACTACGATAACGACCCAAAGCACAAATCGGGTATTTTGCAAACCACATATTTGAAGACCACATAAAATTTCTAACACAAACGATTTAAAAAAACGGTACCGAGTATTACATGAAAACATGTAATACTTTTTTTAGTTTCTAATATATTAAAATGTACATTTTTCCAATAAATGTTTTTTGTTTGCTAAACTATAACATTTTTTCTTTTAAATGACAACAATTTCTTTTTTAAGTTTCTGTTAGTTTTCTTTTTTTTGAGCTTTGAAAACAAAAAAATGCACTGCATAAAATATCGAAGCCGTGAGCCACTGTATATTAAATATGTCGACAAAAAATTGAATATTCTCTACAACTATCCGAATAATAGGTTTGATGATTCATTTTGTTATTGAGATATATGTAGTACAGGTTTTGTTTAGAAGAACTATATAAACAAAATTTGAAATATGATTGAATACAACTGTTCTACTCTAGTGAACAATCATATTTTTGCACGTACATCACTTTAAAATACTATACATAGTTTGTATTAAAATTACCTTTAGAAATCATGTCCAAAACTTTTAACAAAATCAAAGGTTATTAAAAACATACATATTTTATTAAAAAAAATGTTAACAAGAACAACGGGATAGAGATTGACAATAGCAAAAGTGGAACCGAATGCCACGGGAGGCTGCTGCTAAAGGTGCGTTTTTTGTGTGAAGAATGAACTAAAAAAAACTAAAAATCCTTAAAAAATAGTCTGCATGTTAAAAATCACTAACAAAAGCTGTGGGTAAAAAGGAAAGCAAACAAATAGCAAAAACGAATAATAATAAAAAAGAAAACAAACACAATTAATGACAAACAAATGCAACATGCTGACTAAGTACGCGCCCCCATTAAAAGGATAATACAATGAACAACAACAGCAACAAGAAAAAATCATTTTAGGATGCCACTGTTAAGGATCCAAACAATACAATAGATGCTTACAACAACCAAACAAAAACACACACACACACACACACACATGCATACATACACATACATATGAATATCATCATATCCACATAATGAAAGAAGCAAAAAGAGTGTTGTAAGCACAAAACATGCAACACATGCATTACACAAATAGGTTTGCTTGGGTTTTTTGTTGCTGTTGATGTTTTGTTGTATTGTGTTGTAATGTTTTAATGTGCGGATGATACATGATTGCAAAATAATTGCAAAGTACAGCAAAAAATTTATACGAGAGTAAGCCAAACTCAAAAGAATAGAAACAAGTATAAAAAATTATTGAATAAAAAAAAAGAAAAAAAGCTGTTTGTTTTTGTATTTGTTTTCAGAACAGAGAAATGATGTCAAGATTTAAAGATAGGTCACAACCTTTTTGGTATCATACACATCATCAGTATCTCTCGATATTAATCTTTTGGCAGAAACCCAACAGCTACAATAGACCAACAACATTATCACAGCCATCGTCAGCTACATCATCGTTTTCCTTATTTAGTTTTAAGAAGCCAAAGATACTTAATTTTAAAATAATAAAACATTAGTAAAAAGACTCTTCTCTTTGTTGGAAAAGAGAAAATTTAAAAAAAAGAAAAAACAAGTACGAAAGTATAGTCGATCAAGCCCGACCATATAATACCCTACACCCAGTATATGTATAAAACAGTTTGTCAGAAATAGGCACTACATGGGAGACCGATTGGACCGATCATCCAAAAATATAGTACCATGACCTCTGTAGATATAAATATTATGTATGTTATAATTTATCTCGATATAAATACTTTTAAAAGATTTATGGAGGTAAAAGTAATTTACGGAGTGGGTCATGTATGAGAATTTGGACTAATTATGGACCGACCACTATAAAATTAGGTGTCATCATTTATGTATATATAAAACTTATTTTTGTTGAATTTTATTTGGATGCCAACATTTTTAAGAGATTTATTGTCGTTAAAGTGATTTTCGGAAGTGGGCCTTATATGGGATCTAAGACTAATTATGGACCGATCATTATAAAACTGTAAAATATTATTTGTATATGGTGAATTTCACGTCAAGTGACCCAATTTTAAAAATCAATGTCTTCCGATTTGGATGAACACCGAGGTTAGTACTATTGGATAGTGGGCCAGGGACAAATTTTCAGCTCTATCAGTCAAGAACTGCAGGAGTTAGAGGGGGTCAAAGTTGGGCATTTTGGTCCATTTTGGTCATACAGGGTTTTTTTTTAACATGAGTGTAACTTTTCACCTATTCGTCGTAGCAAAAATTGTCCAAAGGACTTTAATGTTTAAAAAATTTTTTTTTCATTTTTTTTTTAAATAATTTTTTTTTTAATTTTTTTCAATTTGGGCCCTTTTTTCTCAAAAGAAAGCTTGTACAATTTACTTTAAGGACTTTATAATCGCTTAATGGGATGCGAGTGGGATATATATCAAAAAATTTATTTTTTAATTCAAGAATAGGATTTTTTCAATATTTGGCACATGTATCATTTTCATTTATATATTAATTTGTTTGGATACTTGCATAAGTTACTATTGCGGGGAGACTTTTGTTTGAGGACTTACGATTTCCATCAGTTTCAATCCCATCCGTCCTTGGGCCGAAAAAATATCATGTACTAAATTTTATTGAAATATCTTCAAATTTGCGACCTGTACTCTGCGCACAAGCTTTACATGGGCAGCCATCCAGCCAGACGGACGGACGCACGGACATCGTTAAATCGACTCAGGAAGTGATTCTGAGTCGATCGGTATACTTTAAGGTGGGTGTTGGGCCAATATTTATGGGCGTTACAAACATCAGCATAAATCCAATATACCCTTCCCACTTTGGTGGTGTAGGGTATAACTATTGAAAATTTCAACTATATATGTATGTAGATATATAAGTATAACACCAACAAAAGCAACAACATCTTCGCACATTTAAAGGCATTTGAGTTTCTAAAGGTTTATTATGTGTTGTTATTAAACATTAATTGATAAATGTCTTAACTGTCGGAATCATAATAAAATTTATTTTAAATTTGATTTCAACTTATGTAGTAAATTCGCCACTTAGAATTAGTATCGACACAGTAATGAAACTTTGGAATATAAGAGAGTTTTGTAGAAACAATTTGTCTTATTATATTGTTCAAGCCTTTCACCAATTCTCTATAATGTTTTTACTATTAGAGAAAATTTATTATTTCAGCTTGAGTTCATTTTAATTAATACATAATTCAAAGAATGCCATTTGTAAAGTTATATTTTTAGACAATTGACACATTTTCTGACCTGCCAAGGGCGTCATCAGCAATTTTTGTTGTCCAAGATCTACTTGTAAACATCATCTATTTATCTCACCATTATTGAGAAATAGTTTTCGGGTATTACTCATATTTCTTTTACATGTTATGAGTTAGAACGAAATTTACATACGTTTACAATGTGTGTGTACTTGTATTCTTCTTATTCCCAGCATACCATTCTAGGAGCGCTCCGAAAAAAGGAGTCAGAAAAGAGTCCTAGATAAAAAGCATTTTCGGAGCGAAAGAAAAATTTGCTTAAAAAAATATTTTTTTTTCCATTCATATTTATTAATTTTTTTTCCATTTCTTATTTAGTTTATTTGTAAATGAATTCCTTTTTGTTTAAGTATTTTTACTTTAAAGAAAATATGTGAACTTTGCAATGACTCTTTCCTGACATTATCTAATAGCTCTTTCTGACGGACCATTTTAGAATGTAATTACCCTCTTTTCTGACGGTTTTCGGAGCAATAATGATTGTTTTTTGGGCTCATAAAGAGTATGAACGCTCCGGAAAAGGTGTCAGAAAAGACTCTTTTCGGACTCATATGGCTTGCTGGGTTATTATTAAAAGTTTTGTATTACTTACAAATTTGTTGTTATTTTTATTGCTGCGTCTACCGTTGGTTGAAAATATCAGCAATGTATGTTATTGTTTTGATTTCTCCATTGATTTAGATTCTGTGTTTTTTGTAACTATGAAACACCGGAGATGGGATGACAACTTTTTTCACCGTGTCTTGTGTGTTTTTACTTCAGACTTTTCACCACCAGTTTTAATGTTATATCTGATGATATTTAAACAGCCTTCAAATATCTCTGAATACTTTAGATGATTTAAAAAAATGGAAGATATTCGTCAATCCTTTAAAAACTCAAGCGATATTTTTCGCAAGAAGATGGAATACTATATTTTTACCGAGAAGTAATATTGAAGTAGATGGAGTCGAAGTTTCGCAATAGTAAAATACTTGGGTGTAATCCTAGGTAAAAAAAAATGCTTTTCAATGACCACATTAGTTACATTATTAATAATAAAGATAATATAACTGCTACGATCCTATATCCAAGAGCCTATATCTATATTAATCGGAAATGTAATTAAGAATAAACTGCAGATTTTCTATGTATTTTTCCGAAGCTCTATCGTGATTTCAACAGACGTACGGACATGGCTAGATCGTCTTAGAATCTTATAAGGCCCCAGAATATATAGATTTTTTGGCTCTACGACCATTATTTCAATGTGTTACAAACGGAATGACAAACGCAATATACCCCCCATCTTTTTGGTGGTGGATATAAAAACACAAACAACAGGTACAAAAAAGAATCTACTTCTAGGAACAAATCTAAAAAGGCAAAGGATTCAGAATTAATTAGCTTTCTTATTGAAACTTTTTCTAATTTGTCTCAAAAGCATATTCAACAGCGCATCAAAGATGTCTGGCGACATTCTGGTCGCAATTTGAAATTGTTCAAAATAAAATTTTTTAAATCATAAATAACCTGCCACCTAATATCTTTACATCACGTCTCCATAAACTTTCCAATTATAACAGATATATTTTTTTTTAATAAATGTGCTAATTTCCCGCACAACCACATTCCGTCTTTATGTTCTTAAAAGTATAATTTCAATTGTTAACTATATTCATTTAAATAAATTTTTTCTCTTTTATTGGATTTTTGTAAATCTTTTTTAAATTAGTATACAAAATTATTTTTTAGATGTAAATATTACAGCATATTCTATATTAAAGTAGAAAACTCGTAAATGACTCAATTCTGTATTTATAAAATTATATTATTGTACATTTATGCCCTTATTCATAAAAACTTACAACAGGTTTATAAAACAAATTTCCATACAAAATTTGCTTTATAAACCTCTTATAAACCTATTGTAAGTTTTGTGAATGAGGGCATTATAATATTGTTATTTGCCAATTGAATTGAATTGAATTTAGCTTATAAGTTTCTTTTTGAATAAAAACTAAAAGAATTTTAAATTCCTTTAATTTTTATTCATTTAATTCAATTTTTATTTAATTATTACTTAATTGAAAATTAAAAAATGTCAGTTAGTCCCTTTCTACATTCAGCTGATTTTATTTATAAATCATTGCAAGTTTTTGCTGCACTTAAACATCTCTCGATATTGTGGCCTTATTTTATTTTTTTAAATATCCGGAAGAGATTATTTGGCTATCTATACAAGTATTTATGAAATTAACACATGCTCGAATACTTTTATTATAAATACGAGTTTAAATTGTTTTAAAAGTACAAATATCACGCTCATAATGTGTTGATTCTGATCTGCTTTTAGGGGTGAGTCATTTCAACATCATCATCATCATCATCGTCATTTAAATCCATCACATGCACATACATCCTATTGTTTGTAAACGAACATTGGAGAAAATCAGGACAGTATACTCTTTTCACATTATGGTACGTGGAGGTGATAACGATTATGCTTGTTTAAACGTTTTAGATGTGTTTTTTCTCAATTAGGTCTTATGCATTTTTCACTGTTTTGTGGATGTTGTTATATGAAAGTAAAGTATCCTTTCTGATTTCATTCATTCATTCATTCATCCATCCATCCATCCACTGAGCAAAACAATAGAATTGGATTAAAATAAATTTCTTATCTCTTCTTACGTAAACGTTGTTAAACTGTCAATTATTATTTATTAATAATGATTGTGCTTACGCAAGGATAAAGAGAAAGAGAGTAGTACGTACTTAGCCATGCATGCTGTAATTTATTCTTTCATGCATTCATTCATATTTTGCACATTTTATCGAACATTTTGTGATTTAATGTCAAGATTAGTCAAAAGGACAAATGTTTGTTAATGTGACACATCACTTTGGGAAGTTGAACAAGTGTTTTATTCTAAGAAATCCATTGGTTTTGCAGGAAATTGATACGAAGGATAATGTGAGAATTATTGCAGTCAAACGTGTATTGAGGTTTCATTGAACTTCTACTTTCGCGGTTATGTTAAAATGTTGATAAATAGACATGTGGTTTTGTAGTATTTTTTTGTTTTGTTATTTTTACTATAAATTGGCTATATTAATTAAATATATTAGAAAAAGTGTGTCGATCTTATAAAACATTTTGTTCCTTTCATGGTTCCAATTTATGCAACACCAAAATATTCGAATTTTCGTAATAGGGCGAATTCTAAAATGATTGTTTTCAATGCAACTAAAAAAAGTCATGCATTTTCAAACTCAACCGTATTTTTCAGTTATGGGCTAGCTTATTAAATATTATGATAATAAAGGACCAAAATACATTAAAAAAACTATAAAACTTTGCTAAAATGTTGATAAGTCGTACATAAATTGTAAGGCTTTAAAATATGCATTATATGATTCATTAGGTATGATAATTTACCTATAATAAAAACTTTCACATGAATCCATCTAATTAAATTTCTGCAGTGAATTAATAATATTTTTTTCTTGTATACCTTAAGTCTCAAATCTGTATTGAGAAAAATAAAACGAAATCAAACGAACAACCAAACTTTGAATATTGACAATTATATCAACCTATTATGAATGTCTCAAAAACCCGTCTATATCTAAAGAATGGTGAGTATTACCTGATGAAAAGAGAAGTTTAAAGTGTATATAAATATATTGGATGCTTATAGATAAGGAATCTTATATTAAATGTTGACGGTCTGGTCGTATGTTGAAAGATAAATTATGTACCAATATAGAATTAAGTTAGCATACGATATATACTTACTATAATTTGATATTTAAAGTTAATAAATAGTTAAACAATTTTATTTTTCGAGATTAAGGTCAGTTTTAATTTTTATTTTTTAATTTTTTTTTCAATATTTCGCTACACAATGTGTAGCATCTTCAGGGAAACAATAACAAAATTAAAAATTAATAACAATAAAAATATTTTTCAAAACATAACAGTTGTTTAATTAATAAAAAGGTCGAACAATAAGTTAAATAATCGTTAATAAATAGTCTTTTTTTTGCTTGGATCAACACTCAGGGGACGACCCTTAATCATGCAATGCATTGTGTTGAAACTAGGAAAATAGATTGTGGGAGGGAGTAGTGTTTGTGAACATTTGATTTCAATTTTCCTATATTGAAAGTGTCAGGGAATACTTCTGCAGGTACTTTATTTATCATACGAACAGTACCGGCTAAAGAACGATTTTTCCATGTAATGTATTGTGCGATCCCCTGTCCAGTCGACCATGAATGGATGGGCCCTGACTGAAGAACGTGTATTACGCAAAAAACTGCGTGTTTCGGTAACAAGTTTCCTTATTTCAGCAGAACACATTCCATTATAGTATCGATAGAACAGCGAAACACAGCCCACATTGCGACGATGCTCCAATGAATCAATAGAGTTGGATACCCTACTGTGACCGATAAGCATCTTCGCCCTCTCCTGTACGCGGTCGAGTAACGTATCAGTCTAAAACAGGAGTGACCAAAAGTTGCTTATGATAGAGCAAACACCAGTACATTTAAATAAAAACTAATTTTTATTCAGTATTTTTTGTTGTAAAAGCCAATACATATAAAGAAACAACACACTTTTTTAAACAGTATCATACGTTAAACAAAAACAAAATCTACATTGACGATCGCAGTCACAAATGTTTACAAGTAGAGCAAATAAGGCAAAGTTGTTTGTGTATTTCGTATTGCTAGTGCTGAGTGCTGTAATGAGTATACAAAACACACAGCCTATAGCTAAGAGTTTTTACAAATACAAAAGAGCACCAGGAGTATAGGGCTTGGGCACTCCTGCTCTAAAACATTCTGAAATAACGCGATATTTAGCTATTAATCAAAGTTCAACTTTTGTTGAAACTGTAAAACATGGAGTTGGCAATGTTATGCTGTGGGAGCGTATGGCGGCATCTGCAATGGGAAATCTTATCTGTATAGATGATAAAATGGAAAAACACGCTTATTCTGAAGGAAAATTTAGCTGCAAGTGTTGCGAAGAAGGGCTTAGATGGAAAGTTCTTGTGCCAACAAAATAATGACCCAGAACATTCCTCATATGTATCTTGTGTTTAAATGGCTTATCTATCATTGCAAACAGCTAAAACACCTCTGCAGTCACCATATACAACTCCTGTAGAGCACGTTTGATACTTACTGGACAAAAAAATAAGAAAACATTACTTTTACTTCTTTTACTAAGAACAAATCACAATAGAAGTTAAGTATTATTTTATTTGTTACTGTTTACTCTTACAAAACACTTGCAAGATTAAACATCGCCATACAAATGGGTTCTGAAAATAGTGGCTACGTTTTTTTGAGTAAATATTTGCCATGTGTGTCCGTACATTTAGTACTAATAAAACATAAAATATATTTTTTGTGTTGAATAGTCAATAAAACAATCAATCTTTAAAACAACATCAGAATTATTATTTTAAGTTAAGGAGGAGCACAGCTATTGATAGATCTTTCGTGGAAAACATGGTGTGCTTAAACTTAATTGATCCACATGTACAAATGTAGTAACTTTTTCAAATACAAAGTGTTGATATTAATTTCATATGAATCTGATATTGGATGTATTAGTTTAATATACATATATACGAGTATGTATATTAGAGTGTCTCGAAAAAAAAGGTCGCGGTACACCACCGAATATGAAATATTGTTTCAAGACAATGTCGAAAAAAATGTTTTTTTGCCGAAAGTAGGGGTTGCCAAAATACATTATTTGTTATATCTTCGGCATTTATAGTCCAATCTCAAAGTGTAATATATCGATGTTTTTGTCTTGAGGAGATCTATCGATGTTATTTTCTTGCATTTACCTCAAATATCCCGTTTTAGTATTTACTCACCAGATCTCAGTTCCTACCACCCTAATGTATCACCCTAATATCAGAAAATAAAAGATCACAAACAATCATTATACCTTTGTAAAGGAAGTTTGTCGATAATTCCAACAGAACTATTGAAAAAATTATTTTTTGTTTTTTTGCCGAACGTAGGAACTTTTTAATTTTTTTTTTTTTGTCATATCATCGGTATTTACAAACAGAAAAGGCATGCTTTAAATTAATGAGAAAAATCATGTAAAAAGTCACTATTTAAATCCCCTATAGATCTCCGCAAGACAAAAACATCGATATACAAAAAATGTATTTTGGCAACCCCTACTTTCGGCAAAAAAAACAAGCAAATTTTTTTTCCAAATTGTCTTGCAACAATACTATATATTCGTTGGTGTACCGCGATTTTTTTTTTTTTTTGCATGTAAGGTGAGACACTAATGTATATTATAAATATATACATATGTAATTATATATGTATAAACTTTTAGTTTAGAAACATTTATGTATATTTATTTTAAATTAACAACCTTCATATAAAAATCACAGCATGACATGATATAATTTAAGGAAAGACCCACATCTCACGAACGCTCAAACGCTCACTCAACAACAATTAATCAACGAGGCCACAAAATATAAACAGTAATAAAACTGTAAAAATTAGATCAAAATTGTCTATTAGCGTGTCATGTGTGAGTATAAAATATTTGTATTAATAAAGACGATGAAACAGCCACTTGATAAAATAAAGTTTCAACAAGACAATAATTTAAGCGACAAGTAGTTAACACTTCACACCCTCATCTAAAAACACAAACATGTGAGTTACAAGGACTTTTAACCAGAGGGGAAAAACTACCAATTATTACCCTCACTCACACATTACTAACTTATTTACTAATTATGTTGAGTGTGTGTGAATGGATCAAATAATATATAGTTTTCAAATATATACAAAATACAAGTAAATATCAAAACCTTTTTATTAACACATGAAATAGAATCGTGTTTGTTTTGTTTACAGGAAACTTACTGGAATATTAAAAGAGATATTAACATTTTCCAAACATAAAACTATTTTAAGACAAATTAACTTAAAATCACTCAAGTATGAAGAAACAATAAGAGAATTTAAATTAAAGTCAGAGTTGGAGTTGATTTTAGTACTTAAAAACATTGTTAACATACACAGAGTCCGGTAGCATAAAAAATGTTTTAATATTTATGTAACAAAAAAAAAAACAATTAAATACTTTTAAACCACAAATTAATACTCATTTATTAATATTTAAGAAAAACTTAAAGGAGAAACTAAAATTAATTTCCTTTTTTTTATAAATTCATTCAACATTTCGCTCCTTTTGCATTGTAAACTTTTTTCAAATCGCTAATATTTTTTAAATTTCCTTAGACAATAAACCAATAATATTCAATTGTTCCATTTGGAGCTAAATCGAGCAAAATAATTACAGAATATTAGGCCCTAATTTTGTAAAACTCAACGTCACCATTTGCGTTAAATTACATTTTGCAAATCACGGCGTTCAAGCAAATGATTGTTTGCTGTGCAACAGCTGATTCTTACGTTGTTGTTGTTAATACAGCTGTTTAAAATTGTGTATTTTATAAAACGCAACGCTAAATTTTTTATCACTTGCATTGCCAAATTTAACACCTCCATTTCCTTGGCGTTAGTTTTAAAAGTTGAAACATTATTAAAAAACAATATTATTCAATTAATTTAATATTTTATACAAACAAAGGCAATTGTTGGTAATGTTTGGGAAGTTTCGTAAAACTCCTGAATGCAATTGGTCTACTAAGAAGTTTCATTAAAAATATTGTAAATCTCCACAGTGTTATTTAGCTACCATAGTGGGAAGGGTATATTGGATTTGTGCTGATGTTTGTAACGCCCAGCAATATTGGTCCAACACCCACCTTAAAGTATACCGATCGACTCAGAATCAATTCCTGAGTCGATTTAACGATGTCCGTCCATCCATCTGTTCCTTTAAAATTCAAGATGAAAATTATTTCGTCATTCTATTTTTCAAAAATGTTAATATTTGTTGCAGACCTGAAAAAATAAGTCTGTTTATTGAAAATTTAGCTGCAGTCTTCTTTGTGGACCTGAAAACGATTTAACGGAATATATGTTTGGATTAGCATGCATAAATATCTCTGTCTTCCGTAAAATTAAATGACTCCTGTAAATATTTTAACGATGGGCCACATTTTATGAAACAAAAAGACAAATTTCTTACTATGTTCGAAAACTTTTACAAATTGAGATCTTTATATTACCAACAACAAGCTCAGAATAAAAGTATCGACTAAAGGTGAAGACAAAACAAATCGGATGTGATAATGGGTTAAATGTAACCCACTTACCCAACTCCTGTTTGCTTCACAAAACACTACAAATGTTGCACCTGTAATAAAGTTGTAAGCTCGCAAACTTACTTCACCCCAGGGGTGGTTGAGCTTTAAGGTTTTATTGCCTATTTCCTTACTGATGTTACCAATAAATGGTAAGAGTAAGAAATGAAACGCAAGGGTAAACATTAATCTTTTTAAACTGAGAATTATATCATTTGGAAGGTTGGTTGAAGGGCTAGCTGGCTGGACTTATTTAGTTGGTATCATTGTGAATTCGCCCGACACAGTCTTTTTTCCTACTTTCGTTGTCTACAATGAATTGTTTGCTTTTACATGTCATGGCCATATAAAATTTAACATTTATTTTGACCATTTGATATTCCCCCTTTATAAGCACAAATGCTTAAATTATTTTATTTCCTTTTTTTAAGAGTTTTTTTTAGGTGGTAAATGACAAAAGGGTGTTGTGGCGTGTTTTCGTTTTATTTGTAATGACACCTGATTACCTTTTTAATGCTTTAAATTTCCATTTCTGTTGTTGTATGAGTCAAAGTGTATACTCGTATTTTTGTTTCTGTGTTTATGAGTAAATGGCGTTTTTTTTTTTGTTGTTTATATATTCGTTGCGCATTCGAAAGGACTTTGATTTGTAATCATTTCCGACAGTTCATTTGTATTCTTTTATTAACTCTTATCTGTTACCCATAACATCTGATGTTTTATATACTCAGCCAAAATAGACTCAATTTGCTCAATTGGATAGAGCCATGACATGTCATGAAAGTCTTTAATTAATTAAATATTATACTATATTAGTATTACTAGAATTTAATAAAATTTAGCATTTGTTCTTCAAAAAAGAAGCCTAATGGCTAAAAACTAAATTCTTAATTTTTTTTCCTACATCTCTCAAACTAATGGAGACACTTTTACGAGATAAAATATTGCATCATGTCAGCAACAATATAAATTAAAATGGTGAATTAGTTAATGATGCAACAAAGTTTAGAGGCTGGAAACGTACTGTTCCATTTCAGACCATTGTAGTATTTTCTTTACTCTGAATTTTATAGTATCTTAACATGAAGCTTTTAGAAATCCAAGACCTACGAACTGAGTATGTATGTATAATTAAACATTGCAACTCGCCCGAGAAAGTGGAAAGACAGTGAATGGGTTCTCTAGTTTTTCCTATAGGTAATCATTTCCTGGGACGAGGAAGCAGTTAAAATTTTAATGGTATGAATGTTACATTCAACAAGCAACTGCTCTTTAACAATTCTTCATAACTGAAGGGTAAGCAGCAGGTTCCTCAATCAATACGTATTGTTTGCATACGGAATTAACCACATAACTGCATAATAAATAACCACATAAATAAATAGTTACCTCTTCGACAGGGCTTTCAAGAAATAGGGGACACTAAAAATAGTTTTCCTTATAGCGGCCGAGGGCTTTCTACTATTTCTGTAGTAATCATTGAACCCTCGTCGACCCCGAATTAGTAGAAATGGATTCACTGACTAAGCCAAAACAGTTTCTGTTGTACTTGCGATTTTCGGTTTGCAAGAAGAATGCCAGAGAAGTGGTAAATCGCAAACGATCTTTCATCCCTCAATGACTGGCCTTTTCATCAGCTATATAGTTACACACAGAGAAAACATATAGTTGTACATGTTTTCCACAACAATGTCAACATTTTTACAAGTTTTTCAACAATGTTACGGTCACTGTAATTGTTTATAAGATTGCGGTAACCATTTTAGTAAATATGTATATATATTTATTGCAATAATGTTTATGATCCATTTATTTATCATAATTTGTTGCTTTTTGATTATGATAGAGAACAACATAATATGGTATAATCTTTCATCATAAAACTGATCACCAAATACATTACATACTTAATTGCTATAATCATATATATGATTGCTATAATCATGTGAATGGTAACTTAACCATATCATGGTTGCAGAAATCATATAAATATTTACAGTGACTATAATATTTAAAAAAAATGTTTAAAAATATTTAAATAATTGTGGTAAACATGCACAAATATATATTTTTCTGCGTGTACTCAAGTCAAGTTCCACTCGGAGCTGTAAAGTTTTAAATCAGATATTTTTTTGTCTTCTCACACAGTATAGTCAATGATAGCTTTATGAAATAGAAGTGCCACATCTGGCACATTTAATACACGTATGTTCTCCCAACGTAATTCTTTATGGTTGCTGACGAATTGGCGTTTAGCAGACACAGATAACGACATTATTAAATTTTTCTTCGGTGTCGAATAAGATAAAAGTAGAATACGCAAGAGACTAATCAGTATAACCCATCTAATAATGAAAAGTTGTTACTACAGATCAAGGCGAGGTACACGCATGCCAAGATTAAAATATAAGGCCAGGGGGAAAAATTATTATCAAATGGCTACCATGGGAATATATGTAGGTCTATATAATATATGCTATATATACATATATTTTTCAGCTATTTTTTAATGAGATCTTTATTATTCTAAAGATGTGTAAGTATAATTTAATTTCAACTCGTTGAATTGAAAAGGGATACAGGGTCACCGGAATAAAAAACCCGCTTCCACAGTCATCCCAATGACAGGGAGACAGTTTAGGAAATTAATGTTCAGTAAGACTTCAACGATTCCTTCACTTCTCAAAGATGATAGCCGCTCTTGGAGAAGTAGAGGTTTCTGAAAGTAGCTTAGTACCATCATAGAGGCAGCTAGGTTTCTATGTAAATGCCAGACATCATAGAATAAGTTCCGCCTATTAATTGTAACCGTATTCATAGTCCGTTAGATATGATAAAGATCACTAGACTATTTGAAGTTTGGGATAACTATAATGGGTGATACATTTAGTTTATTTTTAAATTTTAATTAATACTTATAAAATAGACTTGAATGTCTGAATCAGTATTATGATCCGAAAGAACAATCTCTAACATTTAAATTTTACAGATATTGTATTAAAATGTTTGCTGTAGTTGATCATTTCGGAAGGTCCTCTTTTGATCAATATTTCCGGGAGTGCGAATTAAACGAGTAATATTGGTTTACCGACGAAGATTTCATATTATTTAAAAGAACAAACACAGAGGTGTAATATCAGTTCGGAACGCGAAATTAGCTGTTAGGCTGGGATGGTGGATACGAAGAACCATATGTTGCTCAAAGTGCACTAAAAATGTCTAATAGAGGTTTGATTTCCGGAATATTGCTGAATAATTTGGAGACGTTAGTGTGTGAGCCTTTCCACGAAGTATTGTCAAACAATGAATAGTAATATGATGACTGTTGACTATTACGTGATCTGAAAAAAAAATAAACAAATAAAAATTCGCTAAATGAATCATCCTTTCCAACAAGTATAAAGGACAGTAAACTGAAACTAAAATTTAACTAAGACACTTCTATGGAATTACATTGGCAGATGGGAATATTTTTAGTATTTGAAATTTGAACTATTAAAACCAGCGTCTTTCCAACAAATAATTGAAAGATATCTTCTTAGAGGATATTATACCAACGGTACGGTCACACTTGGCAAATATTTACTCCAAAAAGCGTAACCACTTATTTTAGCTCAAATTTGTTTGACGTTGTTTATTCTTACAAGAGTTTTGCACGACCAAACAGCATCAAATAAAATAAAACTAAATATTTTTTGTGTCCTGTTCTAAATAAACGAGTTCAAATATATTTTATTTAGTGATTACGTCTTTTTCGGAAAATGTTTGAAAACATCAGTGTAAACAGGTTACAGGTTGATAGTCAACAAGGAGAAAACCTGATAATATCTCCGAAATTTAAAAGCATACACAAAGCCCTTTAACACTAATCTTGAGCAATATCAAATGTGCATTGGTCTGAACACCTCTGATTAAAAGACTGCAAGATATATATGTATGCACATGTATGTATGTGTGTACGTATGAATGTGTATTTTAAAACTATTTGCCACACAAAAAATACCCAAATAAATAAATAAATAAAAAAAAAACTACAGTAACATTTCAACTATACCCACTTGAAAAAGTTTTACCTCGTATGGGAAAATAAAAACCACTTAATGGAACCCCATATCCCATATTTATAACCAACAAAAACTATGTATGCAATGTTGAACATATAAAATCAAAAACATTTTTATTTCTCTTGCACTCTGCAAAAAGTAACCAAAAATGTGTAAAACTATTGAAAATTACAAATTTTGAAAACATTGCGAACAAAAAACAACTATGTACTCAATATTTGCACGTACGAATTTCTATTTATGAAGCTTGCATATTGTTGCATGCAACACTTAAGTATCACAGTAACAAATTTTTACAACTGCAACAACAACAACAACAACATCAAAATAACTGAAATGAATTCTACAAAATACTTGTACTTAAAAACTTAACTACGTATTGGTGAAAGCTGCTTGCTTTTTACACAGAATGCCAACAGTACTTGTTACTCGGTACAATAGAAAAAACCTTTTGAATGAAATATGAATGCGAGCAGTAGATTGAGTCAGTTATCTTGTCAGTAAATATGTAAATGCATTGATATTTACTTCCTCTTACCTTAAATAACTTCTCCCCCACCCTCTCCCTCCTTAACAAAACATATTTTCTAGAGTAATTGTTCTCAGGTGTGAATAAGTTTTTAAGATTCTTAGTGTGTAAATGTGGCTGGCTGGCTGGATGGAAAAAAGAACTCGTCCATATTAGTGCCATGGATGTACATACCATAAGTAATTCCACCTTTTCTGTTGTCATCAGTATAAAGATATTAAAAGTAATTTTTTTTGTTCTTAAGTTTTCATCAAAAAACGCATGCTCTCATACTCGACAAAACCTTTTTAGTATTTTTGTGTAAATAAATGTGTGTGTATATATGTTACTGCTGTAGTGTTGCATGAGGGGGGGTAGTCGTATTTAAGCATGACGTTACTGCCATGTCTTAATAATTTTTGCAATGTACATACTTCGTTTCTATTCGAGTTTCTTGAACCGTTATAATTGATCCGTGTTATGTTGACATGAATAATTTTGAAAGAACTTCAGCACACAATACTCGTAATGTTGGAACTGTAAGCCTGCCTTCTGTCCTCTTCCATAGCTACATATTGATACTACTACCACTGCTTTTGTGACATCACTGTGTTGTGTTGTGCTGTGTTGTGTTGCACGTGAATTACTTTCCACTTATTAAAGGTGACATTTTATAATTTCGTTACAAAGAATTTATTAATGAATGAATATATCGTCATCATCATCATCAACGTATTCTTCTTTGATTGTATTTATATCTTGTCTCGCAGAATGAATAAAGTAATAAATAATTTTATACTTCTCATTATTTACTAAAGCGAAAATTCAGGATAATCACTTACTTAAACATCTTCAGCTTTTGTATACAAACACTTTTGTCATTTTAATAATCTCTATAAGTTGTTCTTAAGAAAAGAACTATATCTATATATTTATAATATAGGCATAATGTTTGCTGTACTTAAAATAGTTATAATACATTGAAATTTGTCACATTGCTAAAGCCTAACTATTCATAATATTCTATTGAGTGCCAGAATCATGTTTTATGGTCGAATCCGAATATTATTTTGCAAACTAAGGCTTGCACCCATGCAACTTATCGCAGTATTTAGACACGGTTATGTTTGCTTTTATATAAGGATAGCTACTTCTCACGGCTTATTTCATAAAGGGCGGCTGTTGTAGTTGTTGTCCTTTATTTTTATCCATCTTCTGTTATAATATTGAGTGTCAAATATTAAATAAGACATAGTTTATGTGTTCCAATACTGGGTTCCAAAAACTATTCTACAAATCATAATATTATTCGGGAACACATGTTCGACTATTCTTCGACATTAAGTTCCAGATTTACGGTAGTAAGCAATTACTATGGCCAACAAACCGTGGCTCACAGCTTATTTTATGCAGTGCATTTCTTTGTTTCCATAAAAAGAAAACTAACAGGAACTTAAAACAGAAATTGGTATCATTTAAAACATTTTTGTCAAAAATTTCGTGTTTCTTTATGCTAATTTCTAACATTTACACAAAGTTTCGATAACATTAAGGTCTAGCGACTGCGGTGTCATCATATGTAGTCAGTTATATATTAGCTACGTTTGTACAGTACCCGATTTGTGATTATAACCTAGTGATTATAACCTGAAGATACTTAAACCTGTCCGTGGTTGCCTTAACAAATGTCAAAATCCCAGTACCAACAGCTGACATACAGAGCCAAACCATGACACTGCCACCACCATGTTTCACTTTGTTCACCTTTAGGTTTTGTATGTTAAGTTCTGTATTTGGTTTTGGCCAAACATACGACATGTCATCTGAAACGAATATGTTAAACTTTGATTCATCGGCAAACATATTCTTTGAGGTAGTTTGTTTTTCATGTTAGCGTAAGACACGACGAACGGTTTTAACGTAACATTGTTGGCCCAGGTCAGCTTAAACTTCGGAGGTCAGTTGTGAAGCTGATAGCCTTGTATTTAAATTTGTCGCTCATCATGCTTTGTTATGGACTCGATTTTCATGGATGAAGCACTCAACTGTGGAAGCTTTAATGTTAACCGTTTCTACTATTTTTTCACTGTGAGTGACCATTTTGTATTGTAGTTCTATCATTGTTCTATCGTTGTACACGGACTTATTCAAACTATTAAAAATCGACACTTGACGTTACAAAATCGAACTCACAATTCAACAGAAAATATTGATATAAGCAGAAAAAAGAAAAACCAAGAACGAAGCATTGAGCTATCGGCACATTAGAAATTGACTGCGTAAAATAAGCCGTGACATGAAAAAATGGGTATTTTTTTGTTTCTTTTTACTTTTAAATGTTTTTTTGTTTGCTAGACTATAATATTTTTTTCTTTAAAATGACAGCAGTTTCTTTTTTAAGTTTCTGTTGGTTTTCTTTTTCTTGAGCTTTGAAAACAAAAAAATGCAATGCATAAAATAAGCTGTGAGCCACTGTATGTACTAGGGTTCTATACCTAAAACAAAAACTAAAGTTTTCGACTTTCTTCCGATTTTTTTAGCACAAAGTCGATTGCGTGAAAGTTGGTTTATAAAGGGTGTTGTTTTAGATGTATAAAAATTTGAAATGGAATAAAAAAAAGATGATTTTTTTAAATTGCCATGAAATTTATTTTATTCGAAAGTATTTTTTCTGGCATTATAATTTAAATATGACTTCTGGCATATGACCGCCACGGCTTTTTTTGTGCAGCGTTAAATCGTACGATCTTGGTGGCCAATTCATTGAACCGATACGTGAAACTATGTGGTTATCAAACGTTTCATTGAATAAATCAATTGTGGCACGAGTTGTGTGGCATGTTGCGCCGTACCACAACTCCTGCACATCGCTCTATGGATGGCGCAAAATACATTTGCATATTATCATCACTCCAAATACGACAGACAGTTTTGTATATTGACGTTCAACCATTCAACCAAAAGTAAGCTACATCGCTAAACAAAATTCGCTTATGAAAATTCAAAATAAATTTGCACAATTTGGAAGCGTTGTTCAGGCGTCAGTCTATTCATGTTGCAATGCCAAACCAAACTAAACATAAATCACTTAACAGCTGACAAAATGGCCGCCAGTTAAAAAAGTGCCAAATTAAAGTTATATACATCGAAAGAGAACTCCCTTTAGTACCCTAATATGCATTTGAAAACTAAGTATTTGCTTCAAATTGTAACTTACAATAAGATATACATATGTAATATTCCACACTTAATAAATTGTTAATTCACTTTCTAAATTAATGTATGCAAACATATTTATAAACATTTTGTTGTTAAAGAGTAGCGTTGTCAACTTTGAAATTTAAAAACGCACCAAAATGGAAAAAACGCGGCATTTAAAGTTTAGAATTTCTTTCATATATAAAATGTTTATTGAATTAATTTTACATAAAAAGTATAATATTTTTGTATTATAAATATAACAATAAAACATTCCATGTTCAGTGTTTTTAGAAAAAAAATAAAACTTTACAAAAATAAAAATTAAACGAAACAAATTTGTTAGTATTCCTTTGTACTAAATATGGGATTATGTATTTTTTTAAATATCATTAATTCTAAGATTAATAGTAAATGCCTTTCTTAATAAACGAGCTAATAAAGATAAAATAAGCATTTAACCACTCAAAATTTAACTCACAATACGCTATTCGAAACTGCAGTACCAATTTATAAATAAAAGCTTATTTCAGTACATATTTTTATTTCTATTTGAATTTTTTCAATAAAATTTGTTAAATCTTCACTGGGACTCTAACCCTGGCTGTTCGTCTACATTTCAGTAGACCAACCCATCAGGCTGCCCAAGAATTTTTATTTTAATTATTAAAAAACTGCATTTAAAAATTAGTAAAAATAAAGTTTTTATCACATTTTTGAAAAAATTAACAAACCCACCGAAATTAAAAATAAACGCACCGCGCACCAACTAAGGAATTATCACACAATAAATTTAAAAAGCGCCAAAAATGGTGCAAAACGCGCCAAGTTGACAGCGCTGTTAAAGAGCTCTAAATCAGTGTTGCCATTTTGACGCTTTTCGGGTATTTTATGACCCTTTTTTGGTCTCGTTACCCTTTAATTTTTAAAAAGGGTATTTTTTGACGCTTTTTCTATTTTTCGAGTCAGCCAATGCGGACCATGTCAAGCTTTACAGCGATTTGTATTACCTAATTAAAAGTATTACAAACTTTGATTATCTAGAAGGTAATTTAGATGAAAGCGTTAACGAATTTTGTTATCTTGGCTATCATTTCGAAAAGTTTTGCAGAGATTATAAAATAATTGAACAATTTAATAGAATTTACAAAATATCACATACTCGAACTAAGACGTAGACTAACTTCAAATTTTATATTGCTTCAAAAATATCATTATTTAGTGTTGACAATATTTTTAAAAATAGCGAAGCGGATATTATTGATTTCATACAAAACTTCATTAATGATTCGTATACTTTTTTTCCTTACTCAAATGTCGAAGTCGAAAGAACGTTTAGTTTAATGAATTTTTTTAAACCAAAGATCAGAAACCGACTTTCTTTAAACTCAGCCAAAAGTTTGTTGTTGCAATTACCAATTACCTTCAAGTGTTTACTTAAAAATTAATTCAAACCAAACTTATAAAAGGTCTGAATATTTCATTAAATCTGTTTTGTGGCCCGATGATGATGATTATGAAACAGATGTAGTTGAAAATTAAATTGTTTTTCTATAAAACTTTATATTTTGTTTTTTATGAATTGTTATTTTATTTTAAGTTTTTGCTCACTCCTGGTAACTGAATTGATAATAAAATTAATTATTTATTTAAAAATTTTAACATGCTTTTTGATATTCTAAGTTTCTCGTTTTTTACCCTTTGTTTTATTGCCAATTTTAATCTTTTTTTAGGGGTTACATATTTGCAAAGCAAAACAACACGATACCAAAATTTTCGTTAATTTTTTTTTTGCGCTTTTTACCCTTTTTACCCGATTTTACTATACACTTGACGCTTTTCTGTATTTCTAAAGTGGCAACACTGCTCTAAATTCATAAATTTTCTCTCATAATATTCCATTATGTCTTTCCTATACCAACAAAATGCAATATTTAATCAAATTAAATCATTAAATTTCTTTACTTAAATGAATAATTTTGTGCATTTTCTATATTTTTTTTGCATTCAACTCAAATTCTTTCCCAATAAAATTGAACAAATACAAAAAATACTACAGTACTAGAATGAAGAAAAAAAAAATAAACCCAAGCCCATGGCAAATGGAGACTAAAGGGCATAATGAATAATTTATGGGAGTACCCAATCGAAATAGAATACAACGTTTCTGCTGTGTGTATTTGTCTTTTTTTAAGAGTGATGATAACACCCTTAACAAAAAAAAATTCTACTTTTGGGGGTTAGGGGGAAGGTAGACAATAGAAACATAAAGAATATTTTGTATGATTGTGTGTGTGTGAGTAGAGTTCTCATAAATTATGTTTGCCATGGGTGATAACCATACAAACGTAATAGCAAACACAAAAAAACAACAACAACAACATGTATTCGTCAGCAACAGCATAAAGAAGACAAATGTCAACAACAGAACACGCCCCTGCCAAATGACACTCTGTACGATACGAACGTTACCTACGATGGTGAAACACAAACTTATGAATTGTTTCCCACTTCAAATTTTTATAGTTTTGTGCGTTGTGACTTGAATCAGTTTTCCTTTTTGATTTGAAATTGATATCAATATGAAAAATAACGGGTTAATATTTTGTACTCTACATTTAAATATTATTTATAAGGGAACTAGTAATTAATTAAAAATAAAGTCTTCAAAATATTAATTGTTTATCCGCAATTACAAAAACACTTGTTTGTTTAAAATTCTCACTTGCATAGATGGGTCTAAAGAAGCGTTGCAACGCTAACACTAATTATTTAGAAGGGATCTGGTACCAGGGGCCAAATTACCGCATTCGTGATCGAATGAGCTATCGTATCGAAAAATGGTTTCGATAGCGAAATTATGATATAATGTACTAAATTTCTTGCTCGATATCTAATGACATAATCTCAAATAAGAAAATTACGATCAATTTTACTCGATATCAAATGCGGTAATTTGGCCCCAGTTCATTAATCAATGATTTTTGCTTGAAATTCTCATCCTCAGAACTAGTTCTAATGAAGTCTTACGAAAAGTTCTAGAACTAGTTCTCTTATTGAAATTGTCACATTAGAAACTAGTTTATTACTTATCTATATGGGGTAAATGCACGAGTAGTCGGCAGTTTAACTTTTTTTCGTTTTCAAATAACTGTTGTTTTGAGCTCAAAAATAGTATTGTATTGTCAAAGTTTCTAAGCAAATTGTATAGTTTTTAACTCAATTAACTCTTTTATTATTTGTTTTTATTTCATTTGAGAAAATTGCGAGTGTCTTAAAATATACGATTTATGCCTTTAGTCGGTACCTTTTTTCCTAAGTTCGGCATTTTATGTCCCTATTGCCGGCATTGGGTTTTTAATAAGGAATATTAAGATCATTAAGGAATTCAAATATTTTTTGTTAAATATTCCATGTTTTATTAAATAGTTATATATATATTTTTTTTTAAATTATGTAAATGGAAGTATTGGACACTTAATTTCTTAAATCTAATATAAAAAACTACTTAAAGAAAAAAATATTCATATTAAGTTTAATATGATCCTGATTTTGAACACATTTGCTGAAGTCTACATTGTCTGGGTTGAAAGGATACAATCCACACTTTCGGAATACATTTTAAATGGTATCTCCGAGGTTTATTTTGTAAAGAACCGTTTTAAGAAGCGCTTTATCTAAAATATCTAATTCATTTTGCTCCAACAAAATATCTTTTAACCCTTGAAACCATTTTCGCTTATTCCTTCTGATTCTCTTATAGCAAGACACGGATGGCGTTTTAAAAACCTGAACACCAGTGCTTTCCTGGTCTACCATTTAAAAAAGGTGTCGGACGTTTATCTTCCTTAACAATTCACTGAATTGTGTTCAGCAAATCTTCAGATTTAAAAGGAAATCCACATTTTGCCAAATCCTGACACCATTTTCCCAAACGGGCTTCTTCTAAGGAAGGTAATACCGTATGTGGACCTAATCTGCGAGGACCTTCTGATACGCGTCCGCTAAGCCTATCCTGAATTGTTGAACGCGGAACACCATATTTATTGCTGGCACCTAAAGCGAATATCTTGCTTTCTTTAATATCGCAAAGAGCTTCTTTTAATGCATTTTCAGAATACTGATGCATTGGTCTTTTTCCTTGTGGGTGCATTATGGGTTTCTAAAAACTTTTACCAACCACCCTTAAAATTATAATGTGTTTTGTACTCTCAACAAAAATAAATGCTGCTGCCGACTTTAGAATACTTGATCATACCCATAGTCGGCAGTACTCATTAAAATTGTGCCGACTATTGGGTAAAATCGTTTTAAACTCTGTTTTGTTCTACGAATTCAAAAGACAAAAGAGAAATAAACAAATTTTTATAATTTGAGCTCAATATGAGAAAAATGCATTTTACCTATAGTCGACACCATATGCCGACTATAGAAAATCGTAAAATTTTTTGTTCCTAATGTCGACAGTCTTTAAAATAATAAAAAAAAAATATTTTTTATAAAAATTGTTTAAAAAAAGCAATATATATGCAATGTACAAAGTAACAACAAATTTGTAGTAATACAAAAATGTATAATAATAATAATAACAAAGAAGAATACACACACATTTGTAAAACATAAGTAAACTTTTCGTTCTAACTCATAACATGTAATAAGAAATATGTTAATTCCCAAATTCTATTTCTCAAAAAATTGTGAGTTAAATAGACGATGTTTAAGAGTAGATCTTGGACAATAAACATTGCTGATGAAGCCCTTGGCAGGGCAGAAAATGCATTTCAGTGTGCCATTTGTCTAAGAAAAATATAATTTATCACAATGGTATTCTTCGAGTTACCTATTAATTAAAAACGAACTCAAGCCTAATTAAGAATTTTCTCTAATATGCAATGTACTATCTTTTAAAATAGGTTTTGCAAAAAAAAAATTTCTTAAAAAGGTGTATTTAATTACTTGTTTCACTTCACGTTCGCACTAAAAAAAACTAAGAACACAAGCACTACCGCACGTATCAAAAGGTCGTCAGAAATGAGGACAAATAAAGATCAAACTACTCATTTCATCCAATTGTGAATAATAGATTTGGAGAATTGAGTGTGTTAAGAATTAAAGCGTAATTGTTCTTATGTGTAAATTTACTTTTATTCTTATTTATTTGACTTTTAAGTCACAAGTGCCGACTATTGGTGCATGCCTACTTTAGGTGCATTTACCATATACATATAAAAATGAAATGGTCTATGTATGTAATGGCATCACGTAAGAACGGCTGGAGCGGTTTGGCTGAGAATAAAAGCAATTCCAAAAAGTATGTAGTTCCGAAACTAATAAGTGTTTTATGGATCAAGTCTAGTGTCAAAGAACTGGTCCTTGAGATATCCATAGATCTGATCCCAGAATTAATTGCAACAGCACTAATACCAGCGTTGTCAACTTTAAAATTTTAAAACTCACCAAAATGGAGAAACAAAACGCACCAAGTTTATAATTTATTTTTTATTTACAATGTCTATTGAATTAATTTAACATTTTTTTAATTTCAGAAATTCTATATAAAACTTTCTAAAAAGAGATCAACGATTAATAATAAAAGCCTTTTTTAATAAACGAGCTAATGAAGAAAAAATACATTTAACCACTCAAAATTTAACTCACAATATGCTATTTGGAACTGAAGTACTAATTTCTAAAAAGTGCTAATTTTAGAACATATTTGGTACTTTTTTTCTATTTTAAGTACTTCTATTTGAATATTTTTCAATAAAATTTGTAAGGGCTTCACTGGGACTCTTACCCTGGTTGTTTATCTACAGTTCAAACAATCAGGCTATTATACAAGAATTTTTATTTTTATGTTTAAAATGTTAATTTTATTTTCAAACAAAGATTTTCACCTTATTTGCCTTTAGCAATGTGACGAATTTCGTTTTTCATCGTATACATTTCATGATAATGAATTATTAAAAAACTGAAATTAAAAATTAGTAAAAATAATAATTTCATCAGATATTTTAAAAAAAGTGCACCGCGTACCAACCAAGGAATTTAAGAAAGCACAAAAAATGGTGCGAAATGCACCAAGTTGATAACGCTGACTAATACCAAGGCTGTCATTAAAGAAGTGGTTCTGATCAGAGACCTGCAACAAGTATGAACGAGCCGACTTATTCACTAACGTTGAATTTTAAGAACAATACAAAAAAGTATGATTCAATTTTATGCTTATTCACTTTTTATGCACACACAGAAAATTCAGCAACGAGTATAAATCATTTCCAACACTTGGTTCGAACTGCAATGTTTGAAAACAAAAATTCTTGTTTATACACAGTTTGTTTTTTGCATGTCGGCTTTGTTGTGCATGATCTGATTAGAATTGAACTAAAAACACACGAGCCACTTATAAGTAAAAAGCGGCTGGCAGAAAAATATGAAAACATAAAAAATGTGCATTTACTACCTATTTAACATTATTTCGTCGAAAAGAAAACTTATTTGACAAAGCAATGATAAAATTTGTAATATGTACAATTTGTCAAATATATCTTTGCACAGCAAAAAAAATTAAAGAAAAAATGTAAAATGAGCTGCTTCATACATTTAACGACACAGTCGAACATTCATGTTCGCACAAAACAACAAATGAATAAAACACATGTTCGGCTAACAACACGTTGGCTTTGATGTAAAACGAGCTTCATACATTTAACGACACAGTCAGAATATTCATGTTCGCAAAAAACAACCAGTGAATAAAACTGAATGTTTGAAACGAACGGTTGCGTAAACGAGCGTTTTGTGCATTTGAACAAAAACGATTAAATCATAAAAATCAATGTGCATGATTAAGTATACCCGAAAATTTAGTACTCGTTGCAGGTCTCTGGTTCTGATACTAGTTATTTTAGAACAAGTTCTGAAAAGTACTGAAGTATTTTAAATATTTGTACTTACCCAGGAATGTTTTCAGAACTTGTTCCCATACCTTACCCAGTTATAATTCAATAAATTATTTTTGTAGCAGAAAACAATTGGTCTGCTTTAGTATAAAATAATCAAAGATGAAAATATTTTTCGTGCTTAGAATTTAAAACCTAAGTAATTTGTATAGAACTCTATTAAAAAGTGAGTTTTATACAAATACCATCTTTGATACAAATTATTTTTTTAATTTTAAAAATTAATAAAATTAAGGTATCTATAGATATTTAATAGTCTCTCACATTATATATAAGAAAATTCCTAGATACCAACGAAAATAACAACAACTGCTACAATCAATAATAACGATACACACCGCAAGTAAAGGTAAATGGTAATGGGTGAGATATTAAAATACAATATATGTACTACATACATACACACATACATATATGTATATGTACAAGTATCTATTAGAACGGAAAAACACCCTTAGCACCACCCACCAATCATAGCAAAAAACCTTTCAAACTAAAAATCATAATTTTTGTAAGTAGAATGAATGCGAATCTATTGAAATGAAAACAACAAAAAGCACGCTAAAGAGCAACCAATTGAACTGTATCTATGCGATATATTTCTGTATATATTTATTTATTTTCGAATCAACTTGAATTTTGCAAAATATGTACGTTAAAGAAAAAATAGATTTATTCATTTATTATGGAAGCATTCGACTGTAATTTTTTGCAAACATTGCGTTTTTATTTCTTTGTGGAAACCTTTGTGTAGATGTGTGTCAGTTATATTGAGGTATTTGTGGAACCCTACAGTACACTTTCATAATACTGCAGAGTTTAACGTGTCATTATATAAAGGTGAGAGACTTCACATAAGGCGAGGGCTACGCACTAAACGGTCATTATAAACTTGTTTAAATTTATTTCTAATTACAGATTTTAAAGATTAGAAATTACTTAAGCAGGAGGCCCTATTTTTCAGAGATTTGTGGGCTCTAAAGCTAAAACTCAGAAATGGACTACGAGAGTTCTGCATGTTAACGTTAATTATGTAACGTTCCTTATAAAAGTTGACAGTATAATTTAGTTATTTATTTATGGAAGTTATTGGAATCATATTTTTTCTTAATATCGTTTTTTATAATAGATTTATTCAAGTTTAAATAATTTTCCAATCATGGACGATCTTCACAAAATTTAGAGGTGCAATTTTAACTAATATAAGACTTATTTGCATTTTATATTACTACCTGACTTTTGAGCTTAAGTTAAAAAGGACAGTAAACATGAATTTTAAAATTAGCTTTAAATAGTTCTGATATTTCTTTAGTTAGACTTTGAGTTCATTAAATTTAATTTTCATTAAATTATTTTTACTGAAGTAGGAATTGTTTTACAACTTGAAAAATTTTTATTTTTGATAATTTTTGCTACTACAATTCCTACTTCAGTAAAAATAATTTAATGAAAATTAAATTTAATGAACTCAAAGCCTAACTAAAGAAATATCAACAATGAAATATTAACAGTTCAACTAAAACATAATAATTATTCTTTAAATAGTTCTTTAAAAAATCCTTTAAAAATGTTGCTACCCAGGAAAACTTAGAATAAAATTAGATTTTTGTTTGTATTTAATTGTCACCTGGTTCTAAAGAGTGTGCTAGCTTTAGCACACGTTACTTGGTCCGGGTCTGCAGCCAGATTTTAATTCATGATTTTTTTTTTAAATTGTCACCCTCTGCTCCAGTTTAGAAAAGGTTTAGCTGCAGAAGAAGCAGATGATTATTTTGTTTTTTCTTCGATTCATTTATAAATAAAGAAAAATATTCATTTTCCAAATATACCGGTTCTACAGAACTGGCTCTAGAAGTAATTGAAACAATACTAGTTCCAAGGCTGTCACTGGATCTGAAGTAGTTCTTATGACACACGTTCTAGAGCAAAACATTTTTATATTCTTATACTTTTAAATTAAATATGTTTAATATAGAAAATTATCTTCTAGCCCTTTGTTGGGTGAGAACGTCCCCGGGAACTTTTTTAATTTTCAAACTTTAATTACTCCTTGATGGTCCATGGGAAGTATACCAGACGCCCGCATGAATTCCAAGGAAATTTGTTATAGTTCAAGGCGATGACCAATAGTTTAGTTTTTATTGAGATTTAGAGATGTTTAGTACGGGAACGTGTAAAAAGGTCCGCTGAGACCTTTCAAGAAATCGTCAATAAATGCACTTTTTTTTGGCTTGTTTTATTGTTTGAACACATCACGAACGTGTTCTTTGAATTTTAGTTAGTTTTGATTTTCTTTTAAAAGTTAAAATGTTTAAGGGTCTAATTTTGTAACGCAAAACGTTGCATTTGAAATTTTAAATTTTCACATACATATACCATTTTCATACATTCTTAGGAAGAGCATTAAAACTGAGATTGTTTTTAAAATAATTGTCTAGCAGTTCCTGCTTGGGCTTGCGCAAAGTGATCTAATGAATAAAATTGTGCTATTGCGTGTTCAATCTGGAACGTATTTGAAGCGGACAGGATGAATTTACATATCGGATTTCGTCGTGACTAGATAAGGTTAATTGTATCAAAAATTACAGGATACTGTGTTATAGAAACATATGCCATGAGACTGGGGTTACGGTTCAACGACTACTGTAGAAGCTGTCATAATGAAGAAGGGTATGAGACCCAAATCCGTCCAAATAGACTTTTCATCCCATCATAAATAAATGCTAAGAACAATTATTATTTTTATTTTGAACTGTTAATTTTAAATCATTGATATTTATTTTATTTCGGCTCGAGTTCATTCATAAATTTTAATAATAATTTTCATGTAACAATTCCTACCTTCAGTAAAAATAATTTAATGAAAAATTAAATTTAATGAACTCGAGCCGAAATAAAAGAAATATCAATGATTTATAAATAAATACTTTTTGAAAAAATTTAAAATAACGGTTATTGTTTAATCACCCTCGTATGTATGTAATTTAATTATATAAAAAGTTTTTACACAAAGTTAATATGGCTACAAAAAAAGGAAATGGTTCTCCCTTATTATCTTTGTATGATGATTCCGACTGATACATTTTTTGATAGAATAATGTAAAAAACCAATAAAAACGAAAGTGCTGCCGGAATGTTAAAAGATGAACTTATAGCGTTTGCACACCAAGCTAACGAAATTATTTTGAGTATACTTGTTATAATAGATCAATAATACTAATACGCTTACAGTTTCGTACAAAAAATTAAATTACCATTAATATTAATATATGTATGTACTTTTTAATGGCAATTACTGAATTTAACTTATGCTCGTAATTTAAACAATTGGATATGCATCAGTGTTAAATTATCTATTGATTTTAAATACATACATATATGTATGTCAATTTACCTTGAAGATACAGATATGTATCTATTAGTTATTTGAACAGCGATATATATTTGTTGAAATTCTAATATAATCGTATTACGAATCAACATTTTTAAAAATTCCTAAAGAAAAATTCATATATAGTATTGTAAAAGGTTAAAACCTGCCCAGAGAATTTCATGGCTCATTTTGTGATAAATCCAAATCGAAATTGTCAAAAAACTGTGTTTAAACTTTAAAGATAACCGGTAGATATACACCTAATTCTGTTTTTACACGGTTTTGATTTAACACAGTTTGAAAATAAATAAATTTTACATTTTTTTTACAGGATTTTATTCCATTTAGCACGATTCAAAATCTTTTAGTCCGAATTTTTTTTTTTGTTAAATTTAATTTTTACCAAATATGTTCATATCACAAATTTAGGAAAATTCCCTTTTTGTGGACCCAAGCAAATTTACTGGTCAAAGCAATTGTAAATAGCACAAATTTAGGGGAATTCTCTTTAAGTGAATACAATCAAATGAACTTGTTACACATACATATATTTTTTTACATTACTTTTAAGCTTAGAGTGCATTTTTATTCTTTAATAATTATGCTTGTTTAAAAACAAATTGTATATGTATATGATTTAATATTATCAACGTGGTCTTGTTTTTCACTAATTTCAATAGGTTTTAGAGATAAGGAAGCCATAACCTATTTTGCATTAAATCAATGCCTTTTTTACACAAAGTTTCCTGGCAACAATTACTGTGTAAAAATCGTATTTACAATCAAAACTAAATGCATTTACTCAATTACAAAGTTATATTTTTGTTATGCCTGAAAGTATGTAACACATTGTTTACTTAAAAACATAACCGTATTCTAGTATTAGCAAAAATTTTAAATTATTACAATGATCAAAATCATTGAACGAAAATAACTCGTCTCATATGATCAAATTAAATTAATAAATAACTGGTATAATATGATAACCTGGGCGGTTATTTTGTAACTCATTTCGAAAGAAAACTCGTTGAAATTTGGAAATACACAATAACCAACCCCCTGACCTTTATTATAAAAATTTAATTATAAATCACTCATCTTGATTATTTCCGTAATTTTCTTTGTTCTTTTATAAATCACTCTCTCAGTGTTATAACACAAAAAACATTAACCACTAAAATAAAAAAATACATTTTTTGTTATCACTTTTGTGTCAAATTAAACACATTGATTTGAATTAAATGTTTACAAATTAAAGAAATTGTTTTATTAAAGAATACTGTATTATAATTGTCTTTATTGCCAGATTTACTTATAATTGTAAAGAGCTTTCTTGTTGCTACTCAATGGTTGTCCAGTTAATATATTTTTATTTTTAAACTTTTTTCCCCTTGCTACATTTACTATCTTCCTTTAGCAATTGCAAGGAGATTTGTTTACACATTTTGCACACATTCCTACGTTCTTTTGTTACTTTTAATTTTTCTCTCGAATTTTTAATCAAGTACATTGTTACAATTGTTATACATTTTTATTATTGTTCTATTTTCTATTCCTATTTTTCATGTCGTTTCTTTGCATTATGGAGTGTGGGACTTGGCACTTCAAACTGTGTTATTGTGTTTTGTTTTTCACTATATTGCAGTTTGTTTAAAATTCTGAGCAGGGGTCAATTAAAGTTGCATATAAAATAATTTCGAAATTATTGTGGCGTTTTCATTTTACCATTTTAATGGAATGTCTAGGTTATTATCGTAAACATTTAATTTAAACTGGTATTAAATTTTATTTAGATTTATCTAGTACTTAGACATTTTTCTTACAATGAAAATCCCATGATATTTTAAATCAGTCGGTATAACATTTCATGTAAAAAGTTTTAATTTAATATTCAATTACTTTTAAAATTTTTAATTTTAAAACCATTCATAAAAAATTTCAGCTACCAAATTTTATCGAAATATTTTCAAAATTGCGACCTGTACTCTGCGCACAAGCTTTACATGGACAGCCCGACGGACGGACGGACATCGTTAAATCGACTCAGGAAGTGATTCTGAGTCGATCGGTATACTTTAAGGTGGGGGTTGGACCAATATGTCTGGGCGTTACAAACATCAGCACAAATCCATTATATAAAACTTCTGTTCAAGATACAAATACAGGATTAACAAAAAGCTCACCATTTAAATATAGGTGATAAATTTAATGCAAAATAGTATTGAGATTTGAAGTACTAAACGATTTCTTCAATAGGAATTGCATAACAAAACAATATGAACAATTAAAAGTCTTTCCCACCTAAGTTTTATATGTCCCCCTTTAAAGTACTAAACTAAATATTGACACAAGTTAATTAATGTCTGTATACAAAGAAGCAAAAAAAAAAAAACAAGTTAAAGTGCAATATTCGGCTGTGCCGAATCTTAAATACCCTCAACCTAAATATAACGAGAAATACAAAAACTAATTGCTTATTGTTTGAAAGACAATTTTATGTAATTCATTACAAATGTTTAGACAGTTTATCTAATTTTGATCATTCAAAATTGAAGTAATTATCAATTCTCACCATAATTTACAGAGTTTGTTTGATTTTCATAACAATCTGGAGTGTAATTTAGAGACACATGGAGGATATGAGCACATTTAAGATATATATTAGTATTAACATAAATTTCGCAAATGGACATTATATGGAGGATATGGTCAAGTATGGATCAGTATCGTTATTTATAAGAGATTTATGAGTATTGAAGTGATTTTCGGAGGAGGGCTTTATATGGGAGATACGGTTAATTATGGACCAAAATTCACAAAATTCTGTAGAATGATTTTAATGTACATATCGTCACCTAAAATGCCCAAAGACGTACTCCTTATTATCATAATTTTACAGGAGGAGCAAAAAACCTTATAAAATGAAAACTGTTCAATTGAAAATCAAATTCTCAATGTTACACATTGAATGACAAACTTATATATACCCTCATTACTACTTAGGGTGGTGGAGGCTATAATAATAAACAAAAATTAAAAAGTGAGAGGTTTGCTAAAACCCATAACTTAACAAATCGTCCATTTAACTGGCCAATACTTATTCAACTGGCATCAAACTTATTTTAGGTTTTAAGATTCAACACATTTGAGACAAGGAATCAATACTTGGTATGGGATCAGACTTCGCATTGAACTAATTAAATGTGGATGTTAAGGGTGTAACTCAATTAAGTAACAATAATAACTTTACACAAAAATTGGGGTTTGCGATGTATAAAACGTTTTTACTTTCCCCATATTTAAAATACAACGTGGTCAATTATATCCCGCTGGGAGTTTCATACACAATTAATTTCATTCATACATATTATATTACAAAAGGTCAACGCAAGATAACAAAATATTATGCAATAAAAATATTGTTATGGAATATAAAAAATTGCGTTATTATGTAATGTTAAATTATTAAACAAATGCACATGTGAGAGAATCCTAACCAAAAGAACAGAACATTTTGATTTTTATTATTTCTCCCAAAATGGTTTGTTTTACGATTTTCCCAACATGTCACACAACTCAATTTCGATCGAAAATGGTTTTGATTCCATAAATTGAGTCTTTAGAAAACGAAAAACAATTTTTTTTTCGGAATGAAACCACTTTGGATTTCTTTTTTTTATACTTTTGTTATACTTTTTATTACAAAAATCATGTTTTTTGTTTTGGTTACACAACGTTTCCATATTTAAGTTAAAAACCGAGATTTAAAAATTGTTTGGGAATAAACAAAATCGATCGGAATCTAGAGAATGCAAAGTAAAATCGATCGATTTGCAAAGACGGAATTAAAACCATTCCGATCGAATTATGTGACAAATACGAGTATGTATTTATTATTTTTGAATTAAGTCCAAATATTTAAAAATTTAATTGATCTAGAACATTGTTTCGCTATTTTATTTTTGTTATTTGTTTGGGTGTTATCGAATAACAAAACTCTTAAACTTCTAGTTTCAAAACAAATGTTTTCCAATTTACTACTCATTTTAGAGCATATATCAGCTCCTTTTAAGGTGCACTGCAGCACCCACTTTATATTGTGAACTCTATTTAACTTGTTTTTTCATCATGAACAGAAAAAGTGTTTTTCGAAGAAATATGTACAAGTTTTTGGACTTTATTTATTTATACAAAACTTTTTTATTCTCTAAATTTGCATATTCTATTTTTAATTTATTAAAGTTTCGGTATTCGATCAAATTGAGTAATAAATACTTTTATTAGAACGATTGAATAAATAACATTTTATAACAAGCTGAAAGTCATATAATCATTTTACAATATTTATAAAAATATTTTAGAATGGTTCTATACTTCTCCATTTTTAAGCAACTAGACTTTAAAGTTATTTTACAAACATACCTCGTATGTATTTATATGAGAGTCTAAAAAATTTCCAAATTTCAAATTATGTACTGCCGACCGCAATCTTTGAGTAAGTTGATAAAACCAACTTCCACTTTATTTAAATAATAAATTAATAGAGCTAACTTTTACCAACATACAATTTAATATTTTCAGATATGAAATAATTATTGTTAGTTTATTTTATAGAAAAGTAATTATAGAAATATAAAGAACAAAATTTAAGGAGAGTTTTTTCTCTATGTCTTTCTATATACTACAAATAGCTACAGTGTACAGTACATACCTATTTTGCCTACTTATTTTTAGGAGAAATTTGTTTTTCATTTATACATAAATATTGTTTGTAAAAACAATTCCTACCTTCAGTAAAAATAATAATTTAATGAAAATTAAATTTAATGAACTCGAGCCCAACTAAAATTATCAAAAAATTGTAAAATTAACAGTTCAACTAAAAATAATAATTGTTTTTATTTTTTATGTATTTAATTTATTGCAACTGTTAATAGATATTATGTAGAAAAGAAAACCCCAAAATTTTTTAAAAAAATCTTAATTTTTATTTAGTTATTGTTGCATTTTGTTAATTTGCGTCCTAATTTGGAGCTTACCAGAGTATTTAGCTTTTTATACGCTCCACCACCATAAGTGGAGAATGAGTTTGTCATTCCGTGCGTAACACTGAGAAATATTCATCTAAGACCCAACAAAGTGTATATATTATTGATCCTTATGGAATTCTAAGCCGATTGAGCTATGCCCGTCTATCTGTATCTGTAAAACACTCTCACGTACAAAAGACACCACCAAAACCAACAAACTTTATAAGAAACCCGTTTATAATTCTCCTAAGCAGTTTGGTATTCAAAAGCAGCAAAATCAGTATAGTAGAACCAGAGTTATAAATCAAAATGTACGACAACCGCCATAAAAATTTCATATTTTTAAAAATTTTTCTTGCAATTTATTTAAATATATTGCAGATATTGCCATGCAATTTTGTACACGTTAATTTTATTATAAAAAAAGAAAGTCTGTGGAAAATAGTAAGAATCTTATACAAAACTCTTCTTATTGATAAATAAATTTTGTTTTGTTCAGTCTATGTTTGACCATAGACCCCATATAAAGCGCTCTTCCGAAAATCACTTCAATACTCATAAATCTCTTGTAAATAACGACACCGATCCAAAATTTTACACGGAGCACGGAATATCGGTCCATATTTGACTATATCCACTTCCGAATTTCACGTTAATATGTAATATGTATCTTAAATGCACTATTATTATATTGAAATTCAGCATGGGATATTCTCATATGTACAAAGTGGCGCAAGTGTTTTTTGGCTGTCACCGACCAATTATTGGTCAAATAAATAGCCAGCAATATTCCGCGTTCTGGAGCAGTGTAGCGTAAAATTGTTTATTAACCCTGTATATTTCGACTGATTATATTTTTTGACAGAATAATGGTAGTATTGCTTAAAAATCATATACATAACTAAACAAATTATACTAATATTGATCTTAATATTTAAAGAAAATATGAAATCAGAAAGCTCAAAGTTTTGAGTGGTATGTAGCTATCACACAGTACATAAAAACACATTCCCACGACAGCCGGTTCTACGCACCGGAATGACCGGAGATCACTCGGCCAAGGGCTGTCAACTCAGCAATTACTGCTGTTACAACAACAACATAAAAACATGAGTTGATAAGGTAGTTAAGTATGAATCGAAAACGAATCAGTTTTGGAAATACATTTTAATGCATTTATAATCTAATTTTTAAAATTTTTGTTTTAAGATTCTCTTTAGTAGTCCAATATCTTTATATTTTATGTGATAAAAGTTTTTCCATACAGAAATATTACGAACAAATTGACTGCTAAAACTCATTCGTTTTCGATTTCCATCACATGCCTGATTATAATACAAAACATGTCGATTCTTAAATTAAAGCCAGAAATATATATTTTTTTGCAAAAAAATGTATTATTTATTATATGATTTTTTTTTATGTAAATATTATTTTATTTTTTTATTTTTTCAATAAAATTAGTTTTTTTTTTCAAATACACTTTAAAATAATTTTATAATTATTATAATAATAGATTTTAGTTAAAGTATAATTTAAATATTAGTAGAATTGTTGTTGTTGGTTTAATATAATATACATATGTATGTAGTAAGTAGTATTGTAGTAGTAGATAGAGTATGATTAAACACATATAAATTATACATCATTATAATTTAATTTTTAATGTTGTTTTATTTTGTTTGAATATTTTTTTTTTCATTATTTAGGATTAAGTTTATTAGTTTAATTTTTTCCCCACAAAAGAGAATAATTCTCAAGAACAAAGAAATAGTGTTAAAATTATATAATTAGTAAACACTAAGTAAGATAATTAAGAAACAAACGTTATAAAAGTTGTTTAATAGAGTTTATAACCAACCGAAGGTGTAACCTTCCACGGGTTCAAACTTTTGCCACATATTCTTTAAAGCACAATTATAATTGTTGTTAATTCAATTTGGCCATATTTAGTATTTTTTGTTTATATATGTAATTATTTGTTAAGCTTAATAAACTAATAAGGCGCTGCATTATCGTATTTTCACAAAGAACTAAAACTAAATCAAAGAATAATAATAATAATAATGTTGGACAAATAGTTGTCTTTTTCTTTTACTCAAAAAGAAAACAAAACAAATAATAAATCCAACTTATTTTAAATAACAAATAATTACTTTAACCATTATTTTTAGAAAGAACAAAAAAAAATAATAAACTAAAAAAAATAATTTTTATTATCTCGTTATTATTATTACTACTATTATTATTGTTTAATTATTTAACGAAAAATTTAAGACTAAATAAAATTAATTTAAATTTGTTTAAACTAAACTTAAAAACTACACACAAACAAAATATGTAATTGATATTATAATCGCTTCTTGATTATTGCTGTTAACATGAATTTTGATTTTTGAATTCAATTTTAAATTAAATTTAGTTTCAATAATTAAACTAAGCTTTACAAAATTAATATAACAAAACAAATTATTTAATATTATGTGTTATAACAACAAACAAGCGTCGCTTTATCTCAATTCAAAAGAGAAATAAAATTATTTAGATATATGTAAATACATACATATATTCTTTTGTATTAAAAATTAAACAAATGCCATTAAAACCTTAAGGAGAATTATTAAAATTATTCCCTATTTTTCGGAAAAATTTCCTTAAAAAAAATAAATACCAGCGCCAAGTATTTTCTTATCAGTGATGCCAACTTTTAAGACTCAAAACGCGTAAACATTTTTGAAAAAAGGGCTAAATGGAAAAAAATCCATTTAAAACCACATCCAATTTTCTTTTTTTTTTCGCGTTTTGAGTGACTAAAATCGGGCTAAGTTGGCATCGCTGTTTCGTGCAATTCATTTAATTCTCTTTCCAGCTTCATCTCTAAATATTCTCCTCATTTAAACTTATTTTATTTTTAGTTGTTTTATTTTGTTAAATAATTTTTCATTTATATTAAATTGTTTTGTAGGTGTATTTAACTGTGTATGTGTATAATTGTTTGCTTGTTAAATATTTTACAATAGTTTAAATAATTCCCAAAAAAAATGTTTCTTAAATTTTATATATGTAATTTGTTTTTTAGTTCAAAATTTATAAATTATTTTTTTAAATTTATAAGTATTTTCACAATTCTGTTTTTGTTTTCATTTTAATTTACACACTAGGAGTTATTCTGACAGTCATCGGGTTTGTGCTTCATACGCAGATTGCTTAATAAATCGGCACAATTATTCACCATCATCATGTAATCACCATTTTCTAAATTTGCTTGTTCGGTTGTCGAGTACGCATGATTGGGATGTTGATTGTTTTTATCGTTTCTGAAAAAGTAGCGAGATAAATAATTATTTCATTACTAACTTTTAATATAGCAAGTTCGAAAAAAAGATAAACAAAAAAATTTTAGAATTAATTTTATCATTATTAACCTTTATCGGTTATATTTCTAAAAACCGAATTTGATTGAAAACGCCACGACTTAGTTTCTTAAGGTCTTATTGGTAAATTTCCCGACAAAATCTCTGATGTAATGGAAAGTGATCTCAGACAATTAAATCAGTGGAACATTAATGTTAAATCAGAAAGATCGGATATGATTCTTTTTACAAGCAGAATAATTCCTAACTTCAGAGTCCCCAAGTGGGGGGAAATCTCTAATGTTGTCAAACAAAGAGAAGTTTGTAGGTGTGATTTGTAAACTGAAATTTAAGGGAAAGTGTTAGAGTGGCGTATTCGCCAACGTATTCTTGCCAGGAATCAATTGGTAAAACGTTGGGACTTACGTTCCTATAGGTACTTACACTGCCAATATTTGGCCCTGTAAAACACGAGGGTGCGCATCTTTGATGCCTCCTATCTGCTGTGCTTGCATTAGCTGTCGAAGATGAATCTCCTTTATTCGTCAAAGAATCAGGAAATGGAAATAACACGAGTTGATTGATCGAACGCGTGGGTAACAACTAACTGAGCCTACGTACACAATGTTTCATTCTACGAACGAACCAATAGAATAATGGTTCTGTATTAAGTATTACAGAAGTTCTAAAGTCTAAAGCTACAGTGGAAATACAAGTCATCGATCTGTTGCATCTTTACATCAATGAATGAATATGCACTTATAACTCAATCCAGATTAAGACAGTCTTTGTAGAAGGAAATAACCACAATTATACTGCCAATAGATAGAAAATAGAGTTGACGAATTATAACATTGAAGCTATTGAAGACATACAATGTCACAGGAAATGGATCTGCGTGAAGTTGGAAATTAGATGTATCTCTGGGTTGAGGAACTCATCTATCATCTTCAATGCAGAAATATTCAAGCGATACCACTCTATTTAGGAAGGCTGTCATAAAGACCCTCGACAATAGGCCACAATAATATTTGATGTAAACAAACTGTAGAGAAATTCGCACGTTAAAGTCTAGATTCGAAATCTTTGTGAAAATCTTCTGTGTTAATATGAAATATGTCTGAAATGTTTAGGCTCGTCAATACCGCACCGAATTTCATCATTCAGATTATTAAGCTATGTATAGACGGTCGTCAGATATTACAACGTTGTCCGAACAATTTTTTAATTTTTTTGCTAACAATTTTTTAATGTCAGTACATTGCTAGATATGACAAAGTTGTAATATCTTACGACCGTCTATAGATAACTTTAGTTGTTTGTGTTTATTCACATAAATCTGGTATATCAAATGACCTCAGAGAAAATATTTCAGTGATGGTAAAGCACAAGAATGAGACGGTTAATTCACTTCACTCAAATTATAAATTTACGCGAGCGGAAAATTTCTCATGAAACAACTAAAGTGGCCTTTCATGGGTTTCATCTTTGAATATGGGTTTGTTAAAAAAAATGCATTATTGTTTTTGTTCAGTTTTCGAAAAAGCTTGTTTACAAAGGTATCATGCGTTCAAAGCAATTCATGGTTAACATTTTTCAAATTTGTATCAAATTAATCACAACAAGCATGTGATTAAGGATTTTTATTTTATTTTAAACCTTTTTATTTTTATCTTTGGAATCAAGTTTCTAAATTAAGCCCAGGACATGTTGGGAAAAAACTTTGTATGTTCGAGAAAAGCATACAATCATTAGATCTCGTACATGGTGTCTTTGTCGTATTATAATAGTGTAACTTGTTATCCTAAACCACTTACTTATTTTGTGTTATATTTGTTAACATATTTTGTGTCATAATCACAGCATTCTCCAATTCTTTTAGCATCAAAGAATCCTCACAATTGCGTAAATTAGCATGCAATTGTAATACGGTTTGTGTAGTGGTATACAATTTGTTTATAACATTATGAACTTGAGATTTGGCTAAAAGAAGAAAAAATAATTATTTTTTTGTAATTAAATTTTAATAAAAAGCTACAACTTACGATCACCATTACTATCTAAATCGGCGAATTCGACAGATTCATAAACGCCCCGTTGTTTAACCACATTGGGGCTGTTAACAATTTTACTCTTATGGTCGAAAGCTAAATTACGAGGACGTGGTGGCACAATAGGTTTAGTATTGGAAGAACTGCCCTGAGTTTCTTCAGAGCTTGAGTCATCTTGTGCAGGTGCTGAATTATAATAAGTAAAAACAAACATTTCAGCATAATTTGGTTCAGTAAACAAATCAAATACTTACCATTATTAAAACTAGTTTGTAGACCCCCCTTGCGGCGGTTATTATTACCATTAGTTTTTGTATTATTATAGGGACGATTGGAAGCTGCAAATTTTTATTTGTTAAATAACTTTGTATATAAAGAATTCAAGATGTGCTGTGATAGATGTGCTTACCAGTTGGTCCATTTGTCCTACTTTGGCCATTTGAACCAGATCTGCCACGATTGTTGGCTTCAGTTTCTGAATCACTCTAAATTTTCAAGTTAAAATCAGTTTTGGCAAATTTGTATAGGTTTGTTTTTTTTTCTTTTTTTTGTAACTAAAACTTACTTGATTGAGTACACCCATTGAAGCATTTGCACTTAAATTATTGGAAGAACCTTTATTTTGCAGACTATTACGTTTACTGGTTGATCGGATTGCAGAACTGTTACGATGAACAGCTCCAGTTTTTTGGGAAGAACTAGCTGATTTTCCACCTGCACGAAAAATTAAAGAAAAATAATAAATGTTTAAAATTCTGTTAAATCTTTAACTATGCAGATATGTTGCACTTACCTTTACCCATATTGCCCATATGTAAGTCACTAAGAGAACACGCTCGCCGTATAGACGAGGATTCCTCAACAGGCATGGGATGTATGTTTTTGGGATTACCTATAAATAAAATCAAAAACTAATTCAAATACCAAGAAAACAAGCAATTATTCGAATGACAAGAAATTCACAACAAATAAAGTGAGAACACAATGCGAAAACTTAACATCAATTGAACAAAATATATGTATGTAAATGAAGTGATAACACAAACGACGATAATGTATCAATTCCTTAGAGAAACCAAAAAAAAAAAGAAAACCCATAAATGAATCAAAATTAATAGTGCTTTTTTTTATAAATTATCAACGAAATAAAATTTGAACTTAAACGGTGCTTTAAATCATCAATTATCATTCAGACCTGCAACTCTTTCAACATGCTCCAAAGAAGCCTTCTCACTCTCGTCTTCTTTTTCATCTTCATTGTCTGTATCCGAATCGGCCTTTACTTCTTTTGCTATTTCGACTTCCAGGCCATCACAATCTAATTGAACTTGTTGCAATAGTTTCTTATTGAAGTTATAGGATTCTGCACTTTCCAAGACATCGGGAAGGCTAACGTTGCGTTTGATATGACGAGCATAAGCACACAGATCCGAGTCCGAACTGTCGGCTAAAATACGTCTTTGTTCGTTTTCTATGTCCTTCTCGATGCCTTTGGCAAGCATGTCAAAATTCATGGTAAGAGATTTCACATAGCCCCTTTGTTTGGTGTCACATTCGAAGGGTCGCATGCGTGATTCGGTGGCCTGTCTTATTTGTTCTAATTTGCGCTCCTCCATTTCGATGAGTTTTTGAATGACGTCAATCTGTTTGGCTATATTTTTACACTGGTTAGTAGTTGAGGTGTCGTGAGCTGGATTCTGTGTAATTTCTTTATTAACCAAATTTTTCTTGTGTTTTGAGTCTCTTTCTCTTTCCTGTTTGATCTCATCGACCACGGCTTGCAGAGTAGGTTTAGTATACAGTTTTAGACTATCCATTGTCATATTGTCATGTTCGTCGTTACCATTTTCGGTTATAAACATTTCAAAGGTTTTCTCACCATAATCATTGGGAAGACTTGAGCCCAAGGGAGGAGATACATTTAAATTGATATCATTTAGGGGACAAGTGGTAGTCAGGGAAGAGTTGTTGGCATTATTTCTTTTCGAACTGGGCGTGTATTTAATTTGTGAAACAGTATTAAAGCGCACGGATATTTTAGGCCTTTCCTTTTGTCTCATTGATGTGGCTCGTCTTGAGGGAGAGTTATCAAATTTTGATACCTTTTTTAGGCAACTTTGTGTGGCCAAAGCTCCCGAGCTTACGGAGGGTCTCATTTGTCTAGCTTCATTGTTTTTCCTTTTTTGGGCTTGCAATTCTGCTTGCTTCTCCTTTTCAAACTTTTGTAAATTTCTCTCAAACTTTCTTACCACACTAGCTGTGCGTGAGTGACAGCGTATATCTGAGGTATCCACTTCAAAGGAGCAAGACTTCTTTAAGGGTTCCTTAACTTGTAGTTTTTGTACCGCCTCAACAGTGGAAGTTAAGGTAGATTTAAGATTTTCTGGTTTGGCAGGTATAGGAGGTTTCTCCTTTATCACTTTCTTTTGAAACAACTTGTCATTGTAGGTTTCTTTCTCAGATTGCATAGGATTCGAATTTCGTTGCCACCGTTGTTGAGCAAAATCTGAACTAATACTTTTACTGACGCCCGAACTGTACTGTTGATTTTTATATTTGGATGTGGGTATATCGTCGGAAACCTTAGAAGAGGTGTTAATAAGATGCTTAATAGAGGATTCAGATAACTTAGGATATGTTTTTGAGGTTGGTATAGGTTTTGGTGGTATAGATTTCTTTTTTTCGTGTGTCTTAATCTTCTCTATATTGTAACTAGAAACATCAAAACTTTCATAGGGTGATACATTAGAGGAGGTGGTTGGGAGATGACGCTGTTGCATGTAGTAGTCAAAACTACCATAAGCATTGGGACTAGAGCCATATGATTTTGAAACCATTTGGGCGGCTGCAATTGTCGATGTGGGACCATGAATAATGAAATTTCTTAAACCTGCATGTCTGGGTATAGGTGGTTGCGGTTTGTCGACCATGTCTACCAAAGGAGCACTTTTACAGTCGCTCTCATCTGACAAAATACTTTCCATGCTATTGCAATAGCTAGCATCGTCTAGGAACTCTTCAGTCAACAAAGATTCTTGACTTCGGTCGACATTAAAAGGATTGTTAGATGTTAGGAAAAAGGAGGCCGACGAGTGTCTTTGAGTCTCTAAGAATCTAGCCTCTTCCAGACGTCTTGCTTCGGCCATTTGATCTGGATTGTCATTTAATATATCGGACAGAGAGACCTTACGTTCACATTGATATATTTCTTGGTAAACATAAAATTCTGAAAAGGAATGTTTGGGTGCAAGCGGCACATAAGGTTGTTTAACTCCTCGGGGGCTCGTGGCGCCCTCAGGAGTAAATGCTAAATCTCTTTTCTGACCCATAGGCAGATTACTACGTTGAGTGGCTAAATTTTCAGGGACCGATTTTGAGCTCACAATTTGAGAATGTCGAGTGCCCGAAGCATGATCATACACATCTACACCTATATCATCTAAATCACCATATTTCTTGGTAATTTCGGCTATCATCTTCTCAGTATCTGCCTGTATCATATCTAATATAGTGCGAGCATCATCAGCATATACCGAATGTCGCTTTGGTTCAGTTATAATAATGCTTTTACTCTCCGAAGACCATTCAACTTCCTCGTGAACCGGCGAAACGGGACATGATTTATAATGTTTCAAAATACTAGGTGTTCGCCTGTTATTGCCATTTGGATTGCGTTTAGCTCTGGCAGCTTGACTATTTGCCGGTAGTGTTGAGCTGGAAAATGTTTTTTGATTTGATGTCTGTTTACTTGAGGCGGGACCCATAAAGGGCACACCGGGTGGTGGATGAATTTGATGAACACCCACATGATGAGGATATGGCGGATAATGTTGTTGTACTTTACGCATTGCTTGACAATTTTGTTGGAGCACTGACTTGGAGGCAGCGCAATTGAAGAAATACTGTTGAGGTTGCGTTGGTAGTGGCGGTGGTGGTGTACAATAACTTGGCGGTGTCCGATCTGCATGAATCGGCTTATCGGTTGTTGTACTATTGGCACTAATATACTGTGAATTGTCAATGGTAGGATTTAAAGCTTAAGATTAGTAATTATGAACAAACATACACATAAATAGCATTAATTTCGAAAGGAAATTAGTTAAGTTTTTTTTAATTGGGCAGCATGTATTATTTGAGAAGAAGGGGGAGAGCGTAAAAGAGAAAATAGGAATTAGCCTTAAGTTACATATGTATGTATGGATGTGTAAAAAGAAATTAATTATTAAGTTTTGTTTTGGTTATTGTTTTATGCAAGTACATAAATACTATGCTAAAGCGATTATGATTACATCGAAATCTAACGCTGTTTCACAAAAATATTTTATCATACCGATATTGATCTAATATAAATTATTTCGGTTTGAAACTTACCCGTTTTTGCATAACGATTTGCTGATGATAATGCAGAACGGGAACCATCTAAATTGCCAGCCAAACTTAAATCTGAGATGCTGTGACTACCTCGCAAAGAACGATAGCCCACCTAAAAAAATAAATCAAACAAAATTAATAATATTTTAAATAAAACTGTTAAATTTATATTAATGAAGTTAGGTATACGAGTACAATTGAAAATGGTTGGTTAAAAAGTTAATTGCATTTTGAATATAAATAAAATTTTTTAAGTAATACGTACATATTTCTTTTAATTTTTTAGTGACTTTGTTAGGGTTAATTTAAATATAAATGTTATGCTAATACGTTTGTGGCTTATCTTTCATGCTATTTTTAGTTTAATACTCATCTTTGCATATACGACTATGTAGTGTGTGTACAAATGTTTGTTATAAGTAGGAATTGGTGTGTGCGCACCAATCAGCTTTCCAACGGGTTTGTTAGCGAAGAAAACAAACACATGAAGTATTAATGTTTAAAAAACTATGAGACTACAACAAGCATCGGTGGTTCAGTGGTAGAATGCTCGCCTGCCACGCGGGCGGCCCGGGTTCGATTCCCGGCCGATGCAGCTCAATTTTTTTTAAATTTTTTTTAATACATATATTTTATAAATAGGTTTCCTAAAAAAGTTTTAGAATTTGTTACAAAATCTCTAGTTCGAGAATATCTATAAACAGAGAAACTCTCAGAGTCTTTGATAACATTCATAAATAGTACCAGTGATATCGCAACAACATCTTGAACCCGTTCTATGCATAGCTGCCAGATTTGACGATTTATCGTCATATTGACGATTTTTGGTTTCAAATATAGCAAAATGACGATTTGACGATTTTTTCATTGAAAGTGACGTTTTTCTGAATTATTAAAAATTTCTATCATTTGTTAGTTTTATTAATGTTTTTGTTACCAAATTCTCTCTTTTTTTTGAGACAACAACTATTGTTCTCATTTAATCTCATAAACATTAAGACGAACATGACATATTTCAAAAACAAAACTAAAGGTGCTATCAGACGGGATGTATTTTACATATGTACTGTCACTTGTCTTACCCATATGTAATTCCGTATGTATGTCAAAATTTCCATTTAACATACGATTCATAATTTTTGGTATCACACCTGCTTATGTTTTTCCGTATGACATAACCTATAAATGTAAACAAAAGCTGACTTTTTAACGTGTATAAATTTCAAGAATTGCTTCTTTTGGCCAATCTAACTGCAATAAACATAATTTAACTTATTAAAAATTCATTTTCTTTAATTTTTTTACAATATATTTTTTCAAACAATTTTGTTTCAAAACAAAACAGCTGTTTTGTTTATGTTTGTCACAGGAAAATAGAGTGTGCTCTAATCGAAAAAAATACATATGTATTTCCACATGTATTTTACACATGCAAAGTTTCATATGTATCACACGATGTGTACAACTTTTACAGATGGAAAATTTGACAGTGCATATGTAAAATACATCCCGTCTGATAGCACCTTAAGTGATAGTAGTGTTTTCTTAATTATTGTTGTTAAGTTCAAGTAAAATAATTCCAAATAATATTGAGACAGGATAGTCGAAATTACTTATTTATCTGTAAACATAAAAATCAATTTTAAATACTTTATTCCACGAACTAATATTTTAAGAGGAAACAATTTCTGAATTTCCACGAGGAAATTCTTCTACAAAAACTTCTCCTATTTTAACAAAACGTCGAAAGCATATTCAGCCAAATAAATTTAAATAACAAAAATACGGAATTCTTTGAAAATAAGTACCTGTTCTCGTATATGATGGATGAATTGAATTCTATACGCAAAATGATATTTAAAACTTAATAAAATAAATTGTCCTGACATACTTTAAATCAATTTTCGTACTTTTTAATGTAAATCAACATGCATGAAAAAAAAACAAAAGGAAATAAGAAAATTGACAGTACCGTCAACTTTGTACCCCTTTTGTTCTTATTTCCCTTCTCATCCAAAAATACTTGCCTTGACGAGTCAGAAGTGAAAACGGACTAAGATATTAAATATTAAATATTACACAAGTTGTGTTTAACATTATATGTTTTGTGATTTGTTATGTAAAAAGTTAAAATTTATGTATTTTGATATGCATTGTACAATAGACTATATAAAATTGAATTTTTATGTTTTCGTTTAAATATAAATTTCAAAATACTATTAGAAATAGTGACTTTTTATTTTTCCGATTTTTTTTTGACGATTTTTAAAATTCGAAATGACGATTTTTTTCTTTTTTATCGGGATTTTGACGATTTTTTCTGAAATTCATCTGGCAGCCCTGGTTCTATGGGATGTTATTACATATTTTGCTTGAATAATTATATTAAGTTTAATAGAAACGCATCTTATTTTTAATTTTATAGAAACGTATGACCATTATAGAAACGTATGTTTAAAGTTATCGCTTGTGATTTGCGATAGTATATTTTTTATTTAGTGTTTCATAACTATAAACGCACTTTAAGTTAAATGCATGTAGCGCGTTAATTATTACACAAAATTCCATGCACAAGATATCTCAGAGAAATGGAAAAATATAGCACAAGTTTAAAGAAATAATAGGTTTTGTCGAAAATGTAACTTATAATTGTGCTTTTTTTAAAAACTTTCAATTGACAGAATAAATCTGAAAGCTATAAACATATATCGCGTGGATCAGATAACGGCAGTTTAGCTGCAAACTAAGTACCTATATTATGAAAAAAATAAAGAATTTATGAGATCTGCGTATGGAATCTGAAAGACGGTAAGCTTGTCATAGCATTTTCTAGAACTAGGAAAGATTCGTCGACAAGTATGGAGATGCTGGTTATAAATTACTACATTTTTGGAAAACTAAAACAACATCGGACACATATTTTAGCAACAAAATGTAGAACTACATATAAATCTGTATATTCAAGAGTGGTTTTGGAATTATTCCATAAACTTAAACAAATGTAATATTTTAATTTTAATTTAATGTATCTATTTACAGCTTATTAAGTTTTTAATTTTGTAAATTTAAATATGAGCTTTACCAATGGTGCGTTTATAATTTTGACACGCACTGTATTTACACATTTGTTCCAGATTAACTCTATACGAAAGAACTTACTGGAAGCTTTAACAAACTTATAATTTAGTTTTGGATTTTTTTTTGTAATTTGTAAACAAATTCAAATTGAAAAGGTGCAATATAAAATTTTGTTGTCTAATAATTAAATAAATAATATAATGAATATTCAATCGTTATAAGAGAACTTGTGACAATTCTTGTGACAAGGTGACAATTTCAGACAAATGTCATTGGTCTCAACGCCAAACTAGAACTGGTTATATAAAGGTGTTCTAGAACTATTTGTGTAACTAAAACTTTTCCTGGGTTGTTTAATATTATTGCACTTAATAATAAAAGCCTTTTCGCGTTAAATTTTAATTTTTAGTTTCACAAAATACATATATGTATGTATGTATATATGTATGTTCAATTCACAACTGATGTTGTAACGTCTTAGTCCCCGTTTACACAGTCGAACATTTGGAAGAAAAACATCTGGAAATCTCTTTTGTTTTTTCATTAGCGGTCACACTGCGAACAATGTTGTCAGACACATTTCATTATTATTTGCTTTTTTGACATTTCTCTTATTCGTGCTGTGTAATAGTTTGTAGTAAATTCCAGCAAAGAAAATGTCAACAAAGCATGTTCACCGAGTATCGAACACAAATTTGATTCTCTCTTCCCCACCCGTAATTTTCACCAAGCTAAATGTTTTTCTTCCAAATGTTCGACTGTGTAAACGGGGACTTAGGAGTTGTAGATTGTCGGAGTTTGTAGGTAATTTCTATATAAATGTTTTGTGAAACCATTTTTAACTGCGTCTTAAAACATCTTGTAATTATGTTGCAATCTAAAATATGCAATCGTAGTATTTTAGCAATGGCAATTTACACTTTTTCATTCCATTCGGCAGATTTTGGAAATCCTAGATCAACATTAAAGTGGTTTAACAAAAAGTAAAGCCTACTTATTTGGTAATTTTTCTGAATTTCATCCATCTTCATCAGACTGGTATTATTAATTTTATAAGTATATTTATTAATACTTTACTTTTGCCATTTTGAAGGCTTGCTAACATAAACATACTTTGTTCAAAATTGTGTTCGCAATCAGAACATCAGTTGTGAATTGAACAATTATAAGTCTATTCCAAAAATCTTTAATTACTGATTTGGTATCAAAAGTATTTGCAATAAAAAACATTAATATTAAGTAAACAAGTAAGAGTTTATATACGGCTGTGCCGAATTTTGTATACCCACCACCAAATCACCTATTATAGGGCGAACGTCATATAATATTGTACCTAATTTCTATTTATTTTAGGTTTATTTTAGTTGAATTTCATCTCAATAATGATGTTTACAAGAATTTTATGCATATTCCAGTTAAAATCAAGAATTTATATTTGTCTCTTTCTTGGAACTGCGTTTTGTTTATAGTTTTACAGCGTGGAACATAAAACGGTGTATTTAACACACAATAAATTAGGTACCAAAAAGCCCTAGAAAACTGATTTTAGCTTTTTAAACCGTCAAAATTGTCACTTTTGTATATTCTTTCGTAAGTGAAGCTTGTATGGGAGCTATGGCCAATTATGGACCAGCTTTCACAAAAGTAGTATAATTTTTACATACTAATAACTGATTTGTGAACAATATCGGTTCGATATGGATGTTTATGTAGGATAATGAGTTTTCGTGAGTAGTCCTCAAAAGGAGGCTATGATTATTTAGGGCCGATTATCATGATATTCTATACGACGATTTATATGTACATATATGTATGTGAATTATTTGTGTTAAATTTTAACATAATAGTGATTTTTATAAGAGATTTTTGCGCATTAAAGTGATTTATCGAAGTGAAATTTGTATTTCTGTGTGAATATATCAATAGACGTATAAACTATACAATATATACAAACAAAATATCTATCTATATTTTTGCAGAATTTTGTATGAATACGGTTTCTCTATAGACATTTATGTACCATATAGCCATATTCTGGGAAGTCATTTGTATGGGGACTATGAGAAATCGTAGGCCGATGACTACCATTTTCAATAGGACTTATCCTCTAAAGTAATTATAAAGTGTGAAATGTGATCTTCATAAAATTTGAAGAAATTGGCAAAAAAAAAATATTGAGGTGGTCTGAAACTTTGTTCTATAACTTTGATCCTGTTGGACCGATTTTGCCTATTGGCAACTTTAAACATTTCGTTGGACCTTTGATTTTTAGTACAAATTTAGATCTATCGTGGCTTCAACAGACGGACGGACATGGCTAGATCGTCTTAGAATCTTATAAGGACAGAAAAAGGCAAAATTTGTTGCATTTGATCAAAGCTACTTTAAACGTTAAATGCTTTCGATGTTAGTGTACAAACATTTATTTCTTCTTCTCAATATGTCCTTTAACATGTGTAATATCGGCAAAGAAATGACTGCATAAGAACAGTTATTGCAATACAGTTTTTTGGCAGGATTAGAATTTTTACTTGAAGAAAGTCGTGTTTTATTTGTGACACATTTTGCATTTCAATAATTTTCACTACTAATAATTAAAGTAAATTGAAGTTTCACTCTGTAAATATTCACCCCTATCGTGAATAAAAATTCCACATGAAATTTGTTGCCTTTTATTTTTTTAACATTGAATTTTAATAGAAAAAGTGTGAAAAGGGAACAAATTTCATGTAGAATTTTTATTCACGATAGGGGTGATTATATATTAGTACTTTAACTAAATGAAAATAATTAATTTAATATTATCGATAAATATATATGTACGGATTTTGATTTATCGATAATCATTTAGTAAGAAAAAGCATTAATTCAAAATTAAAACCAAAACGCTTGTTTTGAAACTTGTTAATTTGCATGTGTAAAGCATTTAACTGTATTTTGTTATTGAAAATGATGATTAAAATCTGTTAAATATGATAGAATGGTAGCATTGTATGTATTATTTAAACATTTTCAAAGCGTGATTTTCGTGAGAAAAAGCCGAAGGTATCAAATCTACTTGTAGACAGTGCTCACCTCAGGTATGGCATTTAACTTTTTAACACCATTTTTACGTGAACCCTAAACATCATATACACAAACGGACCGACAGGCAGTCACATTATAAATATTTCAGAAAAAAATAAATATTTAAATAAAGTGTACAAAACCAGACACATAAATAAAAAAATAAAAAGTGAAATTAAAATTTAAATTGCAAAGAAAGATTTAAAAGCCTGTCTTTCAACTTACATTTTCCAACTTCTGTTTAGCTTCATTTATGACTTTCAATAGCTCTTCTTTTTTAGTGCTAGTGTATGATTTGGTTATTGTTGGCGGGGCGGAACTACCAGGTTTGCCTGATTCATTGTTATGTTTGGCACTTATGCTGCGGCGACCTATGGACAAAATTTACGTAAATATCAATTGTAAATTGTTTAATATGCCAAGTTTTGCTTAAATATGAGTCTTACTAGTACTGCCTCTTTCTAGCAGATTACCAGGACCATCGGGTAGAGCGGCTTGCAGAAAGCTACTCGATGATTGTGGTATACTTTCTGAACTGCCACCCAGCGTTGAAGCCAATGAGCGATCGGCATTATCAGCACTGGGTGTTGAGCCCTCATCTTCCGTATCCGATGTGCCTGTGCCCGTACCAGTACTAGCTGTGTGTGAACCATTACCACTTAAGGTTAGGCCAGCCTTCTCGAATTTCTGCCGTCTGACAGACTTTCTCAATTCCTCTTCATTCATGGCGGTTACTTTAAAATCACTGCAAATATTTTGATTAGATTGTCATGAATAATGTACGCATATTTATGCATAATACTCACGTAGGTGTACTTGGTGATATGTTGTTGTAGAACATTCCATGATCCGAACTAGTCCTCTCACCATCTGATATATCCTCGATGTCGCCGTCATGATCATTATTGGATATGGTATCGAAACGAAGACCAGGCTTACGTTTATCGGCCACCAGTGTTGCAGAGCTACGATTTGCTCCCGCTACAGTGGCTGTTACGGTGGGTACGGTACCAGTATTATTACTGCCTATAAATTTCAATTCCCGCCTTGTTTCCATACCTGAATCTATTGATGAGTCTTCACTTAAATATGTCTGATTGTACATGATGTCCTTGGAGGAAGCACTATTGTAGTCCGATGTCTGAGTATTACCCAAACCGCTGCCATGCAACCCCGGTCCTATACCGGTTGTCGTCGAAACACTGCCCAAGGGACTCTCCGAGTTGGAACGTATATCAGTCAAAGTATCGGCATCAATTTGACCCCGTTGAGCCCACCGATTACGAGGTCTTTGCGCTAAACCAGCCTGGCTGGGTGAAGAGCTCAAATTTGTCATTGACGATGAATTAGCAGAGGAGGGTATATTGAGGCCAGATTGTTCGTTATCTGCTGCAGCAGTTGTAGTTGCTCCAGCTTTTCGCTTGGCCCATTGGGGCAATTGGCCCACATCTGATAATTTATAACCAGGCGTTAAAGGTACTATATCACCTTGCAAAATGCTGGGCGATAAAGAAAATTTGTGAGCCTCATCTATATCAGGTGTTATAGACTCCACTATTATGCCTTCGGGCGCTGCCAAAGCAGCTGACAACGGTCTGGGTATGGGAGCATGACCCGAACGTAACCTCTGCTGTGATAATCGAGCATGCATTGTAACAATCATATCGTGTGGCACTTGCCAGATGAAAACGCAACCATCACCACTTGCCGAAATTAAATGACGACAGTCGTTGGTGAATTTTAGGCCTGTCACTAATTCACTATGCCCGTACATGCGGGCCATACATTCATTGGAATAATAATCGTAGACGGCTAAAGTCTTGTCTGTACAAGAAGTGGCCACATAAATGCCACTGGGATCCAGACTCAACTTTATCAAACTACCCTCATCGGAATGGGAACCCTTAAAGGTTTTGGTATGTTTTGAATTTTGAGTGCCATACACCCGTATGTTGCGGTCTTGACAAGCCGTGAGTATGTGTTTGGCATTCGAGTCAACTTCCATGTCATAGAGAGTAGTTTTGCCGGATGTATGAGTACCTCGTAAGAAAATATTACCCTGCGGATTAAAGTTAAAAGATTAATACCATATGTAGCTGTTTTTGGAATGTAACGCTCACCTGAAATGTTCTAAACATTATCGATTTGTCAGCACCACACGATATCATTTGGAAATTTAGGCCGGCTCCCACAAACTTAATCGACGTTATCGATGACGAGTGATCGTCTAACGTCTGCAGCAGTCTGTAGTCCTGTGCCACATCAAACACGTGTATCAAGCGATCACGACTGGCACTGGCCAACAGTTTACGTTCGATTTTTTCATTTGAATATTCCAAACACAGAACCTCCGATTCGTGAGCCTCTATTGTTGTTATCAATTTTAAATTGTTTAAATTATAAATGCGTATATTACCACTACGATCACCACTAGCTAAATGCTGTAATTCTGGACTTATCTTTATGCAACGTACACCATTGCGTCCATCATAACTTGCATTGGAAATGGGAGCACTCTTATCGCTCACTACTTCCAAGTCTTTAATGAAATTCATTTCGTCATCAATATAGACGACTTTGAGTAATTCTTTTGAGTAGATATTTTTACGGTAAATTTCATTGTTGGCACAGCCCTCAAGTCCCCAGACGCGTATGGTGTCATCTGAAGAGCAGGTCACAAACGAGTCTTCGGGCAGAGTGGGCGACATCTCACGTTCCATATTGTATGGCACAGTTTCAACACCCCATATACAAGTGGAGTGATAGAGAAAGGAATGTGATTTGCCTACACGCTTTATATCTCGCATATCCCAGATGTATAGAGAGTGATCGTTGTAAACACAGGTAACCTATAGGGAAGAGTGAGAGTAAAACATTATTAAAAACCCATAAAATAAATATTTATTAAACTAAAGACTAACCTTTGACCTTTGCTCGTCGTATGCCATCGCAATACAATCGGGATATTTAGCATGTGGTGGTACCGTCATTATATGATTGATATGTATACCCTGAGCAACATCAACACCCAAATAATGTGTTCTCGGCAATGTGGTCACATATTCCAATGTGGTGGCATTAAAGATGCGTATTATAGCCTCAGCACAACCCACCAATATAAATTGTCCATTGACGCTTATGCAATTGGCATTCGAGGTGCGACACTGCACCCATTTATCCAACAAACGTCGCGAACTAAACTCCACTAAATGACCTTGGCGTGTGATGGCATATGTACTTTCGGCGGTGACACCTTTACCACAGGCCACTGCACAAAAGTCATTGTCCCGTAAATCTCCCAATATGGCACTACGACCCATTAACGGTATAGGGTCTTTGTATTTACGTCCTCCCTCCAAATACCAATACTTAACATGACGATTACCCACCGTCACAAAATAACTACCATCTTCGGCAAAACTAATCGCCGATACTTTAGAACTAATTTTATTCGAGGCCATTTTTAAATTCGATTTCCAATCGAAAACATTTACGATCATGTCATGTTGTGAGCCCACTGATACCAAATATTTGCCAGTGGGTGAAAACGCCTGAGCAAAAGAAAAATTATTTATTACCTAACTCATCAATAATAATAATAACTTTACACTTACCACACATGTTACGGCATATTTGTGATCGACAAATTCTGCTATAACATTACCGCCTGTACATTGCTCCAGATTGCCATTGGGTGCTTCTAGTTCCCACACTTTAATGGCAGGATTTATGCCACATTCACCGGTGGCCACATAACGTCCGCAGCGTGAAAACGCCACCGATGTGAATGCTTTGCGGGAGGTATTGACCAAATAGGCCTGTGTCTGTCTCTTGGCATTAAATAAAACAATTGTACACCTAAAAGTAAAAAAAAGAAAAGACAAATTTAGTACAAAACAATTTTAGAAAGTATAGTCAGTCAAGCCCGACTAATAATACCTTACACCCAGTATTTGTTTCAAAACTATTTTTTAAAAGTGAATGCTATATGGGAGATATGACCTATTATGGACCAATCATCGCAAAATTTAGTGCCCTGACTTCTACTTTTAAAATATTTATGGAGGTTAAAGTGAATTAAGAATTAAGAGGGTCTTATAGGGGAGTTTCAACTAATTATGGAGCGACCATTATAAAATTAGGTGTCCTCATTTCTGTATCTATGAAACTTATTTGTGTTAAATTTTATTTAGATACCAACATTTTTAAGAAATTTATGATCGTTAAAGTTATTTTCAAAAGTGGGCCTTTTATGAGAGCTACGACTAATTATGGACCCATCATCCATAAAATTATACGAAATGCCTTGTATATACATATATAAAACATATTTATATATATATGGGAGCTATGATCAATTAGGGGCCAATCTGTACAAAATTTGTGGACGGGATTTGGCTTTTTTTACCACTATTTTGTGGTGAAATTTGTTTTAATACTTGCATAATTCAAACATTTATGATCGTTAAACCCCTGTTTCGGGAGGACATTTGGACGGGGTTCAGGTGAGATAATGGACCGATTTCCAACCAGTTTCAATCCCATCAGTCATGTACCAAATTTTATCGAAATATCTTGAAAATTGCGACCTCTACTCTGCGCACAATCGCTATACTTGTACTTTAAGATGGGTGTTGGACCAATTATAATGGGCACAAATCCAATATTATAAATATTTCGAATAAAACTTAATTCTTAAAACATGTTTTAAATGTAACCAATAGTTCATAAATATTTTATATCATTTTACACATTTAAAACTTTGCTCTGAAATTATACTTCCGTTTAGCCCCTTTATATATATGTTTTAGCACTTATCCACACATTCGTCAACATTTCCTCAAATCCTTTGCTCTTTGCCATAAAAATACATTTATATTTTTATATGTAAATCATATTCAATTTTAACAACCATCAAATATAAATAAAACTCCTTAAGTAAACTTATAACAAGGACGAATACCAAACACACACGTTTATAACAATTTTGTACTCTACATTGTGCAATGTAGTTAAACGAATATTTCAAACAAATTTTTTTTATTAAAATAAAATATGTAGGTACATAATAAATATTAGATAGTTCTAAAGTTGAAGAAAATACAATCTTAAGCGTTCTAAAAAAATCGGGTTTCACTCATGTTTTATCAAAGGAGCATTAAAAGATATGTTGTTATATTTACATACAAATATCAAATACTAATCTAAACATTTTAACTTTAGATCCGTCGGAAATTTGAATATCGCATAGTTAAAACGTACGAGAATGTCATGAATTTATGTATGCATATGAGTGCGATGACTATGTTTCAAGCAGAAACTTATGGTAAATCGAAATTAATAAAAATGAAATATTTCACTTTAAGTTTTAGCAATGTGTTGATATTAAATAATTTTATCAATTAGTTTAGCCTAGTAAAAGTTTTGTTTGATCCAAAACTCGTTCACATCATTTTTAAAATGGGCAACAAATCACTGTTACTTTAGGACGACTCCAAGGTAGCGTACAAAATCAATAAACTTCAATAATGTAACGCAGTGATAATGTAACAAAAATACCAACTACTCCAGTGTAGAGAATTAAACAATTTTTTGCAGTAAAATACGAAATTTTTTTTTGTTGGAATTTACAGCAATTTTTTTTCTATTATAAATATTAAAAAGATATCTGTTATACAGTCTCATATATTAACATGGATTTTTGGTATGGTTTAGAAAGTATGTATACGAAATAATTCGATCATAAATAATATTAGGTAATTAAAGCTTGAAAATGATAAATGAAAATTTGGCAAAAGCAATGGATGTCGGAAATGAAGAGCATTAGCCCCCAATAGTTAGTATAAAGTACAGCTTTTAGTACATAACCCAATAAGACAGCAACTAAAAATAGACTGCCTAATAGTCCGCCTAATAGTCTGTCCTTATTAGTAACATATATACAGTCCAGTTGCCGATTTCTTGAAAACAACCCTTGTTGCGACTACAATATGCTTACTGTTTAGATTACATGGCATGAGCAAAATAACTAATCTCTAAAATAAATTAAAAAAAAAACAAAACACTTTTTATGAGGAGTAATATAGAATAATTATACTTTCAAAATGCCTAAAACTTGATCTAACAAAAGATATTAAATGATAATACGCCCAGTATATATATACCTTGTAATAAGTAAAGGGTGATTCAAGTAGAGATACTTTTTTCAATAGACTTTTTTTGATAATCACGTGAGAGTCGTGTCATGCTGGTGGAATCATCGGTCCATATTTCTTTAAAAATGATGCCGGTGCGAACGAAACCGTTATCGTGCCATGATAACCGACTATTTGATTTGGTTTCAGCAAGACGGCGCAACTTCCCACACATCGCATCAATCTATGGATTTATTGAGGGAGCACATAATTTCACGTTTTGGGCCGGTCGATTGGCCACCAGGAGCGTGTGATATCACACCGTTTGACTTTTTCCTGTTCCTAGTAGGAACAAAGGGCCGCAGATTACTTAGAGACATTAAATTGGCAATTAAATTGACGCTAGATTATGTGGCATGAATAAAGTAACAAATTGATTTTTATCTGCTTTACAAAGAGTACCAAATAATTAGAAATAATTGAGAATTACTGTACATTGATGCTGTACTATACCAGAGAACGGTTTGAATGCAGAAATTTATGATTTCGAATGCAATCACAAAATGTGAGCATGTTGTTGTCAATTCACATCATTGGAAAAAAGCAAGACATGACACCATTCAAAAAAATAAAGTATGACGAATACCATGCATTGCATTGCATGTCTTCTATTAATGTCTCCTAATACTCACAAAAGCAACGAATACACAACGAATGCTACGAATGTTTGTAATGCTTATTGAATGAAAAGTTCAAATTCAAATTTTACTTTTTGAGTTTTTTTTATGGTATGAAAAACACCGTTTTTTACTTTTTAGAAATTTCTGCGTGCTGCATTATTTGAAGTACTAAAAAACATATCAGTAGGCCAAAACTATACACAAATACATTAATTACTCCAACAGGTCAACGAATACTGAACGAATGGTGCGAATGTTTTAATGTATCATCATTTCATTTCGTTGCTTGATATATAAAAAACGAATACGAAAAAGGCAATCAATATAAACAATGTATGCATTACATGGCAACATCAATAGTTGATGTTGTCGATTGATTGCATGGCAAAAGCAACGAATGGTGTGAATATGCAATGAAAGCGAATGCTTTCATTCTATTCTCTGTACTATACTTTGGGGATACACTGACTAGATAGAAAACTTCAGGGTACTAAATCGAACGGATCAGTAGTTGTGAGATCACAATAGCATAGATAATCACTAGAGAAACTTAACAACATATTAATAATTACAACTGAATCCAGTGTACTTTTTTTTTTTTTTTGCTATACGACATCTAGTGGCCCTTTGTAATGCAGAGATAAGTCAATAGATTACTTTACAAATCCCTAGTAATCTAGTGTTTGATCATTTTGAACTTTAGTTGCCTTAAGTAATCTATATATAGTGCAGTCTATTTAATTATATATTTACATTTTAATTTGCCTTATAGAAGTAATCTATTGTAAAGTCAATTAGCCAGTAAATGTATTTTTGTAGTCTTTTTCGTATTCTATGTAGGGTCAATTGTCTTTATTCTATGACTAGCTGTTGATCGTTAATAATCATTAGATCGGAAATAGTCACCAGAACTGCTACATAAGATAAACAACTCATTTTGGCAATACCACTAACATGACAAATCAGAGCTAAAATAATATCCTTTGGGATCCAAAATGTATAACCTGTGTAATTTATTGTAATTTTTTTCCGTGCACACATTTAAAATATTGAAAATTATAAGGTTAAAAAATCACATATTTTTACGCTTGTTAGAGCTAAATTTTTGTTCATATAACCAAGCTAATGTGAGATTCAAACATAGATGGATGGTTGAATAAATGAATGTTATACTCGTATGTATAATAATACATCATCCTCGTCATCGACAACATCATCATAATCTGAAATGTATTTTTTCCATTTCAATTTAATTTTTTTTTGGTAACAAACACATTTTCATATGATGAAATATTTCCATAAATTGTTAAATCATTTGCATAGAAAATTGTTACAATAAATTGCAGCATTTTGTCTGTATCTTTTTTTCGCTTTGGCCCGATTATATAATATTTATATGCATTTGCATTTCGTTCCCACTAGTTAAAGATGAATACAAATTAAAGACGATAAAGAAACCTGTACTTTTCCTTGATGGCACAATTAAATTAAAGGAAACACATTCTTTTTTCTAAAAAAAATGCGAAAAGTTGCTAAAAGCAAATAAAAGAAATGAAAATTGAGGGTGAATTTAAATAAAGCGGAAACATTTCGCTTTTTAACAAATTGCCTGCCATAATTTTTCATACTCGTTCGTTCAGTCTTACACGCGTGCAGTCGTAATTCATACTTGAACTCTTGGTAGATGACTCTTTATTTTATATGTTAGTTTTGCTGGTTAAAAGTTAAATGTTTTAATAGTTTTTTTTTATATAAATTAAAACTAAACATACATTATATTTAACAAGGGAAGTAATAAATGTATTAAATATAAACGAGATGAAATAAGGAAAAAAAAAACAGAATATAAAACATTGAAAATGTTAAATCTTAGGCTAAATGTGCTAAAGTGGGTAAATTGATAAATGACTAGACGACCAAAAAATAAACACACAGAAGAAAATTATAAGCAACAGAACGTAAGAATATCCCCAGAGAAATTCTCGAATAGAAAAAGCTTAAACATTAGATTAGGTGGATAAACCCATCTGTTCTGAACAAAAATATTTACTGAGAGTTTTTATTTCTTTTCTTGGGCCAGCACTCAGGCCCAATACTTATTATTTCTCAATGAATTAGCAAGTAAAAACTTACTGCTTGAATAGTTCAACTAAATATTAGATACACCCACTTACACATGTATGTATTAAGTGTTAAATCCAACAAGCATCACACTCACAAACACATAACAGAAAGTATCACACTTACACCATCATAACAATCCTTGTTAACTACTTAATGTTTCTCTCCAGGGATGTGAAAGAAAAATTACAAATGTACCAACAAAATGTCTACTAATTCGGCCAAAATTAAACAAAACATTATGGTTAAATAATAAATTGTAGTATTTTATTAGGCTAATTTGATTTTTCTTTTACATTCCATCTCTTAAAATTTTATATTTTGCTTTGGTACTAAATGATTTTTCGAAAAGTACTTTTAAAACTATTACATAACATACTTATTTGTAATATGTTTAAAGTGTTCTAATATGATTTGTGAGTTTTTTGTATACTTTACTACTCCATTTCAAATTGAAATTGCGAAAATACAAATTGTAATTCAGAACAGCAAATGAATATTGAGAAAAATCAAATTGAAATTGAGAAAACTAAATTAATATTGAGAAATTACATTGTTAGCTATGACATTTTAAAATGTTTCCGTAACAATCTCAACATGAATGATGAATCAAGCGAATCAAACCCTGTTCTGAAGTGAAGCGTATCCCAGAGAGAGAAAAAGAGAGAGAGAAAGCGTTTTGCATTGATTGAAACAAATAGTAGTCGTAAGGTAAGGTTCGGGTTATATAGAGGGTGAGGTAAATCTTCCAACCACTTCTTTCTAAATAGTTTTTAAAAGGTATTGCAACATGTGGCTAAGCCTTGTCATAATGAAATATTGCTGTTTTATGTCTGGGCGTTATTCGGCCAATGTATAATCCCTTTGTAATCTGACCAGATTTCAACAGCTCATAATATATACGACCCTTTTCGTCGCACCAAATACATATAAAGTTGCATATCTGAACACATTATTAGGCTGACTTTATAAATGTAGTTTGCAATGCAACACTGCAATGCGTACATAAATACAGTAGACTTAAGGTACGGTCACATTTGCCAAATATTTGCCGAAAAAGACGTAACCACTAAATAACACATATTTGAACTCGCTTATTTATTAAAAAAATAAACTTTTTTTATTTAGGACAAAGTACAACAAATATTTAGTTTTGATCTTGCAAAACTGTTGCAAGAGTAAACAACGTCAAACAAATTTCTGCTAAAACAAGTGGTTACACACTTTTGTGTAAATATTTGCCAAATGTGACCATACCTTTAGTGTTGACGATGTCACAAGTTCATTATTGCATGTCAATGCTTTTCAATGTCAAATTTGTGCATTGTTTTCATTTGTGATTCTTTTGCGCTTAGTAAATTTTATTATTAAACTTTTCTTCACGGCAAAACTAAAAATACATAAAAACAAATTAATTCGTGGTAGAAATGGCGGACTTAACTAAATTTTGCAAAAAGTTATATTTAATCACACAAGAAAAAAAAACTACGTGTGAACGTTCATAAATGCACTGAAATTCATTTTATTATTTGACAAAGAAGTTGTGTCAAAAAGTATTGAGCCTTATTATGAGTGTCGATTTCTTTTTACGACAACGACTGTTTTGTAAGAGATTAAAGAAACAAATTTAATTTTATCTTTAATATATTACGAAAGAGTCGTTGTCGTAAAAAGAAAACGACACTCTTAATAAGGCTGATGGCTTTGCCTTGAAAATATATTTCTTTGCAGTGTTGCATTTCAAACTGCATTTATAAAGTCAGCCTTAATTTCGTGTAGTAACTGTTAAGGCTAATGTAGTAGTTTTTTCTACTTAAAATGTTTGAGATTTATTAGAGAAAGTAAAAAAAAATTGTACCAAAAATAATTAAAATTGTACCAAATGTTCATCATTGCCTCAATTTAATTGCATGTTTGTGTATTGGACAAGACTTTTAAACAGTTCCAGTTTTTTCAGCACCCATCATACTCGTAAAATATTCAAGGATATTTTTATGTTTATTTTGTACTTCTCTTATGGTTTGTCTATACATATTTACATACACTTTGGTCCTTTTAGTTCTGCTACTTTGTGTTCATGTCCGGCCTAGAAAACTTGAACTAAAATCTGTGTATTGCCCTATGTTTTATATGTACATACATACATACATATATACCTACAAATATATGTATTAACCCTGCCAACATTTTCTATTGCGGAAGTGACTCAGAAGTGACGCTAAGAAGTTGAAACTCATCTTCTGCGATACCATTTTCTGATCGTAGAAGTGTCTTCCGTATTGAGAAGTTGTACCCCCCGGAAGTAACTTCCAGAAGTCACTTCAGCGTAACTTCAAGAAGTCACTTCAGCGTAACTTCCAGAAGTTATTTTATTCGCCTCTCTTTTGCTTTTGATTTTTGTTTGCCTTTACAGATAATACACTCATATTGACTATGGGATAACAAATATGTAAAAACTACAACAATAACAAATCGAAACCACACTCTACCACTGACCGACCACAGCAAATGACAAAATAAAACTAATTTCGATGATGTCGAAAACTTCTTTTTGGCATTCTTTTCATTTCTTTTATAACGGGGCATGTCAATTTCGGCTGGTGTTGAAAACAACAAACAATCTTCCAAACGTCGTCTGGATGATTAAAAGACGACTGCAATGTAAATTGTTATTGTTATCTTCCAATTAACGTCTGGAAGTGAGTAAGACGTAACGCCTTTGACGATGGACGATGAAAGAACCCTGCCAGCAATTGGAAGTTTCTTTCATCGTCCATCGTCAAAGGCGTTACGTCTTACTCACTTCCAGACGTTAATTGGAAGATAACAATAACAATTTACATTGCAGTCGTCTTTTAATCATCCAGACGACGTTTGGAAGATTGTTTGTTGTTTTCAACACCAGCCGAAATTGACATGCCCCGTTATAAAAGAAATGAAAAGAATGCCAAAAAGAAGTTTTCGACATCATCGAAATTAGTTTTATTTTGTCATTTGCTGTGGTCGGTCAGTGGTAGAGTGTGGTTTCGATTTGTTATTGTTGTAGTTTTTACATATTTGTTATCCCATAGTCAATATGAGTGTATTATCTGTAAAGGCAAACAAAAATCAAAAGCAAAAGAGAGGCGAATAAAATAACTTCTGGAAGTTACGCTGAAGTGACTTCTTGAAGTTACGCTGAAGTGACTTCTGGAAGTTACTTCCGGGGGGTACAACTTCTCAATACGGAAGACACTTCTACGATCAGAAAATGGTATCGCAGAAGATGAGTTTCAACTTCTTAGCGTCACTTCTGAGTCACTTCCGCAATAGAAAATGTTGGCAGGGAAACTTCCAATTGCTGGCAGGGAATACTCGTATATGTGTTACGTGTCTGTGTGTTGGCATGTTTTAGTATAAGTGTTAGTGCAGTGCATGTGTGTAGTAAATATTTAAGTTTTTGTTCTCATTGCCATTTGACTGTTGTTTGGGTTAAAATGCATTTTTCATAAAATCCTTTTTCTGATCTTGCATTCATTTCTCTGTTTCTTTACATGTCATATAGTTTGTGCTTTAGTTATTGTTGCTATTTTGTATTGTTTTTTTTTTGAATTTTTCATAAGAATTTTAGTTAATTTTGTATATCCTCTGGCTGTTTGTTCTTAGATTGACTACATCCTTTTTTTAGCAGTTAATTTTTTTTTGTTTTTTTTTTTGCATTAAAAGCCCTGTTGTTTTGTGTGTCAAGCTGAGAGAGAAAAATGAAATGAAAAGTTGTGGTATTCCCTAATTAGGCTGCATTTAAATGCATTTTTTAGTTAACAAAAAAGTTTTTATAGAACGAGGTTTAAATATGAAAGGATTTTCATGCGGATTTATAGCTAATAAAGAGTCATTTATTAAATGTTTCCACAGATCACGCGAGACTGATGTCATACTGTCATCATATTTTTATTTAGTATAGTTTGCAATTCATCATGGAAAGTCATCTCACATTGCACCAACGTTTCCAAATTATTCAGATGTATTACGAAAATTAGCGTTTTGTAAGAAACGTTTTTTCGTGCACTTTGGGCAACATATGATATTTGAATCATCGTCCTTTCGAGATCAGCAGCTAGATTTCTGTTCTGTAACATATCGGCCGGGGGGCCAGGTGTAGGTGTACACACCACCTAGACCACACCCCCACTACCGGCCTAGAAATGGTTACTAGTCCCATGAACTCGCAAGGGTTCGAAACTAGATAGACTGGAATCTGGTTTACCAGAGGAAGGTCGCTGTGGTTACTAGTCCCATGAACCCGCAAGGGTTCGAAATGAGGTGGATACTAGCTCCATGAATTTGCAAGGATTCAAATCTAGATAGAGTGAAATCTGGTTTACTAGAGGAAGGTCGAAGCCGACCGGAGTCTTTATCTGGTGCTGCGGGATCAGTTATTGCCCGGGGACATATCCCTAGTTTTATTATTAGGGTGACCGTCCCCTAACTGATGATTGGTTGAGGTCACTTCGGTGTCCACGCAGTGGCTGTGGTTTAATACCCAAAGCGGGGAGAATGGCAGTTGATTAAAGGTCCGATGTAAGCTTACGCAAGTAAGCATACTTCAGACTATCAAATTGTCCTAGGTGCTGTTGCCGATCTCAACAGAGCTGCTAAAATGTGGCGGAGACTCTTAACTCTGTGCTCAGGAAGTTATGGAAGGCTGGGCTTTCGTAGTAGTTGTGTTGGTCGGTCTTTGGACTTGGTTCGATGCTTAGCAGATCATAGTCATTGACCTATCATATGATCAATACACTGCCGCGTTAGTACTATGCTTTTCGTTGTCCTGGGCTATGTTAATTGTACTTCGTCACTGGCGGCAGGGATTAGATAGCCCAATCTCTTAAGCAAGGTGATCTTTACTGTGATCTTGCAGTTAAGTATTGAGAAATTGCTAATTGTGTGACCCTGGTAAGGCACACAAAGTAGTCCTCCTAGAGGCTATTCCTGTGTTTTGGTAGGACACACAATGCGGTTGACGGGCCGAGTCCGTCCTGCGTTTGAGTGCGCAGTGAAGATAAGCCATTTTGGCAGGTGCTTCACTTTAAACTTGAACACATTTGTTCTGTAACATGTGATATCACACCTCTGGATCTTTTCTTTTGGGTCATGAAAAGTCAAGTCTTTGGCGATTAACCAGCTACGATTCGAAAGTCGCGTAATGCCATTGCGTCCAATAATTAAATTATCTTTAAAGCAAATTGAACGGATCATTCGAGATTCCGATAGTGTTTTATTAACTTCTTAATGAATCACCTTTTAGAAGGAAAAACAAATCAACTATATTGTTTATGTTTTAATGAATAAATTACAAATAGTAAGTGCGAAAAGAGAAGAGTTGAAGAGCTGCACTTCAAATATACATTCATAGTTTAACACTAAACTTGCTTAAACGAAAACCAGAGTTTTCCTTGGCCTGCGTAATTAAGTATTTAAAGTATTTTGGTAGACTTTCTACTTTCAAGATTTCTTTTTTGACAAATCGTTACCATTAAATAGCAGTGGGCGTGGCAGTTTTGCTATACTGCCAATAGTAACATGTTCAGACAGTATTTTTTTCCTTGACATTACAAATGTATGTAAATAAATTCTCATTTCTTTGTCTTTTGTTACACATTTTTGTGGTCATCTCATGCTCATAATAACAATATGTATTATTTATCATAATAAACTTGCTATTAAAATCTTAATTAAAGTTATCGTAATATTACACATGCATTGTATAAATACTATAATAAAGGAAATGTTAACTCTCAAAGCACATAAAACAAATAAAGAACTTTTATACAATTACAATGAATACTAAATACAAATATAAACTCCAAACTACATGTTACTTGCTATAATTACCACAATACACCTGGGTGTAGGGTATTTGTAATTAAAAATTTATTAACAAGCTGCTGAAACATTTGGACGGACGCATGAAAAACACAAGTACGATTTTTTCACTACAAAAGTACAGAAAGTGTTTAATAAATGACCTTTAACACACTTTTAATACATGAAATTGCTTGTAAGATGCCAAAAAAAAAAAGAAACAAAACACATACCCAATTATGCACTATGGGAGAAACCACACAACAATCACAATACTTGCTGCATCAAAAAAAAAAAAAAAAAGCTAAAACTAAAACTAAAATTGTGGTCGTAGAAAAATTGCACTCAGAAATGTTTAGAGATGAGTATTTAATGGTGAAATACGAGTATAAACAAGAGGAAAGAAAAGCAAAGTATTTTTTGCAACAAACATGAAAATATATGATGCGGAAAGAGCAGGGTTGTAGGTGCAAAAAGGATTTTATGGGGTAGAATGTCTGAAATTCTCTAATCGAATAGTGGGAAAATACCTACATACATATGTATGTGTAGAAGGAAATACAAATTTAGTAAAATATAACTTTTTGTGATATTTAATCAAAATCGAAAGCCTTTAAATTTGGCAGCTTACAAATAAGTTGTAAGAATTAGTCGGTGAGAATTCGTCGAATGAAGCACAATAACGACGAAAAAATAATGTTTTTGTTATCGTATAACAGCTGATAGATAGTGTGACCATATTAAAAAAATATATATACAAAAATAATTCTTAACAAAAACTTAACTAAAAACAATTTTTATAGTTAACTATTTTGTATATTTATCTTTAATTATATAACGTAACAAATAAATCAGCAACTAAAGTAAAAATGAAACAAACAAACCCCGTATTGTTTGTTCATCGTTGGCAGGGGTAAGATTTTTTTAAATATGTAATTAACAAACACAAACTGCGAAGCTTTTGGCTTATCTGCCAAAATAAATGTATTTCAGAGTACGCCGCGTATAACGAATTCAGCCGACCGCCATTATTGTGTGTATTTTCATATACACAAATTTGTTTTAGTTTTTGCGACAAATATACGCGACCAAAAAAGCGTTACCACTTGTTTTAAACAAATTTGTTTGACGTTGTTTACTCTTACAAAAGTTTTGCAAGATCAAATAGCATCAAATAATATACGACTAAATAATTGTTGTGTCTTGTCCTAAATAAATAAAGTTTTTTTTTTAATAAATAAACGAGTTCAAAAATATTTTATTTTTTCAGTATAAATAAATTCGGAACAGATTAGGGATGGACACTGTTTTCGAAAAATTTTAAATTTAAAATTTTTAATACTGTTTAGAAATAAAAGTATACCAAGTCTTTCACCACTGAATCTGTTTCTTTGTTGAGTCTGATTTTCCCACCATTGTAAGGTATTTAAAAGCGATCTTGTAAAGCTTGGAAAACTGTGATGTATAATCTTTCCAAATATCCAACGGATTTTCGTTCAGTCTTCCAACAGGAGTCCTCAACTAAACTGAAAGTTCATCAGACAATATATCTTCAGTCTTGTTGCTTTTCCAATTTCTATGAACCAGTTTATAATGGCTAGTCCATAATGAAAAAGTATCCTCACTTTTATCGGATTTTTCTGAGTCAGATTCAATATCTTCATTTTGCAAAAGAGTATTTTTCATTAATTCCTTGATCTTTGATAAAGCATTGGCAACGGCTATTGCATCATTAAAGTTTATTTTTTTGAATCGAGGGTCTAAAATTTGGATACGTTTATATACCAATATACACGTTCTGTATAGAATTTGTCATTTCGATGCATCGAAAGAAAACATCGATGTTTTCTGATTGTTTAGGAGCAGAAAAACATCGGATTATAGCGATGTTTCGACACAATACATCGAGTGTTTTTAAAACATCGATGTTTTTTGTCCATCCTTAGAACAGATGGATATTGTTTTGAAATGTTATTAAAATAAGTGCTGAAGTTAAATTAATTGAAGAATACAGCCCCGTAGCAGACAAATATTGTGTTTCGTAGACCCAAATCAAAAATTTCTTATACAACATGACGTTGTCATTTTACGATACTTTAAACTACTAGATTTGCATATATGTACTTACATTAGGCTAAGTTAGGGGTTTTAGAATCAATGTGAATTTATTTATTTGAAAAATTAAAAATAAAAAGAATGTAACTCAAGAGAAAGTAGAACTGGTGATGGGGTCTAAAAAACATTGTTTAAAAGAGTCCTTACATTATATTATCGTCTTTACTCGTAATACACTGGTCAACTTTTTGTCTCTATTAATTAATTGAACTCACACAAATTCCTCACATGGCAATTATTTGATAAATTCTATATTTGAAAATACACTTAAACCAGTAAATGACCGCACAAATATGTGATTTCGGTTTCGTTCGAAATTTGGCCAAATACCGAAACCTAAACTTTCTTAACGAAAAAAAAAACATAGATTATGAAATTTTAAAGGAGGAAAAAGTTTTGAATATAATAAATAGAATACAAAAACTTATACTTTCACTTTAATTTGTTTCGGCTTTAAAAATCGGTTCCGGCGGACTCGTAACATTTTGTAGTAGAGCTTTTTTATTTTCCTAAGTCTAAAAACAAAGACGTTTTCAATCAGGTCTCATTTGAATTATAAGGAATTTACGTCCTATCAATTTTGATTATGTTTCTGGTCATCATATACCACGAACCTGCCCACGAAACAAACTACCTTTCAAGTATTTAAACAAAAGCATTTAAAATACTTAAACAACGAACGTTACAAAGAAAAAATGTGTTTTTTTTTTTTTTTTTGGGTTGGGTCCTCTTTGCGTTATTCTATTTTTGTTCTCAAAACTTACCCAGCTGGATAGGCCAACAGGCCACTAATGGGCGAACAATCCAATGCTGCATTGCTGCATACTGTGAGGCCTAAAACTTTTTTAAGTTTTATCTAAAAAGAAAATAAATAAACAAATTAGTTAAAAGTGTTGCAAAATACATAAATAGTTTTGGTTTAATTTATTGACTAGTGCAATTAATTTTAAATATTTATATGGAAATACAACACGGTTAATTGTAAAGTTGTTTGTTTTCAATTACAAGTTTTTGCTTTAATGGTTTGTTGCGATTTCTAATGCTTTTTGTTATATTTTACAGGTTTTAAATTTCAACATAATAAAGGGTGTCCCAACTAGAACGCAATTTTTAAATTTGGCGTCATTGTTTGACATTTGAACAATTGTTGTTTGCTAGTAGAAGGTGCGAGGTTAGTAAAAATGGAGCGCTACACGAATGAACAACGCATTCTCATTGTGAAATTGTTTTACCAATTTGGGGTCACAATAATGCTCCAAAAGAGTCAACTGTAAAGAGATTAATGGATAAATTTTGCCGAAACTGGGTCTGTTAGTGATGTAAAGACAACAACGCGCCTTCGACCAGTTCGATCGACAGAAAATTTCGCAGCTGATGTCGCTCAAACTCCATCCAGCTCAATTCGACACCGAGCTGGTGTCTCCAAATCCACTATGCAGCGAATTTTGACCGAAAGATTTGCATCTTCATGCATACAAAGTTCAATTGACTCATGAACTGAAGTCAGCTGACCATGGACAGCGAAGGGAGTTCGTTAATTGGGTATTGAAGAGACAACAAGAAAATTGATTTTGCCGATAAAATCATATTCAGTGACGAGGCCCATTTCCATCTTGATGGCTTCGTCAATAGGCAGAATTGTCGCATTTGGGGTGAGGAAAATACTCGAGTGATTCACGAGAAGCAAATGCATCCTCAACGTGTCACTGTGTGGTGTGGTTTTTGGGCTGGAGGAATCATTGGACCTTTTTTTTTATGAAAATGAGGCAGTTCAAGCGCCTCTATGTTTTATTTAAAATTTAAAAATTGCGTTCTAGTTGGGACACCCTTTATAAATGAATTACTTACTATGTGTGTTCATAGTACTATATTTCAATTGTATTCTAAATGACTAAATTATTAACTTTAAAAAATCTCCAGATTTATTTTTTCAAAAAACTTCAATTTACTGGAATCACAATATTATTTCAGATATCCCACTATTACAGTTGTATAAAGTGACCGTAGGACCACCATTTTCATACAGTGTCATACCCGAGCCCTTTTCCTAATTTCCACAATGACCAAAAATCTTCTACAGATTTATTTTTTTTTAAATTATATTCCCATTCATATCTATTTTTTAAAATGTATTTTTTTCTTATTCGGAAACTATTTCAGACATTATATATGAACATATATAGATTTGTTTATCAGAATTCAAGTATGTATGATGTATGATGATTAAGTGGTTTTTGTCTGTGCTAGATAAATTTTAATTTATCTTCACACACATTTACCCAGCAAACCAAATGCAACGAAATCGTTCAGACTTCATAACGACTTCCCAGCAAACCAAACTTACAGATTTTGTCTGATATAAGACAATTCTGTACAAATTCGTAAGTCTTTCGACATATCGTACAGAGTTCGTTGAAAATTGTTAACGAAATTTTAAGGAATTTTATATTTTGCTTATGCAGAAATGTCTGCAGGATTTCGGTTAACCTTCGGATAGAAACCTCGGAGGAATTTTTCATTTTCATTTGTTAAGAAATATCTGCACGAAAGCTTGCAGACTGCTGATATATTTTACAATGGTTTTTATATTTTGCTTGTGCAGAAATATCTGCAAGAGTTCGTAAAGAACTCGGATCACGAAAGCTTGCAGACTACTGATAGATTTTTCAATGGCTTTTATGTTTTGCTTGCGCAGAAAAATCTGTAAGATTTCGTACAGAACTCGGATCAAAAGTTCGACGTTTTTTCAATTCTTTGTTTGATCATTGTTTACAACAACAGTTTAATGTGTCTAACGGGATTATCCAATTTGAAGAAAAGAAAACATGGTAATAATCGTCGTTCACAGCAGTGTATCAAGTGAATTTGGAAAGAGAAGACGTGCTAAAAACATAAAGTGTTTAGTAATAAATGTGGTAATAATAATTAAATTAAATAATAATAAATAAATTAATAGTAAAAAAGTTGTAATAATAATTACAAAAAAATGTCAATTAGAAAAAAGTTAATAAGGAAGTCGAAAAATTAATTAATTAAATTTTAAGCAATGAAAATGATGAAGAAAATGTTCCAAGAATGGGAACAAATTTGTTTTGCAATTCTGACACTGAGGAAATGCTTAGTACTTTGGTTTCATTTCAGATATCGAGATAGTAAAAACAACCTTGCCACGATCTTCATCAATTTGTATTTGAAAATTTAAAATTAATTTTTGGCGATGATGTAACTTCTTCAAAATTTTCATGGACAAATGCTAATGAAAATATTAGTGTACGACTCTTAACCGTCATAAAAAACCTTACTGGTAATAATTTTTAACATTTTTATATACAATTTCTTTGTTACATATTTTTTATTTTTACTTATTTAGATGTGACTGCAAATAGTATACCCCAAACAAATTATCAAGATGTTGAGCGGCTTATTAAAAATTATTTTAGTATGACTTAAGACCGAGTCAATAAAACCAACAGAAGACTTGCAGCTGCAAATGAGCAGGGAGATGTTAACAGATAACTTGAATTCAATTAATAAAACTTATTGAACTCTGTTGTTTTTTAAATCGAATTAAGATATTTATGTTTGTTTTTTCGATGGATACAATTTTTTATTTTTTTATTATTAGATAAGTTTAAAAAATACATTTGTGCAGCAAATGAAATAATTATTTTCAGAAATATAAATATATTCATATAAAATTCATATAAAAATTGTTTTCGTACAGACAAAAATCTGATTTATTCAATTTGAAAATGTTGAAGATTTAATGCCAAATTTCTTTCAGACTTTTCTACGATAAATCGTCAAAAGCTTCAGAGTTTTTAATGATTTTTGTCTAGATTTCTTCCACAAATCTGCACAATTTGTCGGCAATCATTTCAGAAATAAAAACGATTTATTGTCAGATTTCTGGCATATATCTGTACAAACTCTCCCAAAAACTATGCGAATTTTAAACGACTACAAGTACGATTTCTGTCAGACATCGATTGGAAATATCGGATGGAAATCCAGAATTTCCCTTGGAAATAACATCACACATCGTTCAGATATCAGACAGATCTATCTGTGAAGTTAAGGGAATTTCCCACGACAATTCTTACAGAACTCGTGTCAACCACTTCATATATTTTTCGTGTCGACTTCGAGACGAAATCAGTCCCGAAATCGGCAACTTGTGCAGAAACCCAGCAAACCAAATGCAACGAAATCGTTCAGACTTCATAACGACTTTCTGCACAAGTTGCCGATTTCGGGACTGATTTCGTCTCGAAGTCGACACGAAAAATATATGAAGTGGTTGACACGAGTTCTGTAAGAATTGTCGTGGGAAATTCCCTTAACTTCACAGATAGATCTGTCTGATATCTGAACGATGTGTGATGTTATTTCCAAGGGAAATTCTGGATTTCCATCCGATATTTCCAATCGATGTCTGACAGAAATCGTACTTGTAGTCGTTTAAAATTCGCATAGTTTTTGGGAGAGTTTGTACAGATATATGCCAGAAATCTGACAATAAATCGTTTTTATTTCTGAAATGATTGCCGACAAATTGTGCAGATTTGTGGAAGAAATCTAGACAAAAATCATTAAAAACTCTGAAGCTTTTGACGATTTATCGTAGAAAAGTCTGAAAGAAATTTGGCATTAAATCTTCAACATTTTCAAATTGAATAAATCAGATTTTTGTCTGTACGAAAACAATTTTTATATGAATTTTATATGAATATATTTATATTTCTGAAAATAATTATTTCATTTGCTGCACAAATGTATTTTTTAAACTTATCTAATAATAAAAAAATAAAAAATTGTATCCATCGAAAAAACAAACATAAATATCTTAATTCGATTTAAAAAACAACAGAGTTCAATAAGTTTTATTAATTGAATTCAAGTTATCTGTTAACATCTCCCTGCTCATTTGCAGCTGCAAGTCTTCTGTTGGTTTTATTGACTCGGTCTTAAGTCATACTAAAATAATTTTTAATAAGCCGCTCAACATCTTGATAATTTGTTTGGGGTATACTATTTGCAGTCACATCTAAATAAGTAAAAATAAAAAATATGTAACAAAGAAATTGTATATAAAAATGTTAAAAATTATTACCAGTAAGGTTTTTTATGACGGTTAAGAGTCGTACACTAATATTTTCATTAGCATTTGTCCATGAAAATTTTGAAGAAGTTACATCATCGCCAAAAATTAATTTTAAATTTTCAAATACAAATTGATGAAGATCGTGGCAAGGTTGTTTTTACTATCTCGATATCTGAAATGAAACCAAAGTACTAAGCATTTCCTCAGTGTCAGAATTGCAAAACAAATTTGTTCCCATTCTTGGAACATTTTCTTCATCATTTTCATTGCTTAAAATTTAATTAATTAATTTTTCGACTTCCTTATTAACTTTTTTCTAATTGACATTTTTTTGTAATTATTATTACAACTTTTTTACTATTAATTTATTTATTATTATTTAATTTAATTATTATTACCACATTTATTACTAAACACTTTATGTTTTTAGCACGTCTTCTCTTTCCAAATTCACTTGATACACTGCTGTGAACGACGATTATTACCATGTTTTCTTTTCTTCAAATTGGATAATCCCGTTAGACACATTAAACTGTTGTTGTAAACAATGATCAAACAAAGAATTGAAAAAACGTCGAACTTTTGATCCGAGTTCTGTACGAAATCTTACAGATTTTTCTGCGCAAGCAAAACATAAAAGCCATTGAAAAATCTATCAGTAGTCTGCAAGCTTTCGTGATCCGAGTTCTTTACGAACTCTTGCAGATATTTCTGCACAAGCAAAATATAAAAACCATTGTAAAATATATCAGCAGTCTGCAAGCTTTCGTGCAGATATTTCTTAACAAATGAAAATGAAAAATTCCTCCGAGGTTTCTATCCGAAGGTTAACCGAAATCCTGCAGACATTTCTGCATAAGCAAAATATAAAATTCCTTAAAATTTCGTTAACAATTTTCAACGAACTCTGTACGATATGTCGAAAGACTTACGAATTTGTACAGAATTGTCTTATATCAGACAAAATCTGTAAGTTTGGTTTGCTGGGTACTTACTAGCGAATTTATAGTATATTCCCAGCATACCATTCTAGGAGCGCTCCGAAAAAGGAGTCAGAAAAGAGTCCAACAAAAGAGCATTTTTGGAGCGCTCCGAAAAAAGGAGTCAGAAAAGAGTCCAACTAGAGAGCATTTTCGGAACGAAAGAAAAATTTGCTTGTTACTGTCCTGAGTCTCAGTATGACTAAGAAATTCCACTTAATTATGTGTGTACCAAAGCGTTGTTGTCTTGTTATTTGTGCTCTGAACAAAAAAAACAAAGCTGTACCACACAAGAATGATAAAAACAAGATTACACAGAGCTCAAGAAAAACCTCATAAAAGACTCTTTTCTGGCATTATCTAAGAGCTCTTTAAGAGCACAAAAAAAAACCTCATAAAAGACTCTTTTCTGACAATATCTAAGAGCTCTTTCTGACGGACCATTTTCGAATGTAATGACCCTCTTTTCTGAAGGTTTTCGGAGCAATTATGATTGTTTTTTGGGCTCATAAAGAGCGTTAACGCTCCGAAAAAGGTGTCAGAAAAGACTCTTTTTGGACTCATATGGCTTGCTGGGTTGCCTATTCGGGTTTCAAAACAATACCATAGACCAAATTACCGCATTCAATATCGATTAAAATTGATCGTAATTTTCTTATTTGAGATTATGGCATACGATATCGAGCAAGAAATTTAGTACATTTTATCATAATTTCGATATTGAAATCATTTTTCGATACGATAGCTCATTCGATCACGAATGCGGTAATTTGGCCCTAGGACATTATTTTTCAATTTATAAAATTTTTATTAAAATAACTTTAAATAATTAATAAAAACTTATTGAAAGCGTCATGAAAAGTGACAGTTGTCTTAAATATAATATAATTATCGATAAAGTGTTGAAAGTCAGTTACGAAAATCTTAACTATTGTTTAATATATGTAAGTATGTACTCGTATGTCCATAGTATAGACTTAGGATGCCAGCAATTCGTGTTTGCCATAATAATTACAAAATTGTTTCTGTGTCAGTTAGTCTCTATAACTTTTACGAGTCTGTTAATTTAAAGTGTTAGTTTTACGTTGTCGCTGTCGCTGTTGCTTTTTTTTTTGTTTATATGACACAATTTGCATATAAAAATATTTAAAAATGTTTAAACTTATTGAACAAATGTTGAGTGCTTATTGACTTGTTGTGTTTTGAGGCTGTTGATTTGTCTGTTTTTTTTAGATTTTTCTGTTGATTTTATTGATTTTTATGGAGACAGGGAGACAAATATATAGAAAAACGCTGAAAAATGCGCAAAAACAAGTTGTTAACACGTTTTACTATTCAAAATAAACAAATCTTTAATGTCAATATCGTCCGATTCATGTTTTATGCATTACACAATATTTTTAGTTTTTTAGTTGTTTGTTTTTTTTTGCAGTATTTCTTCTAAACACCAGTAAGTAGTAAGAGATAATTGAAAAAAAAACAATGTTTTAGACAAAACATTGTACATAAATAGTTATATTGCTAAACTATAAATTGAAAAAGTTTTTCAATAATGCAAATTGATTTTAAATGAAGAAAATATTTAATAATAACAGAAAATTAACCAAATCAAGGCTTTAAAATTCCATGTGGAAATAGAACTGACTTAAAACTAGTCACGTGACTTATTCCTGAAGGTAGAGACTTGTTTATATGAAGATGCGATAACCAGTTACTTCAGCAAGAGTTTGCCATTGGAGAAGGTTTATTGACTCCATTTATATATTTTTTGGTCTCAGATAAGAAATAATTTTGAATTGCAAAAAAGACATTCAACATTGTAAAGAAGACTTGGAGAACTAAAATATTAATAAGTTTTGTCTAATTATTTAATTGTTAAGTCAAGTAATTCTGAAAACTAAATCTTATCCAAGCTAATTCTTCAGCGAGTTTATATAAAGTTCACAAAGTTCCGGATCGCCAGACAGAGTTTGCAAGAATACAAAAATGAAATTGAATAACAAAATTTATAGTTGCACGCAAGATTTTAATTTTCGCCAATTATGCAGTTAAGTTTTGCCAATACATAAACAAGTAAGAAAGTATAGTAGGCCAAGCCCGACCATGTAATACCCTACACCACATATAATCACCAATAACAGTTTTTCATAAATGAAGCGATTATCAAAAAATTTAGTAAAATGACTTCTGCGCATATAAAAATTATTTGTATTAAATTTTATCTCGGTATTAATATTCGTAAAATATTTATGCATGTTAAGGTGATTTTCAGAATAGGGTCTTACAATTATCGACCGTTGGTTATAAAATTATGTGAAATGACTTCGGTATATATGAAACGCATTTGTGTCGGCTAACTACTTATATTAACAACTATGAGTGCAATGCGATGAGATAAATGCTTCGGATCTCGGTAGGTTAACTACTGATTTCGGCTACGGTATTAATAAGAAGGAAAAAACTAAGGCCTCGTCTGGTTACGATTTGTTCCTTAAGAGCGACCAGTGTTTTACGCACAGGTTTACATGGAAATTCAGACGGACGAACGGACATCGTTAAATCAACTCAGAATGTGATTTAGAGTCAATAGATAAACTTTAAGGTGGATATGAGACTAATATACCCTAGCCACTATAATGGTGTAGGGTATAAAAACCAGTTTGATAACTGAAATTTTAGGATTAGTATAAATGGAGTATTATACAATAGAACATTGCTGAATAAATTTACAAAAATAATGAATGACCATCGGCTATGTTCTAGATATATCCCACTACGAAGTGAAACTTAATTAGTTTTCAATTCCACATATACATTTTCAAGGCGTTCTAGAACACGAGTTAAACTTATTCTATGATGAACCAAACTAAAATCACATCATTTTTTTAAATCATTTTCACACAATTTAGTACACAAAATTAGGCCCCGATTACCGTTCACAACACTAAAGCTTTGTATAGACGGTTGTCAGATCTGACAACGTTGTCCGTAAAATATTCAGAAAATGTCCAAACACCCTGTGAACTTAAAATTTTTGTCTTCCAACGTTGTAAGAAAAAGCATTGACAATTTACAGAATAATTGTAGTATTTAGTTGAACTGTTACTATTTAATTTTTGATATTTTTCTTAGTTAGGCTTAAGTTCATTTTAAATTTAATTTTCATTAAATCATTTTTACTGAAGAAGGATTGTTTAACAACTTGAAAAAAATTTTTATTTTTGATAATTTTTCTGACTAGGATTCGAACCTAGGTTGTTGGTTGAATTTACATATGTTTCGAGAAACACCACTTTCTCTCATCAGAATTCTTTACGTTCTGACCTATGCACCACTACGGTGCCTGCTAGTCAACAGACAACATCAATCCTTTAACCAGTGACTGGTGGTTCGAAATTTTCTGTAAATTATCATTTTTTTATTAATTTCTATTTTAGTTGTTGTTTTTCCTTTTCTTCAGTTTTTTCCTTTCGTATTCATGCCAAGACTTCGTCTCGAAAACCTGAATACATTTGTTTTTTTATTATGTTTATTGTCCACTTTCGTACACATGTAAACATTAACGGCTTGTGCCTTAGCTATTTTATAGAATAATTGTAGTATTTAGTTGAACTGTTACTATTTAATTCTTCAGTAAAAATGATTTAATGAAAATTAAATTTAAAATGAACTTAAGCCTAACTAAGAAAAATATCAAAAATTGACAATTTACTTTTTGCTAACAATTTTCAGTACATTGAGAGCACATTGCTAGATCTGACAACATTGTAGGATCTGACAACCGTCTATACATAGCTTAAGTCTATTTTGAAATTGATGGCTTTGTTAATTTTGAACGTGTCACTACTTGATGCGGATTTCAGGCTGATATACTTAATTAAACCATAGTTCTCCGAAAACGAGACCTGTCAAACAGTGACGTGTCATGATATTAGAGTTCTTTCTGCAACAATTTAATGATAGTGATGTGAACGATATGTGGTTGCAATTGACATCCTTTAATATGATGTTGAAGTCTCTGTGGAACATTTAAATTTATTGGTTATACAAACACAATTATTCAAATTAATTTAATTTTATCAAACCAACCGAGTTAAAACTGTAAAAATATAGAAAATATGTAAATGTGCTAAGTATCAAAAATGGTATTATAATTCTCCAAAGCACTGCTTCTATCTATTCTTTATATTAAATATTAAAATTATTAAAAGTATTAAAATATTTTAGGACGTTTTCTCAGATTATTATGAAATGGAAAATGAAAAACAAATGAAGTGTTACAGCATCTGACAGACATTTGACCAAAAAGATATCGGAGTTTTTCGTAATTCTATCAGTATAGGTATTTCAGACTCGATGTTTTTAAAAGATTCTGATCTGTTTTTAGGTTTATGGTCGTTGATACTCTGCTAGGTACACAAATGTTTCTATCACTGATCGCCATTCATGGATACAGTGGTGGAACATAATCAGCATGTACGAATAAGGACCAAATTTAATCACATCAGGTTTATTTTTAATAAACAACAAGTTCATGTTGTCTAGATCACTGCTTTATATACATATGTACTTAAGGTACGGTCACACTTGGCAAATATTTGCCCAAAAAGACGTAACCACTAAATAAAATATATTTGAACTAATTTATTTATTAAAAAAAAACTTTGTTTATTTAGAACAAGACACAACACATGTTTAGTTATATTTTATTTGATCCTGTTTGATGATAAAACAAGTGGTTACGCCTTTTTGAGTAAATATTTTTTAAATGTGACCATAATTTCTGCTAAGTTCAAATTCAAATCAAATCAAATTGGCGTACAAATGTCACAAACTTTTTGACCCAAGCATAAATTATTAATAGCAACGCATTTAATTAAAATATGATTGAATTAAAATAAATATGATAATTTAAATACATTTCAATATTAATTACATACATACATATGTATGTAAATATTACAAGTCATTAAAAAATTAAATAAGAAATAATAATATTGTTTTTAAATATTTTACAAATAAAAACAATACAATGTAAACAATGTCTGTTGTATACACATGTTTTACATATTTATTTCCTTGTAAATAAATACGAGTATACATACACGTATGGATACACTTGTGTGTATCCGAGATACATAATTATCTACATTTTCTACTGTTTCTTTTTAACACTTTACGGTCAATAACCATTATAATTATGCATGCTTATGCATGTCTGTGTAAAACTAAGTTAGTGTTAGTGAGTGACTCTATATACATACATATGTAAGTGTGGCTGACAAATATTTTTCGTCTAAATATATATGTATGTATGTATGTATAGGTATTAATGTATATAAAAAATGATTTCAAAAAATAAACAAATAGAAAAGAAAAAAAAATATAAAACTATTATTCATGGCATAATGCGATAGTACAGCAATTGGGGTTAATAGACAGACAGACGAACACGACACACAACCGGCAAAACTTAAATCACTTTTATCATACAAAAAAACAAAAACATTTGGTTTGTTGTTATAAACAAATGCGAAAAAAAGACAGAAAAAATTTTTAAAAAAAGCTTAAAAAACTGCTGATGATTATGATGACGATGAAAAAGTTTATAATTTACTGGTTTTCTTGCGCATTACTTTGTTAGATATTTGCTGATGTATAATTAAATTTGAAATTGTTGTTTTTTTTAACATTTAAATCGTGATTTAGTAGTATTATCTTCGATAATTGAGGCATAATGAACATGAGTTTTTTTTTTTTTTTTTGCAAGAGAAAACAATTTGTGAAAATCATTAAGTTTAACATTTAAGAGACATAAGGTCATTATGTATTTATACACTTTTAAAGCTACCCTCGCTTATATCTCAGCTTTTATTGGGAAACATTATGATGTCTTTGATTTTTATTACATTTCCATGTTACCAATTAAAATACAAATTGTGTTTCCTACTATTAACAAGATTATTGAAATAGTATAAATTATAATTCATAAAAATGCTAAATTTACATATTCTTACATTTAGCTTTACTGGCATGTGTTTTCAAACAACCCACTTTTTGAATATTAAAAAAAAAGTTTACTTAATTAAACTGTAAATTCTTTTAGTAGTTTTTTTTTTGTTTATCTCTTTGTTTAAAAGCAGCTTTTAGCAAAAAATAGTTGCAATAGAATTGTTAATAAATTGTGACAATCACTAAACATTCGACTACCTGTTTGCACAAATTTAGTTAAGAATCACAAATAAATAATATAATTATTTTTTCTATTTTCAATATTAAATTGTTGCTAAACACGCCCTCTATATTTATACGTTTTTTTTTGTTCAAGATGTTTGTATGAATTTACGTACATTGGATTGGAATGAATCCAATATGGCTCGTATTACACAACATCATCATGGCTCAAGATCAAGGTAATTCTATTATAAATTAAATCAAATAAACAAAATGTAATAAGTATTTAATAATTTAATTTATTTAATTCTATTACAAAAAAAAAAAAAGAAAAAAAAAACAAATCAAAAGTGAAATCATGTGTGTCGGTTATAACATTTGAATTAAAATGGTATTTTGTTTCATTCATAAATAAACTTGATTTTGATCTCATCGTAAAATTATTCTGTGTTTTTATTTTGACGTTTTTAACATGTAATTAATAGCAAGTGTAATAATACTTTTAATAGATTTATTTTTTGTTTTTTTTTTTGTATAATAATTAATTATATTGTAATAATTATTGAAAATAAACAAATATATGTATAACGAACTTGAAAGGTTGATGATCATGATCTTTAGAATTAATTATACTTGTAAAAAAGTAGATTTTTTTGTTGTTGTTTGTTGAAAAACTAAACAAATCATACTTCGAAACAATTAATTTGACTGCCATTATTTAGTTTGCATTACACTGAATTGCTTTAAAGTTGCAATTTGTTTACAATAATTTCAAGTGTTTTGTAACTGTTGTATAACACTGCAGCAATTCAGATTTATCAGCTTTGGAATAGGATGTAAAAAATGACCTAGAAGCCAGTGTGACCAGATCTCAAAAAGTTAAGCGGCTAAATCAGTTTAAAAATAAGCCAAAATATGCTAAAACTTATTTAAATCTGATAAATATTTTTAAAATTATTTTTTTGCAATTTGAGGTACGAATGATTAAATAATATAGTCTTTATAGAAATAATATAACTATGAACTCGAGAACAAAACTAATTAAGGTTCTCTTCAGGAGTCTAACCTCAAGCCTTAATTAAGTCTTCTGTAATTTGAAAACATTTTATTCCACATCTTATATAAAGGATAGAATTAATTCATGGTATTTAAAATTATTATGTTTCTTATTTTATTATACCATACATCACCATAGTATAATGACTTTTTTTTTTTAAGAGAAGTAACACGCAGGCAATTAATATGCCTATATATTAATTAATTAATTGTGTTACTTTCTTTGGAAAGGGATAGGTAGGAGAAGAATAGGTGGTGAAAGTAGAGAAAAGCTTTTAATATGACAACACTGTAATTGCGCGTTATGTTTATTAGTAATACAGTATTACAGCGCCTCTGGTGGTGAGTAGGCGCATTGATCACAGCTTGTTTTATAGGCATTTTTTAATTATTTTACCACCGAAGGAGGGCGCTGTGATAAATATTAGTTATGATAGGATAGAAAAACTTAATAATTATTAGAAACTGATATTGTTTGAAGTGGCAGCGGCTGGGAATCGAACCCAGGCCACAAATACCAACTCATGCTTAATGATCAAACGCACTAATCAATTAAGTTACAGCACCCTTCATTATTTCACTTAGCCTCCATACAAATCTCCTCTCGAAATATGGCTTAATCGATCATAAATGTGTGATTTATAAATGTATCCAAATAAATTTTGCCACTAATAAGTTGTATGTATATGAAACCTAATCACACCTACAACACTTGTGCATATCGGTCAATATAAGGCCCACTGCCGAAAATCACTTTAACGGATATTAAATTAATAATATTCAATACAAATAAATTTCATACCTAAAAATATTGGTATCCAAATGCAATTAAGAATTAGAAATTATAGGAAATAATTTTATAACGATTGGTCGATAATAAGTCATAGCTCCCATATAAGAACCACTTCTGAACATCACTTTAGCATGCATACATTTTTTGAAGTGTTTATGTCGAGATACAATTTATCACAAACTATATGTACATATATTCTCAGAAGTCATGCCACAAATTTTTTAATGATCGGTACATAATAGATCCCATATAGAGCCTATTTCTAAAAAAACTGTGTATTGCACATATGTATGTTTGTATACTGGGTGTAGGGTATTATATATTTGGAATTGACCGACTATACTTTCTTATTTGGTGTTTATAGAATTCATTCCACTAAATATACGTCTAACTTCTGAATTACTAAATGGCAAAATATATTCATGACGAAAGATGAATGGATGTTTTCATACAATGCATTCCTGTGTTCACAAACTTGCATCCAAAATTCCCCAGTTGAGTTTTAATTTTTCCACTCATATGATGTTAATTTTTGCTATTTGTAAAAGTTGTACAGTCTTATTCAGAAATAAATTAAAGTAGACTTCAAATGTACTTTAAGAAAATTTTGTATGAAAATTTTGTCTAAATGCACACCTCAAACCTACTTTATTTTTTATGAATACGGCAGGTAATGCCATCTGTTGATAAATTTGTCATTTATTCTTTAAAATGTTAATATACATAATTTTCTTTTTTCTATAATTTCTGTTAGTATTTATATAAAAATGTTCTATATATTTATTTTTATATCCAACTAGCTAAACCCGGTGTGCTTTGCTACCCCCCCCCTCGTCATAAAATAAAATAAAATAAAACGTATTTATATATTTACAAACATTTATTTATTTAATTTTAATGTATTTATTGCAATGCTTTAGGCGAGACCATGCCCCTTTGTCCACTTACATAGTCAAGAATTTATTATTTCGTAAGAATATCCTATTGTGAAAATTTAATAAAGTATAAAACTTTCAAAAATTTGGCGTGAAAAGGGGCGTGAAAGGGGCGTGGCTTAAGAAATCTTTATTTTTACCTCGCCTGGAGTATATAATGTGTATACAATTTGAAGTAAATCTGTTAAAAACTATATGGGAGCAATTACATAATTTTAAAAAAGTGGGCGTAAAAATGGGCGTGGTCAAAAAAAGTAAACTATTAATAATACCAGAGTCCCAGTTAAATGCTGTGAAAATTTCAAGAATATCGGTCCAGAGGTTTGGTCTCCAATTACAATATTTTAAAAAAGTGGGCGTAAAAGTGGGCGTGGTAAAAAAAGTACCCTATTATTCCTTCCAGAGTCACAGTAACATGCTGTGAAAATTTCAAAAATATCGGTCCAGAGGTTTGGTCTCCAATTACAATATTTTAAAAAAGTGGGCGTAAAAGTGGGCGTGGTAAAAAAGGTACCCTATTATTCCTTCCAGAGTCACAGTAACATGCTGTGAAAATTTCATCAAAATCGGCTCAGCCGTTTTGGAGTCTATACGTTACATACATACATACATACATACATTGAATTTTATATATATAGATGTAGATTAAAAGCAATATAATTTAAGGTGAAATGGGGTGAAAAATGGGGATTTGGTAATAAAAAAATGTATGTAGTTAAAAAGTATATAAAACTTTAGGTAAATACATATTACAAAAAAAGTATTTTGTATAGCAAACATTGTTAGTGGTATAAGTAAGTATCTGAATTAAAAAAAGGGGGCGATGAAGTAGGCGTGGTTCATAGTTATATGGCGACGTTAACAGTATTAAGAGCAATATACTACCAAATAAAAAAAATACGTTGGAATGAACAAATTTGTATAGAGAACAAAAAGTATAAAACTTTCAAAAATTTGGCGTGAAAAGGGGCTTGAAAGGGGCGTGGCTTAAGAAATCTTTATTTTTACCTCGCCTAGAGTATATAATGTGTATACAATTTGAAGTAAATCTGTTAAAAACTATATGGGAGCAATTACATAATTTTTAAAAAGTGGGCGTAAAAATGGGCGTGGTAAAAAAAAAGTACCCTATTAATCATACCAGAGTCCCAGTTAAATGCTGTGAAAATTTCAAAAATATCGGTCCAAAGGTTTGGTCTTCAATTACAATATTTTAAAAAAGTGGGCGTAAAAGTGGGCGTGGTAAAAAAAAAGTACCCCATTATTCCTTCCAGAGTCACAGTAACATGCTGTGAAAATTTCATCAAAATCGGCTCAGCCGTTTTGGAGTCTATACGTTACATACATACATACATACATACATACATACATTGAATTTTATATATATAGAGATAGATATTTCGCTATCACAATAATAAAAATTGTTATTATCCCCAATTTAATAATAATAATAAAAATTGTTGTTATCCCTGAAGAAGCTATCCATTGTGATATAAAAATAAATATATAGATCATATATAGAATGCTAAATGTAAAATGTAAAATTTTGCAGAAAATTTTGTAGAAAAATTAAATGAACAATCCAATCAATGGACTGAAGCTGGAGAAAGTGCCCGAAAGAAGGCAAACACAATTCAATCGGCTGGTCAGGTTATGGCAACGGTTTTTAGGACTTTGAAGGTATTTTATTGATTGACTATCTGCAAAAGGGTAAAACAATAAATTCAGAATGCTATTGCAACATTTTGGATAAATTAAATGTTAAAATTCGAGAAAAACGTCCTGGTTTACAACACAAAAATTAATTTTCAAGACAACACACCAGTGTTTTAACAATGGCTAAAATAAACGAATTAAAGTACGAGTTGCTTGACCACCCAAATTATTCTCCTTATTTAGCTCCCAGTGACTTTTACCTGTTCCCAAATCTAAAAAAAATCCTAGCTGGCAAGCGTTTTACCTCAAATGAAGATGCAATTACAGTTGTAAACCACTATTTTACTCAAGGGATAGAATTACTAGATAAGCATTGGACTAAGTGTATTGAAGTTTCAGGGCATTATATTGAAAAATAAAAATGTTTTTGAAAAACTAACTATTCTCTTTCTGTGCTAGGCTAAGAAGTTTCCGAACCGCCCTCGTAGTGTGTTATAATAAATATATATCGCATTAATGAATTATTTGATGTGTTTAAAAGTCATATTAGTATTTTTAAGTATTTTTCTAATAATTAGGGGAAATGTCTTGAATCTTATAAAATCGTGGGAAGTTGTACATTAATTATATTATGTGATGTTGATTTTTGATTAAATTACCCTGCATCACATGTAATTACTTAAAAGTTAACCTGCTTTTTAGATTTCCGAAGGGGAGATTCAAGTCATTAAAAATAGTTCAATTCGCACCTTCTGCATAAACATTTAGTTATAAAAGGCCTAGTGAGTAGTAATCAGTTGGTAGGGCTAATCTCTCTGCACTAGTACATTACATTTGGAGTTTTGTTTAATATCATTAACAAACACTTAAGGCCAGTTGCCTAATGTCGAAAAATGTAATTAAAAAACGTTTATATACATATGTAGATATCATTTGAAAATATTTTTAAAACTGTATTTACAAAATCAACAATTGTTAACTTTAAAACTGGCGGGCATATTGCAATTATACTTTACTATACTCGTACATTTCAATTATCTTTCCTTTTCCCTTTGAAATTCTTTCGCACTTTTCTCTAAAATGTTCTAATAACAAACAAACAAACGTATGTATAACTCAATTATAATTTTATTTCAAACACGTTGTTACAAAAAAAAAATAAGAAAAAGACTTATATATCTGCCAAATTTAAACAAAACATTTTTATATTTAAGTTAAACAATTCCAATACATACTTCATTTATTCAATCTCTTTTTTTTAGTTTTAAACAAAAAAAAAAGCATTATTAGAAATAATAGTTCCAAGTGTGGGCTGTAAATTAAGCTTAAAAGAAGGAAATACCAATTTGGCTTTTGATTAACACATGCAACAACTATTTTCCTTCTTAGCTTGTGTTTTTTTTACATTTTTTAAACTTAACATTTAAATTTTTATATAAAATTTAATTTTTATGGCTGATTTGTTATGTGCAAATTGTAGCCCCTTGTGTACTTCTCTATGTGTGTTATTTGCAAATGTTTAATTCATTAAATTATAGTTTTGTTTTGTTTGTTAACTGAAAAAGTTGTAGCAAAAAAAAAAATGGTTGCCTAGTTTTATTAATAATTAATATTAATCATACGTCATGTATGCAAAACATTGCAAATTAAACAGAATTTGTTTATAATTTTATTTTTTGTTTAGTATTCTTTGTTAATTTATGCCATACTAAACTTTGAGCAATTCTTGTGGAGCATTTATGCATAATTTATACATACAAATGTGTCTAGAGTTGAAGCTAGTTAGACAATGTCTGTCTGTCCATCTGTCTACAAGGGTGTGTACAATTATATTTTCAAGTATGTATGTTTGTTATTTTTGACATATTTCTAGAGTTTTATAAGCTGTAGTTGATCGGATCAATTTGCATTCTACCATAAGTATATTTACGTTAATTTATGTTTCTTTGGCTAAGTTGATATTCATTATAATCCCGCATAAATCGCAATCAGTTTTCAAGACAATGTGAACATTGTTCAAATTTTTGTCAAAACAAGCGTGACTTGCCATTGAACAGATTTTAATGACCTTTAATTGAGAAAATATGCCAAGCACAGAAACATTAACATTAACTTAATTATTAGGCATTTTTTATGGTTAATTTATAGAGTATTCAAAAACTGAACGGTTAACCGGTTTGTTTCTATTTGAAAAAACCGACCGGTTTCGAATATTTCATTTCATTTATGATCCGTTAATCGGTACTTTTAATTCAGAACTTTTTTAAATTTTTGTCAAAAAAGTATCAAATTTGTCTAACTTTTTGTATTCGTATTAACGGTATATAATAGATTTTGACATTATTGTCTTATTTTGAAATCATAAATCTTCCGTTGAACAAATATATAACTCAACAGAGCCCGTTTGTAAAAAATAAAAAGGTTTTAATTCTAACACCGATTCCAACTGATTAGCTTATATCTGCCACGTTCATATATTATGACGTTTTTTTCTTTTATAAAGCAATCTTATTAATAATATTTAGATATCTTTTGAGGTCTACAAAAAGTCTTAATTTTGCAAATATCTTTGACACATTTTAATGTTATGTAGTAATAAAATAATTAATTTAAAACTAGTTTTGATTAATAAGATTTATTTTGTATTTTTTGTTTGTTTTACTTTAAATTGTTGCTGATTTTATATGTAGGTATAAAAATATATCATGAACTCGTATACAAAATAAAAAAACTTAAATATTACCGCATTTAATGAAAAACCGGTTAACTGGTTTTATCAGTTGTTCGAAACCGGTTTTTTAAAAAATGCAATTTTCCGAATACCCTAAAAACCGGTTTTCTAAAAAAGTCCGTTTTTTTCAAAACTCTATTAATTTACATTTAAAAGCCTTCCTAAGAGACAGGGCATAGTATTGAACCAAATCGGATGACAGCTAAAAAGGAAGTCCAAACGTTCTTACTGACTTATGAATAATGCTACTGGCTAAAGCCATTTGGTATGCAAGAATGCCCAGTCCACTTTTGTTTAAAACATAGCAAAACTATTATCTCAGTGTTCAGTAAATCGTAATGAAAAGCAGTATGATAAAAGGTAATGGTTTGGCAAGCCTTTTGCTACCTCTTTAACTACGTGGCGTTTTCAAAAACATTTTTATTTTTCAATATAATCTCCTGAAACTTCAAAAGGTTTTCCTCAAGGTCTTCAAAATAGTGGTTTACAACTGTAATTGCATCTTCATTTGAGGTAAAACGGTTGCCAGCTAAGAATTTTTTAAGATTTGGGAACAGGTAAAAGTCACTGGGAGCTAAATAAGGAGAATAATTTGGGTGCTCAAGCAACTCGTATTTTTATTCGTTGATTTTAGCCATTGTTAAAACACTCTTGTTCGCTGGTGTGTTGTCTTGATGAACAATTTTTTTTGTTGTAAGCCAAAACGTTTTTCGAATTTTTCATATAATTGATCCAAAATGTTGCAATAGTACTCTGAATTTATTGTTTTACCCTTTTGCAGATAGTCAATCAATAAAATACCTTTAAAGTCCTAAAAACCGTTGCAATAACCTGACCAGCCGATTGAATTGTGTTTGCCTTATTTCGGGCACTTCCTCCAGCTTCAGTCTATTGTTTGGATTGTTCTTTTGTCTCTGGAGTTTGAAACGACGCTTAAAATCCATTTAATTTTTCTTAAAACGATCCAAACAAGTTTGAGAAATTTTTATTCTTATGCGTTTTTGATCGACTGTTAACAAATGCGGCAGAAAGCTTTTTCACATGTAGTTCTTCATGCAAAATTAAATGCTATAATTTTAAAACTATAAATTTAATTCCATTTGTTTTATATTATTACTGTGTATCGTAAGCTTCGTTGGGAAATAATTAGGCAAGTGAAAATTCAGTGACATGCTTGTGTGATCAATACGATCGCATCCAAAAGTAGGTTAACTTTGGAAATAGTGACACAGGCCCCCAAACAATATGTCTCTAATCACCCAACTATTTGAATAAAATACTTGATTAAGCAATTGATAAACTTGTCGTATAAATTACTAAAATAATCTTTATACCCTCCACCTAAACGTAATAAGAAATACAAAAACTGCACTGGTTATATGACTAGTATATTCTTATTCTGTGTTTTCTATTCAGTCTTAGTGCAAGTTTTATTAGTTTTTTATTTATTGTTTGAAAGACAATATTACCTGTTGGTCGTAATTCATTAATGTGATTTTATTTGAAATGTTTTGAAATTTTATCTAATTTTAACCATTTATAATTGATGTAATTACCAATTCTTACTGTAATTTACAGAGTTTGTCTGATTTTAATAATAATCTTGATTGTAATTTAACAATTTTTAAAATTAAAAGAACATTTTTCCATATTCACAACAAGTTAAGAAACAGAGTATAAAAAAGGATAAGATATAAGGTGAGACTTTTCTGTTTGAATTTGATCTCAATAATATCATTTACAAAAGATTTATGGGTGGCATAGTAGAAGTGGACCAGTTATGGACTGATAGCTTCTAAATCCAGTATCCACTAATGTGGTTTCATTTCATCTCAATAACGTTATTTACAAGAGTTGTTTAGTATGCTCGGAAGTGGACTTAATTCAGGAGCTATTATTGACTGACTGATACAAAATCCAGTAGCATAATTGCCGTATAACCGATATTAGTATGATTTCTGGCTTCAAATTACTGATCTATATAAAAGTTGGTTCGATATCGATATTTATTAGACATTTTTGTGGGTTTATTTCTTTTTTGGAAATGCTTTTTATATGGCAGATATGACAAATTATGGGTAAATCTTCCTAAATTTTGGAACAGTAATTTTTATGCATATCAGGATATTTCATGTAATAATGTATTAGTATTAACGTGGATTTTGGAAGTGGACCTTATATGGGGGATATAGTCAAGTATGGACCGATATTCCCAAAATCCAACAGTTTAATTTTGGCATGAACGTAAGAGATCCGTGTAAAATTTTGGATCGGTACCTTTATTTAAAACAGATTTATGAGTATTAAAGTGATTTTCGGAAGAGGGCTTTATATGGGGGATACAGTCAAATATGGAACGAAAAAATTTTGTGTGATGATTTTTGTATATCCTTTACATTATCTGTGAAAAGTTTTGAGTCGGTACCGATATTTATACAATATATATATGGATAAATGTCTTTTTCATATGCGGTCTTTGTATGGGAGCTATGCCCAATTCTGGGCCGACCACCATAAAATTTAGTACAACAATTTATTTGAATATAAGGATTATTTATGTCAAATTTTAGCCGTTTACCATTATTTATATCTGTTTTATACGTATTTAGGTGAATTTTGGAAGTGGACTTTATATGGGGTATATGATCAAACATAGACCGAACTAAAAAAAATTTTGTTTTAAAATTTATTTTGGCATGGCACATATTCCTGCCGAATTATGTATTGATATTTCAATTTTATAGGCATTTATGTATAAATGAGCAATATTTCGGGAAGATTTTTGTATGAGGGCTATGAAAAATCATGGACCTATTCTTACTATCTTCCTCACACTTTCTACTTTTATAATAAAAATAATGTATACAAAATTTCATGGAATATCTGCAATATATTAAAAAAAATTGGAAGAAAAATGTTTAAAAATATAAATTTTTTATGGAGATTGTCTTACATTTTGATCCATAACTCTTGTTCTACTATACCGATTTTGCTGATTTTCAATACCAAACTTCTTAGGAGAACTATAAACGGTTTTTTGTAAACTTTGTTGATTTCGGTTGTGGCCTTTGGACGTGAGAGTGTTTTACACAGACAGACAGAAAGACAGACAGACGGACATGGCACAATCGACTTAGAATTTCGTAAGGACCAAGAATTTATATACTTTGTTGGGTCTCAGATGAGTATTTTTCAGTGTTACACAAGGAATGACTAACTTATATATACCTACTGATGGTGGTGGAGGGTATAAAATCAGAGTATTAAATTAACCAAAAACAAAATACATATGTATGTACATTAGGGTGGCCCCAAAATAAAGTTGCGTATGTTCCCCACTAATATGAAAATTTGATTCATTTTAGGACTACGTTTCTCAATTTTTTTTGTCCTGGGGTCAATATATGGTGAGCTGGATTAAAAGGTAATTTTTAGAGGTTTTTTGATTTTTTTCACATTTCCCTAAAGGGAACTATATGTAAATTTGGTATCATATGAAAGGTCTTTGAGAGGCGCATTCAATGGGTTATCAAAAATTAAAAAACAATTTTTTTAATTCAAAAATGTTAGAGTTTTTTATTTTTTCATAGAATTTACTTAAATAAATAGTTGATATTTCTTGATTATAAATAAACAAATGGTTTCTCCCGTTTTTTTACCTTATAAAATTTACGTTATTTTAATACCCATTACATTAACGAATTGACTTAACAGAGATTGTCAGATACGGAAGAATTAAGGTTAAAAAAAATAATAAAAATTGAAATAAGTAGAATTTTAAAAAACGGGAAAACCATTTGGGTTAAATTGCATGATGTTTATAATCAAGAAATTTCAACTATTTATTTAAGTAAATTCTCTGAAAAACTAAAAAAAAACTAAAATTTTATCTGAAATTTTCAAAATTTTTGAATTAAAATTTTTTTTTTTTAATTTTTGATAACCCATTGAATGCGCCTCTCAAAGACCTTTCATATGATATATATGAAACATAGTCTTAAAATGAATCAAATTTTCATATTAGTCGGGAACATCGATACCTTATTTTTTCTCCATACAAACGGGCCACCCTAATGTACATACATATGAACGAGTATATAAAATTTAATTTATAAACAAGCATACTATTGCACTCTACTGTATACTCACACATGTTGTAACACACTTCAAATTGTGGGCGTTTGTTGTTTTTTAATTCTCAGCTCAGAAAAAAGTTCATTTAAAAAATGTGTTTAATATTTTTGTTATTTTCTGGTGATTTCTTTTTTATTCTGTTCAATCATATGAAATTTAATAAATATAAATTGTTTAATTTATATGAATTGAAAAGTTGCTGTTGTTGTTGCTGTTTTTGTCTTTCAGATGATCTCACAAGTAGAGCTTTGACAGCAGTTTTTGTTGCTGTTGTGTTGTTTCTAGCCATTCATGCCGTCATTTGCATTTTTTCAGACTGTTTTCATTTAATTTCTTTTTTTCAAGATTAATGCAACTTTTTTAAAAAGCAAATAAAGATCTTAAGTTTATATTGTGTTTAAAATGTATGTTTTTATATGTGATAAGCAGACACGGCACTGTGGGGGAATTTCAAAAAAAAAAAAAAAAAATTGCAAATAAATCTGTAATTTCTAAGCGTTTACTCTGACATCATGGCTATAGAATGCTAAGTACTACAATAAATCTAGTTACACCTAGTATCTTTTAATTTGACAATATTCACTTTTAAAAAATAAAATTTAATTTTTTGAGCTTCTGAAGGGTTTAAATCATTTCAGTTTATATTGAAATTTTTCAAATTGCAGCATTTGGGCTTTTGAAAATACAATTGAACTATTTTTTCGAAAATTTGGCTAGAAATGTGGATCATGCTAAAGAGAGATGTAACAACTAAATGTTAATTATCTGACATGTTATTTTACACTGCAATCGAAAATATACATTTATTGCAAACCAAATTTCCCGATCGCAAAAATTGTTAACTCGATCAAGCGATTTACACCATTGCACAGTGGGAGAAATTACTAATCTAGCGGAGATTTATTAATAACTTCTGAACTAATGCTTATATTTTGTTTCCAAAAATTTTTTATGTAGATAAAAATGCACTACATAAAAATTAATAAAAAAATAATTTTTGGTCTAACTTTTTTTTTTTTTTTAATTTTTTATTTTTTTGTATAAGTGCTCTACTCAGTATCTGATGAGCTATCGTATGGCATTCTATTTTCCTCATCCGTAGTAGAGAGAAGACTTGAAACATCATTATCTAATATCTCAGCCTCTTTTGAAGAGGACACTGAAGTTTTCGACAACATGGTAATGAAAGGATCTGAAGAAATAAATAGACTGTGTGCCAAGTCTTACATTGTATTTTTCCTCGAATTTTTTCGAGTGTGATGAAGGCGAAATTTTCTGAGGTCTTTATTTTTTGCCTCCAGAGCTTCTTCAGACATCATGCCAATTGGAAGTGAAACATATTTGATGATATGTGCACCATGTATTAAAATTTTATGGACAGAAGAGGGCATGTAAAACCATGGATATAGGTCGACAAAAATAGTTGCTGTGTGGAATGCATACAGTTGGAAAGCATCCGTATTAATTTCATATCCCGAAGCCATTGTACGTAATATAACGCTGAATTTATAAATTAGTAAATAGTTAACACCAGTTATTTGAGAAGCCAATTTTGGCTGTTGAAAAAATTTTCTGGCTGTTGCCGTAATTAGTAGTGCCTGATCCAGGCATTGGGATATCAACTAGTATAGCAATTTCCTTTCTCAGTTTGGTTTGTATTTCATTTCTTTTTTCATCAACAATCACCTTATCACAACTACGAACCTGCCATTTTTGAATTGGAATTCTGTAGGCGATATGCAGAACACATTCGAAGAGGCGAATCCACGCATAAGTTGACATCCCACATTCATATAAACTTTCCTTGCAAGTCAAATTTTTCACTATTTTTAGGTCGTTCATATTTTTTGGTGATACATTACAAATTACGCATTTTTGTGATGATGATTCTGCCACAGCACTAAATCTATCATGGTCATATGAAACTGATGATGAACTTCATAATTTTTAAGTTTTGTTGGCTGTATTTTGGCTACTTGACTGTTGAAATTGTTTATTTCCAGCCTTGTATAAACTAGTGCTTGCCGCAGACATAAGCTCGTCACAAGGGATTTCTTTGGCAATATCAAAGGCCTTTTTCTTTTTTGTTTTTACCTGGCAGTCATTAAAACTTATTTCGGGTCGCCCAGAGCTTGAAGTTGAGTCTACTAATAAAATTTCGTCATCTAACCCCATCTTATTATTTTTCTCAAAAATCCTCCGAGATCGGTGGCTTTTTCCCCACTTTTGGAAATTTCAGTGCGTTGGCCATCATTATATTCCTTATATCTATGAAGTTGTTATAAACATAAGTTTCGACAGCAGAACATTTTTTTGAAGCTTCATCTTCCTTAATCCAAACCAAAAATATTGTTCGCTTTGACACTGACATTGTAGCTAAAAAATATTATTTTTGAAAAAGTTGCGAAAAGTTGCAGCTCATATTATACACTTCACATAACAAGACACCATATTAAATTTAAAAACAAAAATTAGACCGAATCCAGTCGAATCACAGAAGTTTTACTCTTCAATAGGTGAAATTAATAGCAAACATTATGTTTCATACTAGAACTATAAAGAACAACGAATTTAAAAGATGAAACACAATCACAGAACACAAACATATTTTTTTTAGTTAATACATACCTTTTACTTCAAGTACAAAAACTAAATTTAATTTTATTTCAACTCAAAAAAATATTATAAATTGCAGCTGGTGCTTAAAAATGGCGGGAAAGCTTTTGAATGCAGCTGGTGCAAGATATGTTGTGTTTGAAGCTTAATAGACATGCGAATATTGAGAGCAAAACAAAATGAAAAATGTCAATCATCTATCTGATGTATCAGTTATAGAACGCAAAACGATTTTGGCGCAAAAATATATTTTGAAATATTTAATTAATCGGAGCTAGATTGACCATTTCTCCCACAGTGCATTGGATCGATTACAGTTAAAACTTAAAATCCATGAAATAAACCAGCAAGTTTGCCAAAATTTTGCCAAATAAAAAATTTAATAATATAATCAACATCTGTATGCTTGGTTTTGGTGGACATCTGTCCGATATAATTTGTCATTTATGATTGTCTTTCCATTAAAATAAAAATTTGTAATAAAAAATTTATTTTGTATTGAAAAACAAAGTTCTTCTTGAAAAATTCTTCACCTATAGAGATATACATATGTATGTACAAACAAATTTGAATCAACAATTTCTATTTAACGCATTTATCATAACGCACTGTGGGACTGGTACAGAATCAAATTATTTTGAAAGCAAATCTGTGAATTCAAACAAGCTGTACAGAATAATATTAAATTTTACATGAGCGTAGCAGAGGAGTATTTTATATCAGGTTTACGTCAATCTAATACTCTATAATAGAGTGATAACTCTCTTTTCCCCAATTAAACGGTTATATAATAATTTTGAGTTCTAAGTTAGTTCTTTCCCACTAGGATTACTTCAAAGAATGGTTTCAAAAATTGCTCTACTTCACTTAAAAGGTTTACAAGGACGTCTATCTCTGAAAAACTTTTAAGTGACCGATTAATTTGGGAAGTCGTTAATAAATAAATCATAAAATATCCTTAGAATACCGCTTAGCAGTAGCGATTTCTGAAATTTTAACCATTAGTTCAGGTGTTTATGTTTTATAATTTTCAAAAGTATTCAAAACAAATTGTCAAAATAACTGATGTCATCAAAATGATGAGAATATGTGAATCGTATGAGCAAAATTCAAATGTTATAAAAAATGCTCTTAAAAGCTTAATTACTTCATTCATTATTAATTAAATTCTATTAAAAGTTTTTGAATATATATGTACTACTGTTACTTAATATACATCAGGGATGGACAATTTAGTACTATTTTTACTTTTGACATCGATCTGCTTGCCACATATACCTCCTTCAGTTAAATTTTCACATTAAATATTTCTTTATACATAAAAAACCATTTCTGGTTATCTGTGAAGAAACCATACAAAATACTAAATTCTTTATTTATGGCATGCAGGTTGGGAAAGTTGCTACAATCGTACTATTTTTGATACTATTTCATATTTGATATCATCAAACAATTTTAAGTATTTTATATATTATTTTGTACAGAAAATCTTGTGTATAACTGTATTTAATATAGAAAATCTGTAATAATAACTATATTTTGTACAGAATTTTCCATCCCTGTTGATATGTTTTGTACCAGCATCCAATATGTATATTTTACTGCGCATTTTCAAGATTAGTTTTTCATCTAAATTGCAAGTGTATTATTTTGTTATCGTCATTTTGTTAAATAAAATTAACACACCTGCCTGTGGTTTTCTATTGACAATCTATCAGCCCGTCCAATAAGACTTAATTGATAACATTATTAATTTAGTATCATAAAAAAATAATAATTAAGAGGAAGGCAAGCAATTACAAAACAAGTAAAATTATAAATATTTAACAAAAACGTTAAATGATAAATAATTAGAAAAACTAATACTTATAAGAGGCTTGGTAACAGCGGCAACTAATACAGAACATTTTATTAAATCATCCCAGCGGGAAAAATTGCAAGTGCTGCCATTAGCAGGCCTTCTAGAAGACCTGTTTACACATGCTAAAAGATTCGATACTCATTCCACTATGCCTTCTCTCAGAACGTCTTCTAGAAGGCGTTTCATACACATTCTAAATTGCATTTCAAAACAATGCCAACAAATCGTGATTTCAATAGCAAACACGAATGGTTTTGCAATTATTCCTGTGTATCGTCATTACAACAACAAACATTATTGTACTCACTTTGTTAAACGAGTAATAACCCAGCTAGCATTTTTTAAATTTTTACTCAAATATGCGTCTTCTTTGACTCCCCCGCGCGATTAAATAATCACTTATGGTCTTGCTTTTGAGTCGAAAATGAATGTTTTGTCGGGAGAAAATGGTACCCTAGCCGCGACTCTTCTGAACGAGTCTTTTATGACTCGGGTTTCTGAACTCTTGCGCCACATTTTTGTCATTTTCTTAAAAACAGTCATATTATGAACATCTGTGTGATTAAATTATGATTCCGCACATTCAGCAGATTTTGTTTTTGTTCTTCAAATTAGTCACTTTCTAAACATTTATGAGTCTTTTTTATCGACAAACTGTTTAATCAGTTTTTGGTCATCTAAGGCAATCTTAAAAGACTCATTTTGCTGATATTATCAAAAACAATCTTCAAATTGCTAGCTGGGAAACATGAATAAAGACACCATCTATAAATTTAGTCGTTTTTGCGGTGTAAAGTACGCATGAAGCTGTTCTTTATATACATGTGATTTTTTATTTAATTAATTCAAATTAATTTAAAATCCTTTTTTGACTTTCCTCAATGTTATTATTAAATTAGCAGACCTTTTAATACGCCTTGTATGAGGCATTGGTAGACCTTTCAATTGCCCTTCTAGCAGGCATGTAACCAGTAGCGAGTAGGGAAGGCCTTGACTAACAATGACACGCCATGTAAAATTGAAACAATTTGGCAATGCAGCTGGGAGGCCTTCTAGAAAGCCTCTTTACAGCATCTTTTTTCCGCTGGGATGTGTAAGATCATATTTTTCAAATGTATTAGACATATAAATTAGAACGATTTTCTTTCCGAAATTAATTAAATAATGGTGTTCTTACTTAACATCCAAGAAGGTAAAGAGTAATGCGTTGAAAGTATTGTTACGAGAAACGGAAAGATTATTGTTAAAACTCCTAAAGGTGCTATCAGACGGGATGTATTTTACATATGTATGTACATACTGTCAAATTTTCCACCTGTAAAAAGAAGCAATTCTTAAAATTTATACACATTAAAAAGTCAGCTTTTGTTTATATTTATAGGTTATGTCATACGGAAAAACATAAGCAGGTGTGATAGCAAGAATTATGAATCGTATGTAAAATGGAAATTTTGACATACATACGGAATTACATATGGGTAAGAAAAGTGACAGTACATATGTAAAATACATCTCGTCTGATAGTACCTTAACTTTGTTTGTTTCACGTTCATTCATTTAAAGCAGTGGTCGTTATTAACAGAACATGGAACGTGGATTGTAATAAAATATAATGCATTTACATTATCTATTGAATTCTGAAAAGCCATTGATTGGAATTTTTCGATTTGATTATTTTTAAGAACTTAGATGACATTTGCATTGCTACAGGTGTGAGTGCTAACCACTGATTTAAAGAGGTAAGCGAAAGATGATTAGATCAATTATTTATTTTGACAATACAGTCGACCCTCGGTTAACGAACGCCTCGCTTAACGAACACTTTTAAAAACAAAAAAATGTTTCGCTTAAAGAACAAAGCTTCGTATAACGACCAACGCAAAATGGGAAATATGTACCGAATTGCGCGAAAAACTTCTGTCGGTGTTCAGCTTTGGCATCACTTGTGTTCATACGTGTTGAGACATACAAACTTATAGTACATGTTCTTTATTTGATTTTGTTAAAAAAAGGAAAACTTCCGAATTGCGCATAAAACTTCTCTGTTTGTGTTTAGCTTTAGCATCACTTGTGTTCATACAATTAACAAGACGTTAAACGAGGAGGTTACAGAAGAACAACAACCGTCTAGTGCAATTAAAAAAATACTGAAGGCATGAGAGTCTGTGGCATCATACATTAAAAAGCATCACCCCAATCAGGCAGTGGCTAAACGCGCAACAGATTTATTCAATGATAATGCTGTGTCGCATTTTCAACAAATTTTGAAGCGTCGCCAAAAACAAACGACTCTAGACAGTTTTTTGTTAAAGAAGAACTAGGTATGCGTCCAGGTATCATACAAAATTATTTTTTTTTGTAATTTTTTTTCGTTTTTTCCATTACAAATTGTCTCATTTCGTCCTATATTCAGTTCCTTAAAAATGTTGATAAATATATGTTATATTACTTTCAATAAATATTGATGTTGAAATATGTTAGTGTGTGCTTTTTCCAACTTGGAACGCATCATTTTATTTTGCTTTGATATATATGGAAATAATGGTTTTGCTTAACGAACGTTTGGCATAACGACCACGCTTCTGGCACGAATTGTGTTCGTTCACCGAGGGCCCACTGTACAGGAATGCGTCAAAAACTCTATAAGTCCCCTTTTACAATTGAGAAATTGAAAGACAGACAGACGAAGTTTGTAGGCGATGTATTGAAGAGGAAGAGTGTGCGGTAGACCTCTACTGTACTGGACATTTTAAGACATTTTTCGTTTACAGCTTCCACCCTTCGCATTTTTCATGTTGTTGCTTCACATCATTTTTCTCACTTTAACGCGCGAATTGCAAAAATAATTAAATTTATTAACCAAATAGATTTATTGATAACAAAAACTTTATAATTAACAGTTGTTTGAATATGTTATTTAATTTCTTTTATTTTCAATGCGTTTTTATAATAAAAATTTCCACAACAATCAACATAGAAGAAGAACAAAAAAATAAACAAAAAATTTCTGTCTGTCTATTAATTTCGCAACTCTAAAAGGTTTAGGCAAGTTCAAAGCGGAATGAGAAAAATGTCTGCCTTTCAATTTCTCAACTGTAAAAGGAGACTAAGCTTTTTCCAATCACAAAGTTGTACAAATTATTTTTCGTTTTCAAATTTCCACATTTCATATAACTTTAGCTTATGTACTTAATCGCAATTGGCAATTAAACTTGACTTTGAAAAATGTTACAAAAGTCATCTCTTAAAAAAATACTTCCAGTTTACAATGCGTAAAAACTTCATTGAAAAATAATAAGTAAATAAAAAAAAAACTTTAACAACAATATTAAAAAAGTGACGTTTAAAATGCATTGAAAGCAAATATACAATATAAAAGATTATGTTACAAGAGTTGTAGGTAAATATATTTAATTAATGTTTTTAAACACTACTAAAACTAATAATAAACAATGCATTATATACAGACATACATATATAATAGTTTAGAGTTTTTTTTTCTCTGTAGCTTTTCAAAATCATGCAATGGAAAATGGAAAATATTGTATTGTTCAAACAACATAAAAGTTTTAAATTCAAATTTACTACAGATGAAAATTGTTGCATACTCGTATTTGGTTACTGTGGTGGTTACTAAGCTTGTTTGAGCTACGTCTTCTGAGAGCGTATATTTGGTTAATCCATAACAACAATCCCGCTGAGGTCCTGGTATAGATAATTTTTAGTCAATATTAAACGAATTTGATTTACTCCAAAAGACTTTTAAAATCCTCAAAAGTGGTAACAACGGAAAGTTGGTATAGTTATATGGACTTCAGGAATTATTTATGGCCCGAGTCTAAAATTCGTTTACGCCATGTGTTCCATGTATTTTTCAAAACGCACTGACTTTGAAGACTTAATGTGCAATCATGATAATTAAAAATTATTTGATTAGCAATATTTGTTTTTTTTTTGAGCAATAAATTTCCATTAATAAAAATTTAATACAATAATTGCATAATTCATCAGATCATTAATTACAATTTAATGCCAACAGTATGAGAAATTTTTATAGATTTTTTTTTGTTTCCAAAACTTATTTATATTAAATAAGTGTTACAGCCGAAAAATGTTGCCAATTTTATAAAAATATTATAAAATATTAAAGAAAATTATCAGAAAATCAGAGTGACCTTGATTTCATTAACAGAAACTCAAAACACTCACATAAATTCTTTAAACATCTTTAAACTGTCCGAAAAAGGTAAAGTTGAGTTTACAAACAATTTAAGATTTTTATGGTTTATTTATGAGAAATATAGTAACACAATAACAAAAATATCAACAAACATCCAAAAATATTTAAATTCTTTATCTTGGTTTCTTTGAAGTTGACACCTGTCAAGATGGTTGTTTTTGGGTTAGAAAAACAACAATAAAAATAAAACATTTCAAATATTTGCTTTATATGTACATACATACATATCGATGGTCTCATGTAGAAAGGCCCTAACTCGCATATTTGAAACTTTACAGGAGAAGGTAAAAACATAATAGAAGCTGTAATATTCAACATGTAACTTTTTTTGTACAACTGCTTATAAAAGCGTTATTTTTTACACTATTGCAATAAATTTTTGTGAGGAGGTGTATTTGCGTTAAATGCATTGGAATCGAAAAAAAACTAATTTCGAAAAAATAGCGAGTTAGGGCCTTTCTACATGAGACCAACGATATGTATGTTGTTGATTTTGTTTTGCTATTTCTAAGCTAAAAAATAAACAACAGACAAAATTTTGTTTTGAAAATTGAAATCAGTGTTTCAACCTACGTACATACTCAACATTTTTACACTTGATTTGCCACCAGCAACTACGTCTAAATCAAAGAGTTGTTGTGCATATTGAATTGACTTGATAAGTCTTTGGGTATAAACAAACACAACACCACACAGCAGTTTGAATATTTGTTTTTATTTAACTATTTGAAAATATTATGCGAGTTTTGTTAAATTTTAATACCTGTCTTAGGTTGCACAAAAAAAAAAAAAAAACAATCTAACAACCAGCAGTTTTTAAAACTGCAGACATGTTGGCAGCATCCGCCGTTGTCATAGAATCTATTAAATTGTATTTTTTTCCAACACACAAAAATTCTCTCTGTCTAGTTTTTCTTAATTTTTTGTTGTTGAAGGTTTAACATTGTTTTAGTGAGCTGCAAGCAACAATTAAAATCGTTGGTTTTTGAGTTTTTAAATGTAGGTTTAATTTGTTTTAAAATTGCCGGTTTTTTTTTTATCTATTTCTTTGTTTCGATTTGAAACAATGTTTTCAAATAATTTTTGGAAAATAATTATAATTATATTAATTGTAGTTTAAAGTCAAAATTTTTTTTTTTTTTTTTTTTTTTTTTTTTTTTTTTAACTTCCCTTTATTATTACACCTGTCAACAAGATGACAATAAGTAATTTAATTTACAGAGGTGGGATGATAATTATCTTAAATCAGTACCTAAGATAACTTAAATCGAATTATTGAATGATAAGTAATATATAAATTTTTTAGTATCGCTCAGCTAGATCTGAAGGTGTAAACCGTTTAAGTCTTCTAGGTGCCAGGATTTCGTTTGCCGGCAACTGTGTGAGTTCCATGTTGGAATGTTGTGTTAAACGATTTGTATGTTTAATGCTGCTGATACGGATAATTTCTTTTATTGTTTTGACGTTTAGATCTCGATGTATGTCCTCATCTCTAATATACCATTCTGCGTTGACAATAGTTCGCAATATTTTAGATTGAACTCGTTGAATAATTTTTAAGTTTGTTGTGCTAGCTGTACCCCATATTTCTACCCCGTACTTCCAAATTGGCGCTATAATTGTGTTGTATATAAGTAGTTTGCTTTGAGTTGTTAGTTTAGATTCTCTCCCTAACAGCCAAAATAATTGTCTAAACCTGTTGTTTATTTCTTTTTTCTTTTGAGTGATGTGATCTTTCCAGTTAAGTTTTGAGTCAATTATAATGCCAAGATACTTCGCCTTTGTATCCATAAGAATTGGTAGAGTATTTATTTGGATAGGTTGAAAGTTTGTTATCTTTCTATTAGTGTAGATTACTTGAATTGTTTTATCACTGTTTACTTGAATTCCCCAACTACGGAACCAATTCATTGTATTATTGAGCAGTTGTTGTAAGTTTTGCATAGCCCATTTGATGTTTGCGTGTGATGATAGTAGAACAGTGTCGTCAGCAAATGTTGCTATCATATTGTTATTTGTTGTAGGAGTTGGAATATCTGATGTAAACAGGAGGTAAAGCATTGGTCCGAGGACACTACCTTGAGGTACTCCAGCTTTTATAGAAAGTATTTTTGAATACTCGTCTTTATATTTAACATAGAATCTTCGGTTTTGTAGGTAGTTTTGTAGTATTAAGAAGAATTCTTTTGGCAATTGATTTTTTAGTTTATGAAGAAGACCTTTGTGCCATACGCTATCAAACGCCTTTGCAACGTCGAGGTATGTTGCAACGCAAAAGTTTTTTTTGTCAATATCAGACGATATTTTATTTGTTACTCTATGAATTTGTTGTATAGTAGAGAACTTTCGCCTAAATCCAAATTGGTGTTTGGGGATGAGTTGTCTTTCTAGAAGAATTGGTTCAATACGTTCATAGAAGAGTTTTTCGAAGATCTTTGACAGCAGTGGCAGAAGGCTAATTGGCCTGTAAGATGTTGTTTTTGAGGCATCTTTGTTTGGTTTAGGAATAGCGATTATCTCAGCGACTTTCCATACTTTTGGGAAATATTTAATATCTATAACTGAATTAAATAAATTTCTTAAATAGACTAGGGCCTTATTCGGCAATTCTTTTAGTAGTTTTCCGGTGATCTGATCATAACCAGGAGTTTTATTATCTTTTGTTGTTTTTATAATTTTTTTAATTTCATTAATTGAAATTCTTCTGATATGAGAGTTGGAAGAGCTGTTTGGAAAACTTTGAAGAGTTATATCCTTTCCGTCCATTGGATTTGTAAAGGTTTTAGAAAAATGATCTGCAAGAACATTAGCTTTTTCTTCATTTGTGCGGGCCCATGTGAGATCAGGTTTTTTGATCGGCGGCTGATGTAAAATTCCATTATTTATTTTTTTGGTTGCTTTCCAGAGCGAGTAATTTGTTGTAGCTGATGAGTCAAGGTTAGTAAGATATCTTTGTAGTTTATCTTCTTTGTCCTTCTTTAGCAAGTTTTTGAGATCTTTTGTGAGCCTATTAAGGTGGGTTTTGTCCTGAATTGACCTTGTAGTTTGCCATCTTTTTCTTAATCTTCGTTTGGCTTTTATTTTCTCTTGGATGTGAGGTGGGATACTGAATTTATCTACTGTGTGTGTTCTGGATGGAGTAGAATCACTAACCGCGTTTATAAGCGTATCATTGAAAAAAGTTATAGAATTATCCAATTATTCTTCGGTTTTTAGCGATATATTTGTCTCGAGTTTTGTCTCTAAGATTTCTCTGAAACAATCCCAGTCGGTTTTCTTGTTGTATATAAATTTATTTTGATTGGATAGAAGTACATCGGTTTGGTATATAAGTACCACTGGAGAGTGGTCAGAAGATAATTCAAAGCATGATTTTATATTTAGATAATCATGTCTTATATTCTTGGTAATAAAAAAGTCTAAGAGATCTGGTTTTTTGTGAATGTTTGTAGGCCAGTAAGTAGGCTCTCCAGTACTTATAAATTTGCATTTGAATTCATTTATTGCCTCTAGCAAATTTTTTCCTTTCGATAGTGTTAATCGAGATCCCCAAACTGTATTTTTGGAGTTAAAATCACCACCCACTATAAACCGATTCCCAAGAGATTTAAGGAGTTCAAGATATTCAATTTTTGTGTTATTATGTTTCGGCGGGCAGTAGACTGCAGATAATACAAATGGACCGTGTATATCTTCTATTAAAATGGAAGTAGCTTGAATATAATCTTTTCTAAAATTCTGTAATTCAGTACATTTAATGGATTTTCGTATTATTATTGCTGTACCCCCATGCGCTGTGTTGTCAGGATGATTTGTATAAAAGATTGAGTAGTTTGGTATGGCTATAAAGATTTTTTGTGTGAAGTGGGTTTCAGAGACAAGTAGCACGTCTACTGAAGAGCGATTTAAAAATAATTTTAGTTCGAGTGTGTGTTGGATAAGCCCGTTCGCGTTCCATTGTACTATATTAAGTTTACTTAGTCTGTCCATCGAGCTTAGTTAGAAGTACTGTGATAATGTTCATCATGTTAGATACTTGAGAAATCAGTTGCTTCATCATATCTTTAAGGTCTTGCATATCATTACTTATTTGCGGTGTAGTGGAACTGAATAAAGAATTACTAATAATGGACATTTCCTCAGTATTAGGGTTCAGTAAAGTCAAAATGTAGAGCGTCAAATTGTATCAACCTCCTTTTTTTTCTTATTTGATTGTGGGCATTTAAGTGTTGAGAACATGATGGATTAGTCTGTGTGATCAAAAGATATTTGAAAGATTTTTTTCTAATAAATCCTGTTTGAGGTATACAAAAAAAAAAACCATTTTAGTGACTGAAAATGGCAGTTTTTTATAATATTGAAAGCAGTGTCCGTCTTCAAGTTGGTTACATCTTACATCACAAGTTTGGGACAGATAAAACAAATATAAATTTTACAACAATCTTCAGTCACTATATGGGCGTCAATGTAGTGGATGAATCATAAAAGCTTCATAGACTTTTTCGCAATATTTGTCGATACATTTGTTTCAGAAAGTAATTACTTCAACGACATATAATCAATTGACAGAGGCTAGAGAGTTGTTCACACAACAATTGTTCGTTCTCCCTTGGCCAAAGATTGTCAGCTCAGTGACAATTGTTACGATCGGAACATTTTCACCCAGGAAAGAACTTTTGACAACAGAACTGATACAACAACGGAGGACAACATGCCATCGTTTATTGCTTGTTTTATACAAAACGAATAATATAATAAGAAAAATCTCAATAGCCAGGAAAACATTTTAAATCACGTTTAATGTCGCAACAGAGTTTGAGAATAATGAAATTTTCAGGGCATTGTCGCACATCTTGTTCTCGAAAATATGAAAATTTGATAATCTTGTTATCAAGAAATTTTGGCTGTTTTCATAAACGCAGTATGCAATGCAACATTTCATTGCATAGAGTTCATAATAGCATTTAGAATATAATTTAAAAACTTGTTTTTAAATTTCTTCTTTCTTTAAAACAGCAACAAATGAAATTGCGGGCATTTTTAAAAAATTTTGTTCACTTTTATTTTAAATATCTTTGTTAGCGCGCTTTTTGTTCGCTTTCGTTAACTTTTTATTATAAAAATCATTTGGTTTTTGTTTTGGTTACACAACGTTTTCATATTTGAGTTAAAAACCGAGATTTAAAATTTTTTTAGGAATAAACAATATCGATCGGAGTCTAGAAGAGAACGCAAAGTAAAAACTATCGATTTGAAAATACGAAATTGAAACCATTCCGATCGAATTATGTGACATGCCTGTATACCAAAAATAGATTTAAAGCACAATTATTTCAAAATTTATTTTAAGTCAAAACATTAAGGAAATATTAAACAAATAAATATATAAAAGTGATTTAATATATATGTATTTTTATATTTTAGAAGATCATGTTGCATCCCATTAAATTATACAATATGATTTTTACTTTTCTTTTAAAGTTCGTAAACCTTTTCAGATTGAATAAAACTTTAAGCATTAATTTTTACTTTATTTTGCGTATCTATTTTTAAAAAATAATTTTAATGCAGACAAAATAATCTTATTGCTGACTCCTTATATAAATTTCTTTATAATTTTCTTTAAACATTTGTATTACAAGACAAGAAATAAAAGAGCTAAAGATACAAAAATATGTACATACGAGTATAAAATAAAAGAACAAGTGCTTAATATTCCAAAAACGCATCAACTTCTTCTGTGTGTGTATAAAAGAATACATTTCTCTTTCTTATTTAGTATCATGCCACAACAAGTTGAAATACGAGTATATTTATTCATGTTTATATGTATTTTTAGTCTATGTGGCATATTGCTGGAATGGTTGACTCGCTGGCTCTGGCACGGTAACGGACTGACGACTGGATGGCGTAACATGCCCCGCCAAGGCATATGTGTGTTGTGTCAACCAACAACGTTCCAAACAGTCAGCCAGCCAAGCAAACCCAACCATTAATGCCGGTCTCTGGCATGCGGTTTAAATAGATTTTTTCTACCAAATTGTAATACAAAATAAAAATAAAAACAAAACAAACAATTTCTTAAGATACATTAGTCGTTGTTTTTTTTTCTATTTCTCATAATCACGTATTTTACATATGACTCAAAAGAATTGTTTGTACAATATAAAAAATAAATACATATATAAAATGCTAAAAAGCAAACTCAAATCTGGCAGTGAATGTGTTTTTGTATTTATTTCAGTTAATACTCAAACTCAAACGTTTTAGAATACAAAATGAACTTCAAACAGTTTCGTTAACAATTTGTAACTAAAGTTCAGTTTAGAGAAACCGAAACATTTAAAAGTCATGATCACAGGCGTGCCTGTAATAGAAGGGAATGAGGAAAGTAGAAATTGAATATTAAATTGTAAATTTTAACAGATTGCTTGACGACGCTGGAATAATTAACATGTTTTGCTTTGTTAGTAATTAAAATCTATTAATTTTTAATTTGTCACACCCATTATTTATAGGAGAAATTTAATTGCTAAAAAAAATTCACCAAATACTTTTAACACTTGTTTGAATACTAAACTTCAATTATATGTAAATCTTTATTAAAATTTATTTAAAATATGTTTAAGAAAATATTCTGCCAGACCCATTTTTAATTGAAATCATATAAAATGCGTTTATGTTGAAATTATGTATTTAAACTCAGTTTTGAAATGTTAATAAAACTTCGTTTAACAAGCAGTTTCATTTACTTAAAGTACGGTCACACTTGGCCAATATTTACTCAACAAAGCCTAACCACTTGTTTTAGCACAAATTCGTTTGACATTGTTTACTCTTACAAGAGTTTTGCAAGATCAAACAGCATGAAATAAATTAAAATTAAATATTTGTTGTGCTTTGGTTTTTTAAAATAAATAAACGTGTTCAAATATATATTATTTTCGGCAAATATTTGCCAAGTGTGACCGTATCTTTAGTAAATAAGCTATTGAATTATCATTCAGAAAATTTCAATATTGATTACTATTCTGTTTTCTAGAAATTGCATTAACTGTTATTACTCAACAAAAACTTGGTACTGACGCGCATTTACTGTATACCATTCTACAACTTACCGACTGCATTACCTAGAAGTAATTTAATAATTACTTATTTAATAGCTGATATATATATAATTATATATTTATTAGACACAAATTGAGTTAAAAACATTCTAAGAATAACTTTTTCCTATCTTAATAATTGTTTAAGCTTTATTTATTTTCAATAAAATTTCTATTTTCGATATTTCGCTACTTCGTTGTGTAGAATCTACTTTTTCATATAACAAATAATTTGAAAATAACCTCGAAAATAAAAATATGTATAAAGATTTTATAAAAAAAAATTAAGCTTGACAATCATTAAGATATTAATAAAAAAGGTCAAATAAATTGTTGTTAAAAACAAAAAAGAAAGTATAGTCGGTCACACCCGACCATATAATACCCTACACCCAGTATATGTTTAAAACAATTTTTCAGAAATGGGCGTTATATGGGAGATATGACCTATTGTGGACCGATCATCCAAAAATTTAGTGTCATGATGTCTGTGAATATAAGTATATATGTATGTGGTTAACTTTTTCTCGATATTAATGCTTTTAAAAGATTTATGGAGGTTAAAGTGAATTATGCAGAGGGTTTTATATATGAGTTTTGACTAATAATGGACCGACCATTATAAAATTAAGTCTCCTCATTTCTGTATATATGAAACCTATTAGTGTTAAATATTGTTTGGATACCAACATTTTTAAGAGATTTATGCTCTTTATAGTAATTTTCGGAAGTGGGCCTTATATGGGAGCTATGATCAATTATGGACCGATCTTCACAAAATTTGTAGATGTGATTTAGCTTCATTTATTACTCATTTGTGCTGAAATTTTTTGGATACTTGCATAATTCAAACATTTATGATCGGTAAACCCCAATTTCGGGAGGACTTTTGTATGGGGGCCAGGTGAAATAATGGACCGATTGCCACCAGTTTCAATATCATTCAACCTGAGGCCGAAAAAATATAACGTGCCAAATTTTATCGAAATATCTTCAAAATTGCGACCTGTACTCTGCGCACAAGCTTTACAAGAACAGCCAGCCAGACAAACGGACGGACATCGTTAAATCGACTCAGAAAATTATTCTGAATAAGTGGACAAATTAGCTAGAAAGACTCGAGATTTTTCTGTAAAACAATAGTTATTTAGATTCCTCTTTCTCATTATAACGACATATAAAGTAGTCTGTACTATAAAGTCTTAATTTTGCTCTCAAAGAAGCTGATTTTCGATGCCAAGGACTTCAGATCACGTAATGAATGTGCGAGATTCAAGTTGACCTTAATACCAGACAACAAATAATGTCGTTTTCCAATTTTTAGTTCCAAAATCAAATCAGTTAAAGTTCAAATCCTAAATTTTTCTCTAAAAACAAATACTTGTATAGAAATCATATATTACCAGTCAGCAAACTCACAAACTTTTGTAAATTTTAAAACTTTGCAAATTTATTCAATTTATAGACTTGTATGCTTAGATTTTTTCTCGTCGTGCGCCAACTTTATAAAAAATTTGAAAGTTGTTAGAATATTTGCACTGTCCGCCTCTTAAATACCTAAACAAATGGAGTCATCTACGCTTCTGTCTTGTTAGCAAATGATTTTTTTGAAACTAAATGAATTGCATTTTCATTTTTTAACTCAGATTCTAAAAATATTGTTCATTGCACTTTATACTAAGAACAGTAATAATTATACATAACAATATAAAGTAAAAAAAAAAATACAAAATTTTATAAAAATAAACAAACAAGTACATAAATATTTATTGTGGCTTAATAATTTCTTATACTTTTAAATGGTTTTAATACCCTACACCACCATAGTGGAGAGGGTATATTGGATTTATGCTGATGTTTGTAACGCCCAGAAATATTGGTCCAACACCCACCTTAAAGTATACCGATCGGCTCAGAATCATTTTCTGAGTCGATTTAACGATGTCCGTCTGGCTTGCTGTCCATGTAATACTTGTGCACACAGTACAGGTCGAAATTTTAAAGATATTTCGATAAAATTTGATACGTAATATTTCTTCGGCCCAAGGACGGATGGGATTGAAACTGGTGGAAATCGGTCCATTATTTCACCTGGCCCCCATACAAATGTCCTTCCGAAATTGGGGTTTACCGATCATAAATGTTTGAATTATGCAAGTAGCCAAACAAATTTCAACACAAATGAGTGGTAAATAAAGCCAAATCACATCTACAAATTTTATGCAGATCGCTCCATAATTACTCGTAGCTCCCATATAAGACACCTTCCGAAAATCACTTTAAAGAGCATAACTCGCTGAAAAATGTCGATAGCCAAACAATATTAAACGCAAATATATTTTATATGTATAAAAATAATACGGTACAATTTTATGATGATCGGTCCATAATTAGTCGTAGCTCCCATATAAGAGCCTCTCCGTAATTCACTGTACCATAAATCGTTTAAAAGTATTTATATCGAGTTTAACAGACAAAATATTTATATTCATAGACATCATGACACTAAATTTTTGGATGATCGGTTCACAATTGGTTATATCTCCCATATAACGCACATTTCTGAAAAACTGTTTTATATGTACTTATACATACTGGGTGTAGGGTATTATATGGTCGGGCTTGACAGACTACGAGTATACTTTCTTATTTGTTTTTATTCTGAGCTTTATCGATCACAATTAATCTCCACCGGGGGGTTCAATAAAGTAAGAACGTATAATATTTAATAGTGATTAGTGATTTCATTGTCAGTTTATTGGAATTTTAAATATTCAAGATTTTAATTTCATTTTAAACTGTTTTTTATGAGTCGCCTAAAATGATAGTGTTATTTTTTATATTTTATTTTATTTATTAATTTCTAAGAAATTGCCCACATACGAGTATGTATTTTTAATTGTTTGTATTTGTTTTGTATTAGAATTTTGATAACGAAACAAAACAATAAGGAAATTTACATAAAATTAAAAAAAATTTAAAATAATGAAATAAATTTTAACAAATTAAATAACAAAGTTGCTAACAAACAAACACTAGTATCTTAAAGTATCTTAGAGTTAGCAACGTTCATTTTGTTTTTTTTTTGCTTCTTTGGTTATTTGTTGACAAATTATGTATCGATGATTTCCTGTATCAGCGTAACTTTTGCATATTTTTAAATTTAAATGTGTGATTTTTTACATCTAAATAAATTTTTAGCGACTCTTAACCTTTAAATGGAAGAAAATATTTAATATGTATTTATACGAAAAAACAAATTATTAAATCTCCAGTGGAACACATCAAATATCATAAAAATAATCTTAGGTTTTTAATAAATAACCAAAATAAGGGATTTACTTATTTTCAGAAAGTTATTAGCTGATAGTTCCTAATTCTTTTTTTAAACAAACTCATACTGATAAGTATTATTTCACAAATTTGTTTTATACATTATTAAAAACTTTCAAATGTCCTACTACTAAGTCACATAAAACAAAAAGAATTTCGAATAATGACTTGGAACTGGTTTATTTTTTTATAACTAAAAATAAGTGCTCAAGTCTAGCACACATGAATTAATGGACAAGTCATTTTTAATCTCTGGTTTTAAGTCTTCAACATATTCTCACTTTACTAATTTCTCCCTAATAGTTTAATCATTATTAAGCTTATTTCTATTTTATTAAAATCTAAATCTATATGAATTCAATACAAATTATTTGTGTATCGATAATGTTACAATTTAATGTGGGTTAAAAGACCTAAAGAAACCCCCGTCTATTTACATATATATGTTAAATATTAACATATGCTCTACCATTTGCTTGTTTTTTTTCAGGTTTTAAAAATTCCAAATGACGTGACTCAAATGAAAAAATACAACTTACAAAATGTTTTTAGTACCTCACAATCAAATATTTATTTAAGGAATACAACGACACATACCTGAAAAGAAACAAAAAAGTAAATATTTTATTAATTTAATTGTTTTCTGTCCAAAATAAAAGTACATAAATATATTTAATGATTTCAAAATTTAAAAGTAAAAGAAATAAATTTGGTATTGTATTTTAATAGATGTGAAACACATACATTATTTTAGAATACTGAGGAGGTACTACCTAAGTAAACAAAATGAAAAAAGTTTTCTATCATACTCATATGTAAAATGGATCACATTATTTGAGAAATATGGTAGAGTTTTTTAGTTGGTTGACTTGATATATTAAACACTAATGGCTACATTCACACTGTCGTATTCATAAAAAATAAAGTAGGTTTGAAGTATGCTTTTAGACAAAATTTTCATACACAATTTTCTTAAAGTACATTTGAAGTCTACTTTAATTTTTTATCAATAAGGGCAAAAGGCTTAACTGGCGAAGGCTTAACTAATGATTCTTTATTCGCAATGCTTAGTTTGCCATAAGAATAACAAGTAATAGTTAAACAATAGTTAGTATTTTAGTTTACCAATGGTTAACTAATGACCGAGAATTCGGCCATAAGTCTTTAATTAATTACTGCAATGTTTTACATTGGATTGTAGTGAGGGGCTGTTTTACTATGACACTCAAATTACTTCAATATGTTGGTATTGAAATCAAATTATTTTGATTTTGATCAGACATTTAGTTTTCAATCAATAATTTGAACAGTGAAATGACATCCATAGCTATAATTGATCATAGCATCCATTAAGCAGACTTCCGAAAAGCTCTTTAGCATGTAAACATCTCTAATTTAAAATAATATTTAAATCATTATATTAAAAGCGATTACCGATAGCATTAAAATACCGGTAGGGCAATAACAGAAAATACCGTAACCGGTAGCCAATCTTAATAAAATCCTTTTTCCAACACAACTTATTAACCAAATAAAAAAGAATTGCTTTTTATATTCTAGCTCAAATTGCCTCAATTCAAAACTTGACAATCAACTTTCCATTAAACTTCACTGATTAGAAACCAAAAATGATTTTCTATAGAAAAATCTGTTATACACATTATTTCTTATAGAAAAAACTTTTATACACAATTAATCTTCTGTAGAAAAAACTGTTATACACAAGAAAAAAAACTGTTATACACAAGATTTTCGTTAGGTTCTGTTATATACAAGTTTTTTTTTATAGAAAACTGTTATAACATTGTTTATAAAAAAACTTTTGTACACAAGACTGTTTATAAAAAAAACTGTTATAGACAAGATTTTTTAAGAAAAAACTGTTATACACATTATTTCATATAGAAAAATCTCTTATACACTATCAATCTTCTATAGAAAAAAGTGTTGTACACAAGATTGTTTCTGAAAAAAAAACAGTTATACACAAGATTTTCGTTAGATACTGTAATACACAAGTTTTTTTTTTATAAAAATAACTTATATACAAGATTTTCTATAGAAAAAACTGTTGTACACAAGACTGTTTATAAAAAAAAAAAATGTTATACACAAGAGTTTTTAAAGAAAAAAAAAAACTGTTATACACAAGAGTTTAAAAAAAACTGTTATACACAAGATTTTAATATAAAAAAAAACTGTTTATGTTTATAAAAAACTGTTGTACACAAGACTGTTTATAAAAAAATGTTATACAAGAGTTTTTAAAGAAAAAAAAAACTGTTATACACAAGAGTTTAAAAAAAAACTGTTATACACAAGATTTTAATATAAAAAAACTGTTTATGTTTATAAAAAAAACTGTTGTACACAAGACTGTTTATAAAAAAAATGTTATACAAGAGTTTTTAAAGAAAAAAAAAACTGTTATACACAAGAGTTTAAAAAAAAACAGTTATACACAAGATTTTCGTTAGATACTGATTTTCGTTAGACTGTTTATAAAAAAAAATGTTATACACAAGAGTTTTTAAAGAAAAAAAACTGTTATACACAAGTTTTTAAAGAAAAAAAAAAAAACTTTTACACAAGATTTTAATATAAAAAAAACTGTTTATGTTAATAAAAAAACTGTTATATACAGATTTTTCAAAGATTCCCAAGATTTTCGATAGAAGCTCTGTAAGATTATAAGATTATTTATAAAAAAGATTTTTAAAAAAAAAATTGTTATACACAAGATTTTCTATAGATAAAACTGTTATACACAAGATAATCTATATAAAAAAATTTAATACACAATGTATTCTATAGAAAAAACTAATTTTCTATGGAAAATACTGTTATACACAAGATTGTTTATAGAAAATAATATGGAAAATGTTATATAGAAAATGCTAGTAGTATAATGATTTTCAATAAAAACAAAATAAAACAATTACACACAATATTTACTATAGGAAATACTTTATTATTTGCAAAACCTTATTCCGAGTCTATTGTAATGTTATCCTGTTACACAAAGTAATGAAAATTATTTTAAAGTATCACTAAATATTTCACTCAAAAATTAAGATCATATCAACTTTTCCATTCCTGGTAGAAATTTAAAAGACGAAAACCTGAGTCATGCTTAATGGGCAGAAACTATTTAACATATGAATAAATATTGAAATATCTTTAAAATGTTTAACAATAAATAAATTCAAATGCAAATAGGCAAAACTCTATTCATATCCATAAAACTTGTAAATTTTGCCAGAAAAACATAGACATAAAGCAACTGTGAAACTGTCCTATTCTTAAACTCAAAACGAAAACAATATTACACCAGCGAAAAGATTTATACAACTATAAAATGAAAAGAAAAAATAACAGTTTAAAATGAATTTTTATTAACACATACTAGATACTTCATAGTACATAAACTGTCCATAAGGCTGACTGTCTGTCTGTTAACACAAAACTATAATAATGCTATAATACATGTCTGTTCTATTAGATACATTCGCATAATATATATATTTATACAAATAAATAATAATATAAATTCACATCTCTCTTTTTCATATACATACATACATATATTATGGAAATCATATTTAATTTAAATTTAATATGTCTGTATATATTTGTTTGTAATTTATACAATTTCATAGGAAAAACATTTTTACATTTTCAAACATTTCATTTCATTTCATTTATAATGCTTTTATTTTCTCACTCTTTAAACTCTTACTCGTATTTGTAGCATAAAAATAATAAGTTAATAGTTATCTTCAAGATTTAACACAATTTAGATTTAGATATAACTAACTGGCAAAATATACAAGAGTGTGAGTGTAATAGTGTATGTTCATTATAAGAAAGTATCTGGGAAATGTAATAAAATAGTCAAAACTGCTGCATTTTATGGTAAAAACTAAGAAATTTCACTTTAAATGTAATTAAGATTTAATGATTACAAATTAGGAAGTCAACAATACTTTCAATGAAAATCTATTATACAATAAAACTAATTTAAACTTATTTTATATGTTTTCTTTGGGAACTAAAACGCAAGTTAGAAAACGAAAAAAATTGCATTAATTGCAGAAATGTATGCGATAGTAATTTAAATGTGAAAAATTCTGTTTGCTAAAACTTTGTCAAAACTTATTTAGAAAGCGTATGGTAAATGTCTAAAATTTTACCAAGGTTTTTCTTTGCAATAACTTTATTATTTGGGAAAATAAAAAAAGTTTCAGTTTCTACAGATATGCCACTCTACCTGAATATTTTGCATTACTTCAAGGGGTGAGTTGTGAACAAGTGTAACACAAATTTCATAAAATTTTAATTTAAAGATTTTTTGATTTATATAAGTTCAGAATTTTATTATTAGTATACACTGTAAAGTTTAATTTTTTTTACATAAACAAATTAATTTTATATGATAAATAGTTTTTAGTTAACTTGGGTCCTAAATTTTTCATTAATACCAAAACAAAATTTTATATTTAAACTTCAAGAAAAGCAGCAAAATTATTTTCTTTTTTAAAATTTTAACAGTCATTTAATAAATTTCATATTTAAACTATGAAGTCTGCGCTACTTATGAATCATTTTGATGCTGATGACAGTGTTAGCAGATTATTGGCAAGGGGCAGGACGTAGAGAAAGTTTTTTTTTATTTATTTAACCAGACAAATTCCAGCCGATCTACATATTTGAGCATTGGAAGAAAAAGAAATAAAGAACATATATAATGGAATTTTAAAAGAGAAACAAGAAAAAGTATATTTCATTGTAAAATATCTAAGCATCCTGTAAAAAATATTCACTTATAAAAGCTTTTCGGAGCACTTGAAAATAAAAATATATTTTAAGTTAATAGTACATTTGTAAAGCTTTCTTTTGTTTCGGTTCCGTTGGAAAAATGTTGTATAGATGCTGTACCAAATATTGCATTAACAGACGACATACGCAAATATTCTCTAACTTGAAATGAAATGACACTGCAAATAATGGGTGATCCATTTGATCTGTTTTTCATATTTTTTTTTTAGAAATCACGCGTGACTTTTGTCATACTGCCACCTTTATTATTGTTTGACAATTTATCATGAAAAGGTTTACAACTCAACAATGTCTCCAAATTATTCAGCGTTCTGTGATAAATGTTTTTTGTGTGCAAAGGCTTTATTTAGACATAATTTTGGTGAGCAGCTAAAATAATTTGAGAATAATATTTAATATAATGTTATCCAAATAGAAATTTTCAAATATTTTTTTCTAATCAATTTTAAACTAAATAAATATGTGAAATTTAAACCGCAGCTTTGGTAACCTTTGAAAAAAAATTTTGAAGAGTTGCACTAGGGGCTTGTAAACTGCTCGCTCAGATCGAGTAATATCACACCTCTACGTTTTTATGCACAGACAAAGTCGTAATTCGCGAGATACCGGTAGTAATACTGAAAGGATTCGTAATTGGGAAGATACTGGTTGCAATGATGAAAAGGGTGCCAAGAGAATTTAAGATAATAATCACTAAAGTATAATCTAATATATAAAAATCTTGCAGAAAAGAACTCCCTTTGTCACCCTAAAATGTTTGAACTAAGAAAAACGAACATCAAACATTTGTCAAACACTATCCATGTGTAAATTCAGGGGGGCACAATGACTCATTTCCGATCTATAGTGACTCAAATGAGTTATTTAGTTGGATGAGGGAATTTGCAAAACCTGTTTCATTTAAAAAAAATCACAAATATTAGCGCAATTCACAAACTTCTGTAAATGGTTTTGCATCATTGCATTTGCAAAATATTTTTGCTCTACACTAACAAAATCTGCAGAAATGCACATGCTACTGTCTACTTGCAATGATGCAAGACCATTTACACAAGCTTGTGAATTGCGCTAATATTATGCAAATGGTATGGCATCATTGCATTTGCAAAAAGGTTTAGAATATTTTTTCTCTACACTAACAAAATACACAGCAAGAGCAAAACTATGCTAAACCTTTTTGCAAATGCAATGATGCCATATCATTTGCACAATATTGTGAATTGCGCTATTATTTCATTTTAAATTCTTATTTATAATTAACTTATCCTGTAATTGTGACCAACCAATATTATTATAATAAAATTAAAGTAAAATTTAAAAAATAATAATTTAGAACCCCGGTTTTACCTCATAAGCAGCTACTTCCTCTTTGCCATACATGGCAATTGGTGACGAATTACGGGGAGCAAACATTTTATATACAATTTATAATGATTTTTTCATTAAAACAAAAAAATAAAATAAAATTAAATTCACAAAAATACAAAAATAATTCACTCAAATTGCATGACAAATACAAAAATGTAAGCAGACGCGTTTTTCTTATAATTAATTATAATTAATATAATTAAATAAAATAAAAATAATATGGCACTTTGTAGAAGAATTGACTGATAAAGAGCGTGTTTAAGAGAGCCAGAGAAGGTCGTTGTTGGCAAAAAAAAAACGCCTTCTATTAAAAATTTATGTTGAAAGTAAAAAATTTGTTTGAAAATCACAATGATTTCATTTCGCATAATTTAAGTCTCACTTAAGTTGTTTGTTTGTTTGTTTATTGTTGCTCTTTTTTTTAAATTATTATTTTTTTTCATTAACACGATAACTGATGATTGGATTGGGTTTCCTTAATTGCTGAGTCAAACAATTGTTATTTTTTCCAACTTGTTTCTTTTTTTTTCTTTCTAAAATTAGCTGTGTTTCTTTTAATGACATAAAATTATTTAAATATTTTGTATCTTTTTTTTTTTTGTATTTGTATTTTATTAAAGTTTTTGTGTTGTTCTCAGCCAGACTTTGGAGTCAAGGTTATAGGAGCAGAAAGTAATTTATGTATTGCTATATTTTCTTGTTTATTAAAACTTATTTTGTTGTTTACAAATTACTGTTGCTGTACAACACGAAATTCTTTAAATTCCATGCGCTTTTAAGTGGGTACAAGCATTTGATTATCTTATAGATACTTTTTTAAAAATTTTACGAAATACTTTTTCTGGATTTATGGCTGAAAAAACTTCCTCTTTTATTACACAGATTTTGGCACTTGTTTGTTGCTGCTTAATTAGCTGGTTTAAATTCGTTAATTATATTTTATTTATTCTTAGATTTTCTTAAACACGTATTCATTCGTTAGATACTATTTTGTATCCGTATTTATATATTTTTAAATTTATTTTTTTAGTTACTATATTAAAAATAGCTCGTTAAAATCGCTCGTTTTTTTCAAAACAAAAACCAAAATAAAACAGTAACCGCATTGATAAAAAGACCAAGTTGTTATTTTTCTTTTGTATGAATTTATTTAAAATTTACACTTGTTTATCGTCGTCGTCTTGGTCGCTGTTGTTTTGTTATTGTCTCGCATCTTAAAGAAACGTTTATTAACACGGCTCAAATCAAACTGATTGTCTTAACGTTCTCTATATGTTAAATGCTTAAGCTGGGGAGCAAAACAAAAAAAAAAATAAATCAGAAATAAAAATTATAAAAAAAAACAAATCCCAAGCAGCCAACAAAATCACGCTCTAACACCACCACAATACCTCCAACTAATCGAAACACAGTGGTACAAAGTGGATTAAATTGTTAATTTTTAATTTAACTAAAGTTTTTTTTTTTTTTTTTTTTTTTTTTTTTTTTTTATTAAATAATTTTTAAGCTTGAGGTCACTTTTTTGTTTTTTTATAAAAGATTTTTTAATTCTTATATATAATTCACTCGATATTTCGATTTCCTTTGGAAATCTTCTTCAGGAGTTAATTTAATATTATTATTATTATTAATATAATATTATTAGAAAATTTTTATAATATTAAATTTATATAATATATTTTATAAATTAACTCCTGAAGAAGATTTCCAAAGGAAATCGAAATATCGAGTGAATTATATATAAGAATTAAAAAATCTTTTATAAAAAAACAAAAAAGTGACCTCAAGCTTAAAAATTATTTAATAAAAATCATTGAAAAGGTCGAAGAATATAGAATAAAATTATTTACTAAAGTTTTTTAAAATAATTTAAAAATTGTCATATTTTTCCGAAATTGGTTCATTGTCGATCTAAATTCCCAACTTTCAGTTAATTTGAGAAGATCAAATTTGATGAGTTAAAATTTATGCAACATTTGCAACCTATTCGATGAAAAGCGGGGAATAATAGCTTTATCAACAAACATTTAATTTTAAAAATCTCAAACCTTATTCTTAATTGTCAAACATTTGTTCTCATATCAAACTCAATTAATATGTGAATTTTAAACTTTTACTTTGGTTACCTTTGAGAAAATCTTTTAATATAGAAATATTATGATTTTTGAAAGGTTTGAATTGGTGTTTAAATTCTATAAATTGAATGAATTTATCAAGACAATTATTGAGAAAACGGTATTTTTCAAACTAACTGTAGCTAAGATCATTTTCAGCCGTTCGTAGCAGACTTGCTTACAAATTGAAAGCAAAATATTCGCATTACTCGCAATCAAGCTTACTACATTTAACAAATCTTAAATTATTACAACAGTCCAAAGACCAAAAACATTCTAAACTAAATATTTATTTAGTCAAACAAGGCCTAGATTGATAGGCTGGCATAATTTACAATTCAAACCTATCAAAATCGAAAAGCATCAAGAAAAATTATTGTTTCTAAACAAATATTACAAATCATTATCAAAATTCAATATATAGGTGAGTTTACGTTGCGGCTGTGGATATCAGCGATTTCTGAAAATAATCTGGGAATGCATGGCTTATTCTCCAACAATTTATTGCTTATCTGTTCAGTTAGACCAGGGATGGCGAACCTTTTTTAGACTGAGTGCCAAAAAAAATATTTTTATAAAATGAAAATACATGCGTGCCATGCCTTATCGAAAAGTTATATATACATTTATTTTTATAATTAGCTGACATAATTTTTAATGAGATTTTTGTTGTTGAATAGTTTTTGATAATGCATCAATATCCGGGTGATAGTTTGACAATTTTAATGAAATACAAGCCTCGCCAGATTCATCAGTAAGTCTGTTTCGTACATCAGATTTTATGTTATTCATTATCGAAAATAAGCTTTCACAACTATACGTTGATGAAAATATTGTAAGAATAGCTAAAGACAGTTTCTTCATCGCACTAAATGTCTCTGGAAGCGAACACCATGTCTTCAACAACATATTGTCCATGTTTTCGTATTCTTCTTTATTTAATCTTTTTTTTTCATTATTTTCTATTTCATGCCTTAACTCAATAAATTTCTGCTTCCAAATAGAGCTTGATTGAAACTCCGCCAACTGCATTTCTAACTCCTCCAACTTTAACCATTCTAACTTATCAATTATAGTAGTTTCCAAATCGAACTTTTCTGGATATTTGATAAAGTTAATTAACGGTTCAAATATTTTGAAATCTTGAAATCTCTTAACAAAAAAAATTAAATGTAAACACTGTTGCCCATTTTTTTAGTTTTTGATCGAAAGTAGCGGTTTCAAATTTTTTTTTGCGATTTTTAGCTTTTTTTGACGGGTTTTTGTGGGAACAAAACGTGAGCAATATTGTTTGTTTTGTTTACATTTTATTTTATTGTATGTCTTGTTCTTTCTCGCATTTGTTGTTTCATTCAATCAATCCTAAAAAAATCCAATACAAAAAATAGCAAGTGTCATAACACCTTAAAATAGGTTTTAACCAATTTTAAAATGTGTTTATTTACACAAGGTTTAAAATAGGCATTATAAGATAATATTCGTTTATGAATACAATTTTATCGAATTTAGCTTAACAATGATTTGAAATCCTGCTTAAAATGTTTATGAATATAACCCTTAAAATATAATAATTTTTTGCAAATTCAAAAATGCATTTAGTTTAGTACATATGTATCAAAAATGAAACATATTATATGTGCCAATGAAAATTTACTTGCGTGCCACCTTGGGCACGCGTGCCATAGGTTCGCCATCCCTGAGTTAGACGATTGATAATTTAAAAATGTTTACTGAAAAAAAACAATTAAAATTAAATTTTATTTCAATTATTCAAAACTTGTCTACATTTCTTTTTAAAAATTCTCGCGAAATGTTTTCACAAAGAATTAGTCTATACAATTTTCAATATTTCTTCCCTCCAGTCCACTGTCAATGTTAGACAAAACCGTTCAAGCCAAGTGCGAGCTGGTATCAGTGTATAAGAGTGTTTGTTGTATTATTCATATTGGTAATCACTGTTGCCAGATCATTTTTGCGGAGAATCGTAAAAACTACAGATAAAAATCGACAAAATCGGCAATACTCGTACATAACTTTTTGATAAAATTTTCGGATTTTTATAAAAAAAAAAAACAAAAAATTTTAATGCAATATATAAGTAATATACAACTGATGTTGTATGTTATACATGTATGTTACATGTATTTTGAGCAAAGTAGTATGTTTGCCTTGTCAAGCCTTCAAAATGCCAAAAATAAAGTACATATCAATAAATATATAAAATTAATAAGACAAGCGGCTAAAGAATTTCAGCATGGTTTGAATATTCTCTATTCTTTATCGCCTGTTTGATAAAGAAGATTGAAATTTAGAAACCTTTTCGAATAAGTATGCTTTACTTGTTGTTAAACCGCCGAAATATTTATCTAGAATTACCAAAATTTGCGAAATATAATAAAAAATTAACACAATTGACACAAATTAAATGGTACGATCTATTAGCCATACCGTGCACATGAAAGATGAGGAAGCTTTTGAAAATAGCTGTAATTGAAAATAGCATCAGACGATGGAGTATAAAGTAATTTTGGTATACTATGCAGATATGAACTTTTTGGCAAAACCTAAAATTTCATACAACTTTGAAAAACATATGTATGTAAAAATTTCGTAGGTGTTGTATAAATCAATTATGTTTATAGAAATTATAGCGTAGACAGGCGACACAGTTAATTTGCATTAGCAGTCTTAATTCAAATTAACGCGTGAACTATCCCCATCCTAATGCGCATTAAGTTAGACGTAAATGCACAAAATCCAGTTTGATTGAATTTATACTGCATTTAGCTATTTCAATATGGCAACATCGTCGACAATCACTCATATGTTATCAAATTGTTTACTATTCTAAAAGAAGAAGAAGACAATTGCAAAATTAAAATAATACAAATAAATTTCCACAATTGCCTTTCTCTTATTTCAGAGTGCCCTACTGCGGTCCCCACTTGTAGCAACCCGTTCAGGTTGATGGTTGCTAGTGCATGAACAATTTTTGCATTATGGAGCAGTTTCAACAAAAGTAATTTCAGTTTTTTTCAAATAAATACTGATTTTTCACCAAATGCCAAACAAATTTTTTCACAATTAAACAGTTGTTTACAAACAAACTGCCGTTTACTAAATACAAAAACTGTCGTCTGTCAGGGTAAAATCTTAATTCACATTAGTGAGATTTTAATGCAAATTAACGCTGTCGTCTGTCTACGCTATTACCTACAACATTTGTACAATTACTGTAAATTCTGACGACTTAAGACACTACAACACCAGTTGTGAGTAATACATAGTATAAATAGGTTTTAAATAATAAAAATTATAACTTAAATTTGTGTAAACGTTAAAAATTAATATTTACATATAAAATATATATGTATTTATAATTTGATGCATTTTATTTATTTATTAAGCATATAATTAAAAATTACAAGATACTGTGTGTTTTATTCATTAACAAAGTGACATTATTATATAAAAACAGTGGTCATAAACATATACTTTTACAAAAATTTTCACTTTGAGGGCAAAAATCGTCAAATCGCACTTTGTTATTTTTTTTTTTATCAAAAGTCGGCATATTTGGCAACACTGTTGGTAATAGTGGTGCTCATAACAAGTTAATATGCGTTCTCTTGTGTAACAACAAACACACAACGTAAAACAACAATAACAACAAACACAAAATAATAGTAAAGAAAAAAAATAGAAAAACACATTAAATAGCAAACATCAACAAAGGCAACAACCACAACAAATTTAGTTAATATTATTATTAGTAGTGGAGTCATCAGCGTTGTCAACTTTGAAATTTCAAAACGCACCAAAATGGAGAAAAAAGGGGGCACCATTTACAAAAAAACGCACCAAGTTAAGAATTTCGTTTTTGTTTCAAATATTTTTAATTGAATTAATTTGAAATTTTTTAATATCATAAATTCTATAAAAAAGTTTTTATCAACGATTATTAGTAAAAGTAATAATAGTAAAAGAATTTTTTAATTAATGATTTAATAAAGATAAAATACGCATTTAAACACTCAAAATTTAACTCACAATATGATATTCGGAACTGAAGTACTAATTGGTAAAAAAAACAAATTTCAGTACATATTTAGTAATTTTTTATATATTTTTGTTTTCTAGTTAAAGTACTTCTATTTGATTTTTTTCAATAAAATTTGTTAGGATTCCACTGGTACTCTAAACCTGCTTGTTCGTCTACAGTTCAGTAGACCAAATACAAGAATTTTTATTTACATGTTTAAAATGTTAATTTGATTTTCATCGTATGGATTTAATGAGTTATGAATTATTAAAATACTGCAATTAAAAATTAGTAAAAATAAAGATTTCATCACATTTTCGAAAAAAATAAAAAACGCACCGAAATACACAAAAAAATTTTGCGGTGTTGAATAAAATGGTACTCAATCAAACCAAAATTTAAAAAAAGCGCACCGCGCACCAACTAAAGAATTTTTCGCACCAAAAATTTAAAAAAGCACCAAAAATGGTGCGAAACGCACCAAGTTGACAACGCTGGGATTCATGCTCCACCATCGTCTACTCTTTCAATTAGTTCGAAGATCTCCTCCACTCAGTCAGTCACTCATTCACTCTCTCGATTATTAAATGTTGTCGTTTTAAAATGTTGTTATAACAATCTAAAACCAGTTGACCAAAGATTTGAAAAAATGAATATCGGCCAAAATATTTACATTCTCGAATGAACTAGCCAGAAGTTAAGTAAATTTCCACTAGTACGAGACGTAACATCGATAGAAGGCAGAAAGATCTTCAAGCATTTTTAGATTAATACCTGTCATAAACTTTTATCAAATTCCTAAATTGATCCCGAATCTTATTAACGACAATCTCTTAATAACCACGTATCTCTGAAACCAGTGATCATGATTTTTAGGATGAATTCTAAATTTTGTAGAATGCTACAATTCAATAGAAATTAGAAAAATTGGCCTATTCGAATAGATTAATATATGTATGTGGAAAGGTAATATTTTCAGTAGAGAATTTTTGGATTTAGATGATGCGAAGTGTACGATCATTAGGATCATTTAGAGTATAACTAAAGAAAACGAATCGAATGAAAGTTCATATAAAATAATTGTGATACGATCCGAGACCGTAACTGTTATGACTTTTATCGAAAAAGTCAAGAAAAAAAATTATTTTTTAACTTTTATTTTTTAAGGCAGAAATAAAAGTTATTTTTGACTTTTATTATTTTACTCAAAAAATAAAAGTTATTTATTAACTTTTAATATTTTAAGGCAAAAATAAAAGTCTTGAATTAAATATTGCATAGTAATACGAATTGAAAGCAATAAAACTAGCGTATTACTATGCAATATTTAATTCATGACTTTTATTTTTGCCTTAAAATATTAAAAGTTAAAAAATAATATATCGAATAGTTTTAAATATTGGGAATATCAAAACCCAACCACACTGTAAATTTAAGATAATCTCCTAGTAGTCTCATTCTGGAAAGTTTAGTCAAGGACCGTTTACAAAACCTTCCGATCGCATTTATTAGCTTAGATCGTAAAGCTGTGGTCAAATGGGTTATGTCTATTGAGATTTTTATTAAATGTACACAGTAAATATGTATGTATGCATGTAAAAGTATGAGTTGATGTGTTGTTTTCAGTTGTACATATATTTGTATGAGTTGGTTATGCTGATTTGTTAATACTTTTATTTTAATTCTAAAATGCTGACGTTTTCAATTTATTCATTTATTCTTGTTTGTCTCCTTTTAACGTCTCCTCGTTTTCTTCTTATTTTTTTAATTTGTTTTTAAGGTTGAGGGTGTGATATTGTTCTGGTTGCTGTCGGTCTTTCTTGGTTGGAGCTTTCAGTTGTTTATTAATGCGTTTTTTTATATTTCGTGTTTGTTTGTATTTTTGTTTTCTTATTTAATTTGTTTTTATTAGTTATTTACGTACTACCTGCTTTTATTTTGTACTTCGTCTTATTACAACGTTCGTTTTCGCTTTCTGGTTCTACGACTTGACTGACCATTATGTATTTATACCATAGACAACGATAGTGGTGAGGGTATATTGGATTTGAGCTGATGTTTGTAACGCCCATAAATATTGGCCCAACACACAACTTAAAGTATACCGATCGACTCAGAATCACTTCCTGAATATATTTAATGATGTCCGTCCGTTCGTCCGTCTGGCTGGCTGGCTGGCTGTCCTTGTAAAGCTTGTGCGCAGAGTACAGGTCGCAATTTTGAAGGTATTTCAATAAAATTTGGTACGTGATATATTTTGCGGCTAAAGGACGGATGGAATTGAAAGTGGTGAAAATCGGTCCATTATTTCACCTGGCCCTCATACAAATGTCCTCCCGAAATAGGTGTTTAACGATCATAATTATGCAAGTATACCAACTGAATGCTAAATAATATCCATAATTTTTGTAAAGATCGGTCCATAATTGATCATAGCTCCCATATAAGGCCCACTTCCGAAATTAACTTTAACGACAATAAATCTCTAAAAATTTTGGTATCCAAATAAAATTCAACAAATATAAGATTCATGTATGGTGAATTTCACGTCAAGGGACCCACTGTTAAAAATCGATTTGGATGAAATCTGCACCAAGGTTAGTACTATTGGAAAAAGGGCCCAAATTGAAAAAAAAAATAAAAAAAAAAATAAAAAAAAAATTTTTTAAAAATTAAAAAAAAAATATTTTTGAAATGATTGAAGAAATAGCTATCTAAAGTCCTTTGGACAATTTTTGCTAGGACCAATAGGTGAAAAGTTACACTCATTTTAAAAAAACCCTGTATGACCAAAATTGATCAAAATGTGCAACTTTGACTCCCTCTAACTCCGGCACTTCTGGACTGATAGAGCTGAAAATTTCCAATAGTACTAACCTTGGTGCAAATTACATCCAAATCGGAAGACATATATTTTTAAAATTGGGTCACTTGACGTGAAATTCACCCTATAAAAATGATACCTAATTTTATAGTGGTACATCCATAATTAGTCAAAACTTCCATATTATTATTCACTTTAACCTTTAAAAGTATTTATATCGAGATAAAGTATAACATAAATAATATTTATATCCACAGAAGTCATGGCACTATATTTTTGGATTATCGGTCCATAATAGGTTATATTACCCATGTAACGCCCATTTCTTAAAATTGTTTTATACATATACTGGGCGTAGGGTATTATATGGTCGGGCTTACTTGTTTTGTTTTTCTGTATATTTAAAAGCTGTGTATGACTTCACACAGTCGAGTAGGACTGTGTGGCTGCCGGCTTTGTGGCGTGTCTTTCATTATGCTGTCGCCGTTGTTGTTGTTAGAGGAATTTCTTATAATAGCAATTCATGACAAATGACAGAAATGTAATGTTATCGTTTTTTATTCTTATGTTGTTTGATATTGTTGTTCACATTAAGCTGGTGCGTTCTTTCTTCAAATGGTTATAAACAAGATTGACTGTGTTGGTAGTGGGGGATTTGTTCGTTTCGAACAGAAATGTAGGAAACCTATTAATGAATTTAAATAAGTCTTTAGGAGGCCTAAAGAATTTTTACAGCGTAGTTTATGGTAAATATTCTTTTAAATTAGAAAAAGTTGAATTTATTCTTAGAAATCTCCTATTTCTATTTTATTTATTCAAAGAATTTGACGAGTATAGTAAGTAGTCTATGGCATTGTTAAGCTTGAATGTTCAATTAAAGAAAAGATTTTTCTTTCTCTGAGACAGTTTAAATAAGAGCAAACTAGATCGAGTAGGTATAATATTTGGCTATCACGAATCTTATATACCCTTGACCATAATACCGTTTTTATTTGTGACTTGCCGGGTTATTTTTTGTGAAAAGTTGTCAAATATCTGCAGAATTTGGACACATCTGTGAATTCCATTCTATTCTATGTTGAGACATCTACTCTGCTTCTATTAACACAATGACTATATTCCTTTGTTCCACGTTCAAACGGTATTAACCATGTTCTACTGGTTGCTCTTCGATCTGATGGCGTTACAACTAGCTCTCAAGTTACAGCTACGTGCAACTGATTACGGACACGTTAACAACATGTGATCGTGAAGCAAATAATACGTAAGGTTTTATTATATTCTTAAAATTTGTCGTAGTTTAGTCAATTTTACTTTTACACCTGGGAAATAACTGCATTTTGTGTCAAATTAATTATTAGATATTTATAAATCTGTGAGTCATATTTTCAAATAATTATATAGATAAATAATAAATAATTAAGGACATACCACAAATTTTGAAAAAAAAGTATTTATTAAAAATAAAATAATATGTTGTTGCAAATCCGTTGGATCTGCGAGGCATTTAGGTCACCAAATTTTTACATACACTACTTGGAATGGCTTCCCAAGCTTGCTTTGTTGCGGCAAAGATATCATTAAAATTGTTTATTTTTACAGAGCTTGGTTTTTGCAACCTGCCATAAGTTCTCAATCGGGTTAAGATCGGGACTGCATGAAAGCTAGTCAAAAACAGTAACCGAATTTTCAAAAAAAAAAAAAAAACATTAATTGATGTGATGAGCCGTGTGCTTCGGATCATTGTCTTGTTGAAAATTTATGTTACTGGCATCTGCATACGAAATCATTGTATCGCTTAGAATTTTTGCATACTTATCCATATTTCTTTTAAATTTATACAGCGGCCCAACACCACGTGCCAACATAGTACCCAAAAGTATTACAAAATCTCATCCATACTTCAAAGTGGCGCGGGTGTACTTTAGATCAAATATTTTCAACTTTGGCCGGCAAACATATTTTCCATCTGGAGAGACCCTATTTCGTCTGAAAATAATACTCTTTTCCATTCTACATCTGTGCAATAATTTTGCGAATTTGACTATCTTCTTTCGGTTACGTTCAGACAATAATGGCTTCCTTCGTGAAATTCTTCCAAACAGTGCAAGTTTTACTGTACAGTCAAAGTTTTACTGTATCTACAGACGGTTTTGTTAAAGACACTTTGGCTAAAGACTAAAATTCAAATCTCATTTGCAGATTTATGCAGTGTTTTGCGATTCGTGCACAATCAGTGCATCTTCACGAACTGTTGTAATACGGCATCTTTTTTTACGGGCCACCTTTTGTGTATTCGAACGCTTTCTTAAATATTTCACGGCTTGAAAAACCATTGTTTTTTGAAACAAGCTGAGTTCCCGATAAGTGTTTTCATCCTGATGCATTTGTACAATAATATTTCGAGTACTGCCATCACAGGATTTGCTTTTACCCATGTTAAGCAAGTATTAAGAACTTTTCATACACTGAAAAACACTCTGTGTAATCATAATTAATTTAATCTAACTTTTAAAAATTACCTGAATTTGAAAATGTTAATAAATTTATCACTGTCTTTAATGTAGTGAATGATTAATTTATTTTACAAATTATAAAAAAGACCACAAAGAAGAAATTAAAGTGTTAAATTTCAGCGTTTTATTTAAGAAATATAACATAACGATTTAAATATTGAATACTACTGTCCTTAATTAGTTACGCGCAGCTGTATCTGTGAGACTACAAGCTGGATGCTCATGGTTAGGCAAGGGCATAGTATCGCTCTACATAGTAATTTATGCTATTGCGAAATCGTTTATTTAAACAAGTTCTGTTCGGTTATTTGTTTGTTTTTACAACCTGTTTTAATCAGCGTGAGATTTTCGAGACGAACAAAAAAGAAAAAATTAAAAAAACAAATTTTTGATCAAAAATTAAAATAGTTTTAAATTTAAAAAAAGAACGATTAAACCGGTTTTAGGTTTTAAATACTCTAGTGCGGATTCTACACCAACGATTATGGAATCCCAGGCGCAAGCTAGTTGGCCCACGTATTCTCGAATATTTTATGTATTATTAACTGACTGCAAGGCATCCGTTACCGGAATAATGAGATTCTAGAATGCCAGGTCTTTCTCAATGAAATAACGAGGCATTAGAGGATAAAGCTCTTATGAGTTCGTGGCTCATGAAATCTTTACTTTTACATTTCTTTAGACTTGCACAGGCAAAGTGGTCTAACGAATCAACATGTGCTATGCAAGTTTAAGCTGCATTGTATTAAAAGCTGGTAGAACAAATTCACATATTGACCTTCATTGTGTCAATTGTTTCAACCGTTACAGGATAATGTACTATAGGCACGTATGTCACGGCTCTACGAGGGAGACTACCTCATAGAGTATTCCACATTATTTAATAGAAAAATTGCTGGAGAACAAACCAAAACGTATAAGAAATGTTTTACAAAATCCAGCTGAAAAGTTTGCAAAATACGCAGGTAGTCTTCTTCTGAGGTGCCACCATGTAAAGTAACACCATGACATCATGACATTCCTCCCACCGTGTTTCATTATTTCCTTTACATTGTGTTTTTGAATTCTCTGGGCTGTTCTGATTTGTGGCATGAGAACAATGGAACATGTTTTGTGGAATCTTATGCCAGTTTCTTTCTTATTTATTATAATTTGTATTATAATTTGATTTGGATAATAAAGATACACTTCAGTAAAATTATATACAGTGGCGAGCAAAACCGAGTGCATGTTCAATATGATCTTATTTAAAAGTTTGCAATACTAGAAAAACACTTTTTAATGGATTCTGGAAAACGTGCAAAACTGAGCTAATTGATTTCTTTTATGTTTTTATATAAAAGTTTTTTATTTTTGTTACGTTATCATTACTTTCAATTTTATATATTTTTATTTTTGACTGGTACAATAGAGAGTAAAGAGTAAAAATTTAACAAAATTTATTTCGTTATTTATGGTCTTGTGACCCTTTAAGTCAAATCATATTGAACATGCATTTGGTTTTGCAAGTATATGCAAGTTTGTTTTGTACTAATTGTTTATTTGCCAAAAATTATTTTCCATTTAGGCCCATTATTACAACTTGGCAATAGTTAAAGGTATGATGTTATAGGACAGATAAGAAGTATTTGGTTATTATAAGTTTACTTTAATCTAAAACCAACCGATAAGCTAAAGGGAAGATCATCTTGCCTTTAAATTTTATAGTGAGGTATGTGGTTGAAGTTGCCATATGTTCTGGAAAAAATGTCAAATTCATGAAAAATAAATTAATTTTAATTTTGTTTTGCCAATAAATAATTTGATAAACAAATGTTTTCACAAACACACACAATTTACTGTTTCTTGTCAGTAATTTGTCAAAAGTAATCGGGTTTTCACTGGTATTGCCATATTTTAGAAACAAAATTATTTTATTTTACAAGGAAGTTGTAATAACGAAACATTTTAAAGGTCACTTTATTCCTCACTTTAATTAAAGTTATCTTTTACTATTAAGAACATTAGAGCCAAGTTGTAATAATGGCCCTTAGTATTGTAAATTACTTTTTTTAGTATTAAACCTTAAATTAGTGACAAAACATCTTGTTGTTTTGCTGTGTCATTTTAGTGTTATCCAAGTTTTGTTCCAATTGGGCCTATCAATTTTTAATGACTCAATACTTAAAGTATTAAGGTTAACAACTCTTAATTATAATCATAATCTTTCACACACATTTGTGAACATTTGAGGAGCTGACATCTTTATAAATAACCATGAATTTGGCAGTAACATTGTACGTTGAATTTGAAAAGAAGAAAAAACATTAACCAACAAATAAATAATTAATGACACCGGCATTGAATTAATATTAAACTCTTCAGTTTTCGGCCTCCGGTAAATATGACTTATTTGTGCCAATTATTAAAATACATACAACAAGAAACAACAACAACAAAAGTTGATAGCAATTATGTCAATGGCAAAAATAATGTGACAAAATTAAACAAAAAAAAAACAAAAGCCAGACAGACAACAGACTAAACTAATCATTATAAACAATTTTTTTTAGCTGTCACAAAGCAATTGTGCAAGTGAGAACTGTCATAAAATTTTTACAATTATGAAAAAAACATAAATCAACTTTTAAGTTTAGTAAATATTTAGACTGTCCCTGTCATTGCAATGTAAAAACAAATAATCTCACATTGAACAATTTTCGAAATTTATCAGAGATGTGCAGTCAAAACTTTGCGAAGTGCAAGTACAATTCAAGTAGTGAAATAAAAAAAACTTTCGCTTTCTTTTATGGCACATACTTTAGTTTATTATACCCACATACTCGTATATACTACTGCTGTATAAACTTTTGGCTGCTTTATTTATGTTTACAAACAAAATATTGCAACATTATTTCTTGCTTGCACAGTGTTAGACAAATAAATAAACACAACACAAACAGCTCAAAACTTGGTTACGAGTATTTTCAAATGTAGTTACACCGTTTCCTTTTTTATTTCAGAAAAAGATTTTAGAATATGTAAATTCATGTCTTGTCAGAATGTTATTAAATGTTCCATGAGTGAATGTTTGGAGGCATTAATTAAATTTTTAAGATCATATGAAATATATTCTCCCAACCATTTCAGTAAACAATTTAATAATAATTAATATGTACCTCATATTAATCTCATATAATTTCAAACGTGTAGGATTAATTCCTTTGCGATTTCAATATTTATAGAATTCATTACTTATTAAAGTTTTCTGTAGTTCTAGTCCTTAAAAAAAGCTTAAGAAAATTTAAAGAATGATTAAAATTTTCTTCAATTAAATTTATTATATAAATTATAAAGGGTGTCCCAACTAGAACGCAATGGTGTCAATGGTGTACGGTATCGTGAAATGATAACCAGTTTTTTCTTGCCTAGAATTGAAGAAATGAATGTGGAGGGCATGTGGTTTCAACAAAACGGCGCCACATGTTATTTCGCATTTTGGAGACCGGAATTGGCCGCCTAGATCGTGCGATTTAACACCTTTAGATTTTTTTTCTTTGGGGTTTTTTGAAGTCGATGATTTACGCGAATAAGCCGACGACGACTCAGGCCTTAAAAGAGTAAATTCGACTCTGCATTAATGAAATACCGCAGCATTTATGCAAAAAGGTCATTGAAAATTTCATTAAAAGATCGCGTCTGTGCCAGCAAAGCCGCGGCGTTCATCTGTACAATATATTGTTCCATACATAACCTCATTCTGTTTACTTTACGATATAATAAAGTTTCACGATTTTTTTGTAAATATGTATCTGTGTTTTATTTAAAATTTAAAAATTAAGTTCAAGTTGGGACACCCTTTATTATTAAAAAACGTAGCAAAAATAAATTGAGAAAAAAACAAGTCCGGCTATAAATTAAACTACACCCAGTATAGATGTAAAACAATTTTTCAGAAATTTTAGCTATATATGAGCTATGACCTATTTTGGACCGACCATCCAAAAAGTTAGTTTCATTACTTCTGTGTTAAATTGTATCCAGATGGAAACACAGTTAAAAGATTTATACATGTTTAAACGATTTTCGGAAGTGGGCCTTATATAGAAGCTATGACTAATTATGGACCGATCGTTATAAAATTGGACCGAATGATTTGTTTCTATATGAAACATATTTGTGTGAAATATTTCTTGAACATTAAAATTTTTAAGAGAGTAATACCGTAGACAGACGACAGAGTTAATGCGCATTAAAATCTCACTAATTTGAATTAAGATTTTACCGTGACAGACGACAGTTTCTGCATTTAAACTGCATTTAGTAAACAGCTGTTTGTTTGTAAACAACTATTTAATTGTGAAAAAATTTGTTACGCATTTGGTGAAAAATCAGTATTTATTTGAAAAAAGCTGAAATTACTTTTGCTGAAACTGTTTCATAATGCAAAACTTTTTCACGCACTAGCAACCATCAACCTGAACGTGTTGCTACATGTGGGGACCGCAGTGGGACACTCTGAAATAAGAGAAAGGCAATTGTGGAAATCTATTTTTATTATATATTGAAATAGCTAAATGCAGTATAAATTCAGTTTGATTTTGTGTATTTACGTCTAACTTAATGCGCATTAAGATAGGATAATTCACGAGTTAATTTGAATTAAGACTGTTAATGCAAATTAACTGTGTCGTCTGTCTACGCTATTATGCTTTTTAATGTGATTTTCGGAAGTGGTTCTTATACGGGAGCTCATTTGGTCAATTATGAACCGATCTGCACAAAATTTGTAGATGTAATTGGGCTCCACGTACAACTAATTTGTGGCGAAATTTGTTTGGATACGTGTATAAATCAAACATTTATGACCGACAAACCTCTATTTCGGGAGGACATTTGAAATAATAAACCGATTTCAACCAATTTCCATTCCAATCCAAAAATATCTTAATTAAATTTTGATTAGATTTGAATTAAAAAATATGTTATTCTTCAATAAAGAATGACTTTTTATTCAAATAATTTTTTTTAATTCTTATTTCTTATTAATTAGGATTTTAGTGAATTAATAGGGCGGATCTACGAAACCTTGTTAGTGTTTTTTACTTCTAGTAAGTAGCCTTGCATCTCTCACGAATTGGTTTTAACTCTTTAAACAATGACGCTTTCAAGTTTCTCTGGGTGTTTATATTTCTTATAAACCATGGTGTTCCCTTCATGGTTCTAAGAATTTAGGATTGGGCCCTCTGTATAAGATGATTGTGATACTCCATAATTGAACTTTGTTTGATCTAAATTGGTTTTAAAGCAATCTTATATAACTGATTTTGCAATTAAGACTTAATTTAGATTGGTCGTTGATTAGCTAGTGCAGATTAGATTATTTTAGACAAATATAAAGTCTCTTAGCTTTTGTGTGGCGACGCAAAGTAAGGCGTCTGTCTATACATGTGCATGTCCAGGTATGTGCAAGGATCAGACGGTGGGATGTTCACGTTAATACAGTAAATCGGAAAGAACGCTTAAGTTTAAACACCTGTTTGATTTCATTTACACATATTATCCAATTTTTCAACCACATCTACAAACTTCTGCTATAATTTTCTAAATGACATACTTGCGGCCACATGAAAACTAAAGCTATGCGTCCACGATTGTCAGATATTACAACGTTGTCCGAAAAATGTTCAGAAAATGTCTAACAACCGTGTAAACTTAAAATGTTTGCCTTCCGACGTTGTAAGACATTCTAAGACATCTAAGAATCGTGTAAACACACATTTTTTTCATTGTTTTAAGACAATTGTCATATGTGCAAAGTTTATACATCTGCCAATGGCAGCATTGTCATAGAAATTATTTCTTAATGCAACTCTGTATATACATAAATAAACAAAAAAGTGTGCATTGATAACATTTTTGAAAAAAGTAGAAGAACATTAGAGAATTAAATTAAAGTGTGCATTAGGACATAAGCAGATAAAATGGTTCCAATCGCTCTTTTTTGTTCCATGACAATATTTAAAATTTTTAAACACACACACAACAATCTGACAACCGTGTGAACTGACAATTTCGGTTGACAGATAAATTCATTGTGTGACAATTGTGTGCAAATGAAATTGTTAGTTTTCTTACAGTCGTCTAAACTGACAATTTAGCTTTTGCTAAACAATTTTCAATGTCAGTATATTACTAGCACATTGCTAGATCTGACAACGTTGTAATATCTGACGATCGTGGACACATAGCTTAAGAACGATAGTGTTGTCTGCAAATGTAGAAACATATGATTAGATCAGATTCTAGTAATCTATGAGTAGTAGTAGGCATTGAATCTTATTATTAGACCTTTATTTATATTTATTATTGGTCTACTGGAGTATGGTACAGTCAAATCCTTAACTGGCTTTGGTATATCATTATAATTTGTAAAATTTTCTAATCTTTTGGAATAACACAAAGTTTCCAGATCGATTTAAGTAATACTGTTAGCACAATAATTGTTACATTACCTATAGATAGATTTCTAATTATGGATGGTGTTTTTAGATCATAGCCTGAAGACTTTCTGGGATTGAGATTGTCCTTTATAGTTTTTCGAAAATATTCAGATCTGGCTATGTGTCTGATAATGTATTCGTACATGGTGGTTTCTCTAATACAAGCACATTCATGAGGGAGTTTTGATAAAATACATTATTTAAATGTTCGGCGAATATCAAGGCTTTAAACTTTGAATTTCGTATCCAGGTGTCATTAGCTCTTCTGAATCACCTTATAGGTGTATCTAAGAGTGACTTAATATTTCCAAAGGCAAAAGTTTGTATGCTTTGTATTTGTTTACAAGCTTAAATTTAATTAATTTATTTATTCGAAGCACTAATTCATATTTCGTTGGTAAATTAACACCCTGGCCTACGATGTCGAACGATAACGTTCGCTTAGATAAGACTTAAGACACAAACTTTTTATCGTATCTATTTTTTTACTCAATCAAGTTTGTTTATTCCACAATCAAGTTTGTGTCTTAAGTCTTATCTAAGCGAACGTTATCGTTCGACATCGTGGGCCAGGGGGGTAAGCTGCTGTAATTCTGCTGCCAAATAAACTCAGAATGATAGATTCTATGGCGGGTATTTAATCTCTTATTGTTCGGAGAGTAAATGTTTATTCCTGACTTTAAATTTTTACGCTAATAAGGAAAATATATCGTGATACTAGAAATATCTCGATATTTATTGAACGTGTAGCAGTGCCCTATGATACCAAAGCATTTTTTCTTGTCGGTTTTAAAACCAATTCTGACAATATTGGTTTCTATGACACCCCTGATTGCTCAAATTTTGTAAAGCGAAATCTGTTTCTTAACCTAAACACAGATAATTTCTTACTGTTTCAAGATTTCGTCCTTTGATTTAACAAAATATTTTTGTTAATATTCTTTGAGTATCTTAAGGAAACAATTTGGAAACTATTTTGATTATTTTCCCACTACTTTGTTGCCAAGAAACCTCCCTGGGAAACAGTGTCAAACTAACTGCTTGTACAATATATTTGTCAAAAAGATTAATGCATTTTAACTCCAAAATTGGTAACAAACCCCAATTTATTATAAAGACAGTTAAAAACACACATACAAACACACCACACATAAATACAAGATGTCAGCTGTTTCCTTTTAAACTACCGTTGTCTAATGTTCGTAAGTTCGTTTGAAGATTGCTGTTCGAATCGGTTTAGCACACTGTATACCACACAACATTCTGTTGCAATGTTGACAGCGACAATATACAACAACACTATCGTTGTTGTCAACATCATCAGCAAACAACAACAGCAAACCAACCTAACAGCATAATTTTAGAGTACAAAGTTTTTGGAGATGAAAACATAAAACAATCTGTTTGTTTAGATTGATTATCTTTCAACTCTAAAGAGTTGAATTGTAACAACAATATACTAAACGAAAAACTTTGTTTGTTTAGTTTATTTTTGGTTGCACTAAAGTTTGGTCCGCAAATGTGGATTGTTTAACAGCTACTTGTTGCTGCCAGCCACTTAACATGCTGACTTTGCTGTTGACAAATAAATAAAGAAAATAACAATAATAATGTAGCTAAAGCTGTGTGGCACACTATGGCTTGTAGGGGCTAATAATTGTAAAATAAATTAAAGGTATTTGAACGAAGATAATTCGGATATTGGTTTTAGAGAATTATTTGTAAATTCAAACTTGAGAGGCTGAATGTTGCAGAGTGCGCAGAACTTTGCATCATTTGAGGTTTAGGAAAGTCTAAAAACTGATTTTTAACTGATTGACTCTGATATTAGTTGCACTCAAACTATAAAAACATTTGGCTGTTAAAAAGAAAGCTTCGCATTACATATATTTAAAACCATTAAAAACCAGCCCATGATGTGCGAACATTTAAAACAATCAGTTCTATAAATAATGTTTATAAGATCGTGACACTTGCTCAAATCTTTATGATCAGCCAAATTTTTTTTTTTAATAATTAACAAACAAAAACTGCGAAGATTTTGGCTTGTCTGCAGAAAACACCCAGAGTCTTTGGCGCGAATCGAACCCGCAACCCTTTGACTAATAGTCCGGCACTCTATCGCCTAGTCTATCGGGGCACTCATAAAATATTGATCGGTTAAGAAGATTTTTCGAATTAAATGACATATCACCAACGGCTTGCAATGATCTTCGTTGCCAAAATACTTTGCAGAAATAAAGAAAATCGACGGGCAAAAACTTCGTTTTTTACAAAGTCTTTCAAAAAAGAAAAAAGATTAACTTGCCTTAACTTAAAATATGGATCGTTATCCGTCACGATAATGCGAACTCCCACAGGATGGTTGATTAGTTTAAACAAGTTACATTCTTTCATAGCAGTCAGATAAAATTCAGTTAACATTCTCATTTTGTACCAACAAATTTGAGAATAAATTGTGAAATTGATAATTTTAACGACGGAATTTTCACGATCGGGAACATATTTCGTAGGGAAATTTCGGGAAAATCTTTATAAGGTTTCTTCTTTAAGTAACAATATTATTTCTCAACAAGTAAAACAGATTCGTTGCCATTTTAATGATTTGATTATATACAACAATTTTTGGGGAGAAAAATCAGAAGCTGGTAAATTGACACCTTTTAGGCATTCTGTAGTGATATGGATATAAAATTTGAGTACATTTTTTGTCAGATTCATTGACAAATTAATTATTTCTTCTTTAAAATTTAACAACTGAAGTGATGAGTTATTTTTCATGTGTAACAGAACTGAAGCTCCTAAACAACTGCCACAAATATCCCAGGCATCTAATATGTTTGGAGACCAAAACGCGGTTTATAATAGTTTACGATGTTAAATTAAGGAGTGTCTCAAGAAAAGTTTGTACACACTTTTTTACAATTACCCATCTAAGGTCCGACTTATCTCAAGAACGTGTACTTACTTCACTTTCAAAACGATATATTTTAAACTTACAATGTTTAGAATGAGTTATCGAAATACATACCTGAAAATAAAAAAAAAATGAGAATTAAAATTTTGGGAATTTTTTATTTTTTTTATTCAAGTGTAAACAAAAGTCAATAAAATAATCGTTTACATTTCAGTTAAAGGTGTTTAATTACTTCAAGCGTCGACCGAAGTTACATCATACTTGGAAAATCAGAGAGTTATAGGTATTGCCGATCGATAATTACAAATTAATGTAAAGCAATAAAAGAATTTGATACTTTTATTATTTTTAGAAATACATTTTGATTGCCTGAAGCTAGTACAAAAATTCAAATATTTTCGAATTTTAAATATATTCGAAATCGGTCAAATAAACATTCAAAATAGGTGCTACTTTGGGATTATTAGGTCATTAGAAATTAAACTCTAGATTCGGCGAATAAAATATTATTCGAATAAATATAAACGAATAATCGTTCAAAAATAATTAAATTATAGAAGAATTTTATGAAAACACAATAAGGAAATTTTGGTAAAATTTGTAATTTTCAAAACGAATAAAAAAATTAATCGAATAATTTTTTAACGAATAATCGTTAAAATTCGGCTTATAATCATAAAAACTGTTAAAAGTTAATATAATAATAAACTGATTAATGTCACAATGAAAAATATGAAATAAAATAAAATTTTTGTAGCGAATAACAAATTATTCGAATAATTATTAACGAATAATCGGTAGGAAAATAACTAATTTATAACAAAACCATTATATTAACTGCTAAATAAAGAAATTTTTGGTAAAATTTTTGATTTTTAAAACGAATAAAAAAATTAATTGAATAATTTTTTAACGAATAATTGTTAAAATTCGGCGTAGAATCGCCAAAACTGCTAAGAGTTAATATAATAATTAAACTAATTAATGTCACAATGAAAAATATGAAACAAAATAAAATTTTTGTAGCGAATAAAAAATTATTCGTATAATTACTAACGAATAATCGGCAGGAAAATAACTAATTTATAACAATCCCTTTATATTAACTGCTAAATAAAGAAATTTTGGTAAAATTTTTGATTTTCAAAACGAATAAAAAAATTAATCGAATAATTTTTTAACGAATAATTGTTAAAATTCGGCGTAGAATCGCCAAAACTGCTAAGAGTTAATATAATAATTAAACTAATTAATGTCACAATGAAAAATATGAAACAAAATAAAATTTTTGTAGCGAATAAAAAATTATTCGTATAATTACTAACGAATAATCGGCAGGAAAATAACTAATTTATAACAAAACCTGTATATTAACTGCTAAATAAAGAAATTTTGGTAAAATTTCAGATTTTCAAAACGAATAGAAAAATGAATCGAATAATTTTTTAACGAATAATTGTTAAAATTCGGCTTAGAATCATAAAAACTGTTACAAGTCAAACTAAACTAATTAATGTCACAATGAAAAATATGAAATAAAATAAAATTTTTGTAGCGAATAAAAAATTATTCGTATAATTACTAACAAATAATCGGTAGAACAATACCTAATTCATAACAAAACCATTATATTAACTGCAAGATAAAGAAATTTTGGTAAAGTTTTTGATTTTCAAAACGAATAAAAACATAATTCGAATAATTTTTTAACGAATAATCGTTAAAATTTGGCAGGAGAATCTTTAAAAATGGTCTAAATATGTATAACAATTAAACTACCTAGTCTTATAATGAAAAATATTAAATAATCAGCCCTATCGTGAATAAAAATTCCACATGAAATGTGTTTCCTTTTAATTTTTTAACATTGAATTTTCATAGGAAAAATGTGAAAAGGAAACACATTTCATATGTAATTTTTCTTTACGATAGGGGTGAATATGAATTTTTTTTTAGCGAACAGTACATACTCGTACATTGCTTATCATACCCATCCTGAAATAGGGATAATGAAAGGTCAGATGAGTAATGGCGGCAGTGATCTATACAAAGATTCTTCGTAGGTATTATTTCTTAAGTTTATAATGGATTTTGTCTTAAACTGAACATGACCATATAAATAAAATAACAATGAGTTCCTTGTAATGAGTTAAGTAACGCAATTCTGCACTTAGCTTGCTTTTAAAAGTCTTATTGCTGTAAATTGTAAGTTATTGTTATTGGACAATTTCCCATAGTGCACGTTATTACTATTATAATATTAAACAGAAAAAAGTAACAAAAAGTTTGCATATTTTATTCTAAAAGAGATTTGTTTGCATGACTTTATTTAGTCATTTTGTTAAAAACAATTGTTTGATTTTTTTTCATTTTAGCCGTTTGATAATTTATAACAAGCATTTTTCTCTAACATGTTTTTTTTTCGAAATAAAATTTTAGCATGTAAATAAATTTTATTTAAAATTTTCTTTACATTTTATATATGTAAATAAACAACTATGGCTGACTACACCTACATTTTTGACAAAAATACACAATAAAGCAACAACCAACCAACATGCAATAATTGTTTAACAAAATATTTATTTCAAAGATTTTAGATGCAGTTCACTTTGAAAAAAAAACTTACAATTATAAAGGTGTTTCTGGCAATCCACGATGATTGTGAAAAAAATTGGTTTATGACCATTGAATAAAAAAAGAAACGCTAACTCGAAAAGAATTGAATTCATTTAAATTACTTGACAGTGTTTAAGATACAATTAAATGATTGGATTTACTGAATTTTTTTAGTTGCAAAGTCGTGTTTATTTTAAATATGTATTGCTATTAAAAGTAATTAAAGGTTATTATTTTATAATCAAATAATGCAAGATTTTGATTTAGAACAAATTTAATAAACAGTACTCAGAACAAAACAGTTTTGTTGTGTCAAACAAATGATACAGTTGTTTAGTTTTTCTAATTATAAATTAAATTTTAACTTTTAATTGCATCTGCTCTAATGTCTGCATTACTACATTACTTTTATCTTAATATATTATTGCAAAGACATCCATAAATATGACACAGAAAAACCCCCGAATATATGGACGCAGATTAAAATTTTTTTAAAAGTATTCAAGACCCAATTGCAAAGCTATGTTAGGGCGAATCCGAATTTGAACCAGTTTACTAAAATATTGTTAAATTTTGAGAATATATTTAAGAAATTAAATTGGATAATTTTAAGATATTCAGGAAGATTAAAAAAATTTCAAGGGGAAGGTAACCTAAAAAATGCTGTTTTGTAGAAAATTCTCTTTCAGTTTTGGTTTTAGAAAAAATGTAGGACGATTCAGAAAACGGGAACAACTATTAACACAGTTCAAATGTCTTTAGACTTAGACGCTTTTTAGAAGTACCAAGAAGGCGTCACATATACTATATATAATATATAAAGATCCCAATACGCCAGGAGATTTCAATGGATGGAGAACCGAAACATTCGAACTGCTATCCATTTTCTGTGTTATGGTGATGATGAATACGAGGACTGTAGATCCACATAAGTGAACTGGTAGATTCCATTGTGAGCGAGGATAAAACAATATGATATTGTAACACCCTTTAAGTCAAAAGATCATGATGGCATTTCCTTAGCTTTGAGAAAATACCTAAACAATAACGGCAAGTTACAGTGGTATTTAGATCCAAAGCCGCAATAACCTCTCAGTCGGTCATAACTTTTTACTGACAACACTGAAAAGAAAGATTGATGTCCATGTCATTAATCATTAAACAGCCTTGCACGACGTTGTTGGTACTATCGATGATACTCGACGAAATATAAGCTGTAATGTCATTATTTTTTAATACAGAAAGTGTCTGAGCCTTTTACACCTGTAAGAAGACCTTTGAGTAAAAATGGCGTCTCAAAAATTATATATTATACTTGTTTAGTCTAGACAATAAACTCTATTCACTCTTCCGTCTTGTCTGGAACTATAATAAACATACTTGCACTTTTATCTGAAACGATTAAATTGATCATTAGTCAGGCGGTCTTGGCCCATTACACATCGCACCATTATACTAAGCGCATGATAACGGAATTCGGATATTCGCGTTTTAATTACAACTCGGATTTTACAAAAACAGATATTGGTGCGTGAGTTTTATTTGATACTAACGTTTTCCAAGCGGAAAATATAATACTATAATTCAATCTAAAGTCATCGTCCATTGACATCTACATGGACAGTCTATTAGTATGTACTCAGTTCCAACATTGTGAACTGAAAATGTTTAATCATCATGTCAAGATATAAATGCAAGAGAATGCCGACTAATGTGCAAATAACATTGCCATTAGACGAATTTGTCGCGAGCAGGGACATACAAGTATGTTCACATCTCCTTGGCTGTAAATATTATCAAATATACATATGAATGGGTATTCAGGGAGTCGACACACCAGACCATCGGTGTTACGATTGCCACTAACAGAATACTTTGGCAAGCCACTTTCTTTTGAATTTTGGCAGGAATTCGAACAGAGTTTATATAGATGTTTATAAATGAATGTACATATGTCGGCACTAGAGTTTCGTGTTCGGTTTAAACCGTAATCGCTTTTAAATTTTGTTTAAACCGAAACTGCGATTTTAAATTTTGTCGATATTGTTGGAACGTGCGGGGTGTGAGCCACGAAATAACTACTAGAGGTCTGCACAAATGTATTTGGCAGCCAAATGAGTGTTGTGTGTGTATTTGATTTTCAATTCAAATGTGTAAAAAAAATGAGAACTAGTCATTCACGTCCAATCATTTTAAATGAAAGATCAACACAACACCGTTCATGAAAAAGTGAAACACATACAATTACACTAATTGTGTGTGCGTCTCAATTATATTGTATTGCTTGATAAACTCAAATTCATACATCTCACAATAAAAAAAACCTGTGTGAAGTTAAAAATCACACAATTCCTTCGTGTATTTGTTGTCTTTCTTATTTTGTTAAAATTGGATTTCCCCTATTTAATAAATTTTCCTAACGTTCTTTGTTTTGATACGGGCGTTTACTAAGTTTTTGTGTTTCGGTTGCCTAGCAGTCTTGTTTTTTTCTTTAGTTTGGATTTACATAAATACAATTGTATTTACTCGTGTAAAACAGCATATTTGTTATTTACAGTTGAATCAAATATTACTCTCACAACACTCACATAATGAATTGAATGCTTTGCACAATATGTTATTTCTTACACACAATAAATTTTGTGTGATTTTTAAATCACACACAACACACTACTTGCTAGTTTGATGTGTGAATTCATGTGTCGTTTAATCGCACACATACAGAACTCTAATAACTACTGTAACAATGCTTTGAACGAAGAATCTGTTAAACATCATCTGTGTAAACTACTCGTTCTACAGGAGCGCAGACTAACAGAATCAGAGTAAGGGTGTGTTTATAATTAACATAAGTTATACATCATTTTATGGATATGACAATGAGCCTCAAAGTATCCTAAAGTACTCAAAATCTTAGGGCGGGCCATATAGCCTAGTCTATCTTATGGTTGCAGGAAAAATTCTTATATACCTTAATGGATTAAAATTCGGATAATAATATTATTTACACAAAAATTTGTTATGTTTATTACATAAAGTCCATTAAAACCAACAACTATTAACAATTTTTAACAGTTTTCATTGTAATTATTACAACAATTATTGATTTAATTTAGCGATATTAAAATATTTATTATTAATAACTCTATATGAAATTAATCAATTAACTGAATGTCTGTCTGCTTGTCTGTCTGTCTTTGCACATATAATATTATGTATGATTGTGTTTAAAATTGCATTTTATTTATGATTTTTAAGTACGATTATTAACCGTTTTCTACTGAATTATGACCACAAAATCGTATGCGATCAACCAACCAAACAGCCACCATTCACTTTATATGATTTAAATATATTTATTTTGCATAAAAACCACAAACACTTTGGTTTTAATAATACTCGTAATTTTTATTATTCGATTTTGTTATTTCCTTTTTATTATGGTTTAAATTGTTTGGCTGGCCGATCGTGTCATGCTACAAAATGGAATGGAAATTCAATCTTAATTTTGTTTGTAATTTAAATCAAATTTAAGATTTACAGTATAAAATCTATATGAGTTTTCTGTTTGGAGTTGGAGTATGGCAAAAATAAAGGAGGTCAGAAATTATTGATAATGACACAACATACCGCAAAGAAATATTTATAGGTAAAACATACGAGATCTGTTCAAAAAAAGTTGTTATTTAAATTTTTTTAAAAATTATTTATTTATTCATCAATAACTATCTTGTCCCATTTAAAGTAGTCCCCCTCAGATATAATACACTTAAGCCAGCGTTTTTTCCAATCCTTGAAGCACTTCTGAAATGCGTTTTTTGGTATCGCCAACAGCTGCTGTTTTGATTTTTCTTCTCAATTGTAGCAAAACGCTTTCCTTTCATCGGTGTCTTCAGTTTTGGGAAGAGGAAATAGTCAGCGGGGGCCAACTCAAGTGAATACGGTGGTTGAGTTTTGGCCAAACGGTTTTGTTTTTGGCCAAAAACTTACGCACAAGCATCGATGTGTGAGCTGGTGCGTTATCATGGTGCAATATACATGATTGGTTTTTCCATAATTCTGACGAATTGCTTTGCGCAAATGGCGCATAACTTCAAGGTAGTATTCCTTATTGACCGTCCGACCTTCATGATGCACCACGCCATTGCAGTCGAAGAAAACAGTGAGCAAAACCTTCAGAGTTGGCCGAAATTTACGTGGTTTTTGCTCTTCTGGACGTTTCCATTGGGATGATTAGGCTTTGGTTTCAATGTCATAGTCATACAGCCATGATTCGTCACCAGTTATGAGCTTTTTGAGGAAATCTGGATCGTCGTTGACGATATTCAACAACACCTGAGCGATGTCCATGCGACGTTGTTTTTGCTCAAAATTTAACAATTTTAGAACAATCTCCACTGCCGCACGTTTCATGCCTAAAACATCCGTAAAAATTGCTTGGTATGAGCTGAACGCAACCTTTCTGCAACCAGCAGACCTTTCTGATAGTGATTCGACGATTATATAAAATCATTTTCTTCACTGCTTCAATGTTTTCATCGGTTGTTGACGTGCTCGGGCGACCAGGACGAGCATCGTCATTGACATCTTCTCGGCCTTCCTTAAACCAGTTATATTACAATTGAACTTGTGTTCTGCTCATAGTAGCCACAGTCAACATTTCAAATATCCTTGCGCATTTAAATTAATTTCTTACACAAAACTCAATACAGTTTCTTTGATCCATTTTTTCGAATAGTAAAAAATCGAAGAGCACACCAGAACATGACTAAAATGGCTGATATTACCAACATATTTAACAGAAAATAACGGTTATTTTTTGATCAGACCTCGTACAATCATGCTATTGTATGCATGACTACATGCTGGCTGCCACTCCCTCTAATGCAGATCAATTTATTTGAAAATGAAAAATTTACATTTTCGTATTTTTTGGGTGAGATCAATAAATGCTGATTTAAACAGATTTAAGATAAAATATTCAATTTGTTGTTGTAGCAGCGAATTAAATTATTTTTTTTTTCTTTTGAAGTAAAATAACTTACGGATCAGCAAACTGTTTAAAAATACGGGAAATTATGGGGATTGAAATAAGTAATTTCAGATTTGGAAATTGCGATGTAAAAAGCTGGGTCTATGACAGATCAGAATATACAGAAAGGTTTATCTTTAAATCATGAGTTATGTATTCATTGACATTTGTTAAAATAATGTCAAAAACGTAGTATTCACTTTTCGCAATTCCGCTTTCACACTCTTCCCTTCTGACTCTTCATGTCCGCTTTCACACTCAGTAATTCTCACTCATCCATGCAAGTATTTTTAGGTAAGAAGACAAAAGAGAAAAAAGGGCTACAAACGGTAATAGTAAATTTTCTTCTTTCCTTTTGTTTTTTGCTTTCATGCATGTTGATTTGCATGAAAAAGAACGCAAATTGAATTGCCGAGTGTGAATGAAATGGCAAGTTCAAAAGATAATTAAACAAAAGTTGGCCATTTAATACTAAAGTGCGTGAACCAGGACTTATTAATGACTTGTGAAATTTTGTATGAATACCACAAGAAAAAAACAAAGCATACAAAATGGAAAATCTGTTAAAAAGCAACCACCGCTAAATCTTTCGTATTATAAAGGATTTGTGGAAAACAAACAAGGTTCTGACAACGAACAATTATCAATATTGACTTATTTAGGCTTCATAATGTAGAATATTTTAAATTTAAACCAAATATCCAATTTACTTGAAATTAACATTTGTTAAAAAAAAAGTTTTCTTATTTTCCTAATCACTTGTTTAATGTTTTAAAACCTGCCCTGAATTTTTTAATGTAATTTAAACTTATTTAAACCACAAAACTTTTCACATACCACAAAACGCAATGTACAGTAACTCACAGCTTATTTCATGCAGAGCATTTTCTTGAGAGAAAAATAAAACTAACAGGAAATTTAAAAAGAAATGGATGAAAAACAAAATTATTTTATTGCAAAAAAATACTTTTTAATAATTAAAATTAAAAAACAAAAAATGCTCGTTCTTCACGTCACAGCTTAATTTATGCAGGCACGTGTTGGTTACGAAAACTTGAAATTAAAACTGGCACTTACAACCGATTTAATATTTGATTTGATAGCCTTTATTATCAACAACAGATTTAAGGCGATTTGGCATAATTGCGACCAGTTTTTGGGTAATACTCGGCGAAATATTCGACCACTCCGTCAATAGCTCTTTATTTTTAAACATTTAAAAATTTACCATAAATTTTCGATAACATGCTGGCGGTGTCATCAAATGTGGGCATTTATATATCGATGGTCTCATGTAGAAAGGCCCTAACTCGCATATTTGATACTTTACAGGAGAAGGTAAAAACATAAAAGAAACTGTAATATTCAACATGTAACTTTTTTTGTACAACTGCTTATAAAAGCGTTATTTTTACACTATTGCAATAAATTTTTGTGAGGAGGTGTATTTGCGTTATATGCATTGGAATCGCAAAAAAAACAAATTTCGAAAAAATAGCGAGTTAGGGCCTTTCTACATGAGACCAACGATATAAGCCTTGTTTTGCACAATACCCGATTTGTGGATCATTATTCTGGTAAAATCGAAAAGCTGATCTTTTACCCAGGTTCTCTGCGCTTTTCAGGAAGTTGTCCTTCAGAATCTGAAGGTACTTAAACTTGTCCGTGGTTGTTTCAACAAATGTTAGATTCCCAATACTAGCAGCTGACACCCAGAGCCAAACCATGACACTACCACCACCATGCTTCACTGTTGCCTTTAGGTTTTCTTTGTTGAGTTCTGTATTTGGTTTCCGGCCAAACATGCGACATGCCATCCGAACCGAATATATTTGCAACTTAGATACATCGGCGAAGATGACCGAATTCCAAAATGCAGGTTCCTTACTCGGGGTCATTAAATTCTTGTTGGCGCTAGACACGACAAATAGCTTTAACGCAACATTGTTTGCCCAGGTCATATTTCTTAAAATGTGTCGCTCATCTTGCTCATTGAAAATTTTATTAGTGCCTTTCTGCCTGTGCTGTAGACCCGATGGATGAAGCGCTCAATGATTTTTTGGACTGTGGAAGCTTTAATGCTAACCATTGCTAATATTTATCGCTATCAGTGGCCATTTTGGAAATGCTTTGCAACCAATTATAGTTGTTTGCGGACTCATTTCAACTACTTGAAATTGACACTTGACACTGTCGGACTCACAATTCAACAGAAAATTTTGAGGAAGTAGAAAAAAAAGAAAAACGAAACACCAACAATGCTGCATTGAGCTTTTGGTATAGATGAAATTGACTGCATAAAATAAGCTGTGACGTGAAAAACGAGTAATATTTTGTTTTTTAGTTTTAATTATTAAAAAGTACATTGTTTGCAATAAATTACTTTTGTTTGTTAGACTATAGCATTTAATATTTAAAATGATTCCAATTTCTTTTTTAAGTTCCTGTTTATGGAACTTTGAAAACAAAAAATGCACTGCATTAAATAAACTGTGAGCCACTGTACGTACGAATGCAGCAAAACGACTTAACTACACAACGACAATGATGACGTCAAATTTTATAAAACTTAAAGCAACTACTAACTACTTTTGCCAGTGTTGCCAGAAAACGAATTTCAAAATATGCTAAAACTTGAAAAACTAAGTGCTAAAATGTTCTACAGAGGAAAAAATTAGTGCTAAATTTTTTCAATGTAACAATACAATTTTTATTTCAAATGTTACAAATATAAATTATAGTTTTTTCTAATTTTGTTCATAACAATTGTTGACTTGTTTTAAAGAAAGAAATTTAGTGGAAATATTAATAAAAGTTATTTTTTTTTTATTTCTCCAAAAGTATTTTTTGGAGTAAAATAGTGAAATTGTTTCGAAAAAAATTCTTTTTTATCAAGAATTTAGCATAATTTTTAAAAACTTCAATGCATTATCGAGAAACAAAATGCTAAATCTAGCAGTGAAAGTGCTAAAATGGCAACACTGACTTTTGCAAACAATATACATATGTATGTACATATGTATAATTTAAAGATCGATTAGGAAATGAAATAGAGACAAATATTTATTAAAATCCTATAATTTAAAACCACTTGAACAGCTTGTACTCGTTCGTACTGCATGTATCATTAAAGACATTCAAATAAATTGCTTTTAACAATAAAAAACTGAAAAAACACTATTATTAAATAAACATTTAGAAATTTTGCCCAGCGAATGAGTAAAAAAAACTTGACTAAAATGCAATTAATCTATCAGTGTTTTTTTTTTTTTTTTTTTATTAAATTCACAAAGCGAAAAAACCGCCATTACATAAATTAAACAATTGAAACATGAATTTAAATTTAATTTAACAGCAAATTACAAAAAAATTAAACATATTTTCTTTGTGTTTTGTTTTTTCTTTTTAACATTGCTGTTGTTGTTTTTTTTTTTGCTGCAAACAATTTAATATTTAATATTTAACATTTCAATTGAAACGCATTTTCGCACTATATCGCTCTGGGTGCTACGTGTGCAGCTAAATCTGTATTGATTTATTTATGATGTTGTTGTTGTTCGCTTCAAACAAATTACCGTTCACTTATTGGCAGATGTAGACATAATAAAAACAACAATAATAACAATATGAAGACAACAATAACAACCAAAAATAAATGAATAATAAAATTACAACACTACATGTGCATTGAATGCGTGTGGGCGCCCGTTGGTGGTCATTGCTGTCGTTGGCCGTTCCACATACGACTTTGTCGTTGTGTTTATGATTTGAGGTAATGCACTCAGAGAAAATACTAGTTGGTTAAATCATGAAACAAATCATTGCCATCCATATCAACAATAATTTTTGCCCAGCTAGTCATTTTTCTAAAAAGCACTTACTGATAAAAGGAGGAGACCTTTGGAGCAATGAAAAGCGCTAATTTGGCAAAGCTGGCTGTAAAAGCCAAGTGAAAGGATCATTTGGATAGTTACCGATGTAAACAAAAAATATCTAAATTTTGATCTCAATTTTAATAGGAATTACACAATCAAATCTTAATTAAAATCTTAATAAAAATCTTTTGAAATTAATTTAGAATGGTTTCCTCACGGTGACTGCTATAGAACGTTTATTTGCAGAATAAATACAAAAACATTGGTACTTTTAATATTGATGAATGGCGATTTAAGTGTATTTCAGAGCTATGCAAATATTTTAATAAAGTGTTTTAAAGCAAGAACTTTACTTTCCAACAGGGAAAGTCTAGGACAATTTAACTTGTTAACATATCAGTAGTAGAAGCTTGGACAATTGTTCCAGATATGTTTAAGTTTAACGTAGGTACCTGCCTTTAAGGCCTAAACCGCAGGGCGCACTCAAACGCAGGGTGAACTCGGCTCACCAATGCATTGTATGTCCAGAAAGAACTTGTATGAACTTGCCAGAAACATACAATTAGCAATTTCGGTTATATGACTGTAACGATCAATGTAAAGAACATCCCTGCCATCCGTAGTTTAGTCAGTTAGCTGGACCCAGGACAATTACTAGAAGAGCATCAATCGCTACACTGCATTGACCGATCACTGCCAAGAACGAAGATCAGAATTTACTGCGGTTGCTATAGGTCGCATATCTAAACTCGTCTAAAGGCGGCCCGTCAACACAACAATTGCCACGAAAGCCAAAATTCCCATACATTTCCTGAGCTTTCAATGGCTCTGTTGTTGTTCAACAACAGCATCTAGGACAATTTGGTGGACCGAAATTTGCTGCTCAAACAAACATCAGTCTTTTAAACAACTGCAATTCTCCTCGCTTTGGGTATCAACTACTAGCCACTACGTGAACCCCGAAGGGACCTCAACCAATTACCAGTTAGAGGACCTGCACCGCAATAGTTAAATAAGGAACAAGTCCCCTAATTTAGTACTACTCTAGTCAGCTTGAAGTTTTATTGGATGTTAAAATTAATAATACTTTATCTAGTTTCGAACCCCTGCCAGCTCATGGCACCGGTGTCTCCATATCTCTCTTCGGGATTGAAATAGCGTCAAGGTGATGAAATTACACCCGGACATATTTCTTCTGGGGGTGACAATTGTTTCAATTTCGCCGAAAATTCACTTTGAAAATGGTGATATTCGTGATATTTTCTGACAAAATTATCGTTCTTCTGAGATCACTCTTAAGAATTTGGTCCAATCGCCTAACTTCTCGAAATTCCATTGTTAATAGGTCACTGTATCAGGCGATTTAACACTAGTGGATTATTTTTTGGGGGGCTATGTTAAAAACAGAGTCTATATAGAGTCAATATAAACGATTCCAGCCTTAAAATTTAAATTTTGACCAAACTGTAATTAAAAATTGTGATAAAACAATCGACATCACGTCGTCTGAAATAATTTTTTATGTATAATTGTTAAGTGTTTGTAAAGGTTTGCCAGGAAAACATTGACTGGAATTATATATTTCACTTACGTTGGGTTCGAACAAAAAAAGAATGTTTCTTATAATGAGGCATGCGCTCTTCTGATAATCGTATGCGTCGAATGAAAACACGTGTATAGTTTTACGAATACTCTGTTGAAACACCCTATTGATCAGTAATATAAGGATAAACAGTCCACGTTTTTATGATATTCCAAAGTATGAATAATCTGCAGCTCTTCGCCTGGGGAATTATATTCCATTTTTGAATAACTAAAAAGTCTCTTTTATAAGATCAAAGATATGAAGATATGGGTAACGAACATCACCATTTATTCTCGTACCTAGAATTAAAAAGTTATCTGAATATCTAAGAGTTTTGTTACCCATAAAAATAAAACTATCTGACCATTTGTGTGTCAATAAGCAAAACTTTTTCCTAATTATATTTGAGAATCTAATCTCAGAAAGAGTTGGTCTAGGGTCAAACGACTATGAGTCGAAAATGTTTTCGTAGATGACAACGAACAAATAAATTCAATTTGAAGTGATTGTTAATAAATCAGTCATGTAAACTAAATAAGGAAAGAATAAAGAACAAACCTCAGGAACACCATCTATTACTACCTTTATAGTATAGGGTGTTTTTTTAGATGTATAGAACTTTGAGTTGTCAAGTAAGTTATGTTTTGTTTCGTTTGGCATTTGAACATGAATAGACTGACGTTTCCAAATTGTGCAAATTTATTTTCAAAATCATGGTTCGGTGTTTTTTTAGATGTACGAGTATATAATTTGAAATGGAATAAAACAAACATGATTTTTTTTTAAATTGATATGAAATTAATTTATTTGAAAGATAATCTTCTGGCATTATAATTTAAATATGACTTCTGGCATATGACCGCCACGACTGGCTCAGACATAGTCTAATCTGGAGGTCCAATTTTCAATAATTTTTCCAATAACGGCAATAACGCGGCGACTGATGTTCTTTAATTGTTAAATCAAACATAAATCACTTGACAGCTGACAAATTGGTCGCCTGTTAAAAAGTGTTGCCAAGTTCTATACACCTAAAAAAAGCACCCCATATATCCGTGAAGGAAACTTGAAATATAACGAGAAAATTCTACCACGACATCATGCCATAATCAGTCCAGTGCGAGTACCTTGCAATCCCAAATCAATCTTCTGAAGGAAGAATAGTCATTAGGTTTCAAGTTGAACCATCACTGGGGAAGCGGTAATTCAAGTGATACAGTTAAACATGATATCTACAATCATCAAGGGCGCAGGAAATATTGCGATTGTACCTTCCAACCATGAAAGAAGCCAAGATTTAATTTCAAAAAGATTGTTTAATGGAAAAGCCTGCGATGAGGCTTTTCAGGAAAATATTCGCCACAAAATGGCTTTCTGTTTAGCTTTATTGACAATACAATCATCCATTAGAAGAGGAGGAATTAAAGTGCCAGTGGTGTTCAGAATCCTCTACGGGATATCAGGTATCATAACACGTATGCGATTGTCGTAGCCTTTTGCAATCAAGTATGCTTGTCTGTCTACGTTGCTCAGTATGAGCATTTGTATTTCTGTGCCAATTTCAAAATGCCATCTATTTTGCTCTAACTGCCTCGGAACAAATTCTAATAAACCAACATTTATCCTGCAGTTATCAATGTGTTGGCAAGGCACTATTGAAATACCAAAGATTGGGCATTTTTCATTTTTTAATCTATTGTTATGAAGATAAAAATAATTTTGATAAACAATAAATTCTAATCGTATGTTTCGACAATAAAGATTTATTTTCTAATGTATAAGTTTTTTATATTCGAAAAACTCATATAAAAAGCCACCAACTAATTTGGCCAACTGGGTTTTTCTGTGGCTTTAAATCGATTTCGGCAATCTCGAGTGAACTCTTGCAATTACGATTTAAAACACTTATCAGCTTAATCGTATGAAAAATGCAAGTTGTGTTGTAATCGAGACACGACAACATTTTAGTGTTGTAAACGATAATCAATTTATTTGTATTTGAAACATTTCTCCAAGTGTACTGGATTACTTGCATCTTGCAATAACCTTAATGTGTGAAATCACCAAGACATGAATGGATCAGAGTAATTTACAAAATGATTTAGCTGACAAAATATGCATAAAATAGAAGAAAAAACCTAAAGATACACAACATCTTTTAAGATTAAAACAACTACTTAAAGCGACAGTTAGATCAAAACCCAAACGCAAATTTAAAAAAAATCTACCAACTATTATGCAGCAAACAACTTGGTCAATGGAGTAAATAAAATTTACAAAAGAGCTAAAAAAAAACTTAACATTGACATGCAAATAATTTATGGATTTTGTGTAAAGTATTCATAAAATATATTTACGAAAAATGACACCAGATAAAAAGGCGTTTGAAATGTATGCCAGCCAACAAAAATTTTAATGAATGGAAAAAAAAGAAGTCCAAACAATTTTGTTTTTACATAATGTGTCATGATAAATTAACGTTTTAAAATGTTTAAAGCGGTTTCTTGTTCGATTTTCGAAATCAATGTGGGCACGAGAGCTGCAGTACTATTGCAAGAACAGCATCAGCATTTCAACCATGATGAGTTTAAGTAGGAAAGTGTGAATGGGATAGCTGGCTGTGTGTGTGTGTGTGAGTGAGATGTGCTGACAAGGAGAGCTGCCTCAAGGAAATTACATTATTTAGTGTCTTGTAATACAAGTATCAGTCAATTAAAACTCAAGTTCTGTCAAATGTTCGGGATTTCCTGTGAAGTAATTCGCTTGAATATTTCCTACAAAAATGTCCCCATTGAAATCTCTGATCAGTTGTGACTTGACACAAACAAAGTTAATTGAAATACAATTTCCATGTTGCAGGTAAATAAAGATTGATGTGTAACTTTTCCAAGATTGATTTAACATTAAAATTAACATAAATAAATATTTTTGTGATTTTTAATTAAATGATTATAATTGTAGAATTGTGATTTCCAAAGAATTGCCTCGCAAATAAAAACCAACAACAATCTACAAATTAAAACGTATAAATCGCAGAAATATTATACGTTTTCGTTCAACATCAATGTGCCGGAACATGGGAACCTTTAATTAAATAATGAAACATGTCATTTATTTAATATTTATGTTTTTCCTTTTGTTTTGTATTATATGCCATTAATCATAAACTCAAGAGTAGTCATAACTCTTGGAGAGTGGAAGTGATCTCAATTTAACAAAATACGTATGTTAGTTTTTTACTTTAAAACCGCGCCAGTCAGCCAGAAAACCAGCCATTCAGTCTGCAGTTATATTTCGAGTTTTAATAATAATGATTTTATTTTGTATTTTTAATGTATAAAATAATAAATAACGAACAGCTATAGAGACAAACCAACAAAAAAAAAAACGAGGGGGCTGCTTTTTTTTAAAGTAAATTAAAAGTATTTGGGAGTTGATACTTGACAGCTGGCACCTGTTATTACTGCAATACACTCTTCGATTATATATGTATGTACAGTGGTGGACTTATCATTAGAAACGACTTTTCAGCATACATATTTGTTCATATATGTATTTGAAAACTTTAGTTCAACATATTAAAACTAACAATTAGAAATAGTAAAGTAACAAGTTATTATTAAGTTAAAAATAAAAATAAAATTCACAGCATCAATATTATTTTCTGGAAAATTAACTTAAACGACAAAAAACGCAATTTCAAGTTGGTCACATAATTAGAAACTAAAAAAATATATACAAAAAACCTTAGGGAGGTTTAATAAAGCGCACCTATCCTTGTTTTTGACAACATTCACCAGACTTTTTGGTAAACTCTTAATTAAACTCTGGCATGTTTGCAAGATATATGGTGTTCCAGCTTTGTTGCACCAACTGAAACAATTCATCATTATTTCTTGGATTTTTGTCTATTAGGTCTCTTTTTACAATTGCCCATAAGTTTTTAATTGTGTTAAGTTCAGGACATTGGGGTGGCCAGTCAAGAACATCAATATTTTGATCCAAAAGCCAACACTTCACTAATCGTGAAGTGTGTTTTGGGTCATTATCATGCTGTATTTGACGGGCATATTCTTTTTCTTTTACATTTTCTAAAATGTTTTTATATTGTTACTGATCCATTATTCTCTGGACCCACACCACGCTAAGAAAAGGCACCTCAATAGACCCGCCACCGTGTTGCATTGTTTCAACAGTGTACCTAGGGTCAAAAGCACGTGTAATATACGATTTTCCATCAGATTGGAACAAGTTAAAATTAGATTCGTTGCTCCAGAGAACTCTATTCCAGTAAAGTGGATCTTTTCTGAGTATTTCTTTTGCAAACCGCAACCGCGGTTGTTTTTTGAGACATGATTTTTTTTTTGTGCACTTTCATTTGTCATTTAAATGTCTTCTTATTGTCCGTGTGGATATTTCTACGCTTATTTGCTGTCCAATTTCAACCTTTATTTCGCGCAAAGATAAAAATGGATTTTTTTTACTGGCTCTACAAATCACTCTATCTTCTGCTAGCTGGCGTTGCAAACTTCTTTGTATTTTTTTACAAGTGAATTACACCAAATACCATTTTTTAAGCTTATAGTTTATGCAATAGCAAACATTGAACATTTTTCAATTTGGTTATACTGCACAATTAACCGTCTAATTTCTGGAGTACATGACTTAATTTTACCAATTTTCAAAACTAAACTGCAGCAAAATTATTACAAGTTAATCTATTGTTTAACAACTTATACTCACTTTGTTACTAATATATAGAAAGTTTAAAAGTTGAAGAAAAAAATGCGCGTTTCTAATTACGTGGCCAGCAAAAAAAAATGTGAAAATTATATTTTTTTTATTTTTTTAATTTAACTTAGAACTCAACGTGTTGTGCATCAATTTACAGTGTAGGCCTTTAAAGAAGCTACATAGCGATCTTATCATTGTTTCTAATTTTATGTCCACCACTGTATGTCTGTATGTATTACCTGTTATTTCCAAAATATTTTTTAAACATTTGACTGCCTCAAGTGCCAAATGGATTAACTCCCTAAAACATAAAATAAAATAAATACTGAACAAACATTTTATTGACATGTCAACAAATTAATACACTTTATTACGACTACTATATACTCGTATATTGTCAGTATTACTTAAAAATTATCCACTAATGATAGATAGGCTTGTACTCTGAAGTAGTATATTCTTCACATCTTGTCTTAAGATAGACGACAAACTTCAGGTGACGATATCTACATATCGCGATATTTAATTAAACAGTTTTCATTTTATAACGTTTTTTGTTTCTCCTGTAAAATTATGATAATGAGGGTTACGTCCTTGGGCATTTTAGGTGACGATATGCAGTATAATTGTATTTAAAATTAAAAACAAACATTCAATTAGAATATTATACGTATTAACATTAAATTTGTCATTTAATTTTTACCCATTACACAGACAATAAAAGTTTTTGCTGTGTGTATACATTATTTTTGCTTTGAATTATGCCCAAACATACAAGTTTTTTTTATAACCAATTATTTAACATTAATGATATTTGGCTATAAACAATTTAAATGTTCTACCTAAATAAACCAAAAGGAGACATAGGTTTCCTTGTTATAATTTTATGCTTACAAAAGTGTATGACTTTTAGCATAATTTTTGTCATTGAAATCTAAAATAATCACAAAGTAGAGTTAACTTTTTTGGTGCATGAGCCATTTCCATTTCACAAAATTGTACCTGTTGTAAAAATTAAGGCAATTTTATTTTACCTTTTTTGTGCAAAATTTGTCTTTGAATTATTTGGTACCCTACAAATAAAGGGATGTGATAAATTTAGGAAAATATTTGTTACTGGATTAAAACCATGTACATATATTTTTAGGGACATTTTAACCAAGATCTATAAAGTTGTTACTGCGACAGACAGAAACACTTTAAAACAAGTATAGATCGTATAGCTTTAGTTGACTTTAATAGCGTGTTCAGATATTAACCTTAATTGCGATAATCGCAATTAACGCCATTATTGAGCTCAATATTCCATATAAAACCTCAATTAATTATTGCGCAATAATATTGAGCAAGATTTCGAATGCAACACTGTTCGCAACTGTGTTTAGTGAACAAAATTGTATAAAATGGCAAATGTCAACAAAAGAAAACAAAAGAAATCATTGAAAAGTCAATGTGAAGGTAAGTTTGTTTACATTGAAACACAACAACCATGTAGAGTATTTCTTGTATTGTTTTCCAACTGTCAAATGTTTATTGAGTAAGCTGGAAATTGCGTATGCCTGAACACTTAAAATAATAATGTCAATTAACCGAATATTGACTCAATTAAGTTTCATATCTGAACACAGTATAAGACTACTTGGAAACCTGATTTATTTCTTTACAGTGTTTATGTTTTCTCGATGGATCCCACATACACTTCAGGAGCGGCGCTGTAGGGCCTCAAAGTAGGGCAGATATGCAACAATCAGAACGTGTGAATTTTTTATGATTTACCCAAAATCAAAAGTTTTAATTTATTATTAATATATACAGCTGTTGACAACTAACTTTTTATATTATTGCTTGATGAGATTTTTAAAAAGATTTAAAATTTACCGCAAAGATTTCTCTTTAAAACACTTGTATTATAGAATTGTTCATTTATTTTTTTTTCCTTTTTAATTTATTTAAATTATTACAATGAAAAAATCAAAGAAAACAAGGCAACCAATTGGAAATTAAAAACATATTTTACGTTAAGTGTTGTTTGGATAAAAATTTTGTTTATTTTCGATGAATGTTATTTTTAATTTCATGTTTAAGAAATTGAATGTAATTATTTTTAAGATGTAATCCTGCCCAGCGTAGCTCCATTTTTTAAAAGCTGGAAAGACTTGTAAAGAAATACAAGAACAGCACAAGTGTTCTAAAAAAATAGTTTTTAATGGTTTACAGCATATAAAGACATATGTCAAGCTAAAGCGCAGAGTACATGTCGCAATTTTGAAGATATTTCGATAAAATTTGGTACGTGATATTTCTTCGGCCCAAGGACGGATGGGATTGAAACTGGTGGAAATCGGTACATTATTTCACCTGGCCCCCATACAAATGTCCTCCCGAAATTGGGGTTTACCGATCAGAAATGTTTGAATTATGAAAGAATCCAAACAAATTTCACCACAAACGAGTAGTAAATGGAGCTAAATCACATCCAAAAATTTTGTGAAGATTGGTCTATAATTAGTCGTAGTTCCCATATAAGTCTATTGTTACCCACTAACTAATCATTTAAACCTGAAGTACACATATGTGCACCTCCTTTTTCTAACACTTTAAATAAAAAATTTATTTTCAAATAAATTGTATATTTAACTTGAAGTGAACTTCGATTAAAAATTTTTTAAATTTTTTGAATTTTACAATTCATACTCGCAAGAGGAATAATTCTCATTTAATTAATAAAAAATTTACAAAAATAATAAAAACAAGTATTTTATTTACACCGCATAAGATAAAAAAAAAAACAGTTGAAAACCTTTTACTCAATCGGTTCACGTTCCGAAAATCACTTTAAAGAGCATAACTCACTCAAAAATGTTGGTATCTAAATGACATTTAATACAAATATATTTCATATATATATAAATAATATTGTGCAATTTTATTGAGATCGGTCCAAAATTAGTTGTAGCTCCCATATAAGGTGCACTTCCGAAATTCTCTTTAACGATCATAAATTACTTAAAAATGTTGTTAACAATTAAAATTCGACACAAATAAGTTTCTTATATACAAAAATAAGAACACGTAATTTTATAATGGTCGGTCCATAATTAGTCGAAACTCCCATATAAGACCCTCTTCGTAATTCCCTTTAAGCTCCATAAATCTTTTAAAAGTATTTATATCGAGATAAAGTTTAACACGTATAATATTTATATTCACAGACATCATGACACTAAATTTTGGTCCAAAATAGGTCATATCTCCCATATAACGCCCATTTCTGAAAAACTGTTTTATACATATACTAGATGTAGGGTATTATGTGGTCGGGCTTGACCGACTATACTTTTTTACTTGTTTTGTATTGAAAATTCTTAAGTAATCAAAATAATACATATACCGCAGTGCTATGTTTATAATAAATTCATTTTATAAACAAAATTACTTTAATTTCACTCAATACTAAAAACTGTAGAGCAACACAGCAGTCACTGTATGCCAACAATAATACATTTCATCATTCATGCTGTAACATTGGCATGCACTTATTTAATACTGCTGCTGTTGAAGGTGCTGTCATGACTGCATTTGACTAAAAAAAATCTCAAAGTGTAGGTGTTATTTTACATGTAATTTACCTGGATTTGAATACAATTTTTAGTGCAAGCACACAGGTATGTGTGTATCAACAACTAAACATAGTGATTTGTTCGAGTATGTATGTATATTAAAACTTACTACTACTCTAGCTATATATATACATAGGTACTACTCGTACATACTATTTATACATATTTGACTAATGACATGTGTCATAAAGTCTCAACCCACCCACTTGTTATTGCAGCTAATTTAGAGTGTCTGTATCTGTAATTCATGGTGTGTGTGGTATAGCTTTACTGCATTCAAAAATGTCACAGTACTTAAAAAGTATTTCTCAAATGCGTTTTAATGTTTACCAAAAGATACAGTGGCTCTAGTCAACTTTAGTAATTAATTATTTTCATTATTTTCACCATGTTCTTTTACTCGTTTCAAAATGCCAATGACAAGCGCAGCGAATTGAGTTTTATTAATTATGTTAATTAATTAGAATCATGTGAAGTAAATAAATTGATTTTACACCTGAAGAATCTAATAATACTGGTTAGATGAGGGTGGTCTTGAGTTAAGAATGAGATTAGAGACAATAAAAGGCATCTTAGAAGTATCGTAGCGTATCGTAGTTTTTCTTAATATATACTCGTAAGAAGATCTGGGTGTTTTTTCCCAGCGACATTAATCAGTTTCTGGTCCAATATAAATTTAATTCTAAAGATTATGAAATCTAGATTATGTCAAATTGATTTACATGTTACCATTTATCTAAGCAACAATATGTGATATAAATTGAGTTGGTGGCTTTAATGTTACTACGATGAAGTGTTTTAAACCGAACCTGCTTTAAAACTTCTTTTTTTTTTTTGTTAATTTGAATATAGCAATACTTGTATTTTATTTATTTAACATAATTTACTGACTTGTGGCTCATTCATCACTTCAACTTCCCATAATTAGATAATTATTGTATTTGTTATTATTTTAAAACGCAAAAATACAAATAAAACAACAAGACGCCCCCAAAAATTATCATTTTAGAGACAAAGAAATATATACAACAACTACAAACACAATACAAGAAATAATAATAAATAGTTTGTTTAAAAAAAAAACCTTAACGAATTGTATCATTTATCGCTTGTTTGCATTTTATAATTTATAGCAAATATTACTTTATACTTTTATGGCTTTTTGCATAATATGATAGAATAAAAAAAAATAAGTCAGGGTGGTAAATTTGGCAATGACGAATTATGTTTACACTACAGTTACGTAAAGGTTTTTATACCCTACACCACCATAGTGGGGAGGGTATATTGGATTTGTGTTGATGTTTGTAACGCCCATAAGGTATACCGATGGACTCAGAATAACTTCCTGAGTCGATTTAACGTCCGTTATGATATTTTTTTTGGCCTAAGGACGGTTGGGATTGAAACTGGTGGAAATTGGTCCAGTATTTCACCTAGCCCCCATACACATTTATATCGATCATTAATGTTTAAATTATGCAAGTATTCAAACAAATTTCACCACAAATGTGTGATAAATGAAGTGAAATCTACAAATTTTGTGCAGATCGGTCCATAATTGATCATAGCTCGCGTTACCGTAAATTACCATAAATCTCTTAAAAATGTTGGTATACAAATAAAATTCAGCACAAATAAGTTTCATATCTGTGACCAGGCCTATGAAAAGGTGGCTTATGACTCAAAAAAGAAATTGCGAGACACAGCTGTTAAAGATAAACAATGCATACAATTCTGTTTTTCTTTCATTTTTGCTCTTCTTTCTCTACATTTTTAGTACACTTCTAAAGGTGTTATGACACTTGCTTTTTTTTTTTTTGTATTTTTCCAATATTGGAAAACAGTACAAATATATTTGCATAGGAAAACTGACTAAGTGTAAAGAGTATGAGTATATCATAAAAACTCTTGAAATGGTAAACAAATATACGTGTGTTATCGATAAATAATCCCAGACTGTCAAAAAAAAATAGAAAAATGTTTAACTTAAAATTGACATTTCGAGATTAAATGTTAGCACTGTTGCCTTTTTTTTAGTTTTTGATCGAAAGTAGCGGTTTTAATTTTTTTTTTTTGCGATTTTTAGCTTTTTTTTGCTTTTTTTGACGGGTTTTTGTGGGAATAAAACGTGGGCAATATTGTTTGTTTTGTTTACATTTTATTTTATTGTATTTATTATTCTTTCTCGCATTTGTTGTTTCATTCAATCAATCCTAAAAAAAATCCAATACAAAAAATAGCAAGTGTCATAACACCTTAAGCAAGTTAGGACTTTCTAGTTTTCACCACGTGAAAGAGCGTCTCAAAATCTATCGAAACCAAAAAAAAAAGAGGAAAAATTTATTTTTAGTCAAAAGCCACCTTTTCATAGGCCGGGTCACATATACAGAAATGATGACACCTAATTTTATAATGGTTCTCTCCGTAATTCACTTTAATCTCCATAAATCTTTAAAAAATATTTATATCGAGATAGAGTTTAACAAACAAAATATTTATATTCACAGAAATCATGGCACTAAATTTTTGGATGATCGGTCCATAATAGGTCATAGCTTCCATATAGCGCCCATTTCTGAAAAACTGTTTTATTTATATAAACTGGGTGTAGGTTATTATATGGCCAGGCTTGACCGATAACACTTTCTTGGTTGATTTTAATAATATCGTCTGCGGGAATATTCACGTTTCAAATTTTGTGTCTTTACGGGTATTACACTGAGAACAAATATAGTTATTTCATATATTTTTACAAGATTTTTTTTAGCAATGTTATAGTCAATGTAATTCTTTATATGATTAGGGGAAACCCTTAAATATTAGAGTTGCGATGCATATGATTGTAGTAACCATAATATTTTGTTCACAGATTATAGCTATCATATTTTTGAACATCCATAAATAAATGCTGATTTGGTTTTTGTTTGATTCTTTAAATTTTCCGGAAGGCTGATATTTTTTTTCGAACAATCTCTTCATGTCGTGCAAAAAGATTAAAATGCAAAAAATTTTAAATTTGAACATTTAATATTCATCGGATACAAACAAACTTTAAAAAAAATTTGTTCCTCCAAATTATTTAGAATTCATAGATCTTTCAAACTGCATCATTAGATTTTCATTTTCATATAAATTTTAAAAGTTATAAAGCGTTATTTACGAAATTTATGAAAAATTATAATGTAGGGTACCTAAATGAGCAAATTCATTGCCAAAACTTATAGTTTTTTCTTTCAAATTGTTTCCTCAAAAGTAAAGAAAATCGTGGTTTTTGACAAAGTTATGAAGTAAACTCAAAAAAAAAAAACGGCCGGTAAAGCCGATTTTTGGCAACAATTCGACTTGAGCGACCTCAAAACCTTTTCCGAAAAATATAAAAAATCTCAAAAATAGTATAGGGCTTTAGCACCCATAACACTAAAAAAAAATTATGGGACCTACTGCTCAATACATTTATTTTTAATGGCTTTAATTTTATACCACATCTGATATGTTAAATCTAACATTAAGTTTTGCATAAGAATCTTCGTCGAATATTTGAAAAGAGAATATTACAAATTCAATATTTATTTAGATGTTACAAATCCTATGATAATTTTAAAAACACCCGCTTTATTTATTGTTGTGGGTATCAAATAATATGGTTAAAAAATGTTTATTTTGTTTATGACAACAATTAGAATCAGAAAAAAAAATAATAAACTTGTTTTATCTATTTCTGTAGGGGAGTAAATTATTTATTTATTTTTTTTATTTGATTTTTGATTTTTTTTTTGTTTAAAATTTGTTTATAACAAACAATTGATTTATTAATGATGATTAAAAAAATTATTATCGACAAGTTAATTGTTTTCTTTTTTTGTAAAGTGTAGTTTAATATGTTTTATATGGATAAAGTAGTTTTGGTTGTAAAACAAGTAAGAAAGTATAGTTGGTCAAGCCCGACCATATAATAGCCTACAACCAGTATATGTATAAAACGGTTTTTCAGAAATGGGCGTTATATGGGAGATATCACCTATTTTGGACTAAAATTTAGGGTCATGATTTCTGTGAATATAAATATTGTGTATGTTAAACTTTATCTCGATATAAATACTTTTAAAAGATTTATGGAGGTTAAAGTGAATTACGGAGAGGGTCTTATATGGGAGTTTCGACTAATTATGGACCGACCATTATAAAATTAAGTGTCATTATATCTGTATATAGATAGCAACATTTTTAAGAAATTTATGGTCGTTAATGTGATTTTCGGAAGTGGGCTTATATGGGAACTACGACTAGTTATGGACCGATCATAATAAAATTGTACCATATTATTTTTATATATACATGAAACATTTTTTTCAATATTATTTGGATACCAAGATTTTGAGGGAGTTATTTAAAGTGATATTCGAAAGTGGGCCTTATATGAAGCTATGATAAATTATAGACCGATCTGCACAAAATTTATAGATGTGTTTGACTTCAGTTACTACTCATTTGTGGTGAAATTTGTTTGCATGCTTGCATAATTAAAACTTTTATGATCGGTAAACCTTAATTTCGGGAAGACATTTGTATGGGGGCCAGGTGAAATAATGGACCGATTTCTACCAGTTTCAATCTCACCCGTCCTCGGACTAAATTTTATCGAAATATCTTCAAAATTGCGACCTGTACTCTGCGCACAAGCTTTACATGGACAGCCAGCCAGCCAGACGGACTGACGGACGGACATTGTTAAATCAGAAAGTGATTCTGAGCCGATCGGTATACTTTAAAGTGGGTGTTGGACCAATATTTCTGGGCGTTACAAACATTAGCACAAATCCTATATATCCTCCCCACTATGGTGGTGTAGGGTATAATTATAATATATACTGAAAACTTACTCAAACTTAATTTGCAAAAGATATTATTGGAAGACATACCTGAAAAGAGAAAAAAGGCAAATAAATTAATAATTTTTTTTTTTTTTTTTTGCATTTAATTATTTATTGAATCTTCAAAATGAAATGACAATAAGTATTCAAATCTTAATACTAAAAAGAAAATAATAAGCCCAGCCAGTGCTAGACAAAAATTTTTATGATACTAAAAAAATTTCACATCAACTGATCCAGTCATCTATTTTGCGCTTGAGTTAAAGCAAGGGTATCCCTCCTTCTCAACCGATTGTGGCCACTAAAGTTAAGGATGTCTCGTGCAAGGGGGTTTGGATGGTGTTCAAGTTTGCTGACATACTTTGACGCATATTTTGTAAATTCGACTTTTACTAATGGCACGCCTAGATCTTTGTGGATTCGAGAATTTTTAACATACCATGGTGCTGCAGTAATTATACGTAGAATTTTATTTTGACCCCTTTGAATTTTTTCAATGTTGGATGCTGAGGCAGTACCCCATAATTGAATTCCATAGCACCAGATTGGCTTTAGTATTGCATTGTACAACAAAAGTTTGCAATCCAATTTCAATGTAGAGTTTCTGCCGATTAGCCAATTAAGTTGCACTGCTTTTAATCTCATTTGTGTAAGTTTCGCTTCAATATGAGACTTCCAAGTTAAACGGCGGTCGAGGTGAATGCCGAGGTATTTGACTTCATTGTGTTGCGGGATAATTTGATTATTTATTCTGATGAACGAGCAGGTATCTTTTCGCAATGTGAAAGTTATATGAATACATTTCTGTTCGTTAACCCTGATTTTCCAAAGCTCTAGCCAATTCTCTAGTTTATAAACATAATTCTGCAAATTCTGTGATGCAACTTGGTGGTCCTGATGGACGCTGATAAAGGCTGTATCGTCTGCAAAAGTTGACGTATGGATTTTGGGGTCTGACGGCATGTCGGAGGCATATATCAAATATAAAGTAGGACCCAGTATGCTACCCTGTGGCACACCTGATTCAATTGGCTGAGCGGTACTTAAAAAATCACCTTCTTTGATTTTAAATTTGCGACCGTATAAATAACTTTCCATGAGTTTATGGGTGTTAGCAGGCAGAGTTAATTTTATTTTGTGCATTAAACCGTCATGCCAAACTTTGTCGAACGCTTGCGACACATCAATGAAAAGGGCGGAGCAGTATTTTTTGTCTTCAAACGACCCTCTTATCACATTTACCAATCTGTGTGTTTGCTCGATGGTGCTGTGTTTAGCTCTGAAGCCGAATTGATGATTAGGAATACATTCAGTGTCATTCAGAATTGGAGTCAATTTAGTCATTAACAATTTTTCAAACAGTTTTGAAATTGTCGGCAGTAGACTAATTGGCCTATATGACTCCACTTTGGTATGGTCCTTCCCTGGCTTAGGAATCATAGTGATCATAGACACCTTCCAATCTGCAGGATAGTATTCTAGGCGTAAAATAGCGTTGAAGATAAAGAGGATAATTCTTCTTGCTACACGAGGTAACTCCACAAGCATTTTATTGCTGATTTTATCCATACCTGGAGCCTTTCTAAGGTTCAGAGTACCAATAGCGTTTTGGACATCACGAAAGTTTAGTCTTAGAGGTACAGGAGGCCTTATAACAAGTGGTGGCAAATCAGATTCGTTATTATTTGAGTTGTTTATAGTAAACACATTTCTCAAATGGTTAACAAATAAAGTCCCCTTCTCGGAATCATTTCTAGCCCAGTCACCAGTCGGATTTCGCAAAGGAGGTTTTCCTCTTACTGGTCTTTTTAAACCTCTTGCCGCCCTCCATAACGAGTAGTCAGATTGTGGGGTACTATCAAGACCTTCCAAGTAAGATCTAAGTGAGGCCGTTCTTTGGGTTTCTAAGAAATGTCTTAGTATATCTCTGCATTCCCGTAGCCTAGCTTTCAGTTCAGGAGACCTGTGAATTTGCCACTCTCTTCTCATTCTTCTTTTTTCTGATAGGAGATGTTCGAGTTCAGAGAAATAAGTTCTGTTTGTCCTATTTCTACATTCAACGTGATAAGTGGAAGCGTGATGCACAGCTCGTCGAAGGTCCTCGGTAAAGTTGCCAATCGACTCATCAATATCGTCGGTAGTTCTCAACACAACATTTTCCGTGCAATGAGAACTTAAATACTTTTTGTATTTTATCCAACTTACTCGGGTCTTAGTCATGTTCATAAATGGAGAACCACACACTTGAGGGAAATGCATTGAAATGATAGTAGGAGAGTGATCTGAGGACAAGTCCAGTGAAGGATCCACTTGCATCCATTCTACAGGGATATTTTTCATTACCCCAAAGTCAATAACATCGGGAATCTTCCGTCGGTCCGTCGGCCAATAGGTGGGATGTCCACTTGAGAGTACATCTAAGCCCATTTTAGCAATGGTGTTGAAGAGTACGCGACCCTTTGGGGTTACCAGACGTGAACCCCAAAATGTGTGTTTGGCGTTAAAGTCACCAGCAACTAAAAATCTAGCTCCAAGGGATTTAAAGAAGTTATGGTTACAAATTTGTTACAAAAATAAATGACATAATCTTAAATAATATTATTGTTTTGACAAGATCGGCTAAAACTTGAATCTTTGCTAGTTGTGAATGTTACTATAATGAAAGCCACGTAGTAGGAAAATCGCTTATTAAAGGGGCCATTTACAGCACTAGTCTTGTACACAGTAACTGATCTTCTGCTAGACCACAAGAGTATTGGGATATTGTTCAACTATTATTATTCGTGAGGACTATACATTGGGGGAAACAACTGTCACTTCCTAGGAAAATCCACATGTTAAATGGGCTAGTTACAGCACTAATTTATTTAGAAAAAGAAAATCATTTAATCACGACCTTAGATATTATTTCATTTTAAATTTAATTAGTTTCTTTAATTTACAGAGAATCTCTTTTGAGATCAAAAAGATTTTAACTTAATAATTAAGGTCTGTTTAGGTAGATGCTGCAATTTTTTGATTTTAAATCTATAATTCCTATAGGTATATTAAAATATATTATATAAAACAAATACAGCCAAATACCAATTTCATGTAGAGCAAATAAAATATTAATCTTACAAAGAACTTGTTACTTTCCTGTAACCACCATAAATTTTAACCGCCACTGTTAAACGCGTTAGTCTTGTTAAAACTGTTTCCCGCAAAGAGTAAATAAGAAAAGATGAGAAGCTCTTTACACCTCAGCCGGAGGCTTTAAAGTTATTGGATATAATATTTAAGTAGCAAATTATGTGACTTAATAATGACAAGTGAAGACAAGATGCTTAAGAAATTAAACACACAACGATTTTATAAAATAAAAACAACCTTGGTTTAAGCTTGATGTAACATAAAAAACAAAATACAATAAAAAATAAGAAATAAAAAAAAACTAACAACAAAATAAAATATCTTACAAAAATATTCAACTAACAAACATTTCAGAAAACAGAAATTTAACAATAAACTTAATTGGAACCAGAAGCCAGCTGTTTAAAATAACATCAAGTGTTAAATTACTTTTTAATGACCAAGAGAAGCTGACAAGTTTACATTCTTTTACATAACTGAGTATTTAAGGCAGACAAACATCATTTTGTTAATAACACAAACAAACAAAAAACAATAATCACACTTTTTACTTAATTTATTAATGCTGTAAAAGCCGGTTCTTCTTAGAACACAGTAGTCATTATTGTTGTCGTCATGTTCATCATCCTCATTTTCTTGCTTAAATCTTTTTAGAGAAAAAATTATTTAGAAAAAGATCATCAAATCTCTGAAAACTTATCGCAATAACTGACAATGATTGGCAGATATTCAATGTTTTTGTAATACTTTATTGATTTAATTGATTTATGAAACATAAACAAAATATCAAATATTATTGTTTATGAAAAGAAGATTCCTTAGATATCTAATAATGTTTCAAAACAACAAGCCAAGGTCTCGTATAAAGCCAATTAAATGTTTAGTAGGATACCAAAATTTATGGCACTTGACCCTAAATAACGCTAACGCAGAACAATCGGCAAGCACATGGTCAGAGGTCTGATCGTGACCTTCACCACCGAGAACTGGAAAAAAATAAACTAAATAGGCTTTAAGAAAAGTCTGAAAAAGTTAAATCCCATAAAAACGCTACAAACACAATTTTAACTCGAATTTTGTGGTTTTTTAAATAAAAAGTATAAAGGTACGGTCACACTTGGCAAATATTTATTAAAAAAAGCGTAACCACTTGTTTTAGCACAAATTTGTTTGACGTTGTTTACTCTTACAAGAGTTTTGCAAGATCAAACAGCATCAAATAAATTAAAAAAATTGCTCTTCAAAATGCTTCAAACTCGTGAAAATAAATAAATTTTGAAGAAATTTTGCTGTTTACATGAGTTTGAAGCATTTTGAAGAGCAATTTTGAAGAAAATTTCAATCGTGTAAATCTAGCTTTAGTCCCAATTTACACGACACAATTTTTATTGAAAAGAATGAAACAATTTTTTCCTTGAAATTTCTTTGGTGTTCACACAGCACAATTATTATTGCTTAAATCGCTCGTATTTTTATTTCAGAGTATACACACATTTGTATACACATACATATGTAATACAAATAAGAGAGTAACACGAATTTCTACTACAATCAATTGTGTACTCGGCGTATCTTCCCCTCACCGAGATGTCTAAAATCAGCTTAGCTTAAAGAATTGCTTCGTATAAATTGGAACTTATAACTCCAGGCACATAGTGACTATAGAGGTAATGATAGAGAAGTCTCGCTAAGAAAACAACCGTGGATTGTTCAAATAAGTTCAGGGCCGATATGAACGATATAAGAAACTCAACATACTTTAAAGTTTCAGCAAATAATATTTATCTTTGAACAATGTAAAACGTCTGTAATCGAAATTGTGTGTGTGTCGCTGTAGAGTCAGTAATTATCTCACATTTGTCAAGTATTTATTGTAATAAAAATTAACAAATACCAACCATAAATAAGATATACAAACAAACAATTACATTTATTGTTGTGCTTTGTTTTTAAACAAACCTAAAACGCCACTTGCCAAACTGTTTGAAAAACTATTAATGTTTTTTATCTTTCTATTTTTTTTCATTTTATTTTTAGCAGTATTTTTTTTTTTATTTGTTATCTTAACTCGTAAATTACTTAAAAAATGTGTTTGAATAATTTGTGTAGTTTAAGTTTTTCTAGTTTGTAAACGTTTTCATAATTGTATTCGCCGCTCTCGAGTATCTTTCAGTCACTGGCTTTTGTTTACTCCGTTGTTTGTCGGTCTGCCTGTCTGTCCGTCTGTCTGTTTGTTAAGTTGATCTAGATTATTGGGAAAATAATTTACGAAATTTCTGTGTGTTTAGCGTTCTGTTTTTTTTAATGGTTGTTATAATTCTAATAGTATAAAATTTATTTTGTATTTTAATGATAATTATTAAAACAGTCATGATTTTAAAATGAAGCCGTATTATAGTGTAAATAAATGTGTTGCTTTGAAATCTGAATTCAACGGAGATAATTTTGTTAATTTTTGATTGTTTTGTTTGGAAAATTGGGATTTCTTTTTCTATATACTCATATAATTATAGTTTTAATTTATGGTGTGGAACTGTTGAAAAAGTGGAAATTTTCATTAAATATTTAAGTTGATAATGACCGGCCAGTCGCCACAGAAAATATGTATATTAATTGTGATAAGCAATTTTTTTTCTTTAAAGAGAAGCAACACTCAGGCAATTAATGTGCCTATATATAATTGCGTTACTTTCTTTGGAAAGGGGATAGATTGAAGAAGTAAAGATGGTAAAGTAGAAGAAAGCTTTATATCACAACTCTGCAATTGCGCATTATGTTTGTTTTAGTGCGGCATTGCAGCGCCTCTGGTGGTGAGTAGGCGCATTATATTTAAAGCTTGATTTTATAGCCTTTATTTTATTATTTTACTGCGGTGGCGTTTCAATGCTATACCACCGAAGGAGGGCACTGTTATAAATATTAGTTATGATGGATAGAAAACTAATAATTATTAGAAACTGATGTTGTTTGTTGTACAAATACCAACTCATGCTTAATGATCAAATGCGTTAATCAATTAAGCTACACAGCACCATTTTACCATGGCAGCAAAGAGAATATTGTTACAGCAATTAAAATTTAACTGTTACAATTGCTAAAAATCGATCACTGTTAACACCAGCAACAATCACCCTTATTGTGTAAAGGCCCAACTATAATGTGCATATGCTAGCTTAAGCAAACGTGCGAATACATATAAATTGTATGTGGCAAACTATAATGTACTTAACGAAACTTTTCGTTAAGTTTTTCAACTGTCATTTGCTTAAGCAAAAAGCGAAACTGATCGCACATTCTGTACGGAATCAGCTGTTTGTTGTTGTTTGTTTGTGTTTTGAACAAAATGGAAGAAAATATATTTCTTTTAAATTTAATAGAAAATTATTTAACTGATTGTTCGACCTTTTCATTAATTAGACAATCTTATTTTTCGAGATTAAGGTCAGTTTTTTATTTTTATTTTTTATTTTTCTATTTTTTCCAATATTTCGCTACACAATGTGTAGCATCTTCAGGGAAACAATAACAAAATTAAGAAATTTAATAACAATAAAAATATTTTTCAAAAAATAACAGTAATTGTCAGAATTTAAATATTACACAAACAGAAATATTGATATGAAAAATATTTTAGTTTTTAGTTTTTGTGTTTTTATAAATTAAGTGTCTATAAGTTTGAGCAACATTATCTGTATCTACTTTAAAATTGATTCTAAGATTTTTTGGTACATTAATAATTTCTAACATTTCTAACATATAACGACGTTTATAACTATTTTCTGTTTTCAAAACTGAAATGTTCTCAAAGTCGGGATAGTGATTCAAATTTTTACAATGTGATGATAATGCTGTTTTTTGTGACGATATATCTCTATATTTTTGATCAGATTTGTGTCCAGCTTTTCTAGTTTTTAATTTATTTTTAGTTGTACCTACATATACTTTGCTACATTTTTCATTGTTATTACCATTACATGGTATTTTATAAACTACGTTTGACATTTCTAATTTAGGTATCCTATCTTTTATCTTACTGAATAATCTACCTACTGTATTATACATTTTTGGAGCCATTTTATATTTGGTGTTATCAAATATATTAGATTTTTCTATTCTTTCGGATATTTTAGGTACATAAGTTAAAGATTTATATATTTTAGGTTCAGAAAATCCTTTTGTGTTATTCATTTTATTTTTGAATTGTCTTATTAATTTACAAATTATATTAATAGGGAAATTATTATTCTTTAATATCTTGTTAATCGTTTCTATATTTTTCTTGTGGAATTCCTTCTCACTTATTGTCAATATTCTCTCTATAAGATTTTTAGCTGTATTGATAATAATTCTTTTAGGATGTTTTGAATAGTAATTAATGATTCTTCCTGATGATGTAGGTTTTTGATACCAGTCTATTAATAATTTATTACCTCTCTTTATTATTAAAGTGTCTAAATAAGGAAGTATAGAATTACATTCTTTTTCCATAGTAAATTTAATATTTGGATGAAAAGAGTTAAAAATCGTCAATATATATTCTATTTCACTTTCTGAAATTATGCAAAACAAATCATCTACATATTTTGTTAAAACTTTTGGTTTTATAATCAATTTTTCAATACAAGTGTCAAGTAATTTTTCCATGACAATATCAGCAATAATTGGAGAAGCTGGTGATCCCATTGGAAGGCCTATTTTCTGTTCATATATATTGTTATTGTATTGAACAGAAAATAGGCCTTCCAATGGGATCACCAGCTTCTCCAATTATTGCTGATATTGTCATGGAAAAATTACTTGACACTTGTATTGAAAAATTGATTATAAAACCAAAAGTTTTAACAAAATATGTAGATGATTTGTTTTGCATAATTTCAGAAAGTGAAATAGAATATATATTGACGATTTTTAACTCTTTTCATCCAAATATTAAATTTACTATGGAAAAAGAATGTAATTCTATACTTCCTTATTTAGACACTTTAATAATAAAGAGAGGTAATAAATTATTAATAGACTGGTATCAAAAACCTACATCATCAGGAAGAATCATTAATTACTATTCAAAACATCCTAAAAGAATTATTATCAATACAGCTAAAAATCTTATAGAGAGAATATTGACAATAAGTGAGAAGGAATTCCACAAGAAAAATATAGAAACGATTAACAAGATATTAAAGAATAATAATTTCCCTATTAATATAATTTGTAAATTAATAAGACAATTCAAAAATAAAATGAATAACACAAAAGGATTTTCTGAACCTAAAATATATAAATCTTTAACTTATGTACCTAAAATATCCGAAAGAATAGAAAAATCTAATATATTTGATAACACCAAATATAAAATGGCTCCAAAAATGTATAATACAGTAGGTAGATTATTCAGTAAGATAAAAGATAGGATACCTAAATTAGAAATGTCAAACGTAGTTTATAAAATACCATGTAATGGTAATAACAATGAAAAATGTAGCAAAGTATATGTAGGTACAACTAAAAATAAATTAAAAACTAGAAAAGCTGGACACAAATCTGATCAAAAATATAGAGATATATCGTCACAAAAAACAGCATTATCATCACATTGTAAAAATTTGAATCACTATCCCGACTTTGAGAACATTTCAGTTTTGAAAACAGAAAATAGTTATAAACGTCGTTATATGTTAGAAATGTTAGAAATTATTAATGTACCAAAAAATCTTAGAATCAATTTTAAAGTAGATACAGATAATGTTGCTCAAACTTATAGACACTTAATTTATAAAAACACAAAAACTAAAAACTAAAATATTTTTCATATCAATATTTCTGTTTGTGTAATATTTAAATTCTGACAATTACTGTTATTTTTTGAAAAATATTTTTATTGTTATTAAATTTCTTAATTTTGTTATTGTTTCCCTGAAGATGCTACACATTGTGTAGCGAAATATTGGAAAAAATAGAAAAATAAAAAATAAAAATAAAAAACTGACCTTAATCTCGAAAAATAAGATTGTCTATTTAATAGAAAATGTGGAAAAAATAAGTGCCTTTGCAATAAAAGAGACCCTTTTTATTTTAACAAAAATATCTTTCTGTCGCAGTTTATTTCTCTGGCAGAACAAGAGCGTCTTCTTCTTTTACAGTGTAGTTAACTTATTTCTTTTAATGTGCACAGGCCTTCAAGCGCTAACTTTAATATTTTTATATTATTTAAATTTTTAAGTTTTTTCTCCATTTTTGCAAACACAATACGAAAATTAACAAAACATATGTAAACGTTTATTATTATTTACAATGTAGTGCTGCCACAGCTGTACATTTTAGTACTTTTGCCGATAAATTAAAAAAAAAGAGGAAAAATTATGCGTTTCGGGTACGAAGTTTTCTTTTAATTATAAAATAATATAATAATATTTATAAAATATAGTCATTTAATGGCTTTTTGTTAAAATAAAAACATTTTTTTTTAACATAAATGAGCAACTGTGGACAAAAAGTTTCAAAGTCATTGTAGCCACCTAAAAGTTAACTCTGAACTGGTTATGCATTTGACAGTCTTTTCGTTAACTTTTGCAATTTGCTTAAGCTCGCTTATGCATATTATAGTTGGGCCTTAAGACGTTGGCGTATGCAAATTTTGGCGTTTTATATGATGTTTTCGCCAACGCCTTACACAATAAGGGTGAATATCTAACATTTTTATGATATCGACTTAATTGATCGCAGTAGCATACATATTATTATATGTTTTTTAGTATTTACATACAAATTTTAATTGTACAACTCTCCATTCTAGAACACAAAATACTGGCCTTTTTTTATGGCACTAATTATTCCCTTCAAGTGCAAAAATAACATTGACCTTTTAAATTAGCACTGCTGACAATTAAAATCATACAAATACCTCCTCACCTCTCCTCGCGTACGACTAAAATCTGTTGAAATTATCTACACCCCATGATTAAGGCAAGGAAAATCATGATACAATTAACATGGGAAGTAGGGTTTTATGAAAACGGAAATTCTATTTAAAACATAATTCAACTGAAGCTAATTTTTTCCTGTGTCTTGTTTTATTATCTAGCCTCATTTTTACACCATTTAACGTCTTAAAGTCATGACATTTTTCATAAACATAAAACAACAAATACAAGTTAATGAAATATTACTGTTGTTGTAACCTTAGTTAAGACTATGGGTCATAAACACCGCTGAAAATGTTGCTTAACTTAAATGAGTGACTGACTGACTAAATGAGTGGTAAGTAGTAAGTAAGTTGATTAAAGTGTGGTAAGACCGAGTAAGCGACCCTCATTAAATGACAACTGTTAACTAACAAGAACCAACAACAGTAACAACAACTCATGCAACAATAACAGTCAACCAACATTAAGTCAATTAATATTAAAATAAACATCATACAGACATGACAAAGTAAACTGTGTGGACAAAAAATATAATAAGTTAAGTTGAAACTATAACATGGTCTCAGTGTGTCTTTTTTTATTTCTATTTTTTTTCTTTCTTTTCTCATTTGATTCACTTTTCGTCATTGCAACAATTTCAGCCCATACACAATTACATTGAATTTATTCTATTTAACCAGATATTTATAAAGAGTGAACCCAGCAAAAGTTTTAGTAATAAATCTGTATATGTATGTATGTATGTACATCATCTCTATCAATTTCTAAAAGTATTATTGCTCTTAACTAAACTAAGAGTCCTACAGAAACCAGATTTTATGGCTGTACTTTAAGGCAAATATTATTCCTATAGAATTCCAAAACCGATTCCAATTGATTACAACATTATCTTTTATCAAGCTATTTTATTAGGAAAATATTTGGATATCCTTCGGGGTCGCCAAGAAATGTCTTTGTTTTAATATAATTTTATAATTTTAAATTCTTTTGATGTTTTAATATGGAGTAAATTTAAAGCTCGTTAGCAAACAGTTTTTTGATTAATATGATTTGCTTTATATATTTTTATTTGTTCCTCTTTAAATTGCTTATATTGTATAAAAGTATATCACATCGCCTGCATATGTAAGCATTTAAATAACATTTAAATTCAGTCACGTAGATCCACTATCTCTGCTGGGCTGATATAAGATTAGAGTAAAAATTTTCCGAATATGTAGCCCGAAAAACATAAGAAATGTACTAACTAAACAAACTAACTTCCCAAACTACAAATAAGATCCGTTAGTAGATGGACAGCAAGACGAGCCCTTTGCGAAATTGGTTACATTTCAGCAGTAAAAAACGAAAACCTACATTGTTGATAAAAAATGTTGAGGCACTGTTAAAGTGAAAACAAATTGAACAGTACATGATGGGAAACTTGTAATCTGGTCAGATGAATGCAAGTTTAATCGTTTTTAAACCGAAAGTAAACAATACTGCTGGCGCTGAACAGCCCAGAAAATTCAAACACACCATATAAAGTAAACAATGAAGCTTGGTGGGAGCACGTCTTCACGTAGTGGCACCTCGGTCCATAATTAATTAAAACTGTCATATAAGACCCCTCTGGGAAATTATTTTAACGTAAACAAATCTTTTAAAAGTGTTTATATTGATTTAAAATTGAACTAAAAAAATATGTACATACGAGGGCGGTTCGAAAACTTCTTAGTACAGAAAGAGAATCAGCCCAATCATGAATAAAAAATCCGCGGGAGTTTTTTCCCTTTTTATTTTTTTAACATTGAATTTGAATAGGAAAAATTGGAAAAGGGGAAAAAACTCCCGCGGAATTTTTATTCATGATTGGGCTGAATATGTAGATAGTTTTTCAAAAACATTTTTGTTTTTCAATATAATCTCCTGAAACTTCAACTTATCTACCAATTCTATTCCTCGATTTGAATAGTTTTCCTCAAGGCCTTCAAAATAGTGTTTTACAACTGTAATTGCATCTTCAGTCGAGTAAAACGTTTGCCAAATAGGATTTTTTTTAGATTTGGAAACAGGTAAAAGTCACTGAGAGCTAAATCAGAAGAATAAGGTGGGTGGTCAAGCAACTCGTACTTTAATTCGTTGATTTTAGCCATTGTTACAACACTCTTGTGTGCTGGTGTCTTGTCTGGATTAAAAATTATTTTTTGTTTTGTAAGCCAGAACGTTTTTCTCGAATTTTTACATATAATTTATCCAAAATGTTGCAATAGTACTCTGAATTTATTGTGTTACCCTTTTGCAGATTGTCAATCAATCGAATACCTTTACCCGGCATTTACACATGCAAGTTCAAGTTCGAAAAAGTCAATACATTCACACTTTTTTTACTAATACAATCACATTTTTTCACTTGCAGACCTAGTCGAGTTTTTCGAATAAGTTTTCGTATATAATACGTACACCGCACTTGCATGCAATAACATTACCAGCCGATTGAATTATTTTTGCCTTTTTGTCTTATTGCCATCTTTTTGCTGAGATTGTTCTTTTGTCTCTGGAGTACGGACTACGGAGGTGGATCCATGTCTCATCCATAGTTAAAACGATCCAAACAAGCTTGAGAAATTTTCATTCTTATGCGTTTTTGGTCGACTGTTAACAAATGTGGCACCCATCTTGCAAAAAGCTTTTTCATCTGTAGTTTTCTTTATGCAAAATTAAATGGAGTTGATAATTTGATGCCCATTATATTAGCTATTCGATCATTTAATACCAAAGCATGCACTTTGGTTGCAATTTCTGTTGTTTTTGCTGTTTTTGAACGTCCACTATGTGGTTCATCCTCAAGGCTTGTACGACCACGTTTAAATACAGCAACCCAATTTTTTACTGTTATGCATATGAAGGAGCACTTTCACCTAACACATTCACCATAGCATTATGAATTTCTTGTCCCGATAAACCGTTTTTTATTTAAATATTTAATGACACCACGAATTTCTCATTTTCCATTGTAAAAAAATCGAGGATGCGTCTGTTTTCTATATGAAGGAGTTGCCAGATTTAACATGTGTTTATAGCAGAGATGTAAGTTTCTAAAACACTTTAACTTTTTTCTATTTATCAGGTATGTTCTGAAATCACGGTGATTTTAAATCACGAGCGATTTTGAACTCACAGGAATATTTTGGTGTTCTGAAAATCACGAGATTTTTAATTTTTAGTAGTGATTTTGATTGTTCTAAATCACGAGCTAAAACTGATTTTCTTTGTTTACAATAAAATTTTCACTTGTTTTTTACATTTGTATATTAAAATTTAACTTATCAAACTACATATTTATTAACTACTTTTATTTTTTTCAACAATTTTAATATACATATTTTAATTTAATAAATCAGTCATATGCCATACGACTTTAAAACTTTGTTACTCTGGCAACCAAATATTTTTATTAACAATATCAGCTGACTACTAAAAAGTAAATCACAAACAATGTAAACAAATCTAAAAAAATGGTCCGCAAAAAATACAACGTCTTACTAAATTTGTAAATTTTTAGTTTTTTCTGTGTAAAATAGTTAGTTTTATTTCAAAAACAAATAAAGCACAAATTATTTTAAGTGTTTGTGATAATTTTATTACAAGAGTTCAATGAAAAATGCTTGAAAAACTCTAAGTGATTTGAAATCATTAGGCTGTTAGGTGATCGGTTTTAAATCACGAGATTTCAATAATTTTTGTGTACAAAACACCTTTTCAGTGATTTCAAATCACTTTACAAAAAAATGATTTTCAGAACATGCCTGTTCTAGGCTAAGAAGTTTCCGAACTGCCCTCGTACATGAATAGAAATCATGCCACTAAATTTTTTGGATGATAATGGGTCATAGCACTCATTCTTGAAAACTGTTTTTACACATATTATATTGTCGGGTTGACTATACTTTCTTACTTGTTTTTCTTAGAAGTTGCTACTTTTATGATTGATTTGTAAATTATTTTGTTCGATATTAAACCTAAAATAAATGACGAAATATATATATTGTTTTTATTAGTTATATGTGACCCGGCCTATGAAAAGGTTGCTTATGACTGAAAAAAGATATTGCGAGACACAGCTGTTAAAGATAAACAATGCATTTCGTCAGTGTGTGTTGGACAAAATAAGAATAATATTATGATATCATATCTGAAATGGCGGCTGGTTCGAGGACTCAACACTTTCACCACGTGAAAGAGCGTCTCAGAAACTATCGAAACCAAAAAAAAAGTGGAAAGATTTTTTTTGAGTCATAAGCCACCTTTTCATAGGCCGGGTCACATATTATATGCAATAACAAGTGCACAAACAAAGTACTAACATGTGCTCATTTGTACTCCCCACTATATAAATATGTTACTCAGATTACCTATAAAAAACATTGCTCTATTTAATCTTAATACATTATTTAACAAATACAAAACATTTCGCTGGGTTATCAGGTGTCCGCCTAAAAAACCACTCATACAGTAGTTACGATTGACTACGACAATAAAATAATACTTCATTTATTTCAATATTTTGTGTGTTGTGTTGAGTTGAGTTTTTTTAACGGGTTTGTTTGGTTTGTTTGAATGAAATTCATGTTTAAGTTCCATAAAACAAAGCAACAACAAACAGTTATAAATCTTCTATATATATAAAATTCAATGTATGTATGTATGTATGTATGTAACGTATGGACTCCAAAACGGCTGAACCGATTTTGATGAAATTTTCACAGCATGTTACTGTGACCCTGGAAGGAATAATAGGCTATATGAAGTTTTGATTGTACAAACGGGGGTGGCACCGTCCATATAACCCACAAATTTAAATCGCCATATTTTGGGCAGTTTTTGACCTACGTCAATGATGTGTGGTACATATGGAATTGGCATAATTAGGAATACGTACCAGGAGAAAAGTGGGTGGGACCACGCCCCTTTTTAGGAAAATTAAAAATCGTAATATAGTCTTAACTACTGGACCGATCGTCATTAAATTTTCATAATAGGATATTCTTACGAAATAATAAATTCTTGACTATGTAAGTGGACAAAGGGGCATGGTCTCGCCTAAAGCATTGCAATAAATACATTAAAATAAATAAATAAATGTTTGTAAATATATAAATACGTTTTATTTTATTTTATGACGAGGGGGGGGGGGGGGTAGCAAAGCACACCGGGTTTAGCTAGTTTGTTTATAAAAATGTGCATGAACATGAACATAAAACCCCAAAAACAACAAATTAAATAAAACAAAAAAATAAGTTTATTTAAAACGTAATAATCGCATACAAAGTATGTAACAACAATACTAGTGGTAGAGTTGTCAAACCAAAAGTCATTGAACTTTTTAACTCCAATTTAAGGTTCATTTAAATAAAAAAAAATAGTCAACGTTTCTAACACCAAAACAGAAACAGCGGGTTGTTTGTTAAAAGACAACTACAAAATAAAATTAATTTTATCTACAATTGTTAGCATTTGTACACCATTAATTTTGTTGCTAATTTTTGTATTTTTATTATTTGCATAATATTTCTTAAGTTAAATTTTTTTAGTTGTGATTGGTTGGTCGGTTATTTTTGTGTTTTTAATTACAATTGAAACGTGACTTGTTCCTTTCTTGCCAGCGGGTCTTTCTAATGTCAGTCAGTTTTTTGCAAGTTGTTTCGAATTTATTAAAGTATAAGTTTTTCATTTAAATATGGAAATCAACACTTTGCCGCCCATTTTATTGTTATGTTATACATATACTGAAAGAAATTTTAGTTACGAGTATTTAATAATTTTAAAGAATTTAAACAACACCGCACACTGTTGTAAATCACAAATCTAGCTGGAAAAACTAAAAAAATGTCTGGCAACATTCGTTCTGATCGTTTAATGAGCTTCTCAATACAATACATACATAGGTAACTGTAATTCAAGTTTTGTTTTTAACTCTCGATTAGGAAAAAGTAAGCTTTAGTCAGTTGTTTTCCACACGAGCACTCAGATTCTAAAGAGCAGCGTATTTTTTGTGTGACTTTGGTTTAAGTTTAAAAAGGCTACGGTGATTTTATTGTCATGTTTTTATACCCTACACCACCATAGTGGGGAGGGTATATTGGATTTGCGGTGATGTTTGTAACGCCCAGAAATATTGGTCCAACACTCACCTTAAAGAATACCGATCGACTCAGTACACTTCCTGAGAGCCATCCCTAAATACCGGCGGCAAGCGTTTTTTACCTGTCAAAATTTCTCATGCTCATACATTTTGAATGGAGCATACCGAAACAACACAGCGGCAACGCTTTGATATTGGAAAATCCGATTTTGACAAGGCGTTGCAAAAGAAAAAAAAAACAAAAATAAAACAACAATTTGCAGCTGTAACAATAATCAGGGTCGTATTATTTATTTGTTTGATAACCCTGTTTTTATCGTTTTGACATAACGTTGCCGCTTTTGTTTAGGTATGTGGTATCAGCGTTAACACTCAGCGTAAAAAAACGTGCCGCTTACCGCCGGTATTTAGGGATGGCTCTGAGTCGATTGAACGATGTCCGTCCATCCGTCCGTCTGTCCATGTAAAGCTTGTGCGAAAAGACATGTCGCAATTTTGAAGATATTTCGATAAAATTTGGTACATTATATTTTTTTACCCAAGGACGGATGGGATTGAAACTGGTGGAAATCGGTCCATTATTTCACCTTGCCCCCATACAAATGTCCTCCCGAAATTGGGATTTACCGATCATAAATGTTTAAATTATGCAAGTAGCCAAACAAATTTCAACACAAATGAGTGGTAAATAAAGCCAAATCACATCTACAAATTTTGTGCAGATCGGTCCATAATTACTCGTAGCTCCCATATAAGGCCCACTTCCAAAAATCACTTTAAAGACCGTAACTCCCTTAAAAATATCGCTATCCAAATAATATTGAACACAAATATATTCCATATATATAAATTATATGGTAAAATGTTATGATGATCGGTCCATAATTAGACGTAGCTCCCATATAAGGCCCACTTTCGAAATTCACTTTAACGATCATAAATTTCTTAAAAATGTTGGTATCCAAATGAACTTTGACAAATGAACAAATAAGTTTCTTGTATACAGAAATAATGACACCTAATTTTATAATGGTCGGCCCATAATTAGTCGAAACTCCCATATAACACCCTCTTCGTAATTCAGTTTAAGCTTCATAAATCTTTTAAAAGTATAATAATTAGATTTACAGAAATCATGACACTAAATTCTTTAATGATTGGTCCATAATAGGTAATATATCCCATATAACGCCTATTTCTTAAAAACTGTTTTATACATATACTGGGTGTATACTTTCTTGCTTGTTTGTTATTATTATTAAGCTCTATGTCAAGGAAATATATTACAATTTTCATTTAATTATTTTCATTGTAAGTACTAAAAACAAATTTTTTTTGTGAGAAGTTCAGAAAGTGCAATAAATAAAATATTTCTTTTTTTTCAAGTAGAGTTAAACCTGTTTATTCCTGATAGTTCTGGTGTAAAACTATATTTGGGTTAAGCTAGATTTACACGATTGAAATTTTCTTCAAAATTGCTCTTCAACATGCTTCAAACTCATGTAAACAGCAAAAATTCTTCAAAATTTATTTATTTAATAGTTATTAATAAATAAATATAATATAAATAAATAAATGTGAAGGCAAGAGAAATTCTTAAAGCTAGTGAGCAAGTGTTTCGCAAAATGGGAAAGCTCGGAAGTGAAAAAAAATTTGAAGAGATTTAGCTCTGAGCCTGTGTCTTTAGGGAGCCATTCTCTCGCTAAAGCCTTATCTTTACTAGTTGAAGATAATTTGTCGAAACATCACTACATTGTTATTTAGCTAAAACTGAATGCAAAATTCAAAAATTTTTTGTCGTCCTACATTAAAACGGAAATGCAAAAAGTTTACTCCAGTCAACATGCAAGAAATAAGGACATGAGGAAATTTAGAGAGTTGTTTACGAAAAAAACATCCAGAATAGACACAAATACAGATCTTTTTAATTGACTCTTAATTTTTTCAGTTCCACACTGCCTTTCGAGTTCGAGTTTCATAACAAAAGAAGTTCTTTCATTATTATCTGTTGATGCTTTTGAGGAGGAAGAATATTTAACGATGCATATTAGTCCCCGTTTACACAGTCGAACATTTAGAAGAAAAACATTTAGCTCGGAAGAAAGTTACGGGTGGGGAAGAGAGAATCAAATTTGTGTTCGGTACTCGGTGAACATGCTTTGTTGACATTTTCTTTGCTGGAATTTACTACAAACTATTACACAGCACGAATAAGAGAAATGCCAAAAAAGCAAATAATAATGAAATGTGTCTGACATTATTGTTGGACAGTGTGATCGTGAATGAAAAATCAAAAGAGAATTCTAGATGTTTTTCTTCCAAATGTTCGACTGTGTAAACAGGGACTTAAAGTGAATAAATTAAAATCTCTATGTTTTATTATCTGTATTATTAATATAATAAAGTAAAAACAAGTAAAGAAAACAATTATCAAATGTTTATTAAAAATATTAAAATTATTTTAATATTAAAAATGATTTTATTCTATATTCTTCGACCTTTTTAATTATTTTTATTAAATAATTTTTAAGCTTGAGGTCACTTTTTTGTTTTTTATAAAAGATTTTTTTAATTCTTATAGTGAATTATATATAAGAATTAAAAAAATCTTTTATAAAAAACAAAAAAGTGACCTCAAGCTTAAAAATGATTTAATAAAAATATTAAAAATGATTTTCTCCGCATTCTAACATAAAAACTCTCTCAATAACATTATTAATCATGAATCTTAGTTATATTCAACCTAAATAGTTATATGTAACTATAAATAATCTCAGAGAATGTATTTAAGAGACCAATTTTTATCTTAAAAATATATTTTTTCTGGACAGTGATTTTTTGCCTCATTTTAATAAAAAAAAACTTCTATTTAAAGAAAAGTTGATTTTTTTAAAATCATTTATATATTTGAACTCATTTTTTATTTAATTCATAAGTAAGAAGTTAACTATTTATTCATTATTTTATTTAATTTTGTGCGATCTACCACACTGTGCATTGTTTACAAACAACCGAAAATAAATCATGAGTAATTTTCAAAAACCCCTGAAAAACAATTTCTTGGCTTCTCACAATTCACTTACATTTTCTTTTAGTGCATTTTGAATTTTACATATTTGTTCCTCTTGAAACATACATAGTGAATGTCGTTGAAAATTTACAAAATCCATTTCAATTGACTACATAAGCGTATCGCAGACTTTTTCTTAACGAAAATTTGTTGCTTTTTAACTTTTGTAATTGTATTTGTTTGTCGATTTGTTAATTAATGCTAATTATTTCATTCTTATCTAATGAGATAATAATGCATTCAGAAATATAATGTTGTATTTCGTTTATTAAATAATTACCATGCAAACAAATTTTATTTGTTACTTGAATAAGTACTCGCACAAAAAATAATTAAAAAAGTAAATAAGTCTTTTTGATTTATTTATAAATTTCCTAAGGCTAATTGCTGTATGGCAGTATTAATACTGGGTGTGGACAGTGTAACGCCGAAAATTATTTCTGACGATTTTATAGTTTGTATTTTAAGCGCCTTTTTGTTTTTGTTCATGATCGCTTGTTTATATTACAATGTTTATTGTAATTGTTTATGGTTTATTTATATGTAGTTCAAGATGGAGGGATATTCAGTTTGTCATTCAGTTTGTAACACATCGAAATATTGGTTGTAGAACCAAAAAGTCTATTTATTCTGGGTCCTTATAATATTCTAAGATGATCTGGCCATGTCTGTCCGTCTGCTGAAGGCACGATAGAGCTTCGAAAAAAAGATTCTCTGATCCACCGATATGTTGAGTATTGAAAATGTCCGATTTATAGACCACAGTTTCAGACAACCTCGATATTTTTCAAATATTTATTTAATATCAACAAACAACAGTATTCGCTCAGATATTTTTCGAAACGCATGTACTAAAATGAAATTGTTCTCTTAAGCTATGTATAGACGGTTGTCAGATCATACAATGTTGTCAGATCTAGCAATGTGCTACCAATGTACTGCCAAAATTGTTAGCAAAAGTTAAATTATCAATGCTGTTTCTTACAACGTTGGAAGATAAAACTTTACTGACAACGTTGTAAGATCTGACAACCGTCTATACAAAGCTTTACATGTGGTAAAAAAAAGCTATGAAATAGACAAGACGGATGAAGGAAAATCGCAGAGTTTAGTTTAAGTTTTAGGGCGAGATAATATTTTGTAATCTAAAATTTACATGAATGACTGAAAAGAGCACTCTATCACTGGACACTACATATTTATAACTGCATAACAAAATTATATCAAGACACCAGGATTGGGAACTTGAACCACAAAACATAAGATAATGTCAGCTAAAGACGACATTGCTAATTTAGATATTTCCTTTATAGTTGTGAACCAGTTTATTCATGCTTTGTTTAGATTGTCCATTGTATTTTAAGCAGCTTTGTGTCTTCGGGATACGGTGGGGTGTTATTGGATTTGTAAATGGAGTTATGATTAAGTATTCAGTTTTTAATCTAGAAGACCATTCTAATTATGACAAAGCTTCAGTCCTCTGTCGACTCACGAATAACCATGGCGGCAATCCGATAGATAAACCATATGATCAATCTAATATATACAATCAGTGGTGATATTCGAAACAATTAACAACCGGTTCGCTTAAAAAAAATATATTTTTGCCAAATTTTAATAAAAATAGCGAACATTTTAAAGTCGCATCCCAGTAACAGTCCACAAGCCTCTTGAAGGAAATGAAATAAACTTTCGTTTATTCAAAAAAAAGTTACGTTTTTAACAAAAAATTGTTTTGATTTTGCAAAATAAAAGTCAAAAAAATTGTTTTATTTTTTTCTCAAAAGATTGAAGAAAATGCTATCGAAAACATCATCATCCAAGAATCCAATGTATGACCAAAATAAAATCATTTGTTTGTACGTTTGGACAATGAACAACTGAACAATGTTGTGTTTGTTGCCGAGACTATATCACCTTGATAAATACACATTATATAAAACCGTTAAAGCAAAAAACATAATCACCCCTTTCGTGAATAAAAATTGCACATGAAATTTGTTCCTTTTTCACATTTTTCCTATTAAAATTCAATGTTAAAAAATAAAAGGGAATAAATTTCATGTGGAATTTTTTTCCACGATAAGGGTGAATATGCAACAACCGGTACGGAAAATTTTTAAAATTTTAACAACCGGTTCAAGGGAAGCGGTCCGAACCGGCTGAATATCAGCACTGTATACAATCCAATGAAATAAATATTTCGGCTCATAGTTATTTAGGATAACAATTATGTTTGTAATCCGGATCTCAGTCAATAAACTACAACATATTGTTACGTTTTTAACTTTTAAAAACGGTGGTTTATTTCCTTTAAATAAGCCGGATTGCTTTTAATTGCAAAATAAAAGCGTCAAGTAGTTTAAAGAAAATATGACGAGTCTTTGTTTAAACAAATGTAAAGAAAAACATTTATAAATGAACACTATCACCTGGGTTCTATATTTGTAAAATGAAGTGGAAGTGAAATATTCATTAAGTTTGTTTTATAAATTTTGTGAAAATGATTTTAAAAGTAAAATATCACTTTTAGTTTAGTTCATCGTAGACTAAAAGTTTCACTCGTTTTCTAGAACGTCGTGAACTTGTCTATGTGAAATTGAAAACGAATTCAGTTTCACTTTGTAGTGGAATATAGAACATAGGCGTATATCCCTTACTTTTTACTTTTAAGGTTTAGAAACATAATTAAATTACAGCTTGAGAAGACTTTGATGTTTACTCAACGATGACTCTCAATAAACTAATTAACTTGATTGGCCCTGTAAGTCTGTTTACAACAATCATAAGTTCTGGATGGTTCGGAGCTAAGATATTAGAATGTTGATGTCTAGAATGTTTGTGTTCGTGAAGGTTCAGCCAAGGCTGTTAAAACTTAATGTTGTGTGTCGCCTTTGTTATTCTTGGACTGACAAGCACTCATTCATGTATTGAACAAAATATAAGTTGCGATTGATTCACAAATTAATTTTGTATCTGTTTTGCAGAATAATCCACATACAATATTAATTATTGCCAAAAACATCTAAAGTTTTTCAACATTGAACAGTTAATTAGTTCTATTTGAGAGTATTTTGTACAAGTACAACAACAGCTGTAAACGTACCTCCAGCATAAATTCAAAATATTAAATTAAATATTTGTATTAAGCTTTACTTTAACTACTCTGTATCAGCTAAGTGTAAAGATAAATGTAATTAATATCAATCAATTCATGAGATACTTTAACAACTTAGTGCCAGCAGGAAAACAACAATTAAAAAAAAAAACATTTAACAAAATATCTATTATCAATTAACAAACATAATTCAGACAGTATCAGTTCACCATGATCAAAAGCATTATCCAAAGTTTTTATAGATTTTAGAAAGTTTATAATTTTCTGTGTGTTTTTTTTTTTCAATTTTAACAGGGGAGTGTAATATTACAACATTTCTTGCTTTTTCTTTAAAACATTTCAACTTGTCATAATTCTGGACTCAATGATTTAAAACAACTTTTTCTATTTGTTTGTTTAAAGCAAATGTATTTAAAAAGTGCATGTCATAAAGTGATCTATTTTACAAGTTGAAAAAAGAAAAACAAAAGCCATACTTTACAAGAGTAAAAAGAAATGCCACACTTCAATAAGAGGTGACCAGATGGTTAAAAGTTTAGACATTTACAAGAGATTTATATCTTAAAAAATAAAGTGGTATTTAAAATTGTGCTATTTTCGTTTAAATTTTTGCATTTTTGTTACATTTTCCTCAATGCGTATTTAACCTTTATATATTGCTAGTTTTTCTTAAGGCAATTACTCAATTCGTTTAGTTTTAAATACGACGGACTACAATTGATATCAGTCACAATTTACCCAAAATTGTGTAAATTTCTCATGCTTTTAAAACGTCTTTTTTTCTATTCTCACCATTTGACATCAGTCATGATTATGATCCGTTTCTCATGCCAGTTTGTACTCGAGTGAACTTATGGAAACAAAACTTGTTTTAAAAGCAAACAATATTTTCGTAGTTTTGAAATATTTTAAAATGACACCACATGTCAAGTTGATTTCAAAGTTGCAACAATAAGAAAAGTGCATACAAAACCGTCACGTGTCAGTCAAAAATAAGAAAACAAACAACAGAAAAATAAACAAAAGAGTGAAAAAGAAGAGGAAAAAACAATAACAAAATGATACTTAAACCACATGTGAACAATAGCGTAAGATGAGCTTAAAAGGGTAAAAAGGTGGCCAGATAAAATATGAAATTATTTTGTTAAAGTGCCACTTATTGTAAAAGTACTTTGTGTAAAAGAAACATATTTGTTGGGATAAAATTATTAAAATTGTTATACAACTTATTTATTAAACCATTTTCAGTCTTACTTAATAAAAACTATCTATTTTTAAAAAGGAAATATTTCGCCACAGCTTTTAAACGAAAAAAGCTTTTCTTTACAAAAACAAGATTTAATATAAATAATTAGTTTTTTCATAAAAAGTGTTTGTAATTTTATTCTATTTTCTTTGAACTTTTTTTGTATGATTTTTATTAAATAATTTTTAAGCTTTAATAAATATTAAATATTAAAATAAAATAACTCCTGAAGAAGATTTCAAAAGGAAATCGAAATATCGAATTAATTGTAAATAACAATAAAACAATCTTTTATAAAAAACAAAAAGCTTAAAAATTATTTAATAAAAATCATAAAAAGTGTTTGTTAAACGAAGCATTTTAATGTAAAAAACTTTACATAATAGACGCTTTAGAAAAATAAATTTTTTTAAAAATGCTTTTGATTTTTTATAAAAAGCTATAATTTAAAGAACTATTTTGTAAAAAGCTCCATATGTTCAAAAAGTAATACATAATCACCTCTATCGTGAATAAAAATTCCACATAAAATGTGTTCCCTTTTATTTTTTTAACATTAAATTTTAATAGGAAAAATGTGAAAAGGGAACAAATTTCATATGTAATTTTTATTCACAATAGGGGTGAATAATTTATTACAAGAATTTTTTATATGAACAAATGTTTCTTTACAACTTTTTTTTTATAAAAAAGCTTTCCTTACAAAAAATGCTTTATATAAAAATATATATTTAACAAAAAGCTTCATGCTTTCAAAGCTTTCATAAGAAAGCTTCTTTCTATATGAAAACAAAATTTTACAATATATTTTATGAAAACAGCTGGTTTACAAAAAGATATGTTATTGAAAAAAGCTTTTATATGAGTTCCACAAATAAGTTTTTATATAAAAGATTTTTACACAAGATTTTCGTTAACAAATTTCTTCGGTTTCATTTACATTAAATATTTTACAATATGCTGTTATAAATAAAAGTTTTTCTTACAAAAATCCTTGTTTATATTTTATACAAGAAAAGCTCTTTCGCATAAAGTTTTTATTTTGAAAAAGCTTTTAATCAATAATAAAAGCTTATTTTAGCTTTCTTGTGAACATTATTAAACAGTAAACTCTAAAGCTAGATTTACACGTTTGAAATTTTCTTCAAAATTGCTCTTCAAAATTCTTCAAACTCATGTAAACAGCAAAAATTCTTAAAATTTTATTTATTTAGTAGTTATTAATAGTTATTAAATAAATAAATGTTTAAGAAATTTTGCTGTTTACACGAGTTTGAAGCATTTTGAAGAGCAATTTTGAAGAATATTTCAATCGAGTAAATTTAGCTTAACACTCTTATTAGGGTTTAAAATCGAAAACATTGTTTTATACTTCACTCATAATAGAATGACAGTTTAAAATTTCACCAAAATAACCATAGATACAAATGAGACCTTGAAATGTGTTCCAAAAACCACAGGGATCTGTTAACTAAAATAATTGACCTTAATGTACTACAGAATTGTTGAAAAACATGCACTACATTCCATTCCAAAACAAACCAGTCGATTTAATTTTTGTGGTTTTCCTTCGTAGTTTTTTTTTTTTTTGGTTTAATCAATTTCAAAGTGTATCCTTGAATAAAAAAGATTGCAATTGTATCGAATAAATCAAACAAATGAAAGGGAAAATGAATGTTAACAACAGCAAAGATTTTCATAGCAAAAACAAACAAAAACACAACTTTTAAGATGCAGATAAAAATGTCTAAAATAAGATCAACAGATAAACGAACTAAAACAGCAACAACTTTTATTTTAAGTAGAAAAACTAAAATTGAAAGAAAATTGAAAACAACAAGCATACAAAAATTAAAAGGAAAATACATGAAAATGAAAATATTTTAAATGGGTTTATATGGTAAAATAAAACAAATAAAATACTAAGAAATCAGACAGAAAACAAAGAAAAAGTCTAGCAGCAAGATGCAAGTAGCAAGCAGTAGCAGTGGCAGTCAGCAGTGAAGGCAAAAAGCAAAATATCAAATTGTATGCAAAATACATTTAATGCACGAATAAATCGTCGTATAAAAAAAATGTAAATTTTTATTTAATACATTAAAAATAGAGAAGCAAACAGCAAAAATCCACAACAACTAAAAAGAAAATGACTCAAATATTTATTTGCAGTTGCTCTTGGTTACAGATATTGTACAATGAAATTGATTGTAAGAAAAAAATTAAAAAACTGAAAGAAAACTACTTATACTTGTCTATAACAAAATCTATGCAAGAGTCTTGCAGCTCGCGTTGTTGTGCCACATTGAAAAAAAAAAATAAAATAAGTAAAATGAAAACATTTCACTGTAATTGTAGGCGAAATATGTAGATGAAATGAATACAACAAGACCAATCCAAACAAAAACGAAAACCCAAAGAAAAACTAGGGAAAACTGATGCTGACACATTGTTAAAGTAATGAAAACTGAAAATATCTTTAGAAAAAAAAAACACACACACACACACAAACACACAACTAAATCCACAACCTCATCTCAAGCCATTGAAAATTTTGAATAATGAACAGAAACAACTACAAAAATCAGGCTGAAAGTAAAAGGAAAAGCATTGTTAACATGAAAAAAACAAGGCAGTAACAACGGTATAATCTACAGAAAACTAAAGGAAAATAATGCCGGCAAAATTATAACGAACATGGTTGTAATCTCTATTAAGATAGACTCCACAATGTATAAGGATGTTAGTTTGAAGCAGAGTAATGACTAAGGTGACCAAAGGATTTATGCATAAAATGAAGGAAATGAATGACATAAACTAAATTGTTATGATTTTATGGAACCAGAGTGTATAAACAAAATGAGAATACAAATTAATTTAAAATAATCTTAATTGATATGATCTTAAGGAATCAGTGCTTGACCTATGTATATAGGTAGTACTATCACAAATCAAGAATAACAGTCTGATAATCAGGACGGCAAATAAAAAATTGGTCATTACTAGAACGCCATGTTTTGTATAGCCCTGTGGGGTTACTCTCTATTGCGATGCAAAAGCAAATTCGATGCGTATGAGTATCAATTTGTAAGCTTATCGCATCGCATTTGCTTTCGCATCGCAATAGAGAGTAACCCCCTGGAATTTGTGAGGGAATCCAAATACCTTGGAAAAAATTGGTCTATATGATATCGAGGAAACAAACGTAATAAGAGTTGAATGATTATCTGTCTTTTACATTTGTAAGAAAACGTATGGAATAATAGACTAAAAGAGTTAAGCGGACGGAAGAATAACAGTATTAGGGACCTACAAAAAGTATGCAGGCCACGGATTATATGGGTCCTATCACATATCTCTCCTACAGAACGTAGGTAGACCATATTATATAGGCAATATATGGCATACGAGTATATGCATACATACACTGAACATTGATTCATCCTTTGCACAGGATACTGAATTTTTTTTTAATGACCTTGGTCTGACTATAAGAAATTTACCTCGTCGGTGGAGCCGTGAGAAGAATACCATAATTAAATGACAAAACGTTGACCATTGACATCAAAGCGGACAAGCTTGTGTAAATCAAGCAATCATGCTTAAGGTGGTTTTAGACGGCAGGTATTTTGCAGTGTGCTTGTCAAATTTTACACTGCAAAATACATACACGTCGTGTAAAAGCCAAAAAAAAATACTACTGCAAATGTCAGCCTGCATTTACAGTGTACAATTTTGAATTAAAGCATGTTATATTTTCATCTGACAAAGCACATGCAACCAGCTGTTTTGTGCAAGTTAATAGTTTATGGCACCAAGAACATAGTGTTTGTGATTCAGCAAATTTATATTTAAAAAAAGTGTAATTAAAGCAAACATATGTATGTATATATAAGTACATATTACTAAATCTGTAAAAGGAAACATTAAAAATGGCCACCTTTGCCCTAAGGGGAAATACACATGGTAAACATCAGTTTATATCAACTGTTTGTTTTCTTCTGCTATATTACAAGAGAAATTAAAGCCAAATATTATTTTATGTCTTACCAAGGTCATTTGCAATAAAAAAAACGGCCACAAATTTACCACAACTTGAACACATACAATTATTATATTTTTTAACAACAAATATAAAAATTTGGTATTTTTCCATAGAAAAGTAAACAGGACACAAAAATGTAATTAAAACAAATTTATTTCCAAACATAAATTGTCATGGCTAAAATACAAACAAATACACACATTAAAACATAAAAAATAATAGATATGTACGAGTATTGTCTATTCATTGTATCAGTAATAAATTGTAAATAAATAGTATGACTTTAAAACCACCTACGCATTGGCCATAAATGGACTTTAGACAAGACAGACACTTGGAAAATAAACATTTTCCATGTCCAACTTAATGGGTTGGGCCTTGTGTTTTAAACGAACAATTCAATAGAGTGAACAAAAAGAAAAACCAAACTTTGAAACAAAGTATGTATGGCAAGCAGCAACTATTTTCCTAAGGAAAAACATAAAAAATTAAATGAAAAATTTTGCCTTTAAATATTGGAAACCTACTAAAAGCGAAACATGCAGCCACAACACACGAAGAAAAAAACTCACGATTTGAACCCATAAATTAATACTGTCGTTAAAGGTGACGTAAAAGTGTTTAACAGCAGAAACAACACAAAAAAATTGTTTTGTTTTGTTTTAATTTTTTAACAGATTTTTTGTGAGATTTTTGGTCTCCAAAAAAATTAACTTCCATAACAAACCATTTGAATTTATATTTGAAATAAAAAAAAAATAAATAAAACTACAAGAAAAAAAATTAAAGTGGTGAGTGCATAAATTGTCTGGTAAAACTCACAGCAAAAAAAAAAGGAAAACAAAAACTCAACAACAGATTTCATTTAACATTCAAAAATCCAGACTCTTTGGAACAGACAAACGGACTAGCAACACACATACACACACACACATTCGCATACTTGTAACTACTTCATGACAATAGAGTTTCGAACGGTGAAAAATCATGGCAAAAATCGCTGAAATCTTATGTGAACAAGGCAAAAATTACATTACAAACAAACAAAAAAAAAATACAAATATACTCGTATATAAATGGAAACTAAAGAAAATCTTTTTAACTTTTAATCTGACATCTAAAACCCAAATACAATAAAAACAAGCCAGCCAAACCAGCGTCTTGTCTGGAGACTTCATCCATCTCCAACATTTATTTATCCGTTATATTGTTTACAGTTTTTTTTTTCTGCTCTACGTTTTAAAATTTTTGATTTTGCAAAAGCCGCCAAATGGCTGAAAGGCACAAAATAGTTCACGTTTTCACTAGTTACTTAGTTACTGCAACCAAATTCAACAAAAAAAAATATACATATATAACTTGACGCTTTGATTAAACAGAAAATAATAGTTTCTGTTTGTATTTACAAACATTTTTGGTAAATTTACACCAAAAACTAACAAAAAAAAAATCAACAAGAAATAAATTCAAATTAAGAAAAGTAATTACTGATGAAATCTCAAAATTTGTTACTGCTAAATGTTGGTGGCATTTTCAATTCAATTAGAGTCAAGTTTCAGGTCAGCTTTTCTCTTTTGATGGCAAATACAATGAATAACAATCATCAGTTTTATAGCAATTGGATCATCAGTTTTACAGCAATTAATTTCAGCAATATATTGCCAACACAAATGTTTGACATTCATAACAAATTTAAAATTTGCTCATTGTAGAGTGTTTTGAATAGGGACTTTGGTAGGCATAATTGGTACACCTACACCTAATTCCAAATATCTTGGGGTTTATTTTGAAACTCGCTTCAAAAAGAAACTCGTTCGAATCAACCACTACTCAGAAACACTGGTATATTTGGCAATCGACAGGCGGCACCGCTAACAATAGATGGCGCAAGATCAGGAACATGTAAGTGACGTTTGTATAGGAACCAGAAGAAATTGAATGGCTAGTAAAGGCATTCTGTAAGTCTACAAACTAGCTGGCATTCTTTAACATTAATTAATACATCTGCCGGGACCGCGAAAGAAAGAACGAGTTTTCTCCGGATTTTTATTCTTCAGACTTCGATTTCTGTTCTAATACATACCCAGTACCTACGATTTTAGAAAGTTAAATGCTTAACAAAGGTACCTTACTGAAGGCACTGCCACACTTGACAAAAAGAAAGACATACCGAGAAAGACATAACCACTAAATAAAATATATTTGAATTCGTTTATTTATTAAAAAAAAAACTTCGTTTATTTAGAACAAGACACAACAAATGTTTAGTTCCATTTTATTTGATGATGTTTGATCTGGCAAAACTCTTGTAAGAGTAAACAATATCAAACAAATTTGTGCTTACGCTTTTTTGTAATAATATTTGCCAAGTGTGACCGTACCTTAGGAAGCAGTATATAAGTGAATACCATGCAAGTGATGTCTGTATTAATATAATCGAAAATATATGAAAACCATATTGTTAACCCTTACAGAAAAGCAGGTTGTCAGCGAACAAATTAAAACATTATTCAACCTATTCTAGTTTCCTATGAGGAAGCAGGTTGTACGTATGAAGCATATAACAATAACAAATATAAATCGGAAGGCAATTATGAAACCAACATTACCTTCTGACAATTATTACTAGACTAATCAGTGAAGCTTCTCTGAAACAGTTCACTTTATGAGGAAGGTATTGTACCTATTCCTTCCCTTCTGAACAATTTTTGCCAATAATTATTACGTGTGAAACCCAATTTAATAATACCCAGCAAGTTGAAAAGAATTTCGGACAAGAGAATCTTGTTCACAAAAACATAACCAACAGAATATGCTTGTCCAATCGTGACAAAGTTTCTTCCAAAGACGTCTAGTTTCTGTCTTATTCGTTTAATAATGTATTACTCCTAATGAAATCATTTCGCAATTCCTAGAAGGATCACAAGAGTTTGGAAATTCTACAAGTAGTAAACATAAACGTTCTGTGTATCAAATGCGTTACTTGAATGTTGCCGTACTGTCAACGTAAAAATATATCAAAATTCTTTATTTCAAGCCCTTTATGTGGACATTTCGACATTTCTATAATTGCAGTTGTTTAGCATAACTCACCATGCTGTGGTTCACTTTATTAAGAAATACCTCAAAGGATATTAAAGGTTTTGTGGGGTGTTCAAGTTTGAAACCTTGTGTCAAACTTTTTATTTTTAAAGCGATGCCAAAATCCACCTCATACCTACCTGTTTAAGGAGCAATTCTATCCTGCCGAATACATTATTCTCCTGGAATTCTTCTTAAATATTTCAATATATTTCTTAAATTAAAGTGTCATAATGTCACTAATGTCTGTCAAAGTTCACCGATAGCTCGATTGGGTTGAAGGTTCCATAATGTATAGGAAAACATTATGATGCACATCAACGATTGAATCACTTTTTATACCCACCACCAAAAAAAATGGAGAGTATATTACGTTTGTCATTCCGTTTGTAACACATCGAAATAATGGTCGTAGAGCCAAAAAGTCTGGCTCCTTATGAGATTTCAAGACGATCTAGCCATGTCCGTCCGTTTGTCCGTCTGTTGGAGGCACGATAGAGCTTCGAAAAAAAGACAGAGAACAATGAAATTTTTAACAAATATTCCTTTTGGTATTAAAATGGGCAAAATTCGTCCAGTAGGATCCGAGTTGTAGATCAAAGTTTCAGACTACCTTGATGTTTTCAGGTATTTTTTTTATTTTCTTTAAATATAATGTTAATAATATCATGAAATTTTGCACACTTTAATTTTGTTATAGAAGGACAAGTCGAAAATGGTAGGAATCGGTTCACGATTTCTCATAGACCCCATACAAATGTCTTCTCAGAATATGTCTATAGAAAAGCCGGATCCATATAAAATTCTGCCATAATAAGTTCCATGCAAAGTGAAATCTCAAAACGATATTTTGTTTGCATCGGCCCATATTTTGACATAGCCGCATACAAAGACCACTTCCGAAAATCACACAAATAGTCCATAAATACATAGAAATATTCATAACAAATTTAATGATGATCGGTTCATATTTCACCGCAGTCATCATATAATGTTCATTTCGAAAAATCACTTAAATCTCTTATAAAAATTACAACAACGTTGAAATTCAACACATAAAATATGCAAATATAAATCGTCGTACATAATTTCATGATGCTTGGCCCGTAATAGGTCAAGTTCCCTTATGAGGATACTCCCGAAAACTCATTAAACTACCTAAACATCCATATCGAACCGAAATTTTACACAGATCTGTTATAAGCATGTAAAAATTATACTATTGACTTTTATGAAAGTTGGTCCTTAATTGGCCAAACCTGCCACTTCCGAGAATAACCACAGAGTACTATATAAAGAGGTGACAATTTTACGGTACAATAATATATGAAGTTCGCCCATAATAGGTGATTTCGGTGGTGGGTATATAAGATTCGACACAGTCTAATATAAACTCTTACTTGCTATTTATACAAATCATTTATATGATGGCATCATTTGAAAGATTTCACAGTGGTTCCATCCAAAGAATTCTTCATCATGTTTATGATGAATCTTTATATTATAATATGTTGCTCGTAAATTATAATAGAGAACAACATATGAGAAAATGTGGAATTTAAACGCTACAAAAGAATTCATTTTTTGTACCGAATCGTTACATGTGATGAAAATTTAATCCAGGAGATCGTGAGTTCAACCAACCAGCCGAAGTGACACCAAAGCCAAATATCCATAACTCTAACGTCTTAATAAGTATTTGGTGGGAGTCCTATCTTTTATGAGCTGCTAAAATCTGGCCAGACCATCACAGAGAACTGTACCGTACCGAATGCAACTGATTTGTTTGAATCGAGCCACATGTTGTAATACTTGTTAAAAACTATTTACCCTGCGTTTACACATGCCAGTACTTGCATGCGAGTGCTGTGTACGTATTACCAACTTGGACTGACTGATTTGAAATGCTTATAACTTTTGCATTTTTAATTTAATACTCAATTGAACATCTCCAGAACATCGCTACGACGCACACTGTGGCCACTGCGGCAATAAATCAATTTGGACCTTCTGTCCGATTTTGATGATTTTTGCACAGATGGTTAAAAACTATCTGAAGGTCATGTGTGGAAAATTTCATGCAAATACCTCCATTGGTTTTCTGTCGCGAGCAGCGCAAAGTTGAAGTATGTGAACAAGTCTCAAATGTGATAGTTTTCTATGTTATATTCAAAAGCTTGTTACTTATAAAGTCTACACCGAATGTACCTTATAAGTATTTTTTCACTTAAAATAGACATTAAGCATTATGTAAATTAAAAAAAAAATTTTAAAAAATTTAAAAAAAAAATTTCCTTTGACAATATATTTTGAGCCAAAAAAATAAACATTTATGATTTTCTTTTAGACTTTTAGTTGTGTGCGAAGCAGTGCGACACATGTAGTCATATACCAAATTAAAGCTGAGAGTCTCAGCTAACAGACTAAAAAAAAAAACCTGCCCCAATTTGCCCGCCGCCGAAAAAACAATGAAAACCAAAAAATTACAGTAAAAAATATGCGTTATTTTACGCGTGCAAAAACAAATGCGCATTCTTTCTTTCTTTTCTACTCGTGCATAAAGTTTTGATACATGGTAGCAAAATTGTATCTGAGGCCATTCTACCTATAGGTAGGTTAAATATACAATTTGTTTCATACATTTTAAATTAACATATGGTTTATTTTTCAAAGTAATGTTATCAGAAGAAGCACAGGAAGCGAGGAACAAAGATTATAGACGTTATAGGCTATATCACTCGCGCAAGACTGGGCGCTGTTCTACTAACGAAGACGTAATGCATCATTTGTTGATATCCACCGACCCATATATCAATTCATTTAGAACGAAATTTAAGCTTAAAAAATTAGATTATCACGAAGATGTAAAAAAGTTGTTAGTAAATGAAATAGAGTGAAACTGACAAAATTTTTGTATTGGAGTTGTATGGGGGGTGGGTGTTACAGTGGGCGGATTTTCTTCATATTTTCAAAACAGCATTTGATAGATGTTATATGCATTTTTGCGAAAAATAAACATTCTAGTTACAAATTTACAGAAGATATGGCATTTTTGAAATATCTTTTGTATGGGAGGTGGGCGTAAAAGTGGGCGGATTAAGTTCATATTTTCAGGAGCTCATTCTACAATTATAATATTAACGTTTTATGAAAATTGAGTTGATATATTTAAAATCATGGAAGTTATGCCACATTTTCTATTTAAGTTGTATGGGAGGTGGGCGTAAAAGTGGGCGTATTAAAAAAAAAAAAAACTAAAATTCTTAAAAAATTTAACATAACTGTGTGCAAAATTTCATGAAGCTCCGAAACCTCCTTGATTTAAGGCCATTAAATGCACTACACGGCCACAGTGTGCGACGTATTCTAAAAGTTGATCTGAAGATGTTTCCATATAAAATTCAATTGGCCCAAGAATTCTTGCCGAGGGATGCACCACAACGGCTACAATATGCCAATAGAGTTCAAATCATTCAGTCAAACTTGGCCCACCCTGTATATACGAAAACTTATTCCAAAAACTCGAATCATTTGCAAGTAGCATTATTGTTTACACAGCACAGTGAGAGTACATTTTCAAAATGCTGTCAAAGCGTAAACTTCTACCGGCAGCTCCATTTGCTTTGCAATTGCTTCGAAGGCCTTGCTTTTTAAATCGTTCCTCCTATATGATTTATCACTCATATTCCACAGAAGAGGATGGGAACGATATAAATTAATTAATTTTATTATATTTTTTAAATTTAATTTCACTTCCATTTTTGTTTTGATTGAAAAATAGAGTTGCCGAGTTGATCACATAACATTTTTTTATGAGGGAAAATTTTCATTAACAATACTAGTGGTATTCGATGTTCGATGCGTTTTGCACTTGCAAATGTTTTGACATTGATTGTGAGCGCTCTATTTCTTTCGTACTTCGCGATACTAATGCAATTTATGCACTAAAGCAGCTGATCTATATAAACAACAATTTCTAAACGTATTTTAAAAATGCCACGAAAAAGTACCAAAGAAATTTTTTTTGAATTTTTAGAAGAAGAAGTTGCTGAAGAAACAATTTGGAATGGGGGTACATACACATTTACTGCCGTATTTATAAAAATAAAGTAGGCTTGAAGTGTGCTATTAGACAAAATTTTCTTAAGGTACATTTGAAGTCTACTTTAATTTTTTATAAATACGGCAGTTAATGTTTTAGTATATACTTCTTCAGGCGTCCACTTTTTGTTTGGTTTTTCCCTTTTAATTTTTTGCTGCATTGTTTTAATTTCATTTCTTTTATTATACTACGTTTCCTCGGTACATGCTTCCCTCTCTAATCATGCTTCACACCCCAATCATGAGTGAAACAACTTGCTGCACCATACAAAATTTTAAGAGCGAATCAAGTAGATTCATATTGAATCAATTTGCGAAGCACGAAAAATTGCACTCTTCTCTAATTTTTATCGCAAGTTTATCTGCACTAGCTGTAAAAATTTAATATTATTGTAAACAAAGCAAATTATTTTCTTGTTGCTGGAAGAAAATACGTACGAATGTATGTTTTTTTTTAAATAAGCTAACTAATTTCCACTCAGTTATTTTGTAGATTAAAAAAATATTTTCCACAAATGGTAAATTCTGTTTTTTTTATTCTGTTTGTTTATTAAAGACAACTGTCAAATCGAATCAAGTTTATTAGTCATGTAAACAGCATGATTCATAAACATGATTCAGAGGGCGAAGCAGGTGATTCAAGTCGTCGTGGAAACATAGTATTAGTGTTTCCATCTATCAGATGTTTAAATGTCAGAGTTGCAAACGCAATACACGTAACGAAAAAACTATACCAATTAAGTATTGCATGAACGCAATGTTTTGACAAATGCAATTGTGTGTATTTTGTTGTTTAAGTGCAATAAAAAGCTACGATGTTTTGCATTTGCACTTTTACAATGCCATTTGCACTGAACACTGAACGCCGCTAATAATTATTATGATTTTAATGATATTTATTCTCCAAAATTAAAACATTTTCTTTAGCAATATTAATTGAAAGAAATTTGTTTACAATCACTCATAAAACAAATTAAAATTTCAATTATAAATATTATATTATCCACTTTCTATTCATTGGAAAATATACATGGCAACATTATTTTTTTATTTGACATTTACTGGCATGAGAGTGTCAAACATTCACTCGTATGCAAATTTAGCTGATAGTAGCTCTGCAAGTGCGTAAAATGTGAGTGTATTGAGTTTTTCGAACTGTTACTCGCATGTGTAAACGCTAGGTTAGAAATAATTGGTTGGAAAGTTAACTTGATTCGTTCTTGTCTTCAAATGGTTGCCGCAAACATAATTAATACAATCATATATAACATATAATGGTTCCCGCAATCATATAAGTGTCATTACCCAGACCATAAAATTTTCTAAAAATAATGAAATGTTTGTTTTAAATATGTACAACTAAATTTTATTAATAAATTCAATTCACTTATCGTTTCGATTACAATTTGCTTAATATTAATTGAGGTTTTAATTTTTAGCTTAGTGTCATGTTTCATTTCAGTTTCATGACTAGTCTTACTGTTTTTTCTAATCTACAACGACCTTTTAGAAAATTGAAATTAAAAAATTCCATTCATTAAGAAAATTGCGTGTGAAAATGCAGTTTCACTCTTCTTTCATCTAATTTATTCACCTTGAACTTTTTTTCGTTGCTGTTGATTGTTGTTATTTTTTTTTTTGTTTTTTTTTTTTTTGCAAATGTTTTCCTATTTTTTTATTGTTGGTGTTGTTGTTGTTGTTTAAAGCTGTTTGCTTCTGTTATGTGCACTCATCATGCGTTAGAAATTAAAAGTATTAACTCTCGCTTTTACTGTGTGGCGTTCATCATTATCTGACTGAAGCTCCTCATGTTGTAAATGGTGTCCCAACTAGAACGCAATTTTCAAATTTTAAATAAAACACAGATATTTAAAAAAAAAAACTCGTGAAACTCGTGAAAGTAGACAGAATGAGGTTATGTATGGAACAATATATTGTACAGATGAACGCCGCGGCTTTGCTGGCACAGACGCGATCTTTTAATGAAATTTTCAATGACCTTTTTGCATAAATGCTGCGATATTTCATTAATGCAGCGTACAATTTCCTCTTTTAAGGCTTGAGTCGTCGTCGGCTTATTCGCGTAAACCATAGACTTCAAAAAACCCCAAAGAAAAAAATCTAAAGGTGTTAAATCGCACGATCTAGACGGCCAATTCTGATCTCCAAAATGCGAAATAACACGACCGGGAAATGACCGATGCATTTTCTCTGGCTGTATGACATGTGGCGCCGTTTTGTTGAAACCTCATGCCCTCCACATTGATTTCTTCAATTCTTGACAAGAAAAAACTAGTTATCATTTCACGATACCGAACACCATTGACACCATTGCGTTCTAGTTGGGGCACCCTTTATAAGTAAATACTTATTTATTTGGTGGATGATGTTCACATCTAGATTAGGCCTTAAAAAAATATACATACATACATATATAATTGTTTTAATTATTGCTGTTGTTGTTGGTAATTATTAATTGTTTGTTTTAAACTTTGTGGTAGTACATTTAACGTGTGGAGGAGATAATGAAATGCTGACATACTACGGCAGAGATTCACAATCGTTAGAGCATTACATGGTAGAGGGCCAATTACAAAGCCCTAAAAATTTGTAATGTCAATAGAGGAGAAGTAAAGAACATTTTTGATTCATGTTTTTAAATTTTTAACTCATCTATTTATAATACCTGTAGTGCAATTAACAGATACTAGTGTCAAGTTATAAAGTTAAAGTTCGTGAGGTTCAACATTTGGGAACATACGTTTAGGAGCTTTTCTTTGGTTTTGGCTAGGTTGAAGAAAATTTTTTGTGAGTCTTGTTTTTATTGTACGTTTGTGTTTTTCCCGTCGGTTTAGTTTTGTTTTCATAATCCATGATCTTGACATTTGAAATGTGACTAGAGTTTAGTTTTGTTTGTTCATAGCCGCAGTAAATGTGTGTGCTTAAATTAAATAAGTTTTTATTTTGTGTTTTCTTTGTTTTTTTTTTTGGGTAGAGAATTTTTTCAGGTAATTAGTAACGGTATTTGCAGTTCCGTGTAATGAAAATTAAGTCATTTAGGTAATTAATCTAAGTAGGCAGATAAACATGAAGGTGTAAACTTGTCAACAAAACAAAAAAATTTATCCAAAAGAAACTAAATTTCATGGTATATTAAATTTAAATTTAAATAATGCAAACTAAACTACATAGTATGTATGTTCGATTTTGTAAATCATTAAAAATTGTGTAATACATTGTAGATATTTTCATTAGTATCTCTCAAAAATGCAGTCATTCAGTGTGAAAAAGAAAAAAATAAATCTACAATCATAAATTTTAATTATATTACATAAAAACCATAACCAACCTATAAACACAAAAATGTATTTGTTTATGTACGAGGTGTGATCAAAAAAAGAACCGTTATTTTAAATTTTTTCAAAAAGTATTTATTTATTCATCAATAAATATCTTGTCCCCTTCAAAGTAATCCCCCTTACTTATAATACACTTATGCCAACGTTTTTTCCAATCCTCGAAACACTTCTGAAACGCGCTTTTTGGTATTGCCAACAGCTCCTGTTTCGATTTTTCTTTTATCTCCTCAATCGTACCAAAACGCTTTCCTTTCATCGGTGTCTTTAGTTTTGGGAAGAGGAAAAAGTGATCGGGGACCAAGTCCGGTGAATACGGTGGTTGAGTTTTGGCCAAACGGTTTTGTTTTTGGCCAAAAACTCAGCACAAGCATCGTTATCATGGTGCAAAATCCATGATTGGTTTTTCCACAATTCTGCGCGTTTTTAACTTTAAGGTAGTATTCCTTATTGACCGTACGACCTTCATGATGCACCACGCCATTGCAGTCGAAGAAAACAGTAAGCAAAACCTTCACATTTAACCAACCTTGACGTGCTTTTTTCGGTCTTGCCTCTTCTGAACGTTTCCATTGGGATGATGGTGCTTTGGTTTCAATCTCATAGCCATACACCCATGATTCGTCACCAGTTATGACCTTTTTGAGGAAATCTAGATCCTCGTTGACAATGTTGAACAGCTCCTGAGCGATGTCCTTGCGACGTTGTTTTTGCTCAAAATTTAGCAATTTTGGAACAATCTCCACTGTTGCACGTTTTATGCCTAAAACATCCGTAAAAATTGCTTGGCATGAGCCGAACGATATGCCAACATCATCAGCAACCTCTCTGATAGTGATTCGACGATTATCCAAAATCATTTTTGTCACTGCTTCAATGTTTTCATCGGTTGTTGACGTGCTCGGGCAACCAGGACGAGCATCGTCATTGACATCTACTCGGCCTTCCTTAAACCAGTTATATCACAATTGAACTTGTGTTCTGCTCATAGTAGCCACAGTCAACATTTCAAATATCCTTGCGCATTTAAATTAATTTCTTACACAAAACTTAATACAGTTTCTTTGATCCATTTTTTCGAATAGTAAAAAATCGAAGAGCACACCAAAAAATGACTAACCTTTTTATCTGTCAAAAACAAACTGACAATCCAAAATGGCTGATATTACCAACATATATAACAGACATGTGTACCAACATAAATATGCGAAAATCGAACATAAGTAATTAAGGAAATTTGAAAATAACGGTTATGTTTTGATCAGACCTCGTATGTTTGTTAACAATATGTATGATTTGGTATGTTTTCTTTTTTTAACAACACCATTAAAAAATTTGAAAATGGTGAAAAAAGAAAATCAATTCTCCATAAATGGTTGAAAACAAAGAAAAAAAATACTGGCCATAAAAATTTGTAATGTTTCCTTAGTGTGAAAGAGAAATAATAATAATAATAAATAAAACACCGACTACTATATAAGAAAAACATTTTAGGAAATACTAATACCTATGACTGAAATTGAGGTCGATTTAGTGGCATCGTACCTTAAATAAATATTTAATGATTTCAAAACTTGGTTCCGATAAATTTATTGAAAAAGTCTATAAAAAGGTAAAAAGATGATAAAAAGAGTAAAACATATTTGTTGTTCCGCAGTGTTATGCGTCATAAGCTAAGTGTATGTTATGAATTGACCCTTGATAAATAAAGAAATGAGATTGGAATTAAGATTCCTTTAAAAGTTAAATATAATTGTGGCGTTTGCGATTAAACGCATATCTATAATTCCTATTTGATGTGTACACCAGCCAAAATTAGTCCATAAAATCCGAGATGTCTCGACAGACATTAATGTGACACTATGTGATTTATATGTGTGTGAGAAATACGGAGTTAAACTGTAGGAAATCGATATTAACAATTACCAAGGCTTTCTATACTCTTCTTGTAAACAAAAATGTGCTATTTTTGACTGAAAAGTCAAAGTTAACTCAGTGACTTGGAGATGATTATCGCTGGAGATTGTTTATTGGGGGTACATGTTATAATAGGGATAATTAAGACATTTTCAAGAACTATTACAAAAAATATGGACTTGCTTAGTAAATCAAAAGCGATCGTAACAATTTAAATTCATATATTTATAAATCTATCAAAATATTAAAGTGTTTCTAAAAGTTGATATAAATATTTGATAGAGAGTCCTTCTAGAATAGGTGGATGGGTTAACAATGATCTTACGATCGCTCTGAATCGGCTAAATGCTTTCCTTGGTTCGCCATATTAGTTCATAATGAAACATATTTTGAATACCTTCGGATTTTTGTCATTTCATAGATCTCGTGTAAATTTCTTTTGATTTGTCTTTATTTTTGTGGATATTTTACTTTTCTGAGCGATTATTACATTTCTTTTTCTGGAAATAAGTCATAGCCTTAGAAGCTATGTCAAGTCAAAACTAAAATATGACAGCAATCAGTGGTGTAAACTTTAATAATAACATAGCAGTTGGTGTAACAATTCACAGTTCATATCACTGAAGAAAACTGAGATTAATATTAAGTATCTATATTACTTACAAATTATTCATTGATTTTTTAGATACGTACCTAAAAAGAGATAGAAAACAATATGAATAAATTAGAAATATAATTCATAAAAAAGTTAAGACATACAAACAATTTAAAACTAATAAAAAACAATGTAAGACCGTAGAGTACAAAATACATATCATCAACAACACCTCCAAACTAAAAACATCAGCAACTTAGCAAAAGTGAATGTCTTGTAGAGGTGGTAAAGAAAAAACGTTAAAGTTTTAAGGTACGGTCACACTTGTCTAATATTTGCCTCAAACAAACGTAACCACTAAAATAAATATATTTGAACTTGTTTATTTATTTAAAAAAAAAAATTAGGACAAGACACAACAAATATTTAGTTTTATTTCATTTGATGCTGTTTGATATTGCAAAACTCTTGTAAGAGTAAACAACGTCCAACAGATTTGTGCTAAAACAAGTGGTTACGCTTTTTGGAGTAAATATTTGCCAAGTGTGACCGTACCTGTAGACATGAAAAACATCAATAAAATTGAATAAACAACCAAATGAATTATTTACTTAATACGTATTAAAGTCTAAGAAACAAAAACATAAAGGAAAAACAAACTACAATTCAATTAAAACAACATTTATAACATAATAAAACTCAATCAAATCTAATACAGGCGGACGGACAACCAACAACAACATGTTGTATGCAACATTAGCAACGAAAACTGGCCACCATCGCCGCATAAACAAATGAAGTTATAGAAATTAAAATGAAAAAAAAAAACAGATTTACAATTATATTTACAAGAAGTCAGTCAGGTTGCTAACAAATCACAGAAATATTAAATTAAAGAAACGTCTTGGATAAAATTAATAGTTTTTTTTTTTTGTTGTTTGGTGGTGGCAAGTGGCAATGTGGCAAGTGTCATGCAATCTACAAATAAATTTGAGCATTTTATAACAATTTTTTTATGTTGGTATTTGTTTAATTTGTGGTGGCAAATAAACTTAAATGACAGACAGTCGTCTGCTGAGCTGAGTTTTAGTTTAAGTTTTTATTCTTCTTAATTTTTACAATAAATGATTGCCATTGTGGACTTGGTTTCATTTAATAATTTATTAACAAAGCAAGATATTGTTTGTGTTTTCCATTCGAATTGTTTTTCATGTCATTGGGAAATTGAGCAGTAATTTAGTGGACAACAGCAAGTTCGGTTTAATTGGTATTAATGTCTTTGAAAGATATGTAGTATATATTTTATGTGTTATAAAAAGCATAATTCCGTAAATTCTTGGCTGGAAATTTAAGAGGAAATCTTAATAATTAAAATGTTTAAGAATGTATTAAATTACGGCTATTAAATCTTTTAATAACAATCTAAGATGACCCATTTTGAGACTCTATTAAAAAGTCATAACATTAACTTCCAAACATAATTTTATTCTGTCCCACTGTGCACTAAGCTATAGAGTGTTCAAAAACAATTACAAGCCATTTTGTTGTGTTGTGTCATTGCTTTTTGCAACTAAACTAAATGACTTTGAACATTTTCTGCAATTTGTTTTCAATAATTGCAGTGAAATCTTTAAATTAATGAAATTATTAAATAAAATGTAATAAATGAAAAGCTTTCTATCAAACATTAAACAATGTTTTAATAACAACTAATAACAACTAGCAAAAATAAAAATATTTAATATTTTCAGCAACAATAAAACAAATTTGTTAATTAATCAAACATTAATGTTATGGAAATACAAATACTTTTTTTTTACAAATTAAAACTTAATGATTATTTCAACGCTAAAATAATAATAATAATATCCATAGTTAATAACAACAATAATAATAATAATAATAATGAAATGAAAAATAGCAAATCATTATTAAAACATAAAATAGTATACAAATGAAAAGAAACAATTACAAAAATTAACATATTTATTTAAAAAATTGCAAACATTTTTACATTGTTAAAGAAAAACTTTAGCGTTCAACGTCTTAATGTCTATTGCTGAAATGTTGCATTATGTTTTCAATTAATATAAATAATTAATTAATTAATAATGAATAGCAACTTACAATTATACAAACTATAGAGCCAGCTTTTTACCTAAACGAAACAAAATGCTAAAATTTACAGCAAAACAAAAATGTAGAGCAATTATTCAAATCATTAGCGTAAAGAAATGCAACTTTTTGTTATTGCCTTTCTTAATTATGGAAAAATAAAATTCAACATTGTTGGCAAATGTAACTTTTAATAGAGCAAAATTTAACTGAATATTAAAATACATACGTATTGGTTGTATAACTTGTGGGAATTGTGGGATTTTTTAAAATTGTTTGCATTTTTTTTTTTTTGAAACATTTTTACAATATAAATTTATTTAAAGTATTGGATGGCTATTGCTTTCCCATCTTTCTGCCAACATATGAATTCCGAACCAAAAGAACTGCTCAACTTTTAAGGCCAACGAGGCAAGCCAATTACCCTGTTTTAGAGTGAAGCTTCCAGGAGAGAGCGTTTTCTGTATTAATAAAACCAAATAATTATCGGACTATAATCCGCGTGGAGGCAAAACTTCCCAACTACTTTCTTCTTTCAAATAGTTTTTAACATGTATTGCAACAAGTGGCTAAAGGTACGGTCACACTTGGCAAATATTTGCCGAAAAAAACGTAACCACTAAATAACATATAAATAAACTGGTTTATTTATTTAAAAAGACCTTTTATTATTTAGGCCAAAGCTCAACAAGTTTATAATTTTAATTTATTTGATGCTGTCTGATCTTGCAAAACTCTTGTAAGAGTAAACAACGTCAAACAAATTTGTTCTAAAACAAGTAAATATTTGACAAATGTGACCGTACCTTAAGCGTTGTCATGATAGAATATCACGCTTTTACGTCTGGCCTGGCAGCATATTTTGGGCGTTTTTCGGTCAATGCTCGCTTTAAATTAATCAGTTGATTTCGGAAAGGTTCCCTGTGATGGTCTGGCTAGATTTCAGAAATTAAATTTAATGAACTCGAGCCGAAATAAAAGATTAATAAAAGAAATATCAGAGAGCATTATTGCTTATTGTTGGTCTGGCTTCACATACGCTTTCTTACGCCACGTATTAATGATTTGGTGCAAAAATTTCTTTTATGATGCTTTAGCAGCTTTTCGAACATTCAAAATCGTCTTTCAAGGTTCTTTAGCTTAAATTCATATGGCATCCAATTCTCTAGCTTTTTTATGTATCATGCTGCTCTTAAACGTTTTGAAATTGCTGCTTGAGTAGCTTGCAATGAATCTGCACGATCTTGTCAAGTTTGACAAGCAATCTGTTCATGAAGTAATGACTTCAATTTTAGGTCTTTAAACTTTTTTGGCTGGTCTGGCCGATCATTGTATTTCGTGTCAAAATAACCACTTCTGTATAGCATCTCCCGAACCTTAAAACCGATAGAATACACACGCAGAGAAAAAAATACAGTTATGCATGTTTACCACATCTATTCCAATATTAATTTTTTTTAAATATTATGGTCACTGTAATTATTTATATGCTTGCGGAAATCATAATATGGTTAAGTTATGCTTTACATGATTATAGAAATCATATAAATGATTATAGCAATCATATAAATGATTATACCAATCATATAAATGATTATAGCAATCATATAAATGATTATAGCAATCATATAAATGATTATAGCAATCATATAAATAATTATAGCAATCATATAAATGATTATAGCAATCATATAAATGATTATAGTAATTATGTAATGTTTGTGCTGATCAGTTTTAGGATGAAAGACAATACCATATTATGTTGTTCTCAATCATAATCAAAGAGCAACATATTATTATGATAAATGAAATCATCATAAACATGATTGTCACAAATACATACATAAACACTATAATCGTATATATGAATGTGGTAATCATCTGAATCGTAAATTAACCATATTTTGATTACTACAATCATATAAACAATTACAGTAACCATAATATTGTTGTGGTAAACATGTACAACTATATTTTTTCTCTGGGTGCATTCACCATAAGCTTAGGTAAGCAATCGATTTGGTTTAGTGGCACTTTTCTCAAACTAAAGAAATAAAGCAAAAAATTCTCCCATATGACGTTTTGTTGCCACAAAATTCAACATTTTCAAAGGAAAAAAAGTTTGTTGTTTACACTATAATGTTCAATAACTAAATGAGAATAAATGACAGATGAAAATTAGATATAAGTTACGAAAGACAAAAACCGCATTCAAAAGCATTTTGAAGCTATACACCCAATATTTCGAAGTGTAGCATACAAATTGTAGATCATTTACATAAAGCATTGTTCACATAAAATATGGCTGTATAAATGTTTTAATATTTATGTTTAAAAAACAGCGACTGAATACTTTTAAATAAATGAAATGATAAATGAATAAACAAAAGCTTCTTTAGTGTGGCTGGATCTTATTTGAACAATGCTTTAGTGGCAAATCTATTAAGCCTGGTAAAAAGAAGATTATAATTATGACAAGTGTTAATCATGTTTAAAGAAAATATTAAGAAAAAGAATTAGAACATAAATGTCTTTCATTTTAAAATAATTTTCTTTTAGTTGTAAAACGAAGAAAATCTTTGCCTCCAGGAAATACTTAAAATTCTTGGAAATATTTCAAAGGTTTTAACATAAATACTTCAGATAATTCCAGTGTGATTCTTTTGTAGCACCGCTTTTGATTTATTAAGTCATGACTTTCTATAATATTCAATTAAAAACGTCATCATTAAGTCTTTATAGACCAAGACTAAATGAAAGAAAGTATTTATGATTGCAAATGCGTGAAAGTAAATGAATAAATACTTTACGTACAGGAAAATTGCCAACACAATCAGCAAATGAAAAATAATATAACACAAACTAAACGAGAAGTAAACGTTGTTTTCCTTTTTAGCCATAACCTGCTTATCACAAACAACATCCTTTCAAATAAATTTATTGGAAAAAATAAAACATGACAACTTCCGTAAAAAGTGCTTTCAAGATGGAGAGGAAGTCTCACGAAAATATATAAAACAATAATAATAATAATAGAAAATATACAATAAATAGATATGCTGTACAAGAGTTACAATAATATGAGGGAAATAAAATGCAGGCTTTTAAACAATTTGATAAGTGATATAACAGAAATAGAAACAATAGATTTTCAAAATATTGCAAAATGTGGTTGGTTTTGTAAAATAATGAAAATATTATTTAAAGATTTCCAAATTTAAATTGCAATTATAGGTAACCAGCTGAACCCGGTGTGCTTCGCTACCCCCCTTTGAGGTAAAGCCGTTAATAAACATTGTAAAAAAAGTAGGTGCAGAAGTGTGCATGGTCGAAAAATATTATCATGTAATAAGTATTCCTGAGTCAAAGCTGCACGCTGTGATAATTTAAGATCCCAGGTCCCAGGTAATTTAAGATAACAGGTCCCGTCTCCAATATATCGCAATCAAAGGGGCGTGCTCATCACACTTTTTATTTGGTACGTACTTCTATTCATGTCAATACCATATATAGCACATACTGACGCTGTTGGTCAAAAAATGGCCGAGATATGACGATTTTAAATTGTATATGGGCGAGGCCACGCCTCTTTGTTTACTCACAACTATGCACAAAATATCATCGACGTAGGTCAAAAATGGAAAAAATATGGCGACTTAATGTTTTTGGTTATATGGGTGGTGCCACGGGCCATTGCCCACTCACAACTTTATGTAGTCAAGAATTTATTGTTTCGTAAGAATATCCTTTTGTGAAAATTTAACGACAATCGATCCAATAGTTAAGACTATATTACGATTTTTAATTTTCCTAAAAAGAGGCGTGGTCCCATCCACTTTTCTCATGATACATATTTCTAATTATGCCGATACCATATGTACCAAATATCATCGTTATAGGTTAAAATATGCCCAAAATATGGCGATTTAAATTTTTTGGTTATATGGGCGGTGCCACTCGCGTTTGTCCAATCAAAACTTCATAAGCCTTCCAGAGTCACAGTAAAATGCTGTGAAAATTTCAGGAAGATCGGTGCAAGGGTTTGCCCTCCTATTAAGCACAAACATACAGACAGACAGACAATCATTTTTATATATACAGTGGGTGGCCAAATTATTAGTTACACATGCAAAATTTTTTAGTTTGAAGCCGTATAACATTTTATAATAGTGGAAATTTATCCTTTTATTTGTTCTTTTAGGTAAATTAAGTGTTTCTAGTTCAATTAAAAATAAATTCTTTTGTTTTCAAAATATATATTTGAGGAAAAAAAATATTACAACATTTTTTGAAAAAAAAATCTTAATATTTCGTAGAACCTTCTTTGGCATCAATTACATCTTGCACCCTTTTTGGCATGCTCTGAATTTATTTTTGAACATTTTCTTTTAGTTCTTCATCGTGATGCCAGACTTTAATTAATTTAATCAAAATTGCATATTTCACACTTCAGAGCAGAATGACAGATAATGATCTACAACTGCACTCTAATGTCACCAATCATTGTTGACACTGCACAAAATATTTAACAGTATTACCAGAATTAAAATACGAAAACATCTGGTATAAGAAATAAATTTATGTACGTATTAAAAGCGGTTGAATCATAATTAATAAGTGTAACTAATAATTTGGCCACCCACTGTATAGATTTGTGTTTAAAATCAATTGAACTTTGTATGTTTACAAAAAAAAAAAAAAAAACATTAAATAATAATGGCAATTTGACAAAAACATTTTTAAATATAAGTAAAATGTTGATAACACTCAACATTTTAACCCTCCAATGGATGAAAAAGTGCGACGTGGGGACTTTTTTCATTTTCAAACTGAAATTATTCCTTAATGTATTCAAAGGACATTTTATTTAGTATCGTGTAAAAAAGGAGATCCAAGCGATGCGACCAACAGAAAGTAACTATTGAAATTTAAAGGTGTTAAATACGGGAACGTGTGAAAAGGTCCGCTGGGATCTTGTAGTGAAATTTCGAGAAATTAGTAATAAATTCTCTTTAAATTTTTTCAGAACTTTGGATTTGCCACGTACTTTAATCAGGAAGAAAACTGCATATGTTGGAACAATAAGCTCGAAAAAAAGATTTGTGCAACGGCAGTTCCTGCCAACAGTTCAACTATGTTCATATGTGCCCAAGATAAACAAAGCGATAATGTTGATGTCGGCACAACATTATCCTTGCGTAGTGGACCTGCCAACTGTGCAGCAGAAGCCGTTTGCTATTTTGGATTGCAACGCCAACAAATCAGACATTGATACAGTGGACCAGATGTTTGGCATATATATGTACATTCAAGCGCTCAACAAAACGCTGGTCACTGGACATGTTTAATAATATGTTGGACATTGTTGCATTAGCTACATTTATTTTACACAACGAAATGAAGACAATAAAAAGAACTGGCAGACGACGGTTATTCCTACTGATGCTGACAAAATAATTGACACTACCAATAACAGAGGAACGAGCGCTTAACAAGCGCATAACCGCATATCCAAGGATACGGAGAGCAATGGAACCATTTGTTGTAAAAGTAAAAAAAAAACAATTCTAATGTTCAAAAGCTGAATAGCTACCTATTTTTGTTCTTTTTCGATATTATCAAGACCGGCAGAAGGAGCTGCGACCTCGTTTGCGTCTAGAACGAACAGGCCGTCATGTCATCTATGCCGTTTTGAGTACTGACAGCAGCGAAAAACAAGCGTCTATTGGCGTTGCTGTAGCAATCCAGTTTGCGCATTCCATACAAATAGAAATAGGTACCTGTGGACCTTGTACTTCCTATAAAGGCAACGGATGTCTCACTCATCGGAGGCTTAAGGTTTAATTTCAGCTTTACTATGCAACCTCCTATATTTGACATTTGCCCTAATAACACTGCGAAGTCTTAACTCCTTTTCTCTGTATAATACAAATTTTGTACAGATCTTTTAGTTAAAGACTTCTTTATATAACAAAATTCTTCCCCACTAGCAACTGATATTAACATTGCTTAATAATTTCATGCTCGATATTATCAATTATCTTGACACTCAATTACAAATAAATTGCTTATGTTTTAAACGATATTAAACAAACAACAGCCAACACCCTGATAAAAGTCACTTTAAAATGTTTAATGGATAATTTATAGACTATTTAATGGTAAAAAGCTTTAAATCTTTCTTTTATTTGTTATTTGGTTTAATTAAACTTAATTGGATGTTAAATGAAAACTCAAATAAATTTTGTATTTAAAAAGTCACTACAAGCCGCATATGAGTTGGGAAATGTTAATTTTCATATTCAAATATTTAACCACAACTAGATTTACAAGAAAATTAAGGAGCTTCTATATCACTTGGGTGAAAGCGTTGGTCTCGTTGTGATATCTTGCATCATCAATCGCTCTATGTTTCTTGTATATTTAGTTGTTTCCTCTTATTTCTCGACTTTACAGTTGCTGCAGAAGTTGTTTTAAGGGATGCGTCGCCTAGAAGCCAGTTTATTACGGTCGCCCTGTAAGTTCTCTTTCACATCTTTAGTTCGCAATGTGATCTAAATTATTCAATGTATTGACCATTGTTAGCTATGACCTTTTTCCGCCCCAATAGAACTGCTCATCTTTTGAGGCCTAGAACGAATCAAGCCAATTTCGATTACCCTGTTCTGCAGTGAAACATATACCAGAGAGAGAAACAGTATTCTGCATTGTTTGCAACAAATAGCAGTCGGACGAGGTAAGGCAGGTGAGGCAAAACATTCCTACTACTTCGTTCTAAATAATTTGTAAGAAGTCTGCACTGATTGTTAATTCGCTGTTTCCCCGGGAGAAGAAAAGCGAAACAAATTTAGATGTTTAATGCTCAAAATACATACCCTGCAGTTTTGAGATAAAAAAGGAAAATTATTTACCCCTTGGCCCACGATGTCGAACGATAACGTTCGCTTAGATAAGACTTAAGACACAAACTTTTTATCGTATCTATTTTTTTATTCAATCAAGTTTGTTTATTCCACAATCAAGTTTGTGTCTTACGTCTTATCTAAGCGAACGTTATCGTTCGACATCGTGGGCCAGGGGGTTAATATTTCTGTTGATCCCTCACACACAGAAATCCATGTAAATAAATGGAAAAAAAAAATGATAATTACAGCAAATTTCGAACCACCGGTAATACTGGTTAAAGGATTGATGTTTGACTGCTGGCTAGCAGGTGCCGCAGTGGTGCAGAGGGTGAGAACGTAAAAAATTCTGATGAGAGAAACAATTCCTAACTTCAGTAAAAAATAATTTAATGAAAATTAAATTTACTGAACTCGAGCCGAAATAAAAGAAATATCAAAGATTTTATATAATTTTTATAAGCGGACTGTAAAAATGAACGACACTCGCATGAGTGTATGCGAGTCATACTTATTTTTTTTTATCGTGTACGTACATTGAGTTAAGGAGAGTCTAAATAAACAACATCATACATCATAAATAATAATGAGTACTTCAAACTTTAAAGATGAGTAGTGGTTTGATGATATTGAGACAAGTATGAGTACGTATAAGCATAACAAATTATAAGTCATGATTCGAGTACTCACTTTTTCAGTACTCATAACTGATTTCTTGTTCATTATTTAAAAAAAATTAAAACTTACTTTATCTGTTCTTTCATAATTGGCCGGTAATTTCGATGACACTTTGTGCACCTTAGGTATGGGAGGATAATCAAATGCTGAGGCCACCAAAGAGACCGGGGCCGTTAGAGGTGCCGATGATAGCGATGTAACGCCATTGTGATTAATGTTGTTACAGCTGCTATTAAAGGGTATAATGCGACGAACAGAGCTATGCATTTTCATTTAATTTTTATTTGAAATTATACATTAATTTATTTTTTACTTTTTTCTTTTTGTTACAATAATTAATAATAGAAATTGTAATACGTTTTAAATAATTTCACTTTTTCCATAATTTGCATAATTTTATTTATTTTTCTTTTAAATGTACAGACAAATTTACATTTTTATTATTTTAATTTTAATTTTTATTATTTTATGTTGTTGTTGAATTTGTATGTAGGGGGGGGGGGTGTTTTCTTTGTTTTATTTCACTGTTGATTTTACGATTTTTGTTGCTGTTCTGTTGTTTTTATAAAAACGGAAATGAGTTAATCTAATGAGACCTTTAGTAACTGACTAAATTTAAAATACACATACTAAAGAAATTCAGTAATTTGTGGTACCACCAATAAACTCAGAAATCCACTCTCAAAATTACTTGTTTTCTTACTTTTAACATGTTTTTTTTTTCAACAAATTGTAGGAATTATAAATTTAAATTTTGTTTCAGTTTTTTATTTCCATAGTTAGAAGAAAAATAAAAACGTAAATATAACCGGCATTTACTTAGCATGTATATGAGGTAATTTCATTAAAAATATCAACAACAATACACAATAATTTGTTTTAATTCTTTTATTTTTTAAGTGTTGTAGTTGTTTTTATATATTTTGTCTAATATATTCATAATGAAACTTAACTACTGCCTCGAAATACTCGTAACAACAAGTGCTTCAGTTCAAAATTGTGCTAAAATTCAAAACAAAAATTAAAAAAAAACTTTTTGTTTGTGTGTGTGTTAGTTTTTTGTTATATATTTTTCGTGATAATGACACCTCTTGTTAAGCACAAAGAGAGAGAGAATCATTTTGGCAAGAGAACTAGTGAAAAAAATAGAAATTAAATTATTTAGTTTTTTGCTTCTAATAAAAAAAAACTACACTAACAAGTACACAATATCAAAAACAGATTGCAAGCGTTAGACCACAAACCATTCCATAAAAAAACACAATGAAAACTTATAAATTTTAAAACAAATTCATAATTAGTTCTTAGTCTGAGCAAGTTTAGTAGTATCTTTAAAAGAATATCAATGTAAAAGACACCAATACTTATCACTAAAACGGGAAAAAAGTTAAGACAACAAAATATGTATCGAAAGTCCACCAAACCAGGAGACATCGGTGATATGATAGGTGGATACTTTCGATAGGTGAGTCTGTAAAGAAACTAGTATTAAGCATACAGCTATATTTCTTCAGAGACTTGTTATTGATCTTATACAGAAGGCCCAATTTAAAGTTTTAGTCAATGACGGGAGAACCATGATATACTTATAAATGATAACATCCATCGATTCTTATAAATAATATTAGTAAACGACAAGTTTTAGAAACATTCTTGAGAGATACATCTCGAAATTGAAACACCATCGGAACCCACTTGCAGATTTATTTAGAAGATATTAAACAAGGATTTGTAGAACTTTTCTAGCACCCAGGACACACTTATCCATCATGGTTCTCAACTGAGAGAAAATATTTTATACTTATAAGATTTAAATACCTCCTGTAAAATCTAGGCAGTTAAGGTAGTTTAACTAAATTATATAAATGGTAAAAAATCAAAATCATAAATTAAGTTTAAAGTAAACTAAACAAACATAAATTCGTTGAAAGCTATTGTTTCTGAAGCTGCCGACACAAGATCATATCTAACTTACTGGCAATCATGTGGCTACTGTGAAGAAATTGAATGCAAACAACACCGAAGTCCTGTTCACTAGCAAAATATAGCAAATCATAAATAATCGTCCGAAACTGCAGTCCAAACTTTTTTTTAGGTTTCGTCTGTAATTTACAGATCTGAATCTGATAGATTAATGGGACATGATTCTGAATAGCCCTGTGGAATGTTCTTAAACTCTGAGCTAAGTCCAACAGATCGGAAACTTCGAACCTGAAAATTATTTCTAAGTAGAAGTGGAACTTTGTATGATCGGTCACTTAAGGTGGATTCACCCATTCGTTTGGAACAAAATATTTGTTCGGAAACAAATATTTTCACAAACATAAACAATTTACTGTTTCTTGTCAGTAATTTGTCAAAAGTAATCGGGTTTTCACTGGTATTGCCATATTTTAGAAAAAAAAATATTTTATTTTACAAGGAAATTGTAATAACGAAAAATTTTAAAGGTCACTTTATTCCTCACTTTAATTAAAGTTACCTTTTACTATTAACAACATTAGAGGCAAGTTGTAATAATGGCCCTAAAAGAATTGGGGCTAGAAATGTTTTAGAGCAAAAGATTCGATCGTTGTCATTGTCAAATAAAAAACATTCATTAAAAGTGTTGAAAGATCTATTATGGCTTCGAAATGATCTTCTTACGTAATAATAGCAGAGACGATGAAGCTCTTTTTTAAAAGCAAACAGTTTGTTTTAGAGTTAATTAGAATACGATAGTGGCAGTTTGTATTATATTTAGTTCCTACTCACTGAATAATTTAATTAATCAGAGTACCAAAATAAAAAAATGAATAACATATTCATCAATCTCTTTTACATATCGCTTACATTACTTAAAAGTCGTTTAATAATGATTTATTCATAAATTTATAACACATTAACATAAGGCTTACGAATAGAATAAATGCAACTTTTAATAAAAATAAATTTTTCGGATTTTCCTAAAGGCAAAGAGCAGTTCAATTTTTCTTAAACTTTTTGTATATTTATATGTTTTCCAAAGTCTAAAACCAGACATTCGCAATTGCATCGAAATCACATTCTGTTTTTATAGGTACTTATAACAGTTTCTATAAGTCCCAATTTACATGAAGCAATTTTTATTGAAGAGATTGATACAATTGTTTCTTGAAATTTCTTCGCACATTTCACAGCACATTTGTATACACATATGTAATATGCCAATAAGAGAGTAACAGGAATTGCTAGTACAATCAAGTTGTTACGCGTTTTATCTTCCCCTCACCGCGATATCTAAAAGATAATCAGTTTAGCTTAAAGAATTGTTTCGTGTAAATTGAGACTAAGTTCTACCAATCAATGAGTTACACTTGCGGTTCCCGTTACCGGTACCGAACTATTATTTTAATATCAAAATCATGACTTATTTCTCTGCTTGTTTGTATGCGTTTGTACTTCAAAGATATTAACGTGTTCAAATAATGAATTAAAATTCGAAAGTTTACCCATTACATTGTACTGAAAATTTTTGATGGATATATATGAATGTCGCTTATCGCCAGCATCATGTTTTTAGTTATTTAAAATGAAAATAATTATTGTTTACAACTGGTGACGCCTTATTTCTTCTTTTTATACCCACCACCAAAATATGGGCGGTACACTATGTCTGTCATTCCGTTTGTAAAACATCGAAATACTGGTCGTAAAATCAGCAACTTTATATATTCTTGGTCCTTATGCAATCTAGTCATGTCAGTCCGTCCGTCTGTTAAAGGCACTTTAGTGCACTGCATACATATTTTCATTATATAAGAACAAGTCCTGTTGAAAATCGTAAGGTACAAATATCTTCGCGGAATATGGCTCTATGGAACATACTATGTAAATGCGTATAGAAAAACAGTATTCATACGTATTGTAGAAAAAATAACGTTAATGCTAAGAAAAATCATAAAACGATATTTTGTTTGATATTTGACCATAGCCCCTTTATAAAGTCCATTTCCTAAAATAACTTATACGCTCCTATATAAAAATGAAATGGTCCATGTATGTAATGGCATCACGTGAGAACGGCTGCAGCGATTTGGCTGATTTTTTTTTATACTATTCAAAATTTTCAGGAGATGGTTTGTAAAAATAAAAAAATTCAGAGCGAAACCGGGGCGGTCAGCTAGTCTCTTATAAAAATAACTATTAAATTGAAATTCGAAGCAAATAATCCAAACCGAATTTTATGACGATCGGTGCATATTTGACCATAGCCTCCATATAAAGTCTACTTCCGAAAATCTGTTAAATCTCTTATAAACATCCCCATTAAATTGAATTATATAATTTACAATAACGTGATCGACACCGACTAGCGACACAGTAAACTACGTAAAAACTTAATAAATATCGCTATCGAACTGAAATTTTACACAGATCAGTAAGTAATATGAATAGATATGTATTAAAAATGTACTCTTATTGAATTTTGTTAAGGTCTGTCCATATTTAGACATACATAGCTCCCATATAAGGTATATTTCCCGCAATAATACTCAAACAAATACTCTAAACTATATCATTATTCAGATGAAAATATCGTAACTATTATATGAAATGCACCATAACACTCAAAAACGATCGTACCGAAATATAAAATGAGTCGTATGAATATCGTTATATCGTTACAAAGTGTACTAGAAATTTGTTTCAAGTATGCAGAGATCACACTACTCATATTCATATATGTATGTATGTGGTGAGTATACATATAAGATTCGTCACAGCCAAATATAAACTCTTTCTAGTTTAAATTACTTTTAATAAAACTATTATTCTCATTTAGGGCTCAAATCTTATCGCTTCCATTTACTATTTTTTGCACTATAATTTTTTATGAACTTCAATGATGCGTTAACAAGAAAAAAATATTCCAAAATATTCAATTTCTAGCTATTTGCTTACTCAACTTGTGTTTAGAATTAAATTAATGTTTTTTTTTGTGCGCTACTTTTTCTGCCTTCTCAATTTCTTATCAGTTTCAATTTCACAGGTAGTTTTTATTGTTGGATCTGCTGCTGCTATAGCGACAAGCATCATGATTACGTAGTTGTTGCGCGTTAGTACGCGATGAAGTAAAAATTAGTTTTTGCCATAAATAATATATTTTAAAATATTTATCTTTTCAATTAAAAATTAAGTTGATAATTAATAAGGGAAATATAATATATATTTTATGGGAAAAATCAAAGGTCATTTTAAAAAAGTTAACAGAGAATATCGATGGTCTCATGTAGAAAGGACCTAACTCGCATATTTGAAACTTTACAGGAGAAGGTAAAAACATAATAGAAACTGTAATATTCAACATGTAACTTTGTGCAACTGCTTATAAAAGCGTTATTTTTTACACTATTGCAATAAATTTTTGTGAGGAGGTTTATTTGCGTTAAATGCATTGGATCGCAAAAAAAAAACAAATTTCGAAAAAATAGCAAGTTAGGGCCTTTCTACATGAGACCAACGATATAAAATTTATTTATAATTAAATTCACATTAAAAAATTTAATTGTTTTTAAAATCTTAAAAATAGAATTATTCTCCAACAATTTGTTATTTTGTTTATAATATAAACTTTATATTAATAATTTACATTAAACACACCCTCAAGCCTTTTACTACCATCAACACGTAGATTACTTGGTTGACACGTAGCAATTACCCGGTCCCTGTATATTCTAGTTGTTTTTCCGCATTATATAATTATTATGTAAATTTAATTTGTTTTTATTTTACCACAATTTATAATGTTTAATAATTCTTTCCGCTCTAAAAATAAAACCATGACAAAAAAAGCCGAATTTTTGTTTGTTTTTACAAAAAACGTTAAAAAGCCAAAACAATCAGTTACAATTGAATTGAAACTTCAAATTGTACAAAAAACAGCTTTTGTAAAATAATATATAATGAAAAAATAAATAAATACTAAAAGAATAGAGGTCAGTACCATAAACATAAAAAAATAACATCAAGAAAAAAAAAACTGCAAACACCAAGAACTTTTGAGACAGATCATCATAATTGGGAGAATCATAATCAGTGTTGCCATAGCACTTTCATTGAAATTTTTAAAAATTATGCTAAATGCTTTTTAGCATAATTTGCTTAATAAAAAAGATTTTTTTTTCTAAAAAATTTTACTATTTTACTCCAAAAAATACTTTTGGAGAAATAAAAAATAATAACTTTTATTAATATTTGAACAAAATTTCTTTTGGTATGGTAAAACTTTTCTGCACCTAAAAAATGCTTAAATTAACCTAAAGAGTAAAATAATATGCGAATACAAAAACAAAATACATATAAGTGGGTGGCGCAGTTTTTTGGTTCCAGGGCCCCCACGGGCCTCAGCCCCCTTTTAATTTAATTTTAATTTGGTTTTTTTTTTCTTTTTTAATTCTGAATTGGGTGGCAAATCGCATATTTCTATGAAAACTAAAAACGTCCATATAACTCGAAAACTAAGCGTTTGCGCCAATATTTTTATTTAATTTGTTCCTCTTATTTTTACATTTTCTATCCCCCTAGGTACTTTTTTTATTTGGAGCTGCGTCGGTAAACTAGATTTAAGCCGAAATAAAAATTGTATTGTTACATTGAATAAATTTAGCACTTATTTTTTCTTCTGTAGAACATTTTAGCACTTAGTTTTTCAAGTTTTAGCATATTTTGAAATTCATTTTCTGGCAACACTGATCATAATACACAGAGATTACAGATTCTTTCAAAAGTAAAATATGTAGCCAATAACTTGGTAAAGACTTGGTACATAAAAGACTGACCCTAAAGAAAATTCAGCTCTATACAATAAGAAATTTTGTCTAAAAGAAGTATAAAAAATCGATCTGCTACTTCAAAAACAGTTTAGAAGTGTTTGACTCCTAAAGCTATGTGTCCACGATCCTCAGATATTACAACGTTGTCCGAAAAATGTTCAGAAAATGTCTAACAACCGTGTAAACTTAAAATGTTTGCCTTCCAACGTTGTAAGAAAAAGCATTTTCAGTACATTGTCAGACATCTAACAATCGTGTAAACACACAATTTTGTCTTTGTCATATGTGCAAAGTTTATGCATCTGCCAATGGCAGCATTGTCATAGAAATTATTTCTAAATGCAACTCTGTATATACATAAATAAACAAGTGTACATTGATAAAATTTTTGAAAAATGGTTCCAATTGCTTGTTTTTGTTCCATGACAATATTTAAAATTTTTAAGCACACACACAGAGCTGCAAAACGACAATTTGACAATGCCACACAACAATCTGACAACCGTGTGAACTGACAATTTCGGTTGACAGATAAATTCATTGTGTGACAATTGTGTGCAAATGAAATTGTTAGTTTTCTTACAGTCGTCTAAACTGACAATTTACCTTTTGCTAAAAATTTTTCAATGTCAGTACATTGCTAGTATATTGCTAGACCTGACAACGTTGTAATATCTGACGATCGTGGACACATAGCTTAAATCATGAATCTGACAGAATGACGATTTTAAACCACTTATTGGGCCTTCAAAACGAGCTAAATCCCACCAAAGTAGGTTATCCATTCTAATAATGATCGTTTAATTATTCGACGAGTTTATAAATGACAATTTTCAAATAACGAATTATTCGCATAGTGTTGTGAAGAATAGTCGAATGAAACAAATAAATATGTTGGTTTTAATTTGTCGTTTTGTAATATCTTTTATGAGATTTTTCAATTTCAGAATTCTAAAAAGTTCGTCTAGTAAAACTACAATATGAAAATTAAAGGAAGTGATGCGTTAGCTCTTTCCACAAAAATACCAATGTTACTGCAATAACTTATTATTCTAAAAACAAATCTTAAGCTACGGTCACACTTGGCAAATATTTGACCAAAAAGACGTAACCACTAAATAAAATATATTTGAACTTGTTTTTTTTTTTTCTTTAAAAAAAAGTTTATTTACGACAGGACACAACAAATATTTAGTTTTATTTTATTTGATGCTGTTTGGTCTTGCAAAACTTTTGTAAGAGTAAACAACGTCAAACAAATTTATGTTTTTTTTTTTTTTTTTTTTTTTTTTTTTAGTAAATATTAGCCAAGTGTGACCTTACCTTAAGATTTGTTTTTAGAATAATAAGTTATTTAGTAAAAAAGACTGAAAGATTTTAAAGTGGATTTTGAAACAGCAATTGTAAATATGAGTGGTGGAAAAATATTAACAAAATCAAAATTACGTATTAACATTCGCATTATTCGATTAATTTTAAATGTGTAATCGAATTATTCGAATAAGTTAAAAACTCGTTTTCGAATTATTCGTTTTCTTCGTACAATGGAAAATTCGATTTATTCGAATACCCAATAAACCAAACCATTATTAATATTGTTAAAAATCTGTTTCCATTCACTACACAGTGTAGTTTCTTTTTCAGAAAATAATGTTGCTTTATTTATTGTTACTGATCTGGAAAATATTCTTAATTTGAGACCGGAAATGAGCAGAGAAGAAGACAGTTGAGGGCTTAAATCTTTAATCTATCTTATAAATGGTTTGAGTACAGAAAAACAAACAATTTTAATTACATGACATTTCAAACATAACTTTCATCTTTAAATGAAGACAGCTGACAGTTAAGAGAGCAAAAAATCATTGTTAAACTACTTATGTATATTAAAAATATAATGCATCAATAATAGTGATTTATTTTTATACAAATTTTTGACGGCACACTTAATCTACTTCAAACGCCAATAAATGTATTACGAAATAGTACAAGACTGTTATAATTGAATACAAACTTCCTTAAACTATAGAAAGTTCAAAAACAATTCTAAAATGCCCATTAATCACGATAGATTTTACTTTTTAAGATTTACTCAAACCACTTGAGCACTACCCAGCAAAGAGTTCAAGAGACTAGAAATACGACACTTAGAAAACCACTCTCTCTCTATTTACAACGCATGCTTAATTGACTCATGAACTTAAACCTCTTGATAGCAAACATGCAATGAGTTGCCGTTGAAAAAATTATGACACAACAACAATTAAACCATGATTTTTCAAACCAAATTATCTTTAGACGTTTTATATTAAAAGCTAAATTCTTTAAAATATTTATACCCTACACCACCATAGTGGGGAGGGTATATTGGATTTGTGCTGATGTTTGTAACGTCTAGAAATATTCGTGGAACGCCCACCTTAAAGTATACCGATCGACTCAGAATCACAAATTTTTTTTAAAAATGGCCGCAATTTCAATTGTTGCCTTTTTGAATGAACAAAGCCATTAAAACGCAGTTGAAAAGCTACAAAGAAGAAATTTAAGGGATGCATCTGATCCTCTGTCATATTCCAGTGCTGTGTAAATATTTTTATTTTTTTGACAAAAGTTTTCTTGTTGCTGACAACAACTTTGAAAATTTTGACATTTTATTTGTATATCAAAATATCATTCCGAAAAAAAATTGTTTTTCGTTTTCTAAAGACTCAATTTATGGAATCAAACCACTTTTGATCGGAATTGAGTTCTGTGACATGGCTGATAATCAGGCTGCAGTTATTTTAAGGTGGATTATAAGAATGGTGTTTACAGAATACACAAGACTCAAAAGATTAATGTTTCATACAAATTACAACTTTTCGTAATTATATTAGGCAAATATAAACGATTTAAGGAGTAACTCCCTGAACATCAAACATTTTCTCTAGGTTACTTATATCGGGGAATAAGATCAAGTAACTACCCTGTGTTGTATTACTATAATTACACTTGATATAAAGTAACAAGCTGCTTTTTAAAACCTGGACAACTTTTTAAGAGTCTGGGTAATGATCTCTTTTTATCCAAAATTTGGGAGACCACTTCATTAATTTAAGAGAGAAATTGTCCATTAATATTTTGTTAATGTTTCATAATATTATTACATTTTATCAGTGTCATCAGTCAAGTTGGTGCGTTTCGCACCATTTTTGGTGCTTTCTAATATTATTTGTGTGAAAAATTCCTTAGTTGGTGGGGGTTTTTTTTTTTGTTAATTACCGGTGCGTTTTTTAGTTTTTTCCGAAAATGTGATAAACTCTTTATTTTTACTAATTTTTAATTGCAGTTTTTAATAATTCATTATCATGAAATCAATACAATGAAAAAGAACCCCATTAAATGTATTTTAAATACGAATGTATGAATATTTAATAATAAAATTAACATTTTAAACATAGAAATTAAAATTCCTGTGTAGCCTGATGGTTTGGTCTACTGAACTGTAGACGAACAACCAGGGTTAGAGTTCCAGTGGAGCCCTAACAAATTTTATTGAAAAAAATTCAAATAGAAACACATACTTAAAATATAAAACAAAAATAATTAAAAAAAAGTAACAAATATGTACTGAAATTAACTTTTTTACCAATTAGTACTTCAGTTCTGAATAGCATATTGTGAGTTAAATTTTGAGTGGCTAAGTGCTTATTTTATCTTTATTAGCTCGTTTATTTAAAAAAAAAACTTTTACAATTATTTCTTTTACTATAAATCGTTGATATCTTTTTAAAAAGTTGCTTGTTGTGAATTTATCTCTGAATAGAATGTTAAGGAAAATGTACAACACATTTACCACATTAATATCCAGCTGGTTTAATAAAAACATGAAACTACGATTAGAATTTAAATAATTTAGAAATATATTATTAAATTTTTTAATAATAAATACCAAAAAGTTCAACAATATTTCATTAAGAAAAAATAGAAGACTCTAAAAATTAACAAAACACACAAGACACGGTGTAAAAAGTTGTCATCCCATCTTCAGTGTTTCGTAGTTGCAAAAAACAGAATCTACCATAAAGAAGAAATGACAAACAACAATAACATACATTGCTGATATTGTCAACCAACGGTAGACGCAGCAATAAAAACAACAACAAATTTATAAAGGTATGGTCACATTTGGCAAATATTTACTCAAAAAAGCGTAACCACTTGTTTTAGCACAAATTTGTCTGACATTGTTTACTCTTACAAGAGTTTTGCAAGATCAAACAGCATAAAATAAATTAAAACTAAATATTTGTTGTGCTTTGGCCTAATTAAGAAAAGGTTTTTTAAAATAAATAAACGAGTTCAAATATATATTATTTTCGGCAAATATTTGTCAAGTGTGACCGTACCCTAAGTAATACAAAATTTGTAATAATAATAAGAATAATATACACACATTGCAAACGTATGTAAATTTCGTTGTAACTCATAACATGTAGAAAGAAATATAAATAATTCCCGAAATCTTTTTCTCAATAATAGTTATGACGTCCTTGGCAGGGTAGAAAATTTATTCCAATGTGCCAATTGTCTAAAACATATTAATTTACAATAGTATTCTTGGAATTGCTAAATTTATGAACTCAAGCCAAACTAAAAATTGTCTCTAATATTAATTTAGAAATTTTAGAATTTAACCTTACACTTTATATTGTATCACTGGTGATACACAATTTTATTATTGGAATATTATTATTTATTATTATGTTATACATTTCCCTAAGATCTACTAAATTATTGTTTTAAATTTTTTTTTAATATTTTTCCTGTAATCAGACGGTAATTTCCCTTTAAAAAACATTTTTTTCGATCAAATATAAAAAATCATGCAGTGTAGGGTTAATGTATTTTTTTTATACGCGAAACATTGTTGCAGAAAACCGAATTATTAAAATATTTGAGAATTTAAAAAACAACAGAAATCTGTACGAACTAAAACCAAATAATCGAGTAACTACGCAATTGTAACCGTAACGTCCGTACAGACAATTTTAATCAGTCATACAAGTTCTAGGTGTAAATTAAATAAAAACAACAACAACAAACTTAGAAATAAAATACAACAAACTGTGTGCAGTACAAATTGTTAAAACACTATAAAATAATGTTGATTAAATCACACTTTGGGCATTTGTTATTTCTTTATGTTTTTATTATTTGTATTTTATTTTTGATTTATTTTGTTTGTCACTTTTATAAATTTTTCCTTTTTTTTTTCTTTCCAATAACAAAACTTATTTTGTAATCGATAGCAATTCATTTTATTTTACATTTTTTTTACGTTTAAAGAGGAATTTTTTTTTATAAAATTTATTAGTTAACACATTTTTGTTGTTTTAATTATCATAAGAAATGATATTTACTTTTTGATTTATTAGAAATTTAATGCATTTTGTGTTGTACAATTTTTATAAAACATTAATAAAATGTTATAATAAATAAATTTTGGTAAAATTTTTCATATTTTCACAATTATTTTTATTTTGTTTTAACACTCTTTTTCATGACTCGTAACACTTTAAGAATTTTATTTTCGTAAATTATTTTTGGTTGTTATTTTCGTGCAAACATTTTTATTTTTTTGGTTTTTAATTTGTTGTTTTTGCCATAATTTAATTCAAACATGCAGCAACACCGTTTCTGTCGTCGTTTTGCGAATGTTTAAAACAATAAACTAAATGCCAACATTAAGAGGATGGCAGAAAAATGAGCATTTTAACAGGCTGTCAAGTTAGTCAAACAGCCCGCCAGCTAGCGAGCCAACCAGTCAAAGAGTCGGTTAAATTTTGAAGAGCAACGAAAAACAACAAAAGCTATGTATGTATTTATTATATGAATTATTTGTAAATTAGACTTAGCAGCACGATACGATACCAGGTACTATTTAGAATTTAGTAGTATTCATTTGCGTACCACTCATATGAGTATTATTTACATACATATGTATGTATGTTTGTTTTTTTTTTAATGATCCACTTCAGCTCTTTCACGCTCACCCTTTCATTATATGTATGTCAGGGATGGAAAATTGGTTTTTGTTTTTCGTACCAACTATATAAATAAAATGAACTTTTTAGATCTCCATAGTACCATTTTTTAATATTTGTTAAATAATCTTAATCTTATCACAAATTTACTTTATCGAAAATTCGATATATCTTATAGCAACATTTTTGCGTTAATTCAAGAATAAAAGAAATAGAAGAGTTAACTTCTAACGATTTTGAAATCCTGATTAACTACATTTTAAGCTTTAGTTTTTGAATTCAGCCTCAAAATCATTTAATGTAAATTAATATGTCAAAGACTCATATTGTTCGATAGTTCAAACAAAAATTTATTGTCGTAATAATCATTTTATAGATTGATATCAGTTCCAAAATGTTCATGAAATTTAATAAAATCACTTTTGCTTGCACTATTACACAAATAGTAAATTATATGATATACATACCTATGTACATATTCATCTATTTCATCTGAAATACCAAACAGTATTTTTAAATTGTACCATATGACTCGTGGTAGTACCACGGTACCAACTGTGTTTAAAATGTATCAAAAAAAAAGTACAATTGTACCATGTTTGGCATCAGTGTTATGTATATGTATATCGGAGGTTCAAAATCAAAAAAAAGAGAGTAACAAATTGTTGTTTTGTTTACAAAATAGAAATGCGACGAAGATATAATCAAAATAAATAAATAAATAATGATCAAAACAATAAAAAATAAAACACTCTATAGCATCATCACTGCCCCGCAGAACACTGGCAATATTTATAATAATAAACAACAACAAACAGAACAGCTAAACTGCAGTTGCATGCACACAATTTTGAAAGACATTTTAAATGCAATTTTATTTTATTTCTTACTTTTAATTTAAACACAATATTTTCTTTTTACTTCTTGTTAAAGCAAAATGTTTAGTTAGTAAACGACAATATACAAAAGTAATTTTTATCTAGCGTATTCGCGGCGTTCTATACCATCACACATAAACAACTAAAGAAAAATCCAAATACGAAAAGTTTTCATGGACTAGAAACAGAAATTGAATGTTTTTTATTTTATTTATTTTTTTTTGTAACAAAAACAGACAAACAGTCCAACAACAAACACACACGATCCAACGAATAAAACGAACCTCTCAAACAACACTCAACCCGATCGACCGACAAAAGATACAACAAAAACCCAACATACACCACTGCTCAGTTTCAGTTTCCACCATTTAACTTGGAAGCAATGCAACTGGCAACTGGATTTGTCTAAAAATGGGGGGAAAAACTTAGGAAAATGTTAAGACTTTTTATGGCCTTACAATTTCCCAACAAGTTTTTTCTTATGTTTTCTTTGTGTTTCTCTGCTTTGCTTTGTTTTGTTAAAAAAAAAATGCAGCCGATACACGCTAAATGATCATCAGTGGTGCAGAGCGTGCTGCTTTTGGACTCTAGCTCCCCCTCTGCTGGAGAATAAAAATTCAAAACATAAAAGTATTTTATAAAGAGAGCGACAAGCGCCATATATTGAGTGTAATTTGAGTAAGTATTGTATAGAATAAGAAAGCTTTTGTTGTTTATTTGGGGGAAAACGTAAAAAACATAAAAGAGCAGTAGCAGCTGTTTAGAGGGGAAATATAAGACAAATTTTAGTACTATTTAAAATGGTTCATGCCAAAAATGGTGTAACTATACAAGGTGAGTGCAGTAGCACAGCTGACAGACTTTGTTTACAATTTACTTATGTCAAAAGTAATACTTTTTCAAGTGTTTTTGACAGTAGTACATTATTTTACACAAACAAAATGCCTGTTGTTTCTGTATTGTGTTGTATTTGTTGCCGATTTGCACTCACCTTGTATAGTTACACCATGATGCCAACTATTAATTACTGTTCAAGAAGAAGTATTGCAAGGTGGAAGCGAAAATTTTTTCTTACTGAATTACTGAATTTGCTTGAATATACCTTAATTAATGTTTCTGTTGTCACATCCTCTACCTCGCATACATTTTATTTGATTCAGTTTTCCTTTATTGGACTAAGAACAATTGTCAGCTTATCGTTTACTATATAATAGAGTATATAATCGGTAATATCAAAAAGCAATAAAAACCATGCAAGGGTAAAACAATAACGATATTGTTTTTATTTATAAATTGTGTTTTTGTAACCTCCTATATCTTTATTTCGTACTTCAAAATACTCCTTATTGAGGACAATTTTATTATTGGAATTAAAATTAGAGTGGGATTAAACATAGTTTGGCTAAATAATTTAAGAGTTCAAAAGTCACATGCAGAAACCGATATATGACAGAAATTTAAAATAATTTCCTTTAATTATAAAGACCTCAGACAATCAAATATGGGTACATACAGTTTATGTTCAGTTCACTCGTCGCATGACATATATTTTTAAAAAGTATCCCAGCAAGCCATATGAGTCCGAAAAGAGTCTTTTCTGACACCTTTTTCGGAGCGTTAACGCCCAAAAAACCATCATTATTGCTCCGAAAACCTTCAGAAAAGAGGGTCATTACATTCGAAAATGGTCCGTCAGAAAGGGCTCTTAGATAATGTCAGAAAAGAGTCTTTTATGAGGTTTTTCTTGGGCTCTGTGTAATCTTGTTTTTATCATTCTTGTGTGGTACAGCTATGTTTTTTTTTTTTTTTGTTCAAAGCACAAATAACAGGAGAACAACGCTTTGGTACACACATAATTAAGTGTAATTTTTGAGTCATACTGCGTGCCGACTCAGGACAGTAACAAGCAAATTTTTCTTTCGCTCCGAAAATGCTCTTTTGTTGGACTCTTTTCTGATTCCTTTTTCGGAGCGCTCCGAAAATGCTCTTTTGTTGGACTCTTTTCTGACTCCTTTTTCGGAGCGCTCCTAGAATGGTATGCTGGGATGTATTTTTGAAGCACTGTGAACGAATTATTTCAATATTGTTACGAAATTGTTTTGCGAAATTACAATTTAAAATTAACGGCTGCTATCATACGGCATATTTATCAACATACAACTTGTTTAGCAATATTTGCATTTGTATTTATAAAAATCGCTGATAACACCCTGTTATAAACGTTTAAACGGCAAGCGTTCTCAAATTGTAATTTAAGTGTGGTATAAAAGCCAGAGTGTTCATTAAAATTGTTTTTGTGTACATTTACTAAATAAAGACTTGTTATATTTTCTTTCAACTACTTGACGCTTTTTATTTTGCAATTAAAAGGAATCCGTTTTTAAAAGGTAAAAACGTACCAATATTTTTTTTCGGACTATTTGAAATTTAATGAATTTTTACATTTCTGGTTTTACAAAAACAGCCAAATTTGGTTTGTCATCAATGATTCAGTCTATACGTTATTTCATAATAATTACATATAAACGTGTAATAAACGTATTAGAAAAGGAAAACGGTCAATATGAATTTCTTATACAAATTACGCTTGCGCAGACTGATTCTGGGTAATCCGGTTAACTATTGTAGTACTGCATGATTAGGGAAATGATTTAGCACACTCCCAACAGATATTCCGGACCTGGGCCCTATTCCACAAAACTACTTATAACTTTTCACTTTGCTCTTATGTAGTTTTTCATCAATTTGCAAAACTTTATGTTATAAAATTTGTTAAGTTGAAATTGTTACGCGTAATTTGCAAACATTTTGCAAGTTTTATATTCTCTTCACAATTTCTGTTCCACGTACGTTCTCTTGTGCAAAGTTAATATTAGAAGGTGTTATTTGCTACAGAATGTCTTCCTAAAATTTTCTTTTTTTCAAAAATATATTTTTTCAAAATCATTTTATTCAAATTGCAAAATTAAAATCCGACTTATATAGTCTCATTTAGGACCCTTTGGACTACCCTTTCTATATAGTGGGATTTCATCCTAAAAGCTACTTTTTTTCAAAATTCTGTATCATTAACAATGTTAAGAAATGTGGTTTTTGCCTGTGCTAGTTACATTCGAATTTATCTTCACACACATAGATTATTATTGAAAGAAATCCAAAAGGAATAAAACTATTTGAGTCGCAGCGTGTGAACTCCCTCCAATAAAACTAACGACACAATCAGAGTTAATTTATATCAATGTCGGCGTTAACGTTGCTTACGGCATACCAAAAACACGTTGACGCTTATTGAAAAAACTTCATGTTGACAATGGGCATACCGATTTAAAACAATCGACACAAAACGATATCGTTTCGTATTGATGACGCTAAATGGAATAAGAGTGAAATCATTTATCTATTTCAACTGGAATAGCAAATCTTGATGCAACAGTATTTTGATTTTGTACCAAATGACGGATGGTAGTACCACGGTACCAACTGTGTCTAAAAGGTATCAAAAAAGAGTGCAATTGTACCATGTTTGCCAACCTTGTACTACATGCTATAATGCTACGACGACACTATTCCTAAAACAAGTTATTGATAGATATCAATATGTACTACTCTCGCTCATATACAAATTTGGTATGTAAAAAAAGCTTTTCAATGCATTTCTTTCTAATCAAAAGAGCGTAACAAAAGAAAGTGTTTCTCTAATTTCGTTTACCTTCTCCTCGCTTTTTGTTTTACGATTTTTAAAAGCTCACTCTTGATCTGCTGATTAATGATGGATAATGACAACACAGCAACAACAAACATGATGGTGATGATGATCTTTTGGTTCTCTTTCTTTGTCTCCTTTAATTTAATTATAAAATGAATTCAATTAAATTGTTGACTCGTTTGTTTGTTTTCTAAATCATTTAGAAAATAGTAATAAAAAACAAGTAAAAAGTATTGTCGGTCAAGCCCGACCATATAGTACCCTACACCCAACAGTTTTAAAAGAGTTATGCTCTTTAAAGTGATTTTCAGCAGTGGGTCTTATATGGGAGTTACGACTAATTATGGACCGATCTGAACAAAATTTAGATGTAATTTGGCTTCATTTACCACTCATTTGTGATGAAATTTGTTTGGATATTTACATAATTCATATATAAATGAAGCTAAATCACATCTATAAATTTTGTCAAGATCGGTCCATAATTAGTCGTAGCCTCCATATAAGGCCCACATCCGAAAATCACTTTAAAGAGCATAATTCTTTTAAAACTGTTATTATATGGTCGGGCTTGACCGACTATACTTTCTTACTTGTTTTTAAATAATTTTCGTTTGGCATTTTACTATTGCACATTCACATATTCTACACTAAACATACACATGCAAATACATTTACTATAGTATCCCAGCATACCATTCTAGGAGCACTCCGAAAAAGGAGTCAGAAAAGAGTCCAACAAAAGAGCATTTTCGGAGCGAAAGAAAAATTTGCTTGTTACTGTCCTGAGTCGGCACGCAGTATGACTCAGAAATTCCCATTAATTATGTGTGTACCAAAGCGTTGTTGTCCTGGTATTTGTGCTTTGAACAAAAAAAAAACATAGCTGTACCACACAAGAATGATAAAAACAAGATTACACCGAGCCCAAAAAGACCTCATAAAAGACTCTTTTCTGACATTACCTAATACCGTAAACAGACGACGGAGTTAATGTGCATTAAAATCTCACTAATTTGAACTAAGATTTTACCGTGACAGACGACAGTTTCTGCATTTAAACTGCATTTAGTAAACAGCTGTTTGTTTATAAACAACTGTTTAATTATGAAAAAATTTTTTCATTTAGTGAGAAATTAGTATTTATTTGAAAAAAAAAGCTGAAATTAGTTTTGCTGAAACTGCTCCATAATGCAAAAATTGTTCATGCACTAGCAACCAGAAAGGCAATTGTGGAAATCTATTTTTATTATTTTAATTTTACAATTGTCTTCTTCTTCTTTTAGAATAGTAAACAATTTGATAACATATTAGTGATATCCGACGATGTTGCCATATTGAAATAGCTAAATGCAGTATAAATTCAATCAAACTGGATTTTGTGCATTTACGTCTAACTTATTGCGCATTAAGATGGGATAATTCACTAGTTAATTTGAATTAAGACTGTTAATGCAAATTAACTGTGTCGTCTGTCTACGCTATAAGAGCACTTTCTGACGAACCATTTTCGAATGTAATGACCCTCTTTTCTGAGGGTTTTCGGAGCAATAGTGATTGTTTTTTGGGCTCATAAAGAGCGTTAACGCTCCGAAAAAGGTGTCAGAAAAGAATTTTTTCGGACTCATATGGCTTGCTGGGATACTACACTATACCACACTATAGTAGTAGAGTATAATATAATATGTACATCTGTTGTAAAATTTACATTTAGTGTTGTTGTACTACGTACAATGAACTTGATTTTTGTTGTGTTTTTGTTGTATTGCTTTTATTATTGTTTTGTTTTAATATTTTTCCATTTAATTTTGTATTTTTTCTTCTTTTTCTTGTTGGTGTTGCTGTTGTTTTTTTGTTGGTTTGGGTGAGTGTATGTGATTGTGGTTGAATGTTTTTAATTGTTTTTGTCTGTTAATTAGGATTTCTTGTTTGTGTTTTCAGTTTTACATATTTAAGTTTCAAAAATTACTTTTTTAATAATGTAGTGTAGTTGTTTGTATAGTTAGTTGGGTCATATGGTTTTCATTATGACCCCAGAAGTATGGTCAATTAGCAAAAATATGTTGGAACTTGGTATTAAATAAAAATTGTAAGATTTATGAGTATGTGAATGACAGTTTCTATAGAAATCAGTTTTAGTAAAATATATATAAAATATCAAAATGCCGACAAATTCCTTTAGAGTAAAAATAGAAGAAAAAGTAAAGCTATGGTAAATATTTTACAATAAGACTCTTTCTTGACTCTTCCCAAAATTGTAGCATTTACATTGAAGAATAAATTATTATCGCAACTAGCATCGTCCCTCAAGTTTGGAAATAAGGCATTGTTTACATAAAATGCGTTGGCACGAATGTTTTAATATTTGTGGAACAAAAAAGAACAAATTGTGAAATATTCAATTCCTTTTATAAAAGTCCGTCTTTTGGTTTTGATGAATCACTTAACTATTGTACAACATTTGGCTAAAGCTGGGGAGTTATTTCTTCGATAGCAATCTAATATTATTAAAAACTTTACTGAAGAGGCAAAAAACCGTTTGTTCAAGGCTTTCTTTGGCATAAATATCAGAAGTCATAATAAAAAGTTTAATAATATATAAAGGGTGCAACTGAAAAGTGCATTTTTACATATGCTTCTTCAACCATAATATGGTTGCATGCTTATTTTAAAGCAATATCATTCGGATTTTCGATACGATTTGGATATTTAATTGCACGATATGTTTGAAAAGTAAGTTTGTTTTTGACTTTTTGAACATAGCATGTTATGTTATGTTATGTTATGTTATGTTATGTTATGTTATGTTATGTTATGTTATGTTATGTTATGTTATGTTATGTTATGTTATGTTATGTTATGTTATGTTATGTTATGTTATGTTATGTTATGTTATGTTATGTTATGTTATGTTATGTTATGTTATGTTATGTTATGTTATGTTATGTTATGTTATGTTATGTTATGTTATGTTATGTTATGTTATGTTATGTTATGTTATGTTATGTTATGTTATGTTATGTTATGTTATGTTATGTTATGTTATGTTATGTTATGTTATGTTATGTTATGTTATGTTATGTTATGTTATGTTATGTTATGTTATGTTATGTTATGTTATGTTATGTTATGTTATGTTATGTTATGTTATGTTATGTTATGTTATGTTATGTTATGTTATGTTATGTTATGTTATGTTATGTTATGTTATGTTATGTTATGTTATGTTATGTTATGTTATGTTATGTTATGTTATGTTATGTTATGTTATGTTATGTTATGTTATGTTATGTTATGTTATGTTATGTTATGTTATGTTATGTTATGTTATGTTATGTTATGTTATGTTATGTTATGTTATGTTATGTTATGTTATGTTATGTTATGTTATGTTATGTTATGTTATGTTATGTTATGTTATGTTATGTTATGTTATGTTATGTTATGTTATGTTATGTTATGTTATGTTATGTTATGTTATGTTATGTTATGTTATGTTATGTTATGTTATGTTATGTTATGTTATGTTATGTTATGTTATGTTATGTTATGTTATGTTATGTTATGTTATGTTATGTTATGTTATGTTATGTTATGTTATGTTATGTTATGTTATGTTATGTTATGTTATGTTATGTTATGTTATGTTATGTTATGTTATGTTATGTTATGTTATGTTATGTTATGTTATGTTATGTTATGTTATGTTATGTTATGTTATGTTATGTTATGTTATGTTATGTTATGTTATGTTATGTTATGTTATGTTATGTTATGTTATGTTATGTTATGTTATGTTATGTTATGTTATGTTATGTTATGTTATGTTATGTTATGTTATGTTATGTTATGTTATGTTATGTTATGTTATGTTATGTTATGTTATGTTATGTTATGTTATGTTATGTTATGTTATGTTATGTTATGTTATGTTATGTTATGTTATGTTATGTTATGTTATGTTATGTTATGTTATGTTATGTTATGTTATGTTATGTTATGTTATGTTATGTTATGTTATGTTATGTTATGTTATGTTATGTTATGTTATGTTATGTTATGTTATGTTATGTTATGTTATGTTATGTTATGTTATGTTATGTTATGTTATGTTATGTTATGTTATGTTATGTATTCTAGAATTCAAATATGTATGTATTATATAACACTACAATTTTTAACGATGTAACCGAAAATCTGCAAAATCTCTGCACAAATTTGTCAAAAGTTTGATGTTATTGTCAGTGAATGTGGCTGATTTAAACTCTAATAACGAATGATTACCGCATCTATAAATGGTCAAAAAGTTCACCAAAGATGTCCAAAAATGTTTAACATCGTATACATACATAAATGACAAATTTCTTATTGGCAGTGTTTTCTATTTTTTATTCGATTTGTTAAAGATTTTGCAATACTTTCGCACAGATTAAAAACTTAACTTATACACATTTGATAACCGCATGTTTCAGTCATCATACCTTCGCCAACATCACATTAACAATTATTCAGTCTTTTGATAATAAATATTTTATGCCATTTCTATTATTTTTACTTTCAAGTTCTTACCTTAAAAAATTTATAAAATTGTAACTATAGTAATCGTAATACTCCCTTTATTATATGTCGTTGTTTCGAAACAATACAATTCTTTAGTTCAGAATAAAAATTTTCAATATAACTCAAAATTGTTGTTCCAAAAGACTGCATTTTTAAAAACTATCATCACTTTAGACTTTTTAAAAATTTTAGAGAAATTGTTTGAAACATTTTTGCTTATTTAAATATGGAATTATGAACAATTGTAGGAAAATTAATAAATTTAAACAAATATTATTCGTTATTCGAAAATGCAAATTTTTAAATTCCTCGAATAATTATTCCTAAAGAACAAAGTTTCTTGTGAATAAAGACCTAAAGTGGAATTATCAATGCCAACCAGATGTTTGCCAAAACCTCTAGAAATCGTATGTGTCCGCTTCATAAATTACACTAATGTAGGATAGTGCATTTTTAATGTTTTATGATAGACTAGATGATAGTGTGCTGGACTATCAGTCAGAGGGTTGTGGGTCTAAGAGTGCAATAACCAAGAGATCATGTATTTTGATTTGTGCGCTCCATAAGCTATAAAATCTGTCATTAGTTACAAATTATTAAATATGCATTTTGGATTTATTTCAATGATACTTTTGATTTTGCCAAAAAGCAATAAACGATGAAACTATACTATTGACTAGCTGAAAGTTGGTGAGGATCAGAAAATCAATTTCAGTTTGTTGAATATCTAAATTTTTAATTTATGTTGCAAATATATGAACGTAAATAATAAATAAACAAGCAACGTATAAACAAATTTACTTGTAAATTAAAAAAAAAAAAAAAATACTTCTGGACCGATCTGCACAAAATTTGTATATGTAATTTGGCTTCATTTACCATCATTTGTGTGGAAATTTGTTTGAATATTTTTATCATTGTTAACCCCCTGTTTCGGGAGGACATTTTCAACAGTTTCACCCATCCGTCCTTGGGCCGAAAAAATACCATGTACCAAATTTTATTGAAATATCTTCAGAATTGCGACCTGTATTCTGCACACAAGCTTAACATGGACAGCCAGCCAGACGGATGGACGGACGGACATCATTAAATCGACTCAGAAAGCGATTCTGAATCGATAGCTATAATTAAAGGTGGGTGTTGGCCCAATATTTATGGGTGTTACAAACATCAGTACAAATACAATACTCCCACCACCACCTCCCCACTATGGTGGTGTAGGGTATACAAATGGTCATATTTAATCTTGATAAAGATCGTTTTTGCTGGAGCCTTAATGTAAAGCTTCAAAATCGTAGTAATCGCTTAAAGCCAGAACAGAGTAATGTAATGTAACAATGGAAAACTATTCGCAATATTCCTCTGATCTGGCTTTTAGCAAGTGCTACTATTTTGAAGCTTTAAATTAAGACTTCAGGAATAGAGGTCTTAAATCAATAAGAAAGTCACTCTAATCAAAGTCATATTCAGATGAATTTTTTAAATCATGATTTTCCAAGAATATTGCAATATAAATAATTTTTAATGTTTATTGTCTGGCCAATCCTTGAAGTAACCTTAAATTTTTTAAATTAAAAATACGTTTCAAGTTAATTTCATTTAGTTTTATCACATGACAAATCTTAAAAACAAAGTTGTATTTTCTTTACAAGAAAAGTAAAAGTGTTGTTCCAACTCACTTTAGCAGCTAAACTATAGATGAGGGTGTAGAAGTAGGAGTTGCCAAAAAGACTACAGCAAATTGTGTTAAAATAATAGAAGAAAAAAACTGCAACAACAGAATACCTCATAGTTGAAATAATAGAAAATGTTGCCAAAGTATAATCAAATGACTTCAAGGTAGATGTTGTTTGTAAAGATGTACGAGTATGAAAGACGAAACAAAGAAATTTGTTTTAAAATTTAGACTTGCAGCTTTTGTTTTCTTTAGTTTTGTTTCAGTTTAGTTTTTTTGGGTTAAAGTTGTGCCCCAAGAGCTCTAGTTTTGGAAATTGTTATAATAACAACATCAATGTTGGATTTTATGTTTCATAATTTAATATTTAAACAAGATGTTTGGCTGAGAGACTTCAAAGGAGTGCTTGCTAGTTCAGGCATATAAACTGCAAGTATTAGGGGTATTCAGGAGAACAAAAACAAACAAAAATTTACTCGAATGGGTTTAATACTGTGTTCAGATATGAAACTTAATTGAGTCAATATTCGGTTAATTAACAATATTAATTTAAGTGTTCAGGCATACGCAATTTTCAGATTACTCAATAAACATTTGACAGTTGGAAAACAATACAAGAAATACTCTATATGGTTGTTGTGTTTCTATGTAAACAAACTTACCTTCACATTGATTTTTTAATGATTTCTTTTGTTTTCTTTTCTTGACATTTGCCATTTTATACAATTTTGTTCACTAAACACAGTTGTGAACAGTGTTGCATTCGAAATCTTACTCAATATTATAACAATTTCGTACTTATTGCGCAATAATTAATTGAGATTTTATATGGAATATTGAGCTCAATATTGGCGTAAATTGCGATTATCGCATTTAAGGTTCATATCTGAACACGCTATAAGAGTTTATTTATAAATTGAATAGCCTTTTTAAAATTGTTAACAATGATGTCTGCCAACAACTTTAACAAAAATATGTTTAGATTAGTGTATAAAATTGTGCGGCCTGGCCAGTGTTTTGAAATTGTGGTTTCTTTCGTTGAAATTGTGTTAAAATAATTACAGTGTCTGCAGCTCAAGTCTGATTAATTTCAAATCTCTCAATTCAATTGCTAAATTATTAAAATTGACATTTTAGTTGTATGTGGCAACTTTCAATTTGATATAATTTGCTATATTTGCAATAAACTATAGCTGTCCACCAGAATAAAATGAAATATAAGTTAAAGAAAAAACTATAACAAATAACAACTACTCTCTGCTCAGTCTCATTACTCAATGGTGTAATTTGATGTTAAATAGAGATCATCAATATTTCATGTCACCCCAGCAACCACAGAATAGTCTACATACGAGACAACCGACCGACCATGTACATGCATACGAGTACATATGTATGTATATAAACCTCCAGTAGTTGGAAAGTTTTAGTTTTCTTGCTGCTGTTTTAGTTTAATTTCAAATGGTGTGTACACAAATATCTGCTACGAGTACAAGTAAAAGTTAAACCACATTAAGTTTTATCCGTATTGTTTGTAGAGCTACCATTAACATCAGGCGATAAGTAGAGAGTATCAATTGGCATATTAGAATTTGCTTTTTGTAATTGATACTCATTTGGGTTTTCAACGAGTATAGAGTTAGGCCAACAAACAAACAACCAAACAAACATCTGCTCACAACTCTTGCATCGGCAGGTAGACAGTGGGTTGGCAAGGCATGAAAATTAAAGTAAATTTGAAGATGGTGATTTGACAAATATAGCATTTCAGGATTTGAGTTTTGTGCTCTTGGGAATTTTATTTAGTATGCAAAAAAACACGAAGCAAAAGTCTTAGGAGCAACCCACTTCAACAGTTGTTGCAAATGCTTGGAGTACTTCATGAAGATTACGCCCTAGAAGTTGTGCTACTTTAATTGTTCCATTCGTTGTAAAATAGGTATATCAAAATATGTGAAAGGTGCTTTAGCTTAATTGGTTAGCGCATTTGATCATTAAGCATGAGTTGGTATTTGTAGCACGGGTTCGATTCCCAGCCGTTGCCACTCAAACAACATCAGTTTCTGATAATTATTAGTTTTCTTTTCTATCAATCATAGCTAATATATATCACAGCGCCCTCTTTCGGTGGTATAGCATTTAAACGCCACCGAAGTAAACTAATTAAATAAAGGCTATAAAATCAAGCTTTAACATTAATGTGCCTACTCACCACCAGAGGCGCTGCAATTCTGCACTAAAAACAAACTTAATGCACAATTGCAGAGTTGTGATATCAAAAGCTTTCTTCTACTTTCACCACCTTTACTTCTTCAATCTATCCCCTTTCCTAAAGAAAGTAACGCAAATATATATAAGCATATTAATTGCCTGAGTATTACTTCTCTTCAAAAAAAAAAAAAAAAAGGTGTCATAAGAACCAATACTAAACATAAATTACAGACGGCAGCATTTGGTATATGCGGAACCGGAAACGATAAAGCTTGTTGCTTCATTAGTGCTTCAATAGAATCATCTCGGCGTCTGCTATAGGAGGATGGCTACCTTCAAAAAAACATTCGCACCGTAACCAGCGACCGTGGTATTAATGACAACTCCATCAATGTCCTTTAAAGCTGTAATACCAAATAAATACGAACTGCAATAAAATAGATCCTGCGCATAACGTACATACATATTTTCTGACATGTTGCAGAGAAGCCACCAACTGTTTGATGTTGAAGTTTTGATGATTTCTCCGCCGATGATGGCGGTATAATATTTGTTTCCTCAATACGATGGTGTGTAGAGCCAGTCTGTAAGTTTAGGCTTCCTTTAGGCAGCTTTAAATATTTCTCCAATAGGTAACATTCCACAAAGGTAATCTTGCTACTACCCGTACTTGACCTGTCTGAAATATGGGGGGATTCAAACAGTATGGATGTTGAAGTTCTTTACTCATGAATATGATGTTTTGACATGGCCTGTGACGGTCCTTAGGGCTGTATTTTGGCACCTTTGAAGTGAGAATCAGAACTTAGTCCTTAAAATTTCCTAGTTTAACTCTATGAGTTTTTTGTCTTTAAATTCCTAGAGCGACTGCCGGAATCTCAGATACTTAATTTCGCATTTTTGAGCATTGCAGTATACGCTATGCCTGGGAAGTGTGTACCGATACTAACAGTGTAGAATGCGTTTAACTGTGAAGAGCTACTAGGATGGTCCGTTCACTAGGCCACTTTTGGTTCTTACTCTAAATGGTTTTAACAGTAATGTTTATCCTGCGGAATCAATGCTAATGACTAGCTGCTAGTTGTTGACGAGTCAGCTGAGGAAGATGAAGAGCTTTGAGGGACTTCGCTAAATCTAATGGGAAAGAAATGGCCGAAGTTTGTGTCTCACTCTTATATCTCCGACTTTCATGCAAAATGTTCAACACATTTCAAGTTACTAGGTGCCTAGTTGCACCTGGCAGGTTTAAAACCTTGGCAATGTCGTCATGGTTGGTATTTCAGCTATCATCTCTATCGATTTGTGCTAGGTTAGGTTAGGTTAGGAAGGAAGGCTGGTGTGAGTCACCTCACACCCTCACCCAGAGCCCAATATGGTCCATTGCGATGCCTTAGATTCTCTACCAAATGTCTGACTAATTTACATATGTGCGACTGGTCTATATATGTCTGACTGGTCTACAAATGTATGACTCGTCTACCCAGAGTCTTTGGCGGGAATCGAACTTGACTAATAGTCCGGCACTCTATCGCCTATCTATCGGGGCACTCATCGATTTGTGCTAACTGCTGCCTTAATTCTGTTTTGTGTACGTTGGAGGGTATCGAACATTTCTATGGATACGAATGGTAAATTTTCTTGATCGATGACATTTTGTATTATTTTGGTTGATGTAAATTTGGCGTTTAGAGACAATAATTAGAACAGCCGATTATGGCTAAGAAATTTGATTCCAGAAAAACAAAAACAGGATAGGTTATGGCTATACTCCATTTCTATAAATTGCTAGAAGATTTCTAAAAATTTAAGTGTCATTTGGAACCAAAGAAACAAACAGGTTTCATACAATAAGCTCGTGATGATGAGACTATAGTCTTTGAAAGAGTTGGCTACTAGTGTAGACACCATAGAGAATTAACTTGGTTTCTCACGTTCTGACCGCAACGCCTTAAACATCATGAAATTGAACTCCAGCGTTACAATCGGGAGACTGGATTCATTCATAAGTTTCAGTTCCTGAACCGAACAACAATGATCCGTTGCCGCATTTCAAAAAATAATAAGCCAAAATTAAAAATTATTTAATTGTTGTTCGTAAGTGGACAGTCCTAAGGCAATAAGCTTAGAGCCATTCCGGTGTTTAGATGTTGGGCTGTCGTAAGAAAGCTTTATCAAACAGCCAGTGGGTTGAAGATTTTTTTTTTTTTTTTTTGAAGATTTTGTATTTCCAACCTCAAAATTGGTTAACATTTTTGTTTGGAAAATTAATAAAAAAAAATATATCAAAAATCCTTTAAAGAGAAAAAAACCTGTAAACAGGCCTCTAGAATTAGTTTGGCATGATTGAAAACATTTGCCCACTCTTACCCACAGTGCCAGTTACCCGTCACCATGGTCGTCTTCATCATTATCATTATTTCAACTCATTTGTTTTCATTGGTTGTATCCGTTTTCATGTTTCTTTGCGTGTTGATTTTTATGTTTTAGTTGATGGTTTTATTTTCATGCATCCAATTGAGTAAAATGAGTCTAGTTTAGCCAAATACCATCATCACTTATTCAGTCTTTCATTGATAAATTGTTGGTAAATGTTTATTTTTGCACTTTTTTGAGATGGTTTTCAATATTAAACTTAATTTCTTTAATATTTATAGCCAATTTATGTTTTTTTCTTTTATTTTCCATTTTCCTCAATACATTTGACATTAATGATACAGCTCAAAGTAAGAGTATGTTTGGTGTTCTTTTTTTATTTACTTCTCCATTTCTGTATTTGAGGTTTTGTTTGTGGTTTGTCTTTCTGATGTTTTTTGTGTCTTTTAATTTATTTCCCTGTTTTAAGTTATTTGTTTCATTGGATTTTCCAACTGTTTGACAAAATGTTGGCTGTTTGGTTTTTTGTTTAATTTTCTTCGTTTTTAAGTTTGTGTTTGTATGAGATCACATATTTTTCTTAAATTAAATGTTTCTGTCGAGGGGCAGAAAATCTGTAACTGTCAGTTTCTTTGCAATAATAATTCAATCATATCGCATGCTTCATATAATGATGTCTTGCATGCCATCCATTTAGTTGAGGCTTTAATACAGCTTGTTTGACCTACTTGCAAATACATTGTATGAAGGAAAAACCATTAGAGATGAAAAACAACTATGTATTTTCTTTTATTGAAATCAAGATTGTGAAAAATTATGTTGTTTCAAGTAATGAAATAGAAATTGTTAAAAGGTTCTTTTTGCTTTTGAATAAATACATACATTCGTTTTTATATTGCTGGCACTAAGCTTTTTTGAACTATCCCATAAAATTTTAACGCCTTTATTCATTCAAACCCTCACAAAAGAAGGTAGCAAAGATCATTCAAGCAGCTATAAAAAAACCAAGCAGCTAAAAAACACATAATATCCCGCACAAATTCTTTGAATATCCAACATTGTCGGGTTAATTGCTTCCAAAAAGTAACGCAAATTATATTATAAAACATTACAAGCAAAGCTTAAGTCTCAAATAAAAAGCAATCAGATACGTTATTAAAAGAAAACAGGATTTTACAAAGAACTCTTAATAAAGCTAGTCTGGGTATCTCCGAAAATAATTGTTTAGTTGCTTTTAAACAAATTCTTTATTGCGCGGAACCTGCAACTATCACCAACGAAATCTTTGGCAACAGTTTTCACCACCTGGACATAGGTCGATGTAGTACAAATTCTGACTGTGAACCACCCATAAAGTTTAGAGGTCACTTTGACAGCCACTTTATCTACTCAGATCATGATTCCGCAATATATATCTCACTTGGGCCATGCTCTGCCTGGTACCTACAAGACGATTTGTCCGTCGGTGCTCAATTACGCAGCTCCAGTGTTTCCCGTGGATGATATAAGGGAGTCAATTAAATATATGTCCTCCCAATATGACACAATTTTAAAAAGTGTTGCAAATAATAACAAAGAAAATATTGATTTGCAAAAGGAAAATAAATTACTACGCAATGAAGTAAAGCAACTAAAATCAAGCGTTAATTTTTTAAATGATGTAAGAACGTAAAAACGATTGTGTTATCAATGTAATTAAAATTAAGTATCATAAAGTAAAAGCTGTCGATGTTGTTTTAAATACTGCTCAGAAAACTGGTGCCGATATTTATGGCTGAAAAAGCCAAAATGAAAGATATGGATTGTTTTAAACAAGTATATGTAGAAATGTACATATTTGTATAGGGTGTACTAGGGTTACGGTGTATATTGCGCTATTGTTATATTTGCAGGAATTTGGGATAACGGTGTATATTTGTTGTGTGTTTTTCTGGATTGTTCTATGTAAATATATCTGTCTCTTTTTAACTCATGTATTCTTAATGTTATTTTTATTATTTTATGTTATACATATAACTTAACGAATGTCATAGTGGATAAGTACAAAATTGTAACAAGAAGATATAATATAAGATTGAATGCGAAATACAACGGACGTGTTTTATTGCAAAATCAGAAGTGGGATCGCAAAAGAAAAATCCTATATTATTTACTACGCCTAAAAGAAAAAAAGAAGTTAAAATTAAATTAATAATCTGAAGTGAACAATTGATAAGAAAACCAATATGGAAAGTGTTACGCTTGTGGCTGCAAAATCTAAATTTGCCTTCAACAGGAACAAAAAATGCGTTACTCTTAAGGCTATATACGTTGTCTGTGGAGGAAAGGGGAGAATGCCTAATTATGGCACAAAATATACAGCAGCCAGAAATAATTTACAATGAAGTGATTCAAATGCCAAACGAGAGTATTAGTTTGGAGCCAATAAACGAGTGTCTGGAGATAAACGAGTGTCAGGAATCAAATAAGTGTCAGAATTCAAACGATGGTGCAAAGCAGCAAGAAAATGAGTGTCCAAACAAAAGTAAGGATAGGCTAGAATTTTTGAGTGGTGTGATGAAAAGAGAGTTGGAGCTTATTAAGCGTGAAAAGGAGCTGTTGCGAAGAGAAAACGATCTACTTAAGAAAATTTCCGAAAATGAGAATAAACAACAAGAAGAAATGGATAGAATGAAGTCTGATAATGAAAGGCAAATAAATGTAACAAAGAAAGCTGATAAATTGAATCCAAATGTTGACGACAACGGGCCTAGTATTTCTTTTAGTATTCTGAGGGATATAATTCCTGACTATGATGGTGTTTCATCCTCTGAAATGTGAGTAACTCAATTTAAGAATATGAATGAAATTTACAAAGTTGATGAGAATACAATGAGGACGTTGTTAATATGCAAATTGAAGGGAAGAGCTCAAGTGTGGCTACACTCAAAGCCAAATTTTGTGAAGGAGAGCTCAGATAGGATATTAAAGGAAATTATGGAAGTTTTCAGTACAAAGGAAAATAAACTTATTATGAGACGCGTAAATGGAAAAAGGAAGAATCATTTATAGACTATTATAACGAGAAAGTTATGCTGTCTAACAAAGTCGGAGTCGATGAAGAAGAGATTGTTGATCAAATAATTGAAGGCATCCCCGATACTCAGTTGAGAACACAAGCTAATCTACAATGTTTTACTGACACTTTGATCTGTCACACACCAAACCCAAAACTTAACACAAACCACAGAGTATAACAGAGGTGACAGAAGAGCAAAGATAGTGTAGGTTTTTTCTTGTCTCTTTCTTTGAGAACTGCCTTGTCGGTTTCTTTATGTTACTATTTTTCTTTATTTCTGACTCAAATAAAATTCAATTTTGGTGGAAAAGGTAAGTGCATGTATTTCTATTATTATTATTTTTGCAGATTATACAAAACACAACGTACTTAACCGTAAAATATACAAAGCACAGATTATAATTAATTATATTTAAAGGAATCACTGAAAATTAAATAATTTAACACAACACAAATTAATTGTTTGATTTATTTTGCCACAGATTTTGCTTTGACACAAAATTGTTTTGTTTATTTTGCTTTGTTCACAAATTTCGTCTTTTATATAGTGCTTTGCTTTTTCACATTACAAATTTACTAACAGAAAATATTTTCTTTCTCTTTTTAATATACCTACTGTGTCAGCTGATTGTAGCGATTTTGAACTGTCAAAGTTGTCCCCTCTGTTATACTCTGTGACACAAACACTAAAAACCAATCAAATTCAGTATTGGAGTGTCAAACCTTCCCGCAAGAGATGGGATGACCCACATATGTGAACAATAACTAAATTAACCTTTAATGAGCAATCTTGAATTTGATTGGTTTTTAGTGTTTGTGTTAAGTTTTGGGTTTTGGTGTATTCTGACATATATAGTAAAATTGTATGGCCAACATTTTTGTAGAACATTTCATACCCGCCCTTCCCCTTTTTCGGGGTGTTTTTTTTTCAATTTCTAAGAATAAAGCCAAAAATGCCGTTATGAGGAGGGAGTTAGAGGGTTAATATGTTCTAAAAAATATTTGCCATACCATTATTTACAAAAATGCTGAACATACCCTACACCTCAGACGTAAAGAAAACATAGTTGTATATACCGATATGCTGCAAAAACAGGCCAGAGCTGGGAATTTCTAACCGCTTCTTAAATGAAATTCTGATGTGATCTAACAAAACGCCGACACACGTATATTTTTTTGGTCTCCTTAACAACAATCAATCATCGGAACCCCGTAATTTTGGAAAAAGTTTGAAATTGTTCTACAGTGTAATTTATAGTACATATTTTCATTTTTATCAAAAACATTTTTAAGCTCAAATATTCTGCAAACATTTAGTTACTAAAATTGCACAATTATGTATATGTATTGAACTTTCAAATTTATCAGCTATTAAAAAATAAAATAAAATACATTTTTAACTTACCCTATCACATAATTGCTCATCGTTACGTTTACGCCGCATGGGAGCGCGTAATATACGGCCATCTGTCGAATCCATTTTGTTTAAATAAAATTAATTTTGATTTATAATACAGCAACTACAGGAACAAGTCTTATACGACATAAATAAACGATGAATTTGCAAACCACAAACAAAAAGAAAGCAAATCCAATTAAGGCAAATAAACAAATCAAAAACACAAACCCTCTAATAACGTCTACTGAAACAAGGTTTGTGTCAGTGATTTACGATCCACAGCACTATTATAACGTAATACACATAGCTGAGATGCATGTCTATGATAAGTGGTTTGTAATGATGATAATTAGCCAGTAGGTTGTTGTTTACGATAATTAACTTACAGTCCACTTCAGTGTGAAATATCGTGTCTAGGCTTAGCAGATGTTCATAAAAATGGAATGTGTTTTAAATGGATGGTAATGTTTTCTATGTTTTACTTAATTAGTTGTTGTTACGTATTATTTGCTTTGTTTTGGCCCAGCTGGATGATATGTTTTATTTGTAAAAACGTTTGTTTGCCGTTAACGATTTTTAGTTAAATATTTTATTCGTGTAGGGGATTTTAGTTTAATCCAAAGCTAGTAGTATTCGTTGCATTGTTGTTGCCTGGGTAGTTTCATGGTGCATTTCTTCCGTTTATTATTAATTTTTTTTTATAAATCTTAATTACATTGGCAGTTTTCGAAGAAATCTCCCGTGCGTGAGTTAATATAATGGAAGGATGATGATAAGGAAGTTTTATCACTATGATTTTCGGTTTTTGGTTGATTTAAAGGAATCTGCAAAAAAAAAGTTAAAACTCGTTATCAGTTAAATTTATGATCATAATTAAAAGCCTTAATCATGTTAAAAGTTCATTGATTCTTATTAATAGTAACTAGCTTTTAGTACCCGCGCTGCCCGGGATATTATTGATCTTTTATTCCTGGCCGCTAATCATTTAACATTTTGGTAATCTGTTTTAAGAACAGCACTTAAACGAAGCATGTTTCGTGTGTAAAGTAACAGTTTATTCTGTAGGAGACAAAAAACATTCATACAACTCATATTCTTTTATGGGACAGCATTTTTTCGAAACAAATTCATTAACTATTTCGAAAAATAAATTTTTGAATTCTGAAATAAACAAATTTATTGTGCTTTTGTCATTCCTAATATTTGGGTTCTAATTATGTTTACTATTTATATGACCTTATCGACCAAATACTGGTAAATTGTTGCTTGGATTTTGATATTTCTATGAATGACAGATAAGGAAGGATAATTGAGGTACATATCAGAATTTAATTACGCTGAAAAAAGTTTCTGTACAATTCGGGTGTAGATCTCGGGCGGGGTTCTTTCATGGACTAATGCTCCAATAATCAGCATTATGAAATAATGTAACGACACACAAACTAACGACAAAATATGAGCTATGGTAAAGTTAGAATGGTACTGAAGTTGTAGACAATAAACAAATGTTAGCAATTTGGAAATAAGTATGCAGCGCAGGTGGATTGAAATGTTGTGCCACAATTAATGCGATCAATTCTTAAAATTAATAAAGATAAATATTAATAAAATTGGGGTTTAAAAGTATTTACTCGATTTTTTTTGTTACATACTTAAACATTGCTTTATAAATGAATACACATCTATATATATAAAATTCAATGTATGTATGTATGTATGTATGTAACGTATAGACTCCAAAACGGCTGAGCCGATTTTGATGAAATTTTCACAGCATGTTACTGTGACTCTGGAAGAAATAATAGGGTACTTTTTTTTTTACCACGCCCACTTTTACGCCCACTTTTTTAAAATATTGTAATTGGAGACCAAACCTCTGGACCGATATTTTTGAAATTTTCACAGCATTTAACTGGGACTCTGGTATGATTAATAGGGTACTTTTTTTTTACCAGGCCCATTTTTACGCCCACTTTTTAAAAATTATGTAATTGCTCCCATATAGTTTTTAACAGATTTACTTCAAATTGTATACACATTATATACTCCAGGCGAGGTAAAAATAAAGATTTCTTAAGCCACGCCCCTTTCACGCCCCTTTTCACGCCAAATTTTTGAAAGTTTTATACTTTTTGTTCTCTATACAAATTTGTTCATTCCAACGTATTTTTTTTATTTGGTAGTATATTGCTCTTAATACTGTTAACGTCGCCATATAACTATGAACCACGCCTACTTCATCGCCCCCTTTTTTAATTCAGATACTTTCGTATACCACTAACAATGTTTGCTATACAAAATACTTTTTTTGTAATATGTATTTACCTAAAGTTTTATATACTTTTTAACTACATACATTTTTGTATTACCAAATCCCCATTTTTCGCCCCATTTTACCTTAAATTATATTGCTTTTAATCTATATATATATATAAATGAATGTGTGTCTGTATGTTTGTGCTTAATAGGAGGCCAAACCCTTGGACCAATCTGAAATTTTCACAGCATGTTACTGTGACTCTGGAAGGAATAATAGGCTATATAATATTTCGATTGTACAAACGGGGGTGGCACCGCCCATATAACCCACAAATTTAACCCGCCATATTTTGGGCATTTTTTGACGTACGTCGGTGATATTTGGTACATATGGTATTGGCATAATTAGGAATACGTACCAGGAGAAAAGTGAGTGGGACCACGCCCCTTTTTAGGAAAATTAAACATCGTAATATAGTCTTAACTACTGGACCGATCGTCATTAAATTTTCACAACAGGATTTTCTTACGAAATAATAAATTTTTGACTATGTAAGTGGACAAAGGGGCATGGTCTCGCCTAAAGCATTGCAATAAATACATTAAAATTAAATAAATAAATGTTTGTAAATATATAAATACGTTTTATTTTATGACGAGGGGGGGGGGTAGCAAAGCACACCGGGTTTAGCTAGTTTATATTATAAAAATTAAAATAATTTATTTATTAAATGACACAAAAAGTAATTTTAGGTTTTAAATTTTTTTATCGAATGATCAATTTGTAAAAAAGTTTTAACAACATTAAAATTGAAATAGTGATTAAAAATTTAATTTTAAAATACAAAGTATAAAGTAGTAGAGGACCTACAGCTTTAAACCTAGATATCGTCCATGTAGCCTAATTTTGACTATCCAAACAAAAATATCATTCATACATAATTGTTCGAGAATATAAATCTGAAACAAAATCTAAATTATATAAAACCGAGCACGTATGAAAAACCTTGGTAGGATTTAGTAACTAAAAAACCTAAACCTTTGAGTTTCACTCAACCAAATAATGTCACAACCAGTTACATTTGTGCTGCAAAAACAAAAATGCTGCAAGCAACAATTGACTCTATTTAAAGTTTCAAGGTTTATTGCAGGCGACAATTTCTTTTCTCTCTCTCTCTCTCTCTAGAAATGTGTTTCTTCTGTGGCCTTTTGTATGCTAAATGGAATTGATAATGGCATTTGTGGTTTTAAGGAAAGAATATTTTTTCAATTTTCTTCTTTACACGGTCTTTAGATGGCACAACATGATGGTAAGATGGTAAAATGGAAACAAGGAACAATAATGGTAAATGGACAAAAAAGAAAATAGTGAAGAAAATTGCATGTGAAAATAAAATGACAAATGGACACTTGCCAAATTTGTTGGGTGGAAAGTCAGTCACAGATGGTTTATTGTGAATAATGAAAGATATTCATTATTTAACTTGTTTTTATATTGTTTTCTTTTTTTCCATTTAGAAAATTATTATTTTATTATTATTTTGGTTTATGCAAAACAAAATATTTAAATTTTGCCGAATAGTAATTCATAAAATTGACATTTGAAAGTTTATCTGGGATTGACCTCAAAATGAAAGACAACTAGTGGTAGAAAATATTAAAAGACTAAATGAAACGAGTAAAGAGAAAAGTTTTTGTTCAGGCTAGTAGTTTGAATTTTTAAGAATACTATTGTAACGTATTGGAACAATTGGCAAATTGGAATGCATTTTCTACCCGGCCAAGGGCGTCATCAGCAATCTTCATTGTCCATTATCAATCTGTAAATATCATTGTATTTAACTCACCGTTTTTTGAGAAATAGAATACGAGAATTATCATATTTCTTTTTTACGTGTTGTGGAGTTAGAACGAAATTTACGTACGTTTACAATGTGTGTGTATTCTTTATTATTATTTTAAAATCTTGTATTATTACAAATTTGTTTCTTGCTGCGTCTACTTTTTTTGTAGATCAATAACAGTAAAGGTTTAACTTTATTTTAACATATACTTTAAAATGCCAAGTGTAGCCCAAAGCACTTTTATTACTGATTAGTCCTACCATTGCAAGAGTTTAGAAACTATTTGTTGTTCTGCCAACAATTTGCCACAAACAAGCGATAACATAAGCTGTTAAATAAAAACAAATAAATGTTTGTATCCCTGCCTTGTGTAGCTCCCAAAACACTTTGTCTCATTTAAGGGTTAAACAGTTTATCACTTGTTATAATTTTATGTGGTTTACAGCAATTGTTTCTATTTTAATACTTATTTGTACATTAAACGCCCTCTATTAATTTCAAATTAAAATAATATGGGCCGACACACATAAAAAAGAACTTAAAATAAATTTCGTTGAAAAGTCAAAACAAAAATGTCAAAAGAAAAAACAATAAAAAAGAGATAATAAACTACCAAAAATGGTAGCCCCAGATAGAAAATAGTGATTGTAAAATGTATTTAATTTTTTGAAAGAAATAAAAATGACTATTGTTTGTATAAAGTATTATTATGTTTTTTTTTTTTGCAATTACAATACAAATTTTAATGAATTTGTACAAGAGATAATAATAATAATGAGTATTTAGTATTTTCAAACTAAATGAACGTACGTACTTGAATGACATTGAATAATTATGCTTTATTTGTGCGAGGATTTGATGATAAAAGTTTCAATATTTCTACATTTTGCAAACAACTTTTGAATACTATAAAATACGTACACAAACAACATAATAGGTCTGATCAAAAAATAACCGTTATTTTAAATTTATCAAAAAGTATTTAATTATTCATCAACAAATATCTTGTCCCCTTCACAGTAATCCCCCTCAGATATAATACACTTATGCCAAAGACTGGAAACCTTGAAACACTTCTGAAACGCGCTTTTTGGTATCGCCAACAGCTCCTTTTTCGATTTTTCTTTTATCTCCTCAATCGTAGCAAAACGCTTTCCTTTCATCGGTTTCTTCAGTTTTGGGAAGAGGCAAAAGTCAGCGGGGGCCAAGTCCGGTGAATACGCTGGTTGAGGCATGATAACGGTTTTGTTTTTGGCCAAAAACTCACGCACAAGCATCGATGTGTGTGCTGGTGCGTAATCATGATGCAAAATCCATGATTGGTTTTTCCACAATTTTGTGCGTTTCTGATAAATTGCTTCGCGCAAACGTCGCATAACTTCAAGGTAGTACCTATTCCTTATTGACCGTACGACCTTGTGGCAAGAATTCATGAAGCACCATGCCATTGCAGTCGAAGAAAACAGTGAGCAAAAGCTTAACATTTGACCGAACTTGACGTGCTTTTTTCGGTATTGGCTCTTCTGGACGTTTCCATTAGCAATTTTGGAACAATTTTAGCTCCCGCACGTTTTATGCCTAGAACATCCGTAAAAACTGTAGAATGCAAACGTCACTACCTAGCTCCAGAATAGCAGCAGATAAGAATGTCTCGCCATCTTAATGAGAGACGCCCGGCATTCATTAACTAATCTAGATGTCGTGTAGATCCGCATAGATCTAGAAGGTCTATTAACAGTCAATCGAATGATTCCGTTTTAATGACAGATACAATCGAATCACGCTATTGTGATAAAAATCGGTGACTGCAACAAATGTGTTGTGCCTCTGTCTAGAGACCGGTTCAAGTTCTATCACTTTATATCAACGAATCATTTCGCTTAGAAAATTACAATAGGTTGGCGTATAAATATAGTTTGCTAATTGAAAGGTTTCTGGTAATGCATAACTTCGACATTTTTAATATCACTATTACGAAACTGAACGTGTAGATTTTGTAGAGAATGCATTTAAGACACAAAAAAAAGAATTAGTGAATAGTTTTGAGTGATCGGAAAGTGCTGACTGTTTTTCGCATTTGAATGTTATTAAAGAATTGGAACTTTAGCATTAATATCTGAACATTACATTAACATATCTATCAAAGTCTAAGGGAAACGTGAAGCAACCTTTGTAAGCACTAGAATGAAATGATTTGCTTTGCCTACTAAACACAGGTACTAATCCATTCAATATTAACCGAGGGTATAGAGGTCGATGAAGAAACTAGGAATGCTACTTATGATGAAAATCTATAATCTGACAAATGCGAACGATAGTGCAGAGATTAGTGTTGGTATTAAATACTATAGAGAGGGATCTGCTTAATGATCTCTTCTTCTAAATCTCAGTATAGGTAGTGATGCTCTCCAAAAGAATATACTACAGTTGTTAAAAAAAGAGCTAACATAAAGTTAACTTTTGCATAATCTTAAAGCTCAAAAAGTTCTATTTCGGGAGGTCATTTGCATGGCGGCTATGTGAAATAATTTATGGATTCAATTACTTGCGACTGGGGTTCTCCTTGATCCGGTAGTTTTACTACAAGGTTTATTGTATGAACAAATATCGTTAAATCTATTACGTCGATTGGTATGCTTTAAGGTGCTTATGGGACCATTAGCTTGATGGCGTTACTCAAACCAACACACACGTATAAAAGGCTTCTACTATGACACTTTTTAAACGTTTAAATTAAATTTCATACAACATAAAACTCGTACAACAGGCTGTGAATTGGACCAATATGTTTCTCTGTGTCTGACAGGGTGCCAGTACGTGACATAAAACGAAACACTTGTTCATGTTTAATAAAATAGATTTTTCCCATATTAAACATCAATCGCACTTATTATTATTTTTGCTACATAAAAGAGTTAATTAAATGGCTAACATGGCATTTTTTTTTGCCTCGAATACTTTTTCTTAGTGACTTTTATCAGCACAGCAATAAACAAAATGAATTATGATGATGGCAATAACGAAGTTTTTCATCAAATTCCATATGAAATAAAAACACATATAAATTTAAAATGCAATGACTAAATAATTTAACAAAACAAAAGAAGAGAAATGTTGAGTATAATTTTCAAGAAAAATGCATTAAATAAAATATAAAAAAAAAACTGCATAATTTAACAATTTTCTCAGGCGAATATTGTTTTTGTAGTTTTTAAATGAAAACAGCATGAATAACTAGTTTCCAACGAGATTTTTTTTTTTTGTTTAAGTTGGTGGGGAAAAATAAAAAAATTTTAATGATTTTAACAGTGACCAAAGCAGAAACAACAACAACAACGTCAACAAATTGTTTTAATTTATTCATCCACATGCCAGCACCGCGCTCCACAGCTGCGTACAAACACATATGACGCAAATGTTTAGGGGACAAAGTCGCATGTGGCTGAAATGAGGATTGTATGTTGCCTGGTTTTTGGCATAGACTCGTGTAGAGTTGCATGTATGTATGTACATATGTGCATATATTAGTTGTTGTAGCATTAGTAGTGGTGACAAAACCTCAGCTGAGTGAATTTATTTCTAAAATCGTGTAAAAGATACAATTTCTAAAGCAATAATTATTGTGGGAGTGTGTGTTGGTTTTTAGAAAAAATTAAAAATTAAGCAAAGCGAAATTGTTGTCCATGAGATAAAGCTTCAATTATACACCCAACACCCCTTTGTAGTAACAGGCCTTAAAAACCTTGTAATTACATTTTGCGTCATGTGCCAAATAAACTACGGAATTCGGGTGATATGTTAACTTTGTTATTTCATTTGTACGGTTGTTCTAGTTTACCTAAACTTAAGCTATGTATAGACGGTTGTCAGATCATACAATGTTGTCGGATCTAGCAATTTGCTACCAATGTACTGACATTGAACAATTGTTAGCAAAAAGTAAATAGTCAATGCTTTTTCTAACAACGTTGGAAGACGAAAGTTTTAAGTTCACACGGTGGTTAGACATTTTCTGAAAAATTTTCGGACAACGTTGTAAGATCTGACAACCGTCTATAAAAAGCTTCAGTTGGGTCAAATTGATACTTAGTATAACATGTGCTCTAATTTTTATTCAGATGTATGGATCTTATATATTTAATCGAAAATGTTAAAGCCGATTCGACAACTGTTATGAAAATGAAGGCAGAAAAGATTCCATAGTGTCCTAAACATCCTCGCTGAGGAATCATCTGATTATCCGAACTGCAGGCCAATAAATACATTTTTTACTACAGATATCGGACATCTATTCAGAACCATTACGAGCTTTTAGGCGTCCTCTTACTCCTAAATTAATATCAAACGAATTTATTGCTACTGACAGCCAGCAAGTGATAGTTAATTTGGTTAAGAACCAAGTGGTCTGGTCCCTTGGATAGTGTAATGGTATATCTGATTGTAAATATACGAACTGCTCAATAATTTAGCTTCCTCGCATTAACGCCCATCAAACTGTCAACATAGCTACCAGAACCCGTAACCGCTACCATGAAAGCCTCAGCTGACAACATTCTTTAATCATATATGGGCCACATAAACACTAATGTCGATCATTTAGTTCGATTAGACCATCCAGTTCCCTCTGTATATGGGATTTACAGCATGAAAAAAATAACATAAAACAACCAGTTGATTTCCACGTCTACCGAGATTTTGATTAGCCAATTTATTAGCAACTTTATTGCCAGGTACGTCGGCATGATCCCTCATTTAGAATGTCTTAACATCTAATAAAGAGACCCACGGTATTCACAACCAATCATATCTTATAGACACCAAAGAGAGATTTAGTGGTTGCATATTTTGTATCAGTTCAGCAAGTGTATTGCCCTCATTATGATCGTGACCTGAAGCTGGTTAACGCTGCTTTCCTAGATCCCGAAATGTAAAGCTGACCTTGTTCCAAATGCGTAAATTTTACAGCCTACCGTCTACCCTAGCTGGCCTTATTCTCAAGATTTTCACAAAGACCATTGAGAGTGTGCTATTGCAATGTTAAACAATAAAAAAAAGTGGGCTGTACAATTTGCGCTTTTGGATTTCGGGATCGGCAGCGTTGATCAGCTTGAGATCACGATCATACTGAGGGCAATACAGTAATTTAAATTTTGAATCTGTATTAGAAACTGTCGGGAATTGTAACCATTAATATAAATAAAAAATAATCTCGTTACAGAGTGTTAATAAGCCCATGCTGGTCTTAAATATAATTATTTAAAAACCAGTACACAGAAAGAAAAATGGCATTCTAAAATAAGTTTATTTTTCTCAGTTTTAGCACGTTCATACTTAAAATAAGTAAAAATCAGGATTGATTTGACAAATCAAGCGCAGATTTTCTTAAAACAAGAATAGTATTCTTGATTTAAGTAAAAAACTCTTAAATTAAGTCCAATTTGTTCTTAAATCAAGAAGATAAATCTTAAAACGAAAACTAAGACTTACTTTACTTAAATTAAGAACAAAAATCTTAAATCAATCCCAGAGAAGACATTTTTTATAATTTATTGAGTAAGAAATTCTTACTTTATGTCCAATTTGTTCTTAAATCAAGAAGATAAATCTTAAAACGAAAACTAAGACTTACTTTACTTAAATTAAGAACAAAAATCTTAAATCAATCCCAGAGAAGACATTTTTTATAATTTATTGAGTAAGAAATTCTTACTTTATGTCCAATTTGTTCTTAAATCAAGAAGATAAATCTTAAAACGAAAACTAAGACTTACTTTACTTAAATTAAGAACAAAAATCTTAAATCAATCCCAGAGAAGACATTTTTTATAATTTATTGAGTAAGAAATTCTTACTTTATGTCCAATTTGCTCTTAAATCAAGAAGATAACTCTTAAAGCGAAAATTAAGACTTTTTTACTTGAATTAAGACAAAAAAAACTTATATTTTGAGAAAAAAAATTGGAGCAATAAAATTTACTCTCTCATTTGCTCTCAATATTGTAACGTGTAGTTACAAAAACAACCCTCATGCTAATATAACGTGTTGTTACCAAAAACACACTTCCTACGTTAAAATTCACTATTATAATTCTCAAATAATCTATGTGAATTTAAATATAATATATATAAGAATATCACAATAAAGCAAGTAAGAATAGGAGTACCGATCCAGTTATAATCTGTTCCGAACGAACAAAATATAACCAGACGAGGCCTTCGTTCTTACTTCATAATATTGTAGCCGTAATTAGCCGACCGAGATACGAAGTACTTATCTCGTATTATTTAGCTCATTTTGGAATTAATTATATCTCGGGCATTCTTAAATCAATCCGATTTTAGGATTACATCAAATATGAATTAGAGCATAAATCTTTTTCAAAATTCTTGAACCAAGCTCATTTTGGGATTAATTCAAACTCGGACATACTTAAATCAGTCTCATTTTTGGATTACATCAAGTACGAATTTGTGCTTAAATCTAGGTTATAATTCTTGAATCAAACTTATTTAGGGATTAATTCAATCTCAGCCATTCTTAAGGAGAGCTAAAATTAAGATTTTTTGACTTGATGAATCCGTACTTGAATCAAGTATTTTGTACTCGGTATAAGAAAATCCGTACTTACCCTACTATTGACACCACTACGGCTTGATTTAAGTACGGATTACTCAATTTTTTGTTTGAGTGTAGTATTTCACAAATGTTTTAAAAACAAAAATCAAATTATATATATTGTAGATACTCTTCACTTAGTGTGCATATCTGTCAAAAAACCAGAAAACATCTTAAAGACACAATATTTACATTGAACATCTTCTGGCCGTCAACAAGTGTCCGTAGCCATCACAGTCCAAGTGTGCGTGCATGTGTGGGCCGTTCGGTTCATTTTAATGGCAGGCAGATGTTCAACGTACCATAATGCAATTTGCAATCAATATTTGAATTAAGCATTTATTATGGTGCGTCCATCTATCCATCTGTTTGTCCGTCTATCCACATGTGCATCTTGCAAATTGTCTAAATGAAAGTTTAATCACTTTTCTTGTTATTGACCACTGAGATTTAATGTTCCATTAAAGATGAACTTGTTGATGATATTCACGAGTAGCAATAAATAAAAAAATAAATAATTTATTGATATTTTTGTCGTAAACGGCAAATTTTAATAGTTTTTGAATTATGGAAAAATTATAAGAAATTAGAAAATTATTTTTTTACATGTCAATGAAATTTATTAAATAGACTTTTTAGGAAACCCGCAATCAAACTCAAGTGTTTCATTGAGAGTGAGCTTCATAAGAACACGATTTATTATTCATGAGAGGAGTTCTAGGATATTGAGGAAGGCTATATATCAGTGAAGTCATCTGCGAACCAAAATCACACTGGACAACACTGTTTTAGTTCTCTATACTAGGAGTTAGAAATAGGAGACAGGACACTTGAGGTGTGGAGTCAAAAACTAAGGAGAGAATCAATACTGAGGTATTTTCACCGATAACAAGCTATTGTGAAAAAGGATTTTGAAGGAGAAGTTGAGAAGGGATTAAAAAATTAGTGTCAAGACCAATAAATAATTCTATTGTAAGTATAACTACCAGATTTGACGTTTTATCGTCATTTTGACGATTTTAAGTTTCAAAAAGAGCAAAGTGACGATTTTTCATTGAAAGTGACGATTTTCTGTATTATTAAAATTTTCTATCATTTGTTTGTTTTATTAATGTTTTTGTATAAATTTTTAGTAAGAACTCAGCTTCTTGATGGTTTTAAGGCAAGTAAGTTTTCTTTTCTTGTAAATTATGTTAGTTAGTTATTAAATTTCCAGTACGTTAAAACTTCGTGTTTTTAACGAAAACTGGCGATTGAAAACTTAGCGCTGCCACATTTTGTGTCTTTTACGATATAACTTACACTACAAATGCTTATATTAATTGAGTTTTAATAATTAATATAAAAATTATATAAATTTGCATTTTATAATTTTAGTGTTCAAACTAGTTTGGACAGTAGTGTTTCTCTTAATTATTGACAATTGTTAAGTTTAAGCATAATAATTCCAAATAATATTGAGTCAGGATAGTAGAAATTAGCTATTTATCTGTAAACATAAATAGCAATTTTGAATGCTGAATTCCATGAATTAAAATTTTTGGATGAAACAATTTCTGAATTTCAACAGGGAAATTCTACAAAAACTTCTCATATTTTAACAACACGTCAAAAGAATATTTAGCCAAATAAATTTAAATAACAAAAATACGGAATTATTTGATAATAAGTATGCACCTGTATATGATGGATGGATGAATTGGATTCTATACTCAAATAGTTATTTAAAATTTAATAAACTAAATTGTTTTGATATTGTAATTTAACCTGAATTATGGCCAGTTTTTAACTTGATGTTTAAATACGAAATAAGTTAATTTTTCCTTAAACTTAAGTTTTGTTTCATTTTTTCAGTCTCAAATTGCGTTTGGTATTTAATTATGATAAAAGTATGGTAGCACTTTTAAATGTCAAAAAAAATATAAACAACTTCTTCCTTTAACAGCTGATTCACTATTTAAAGTTTAGAAATTGTTGTAAACTAAATGGACAAAAGCTGCATCATTCATTGTTTTAGTTAATATTAATGACACAATAGCACAATGTTTTTATTCGCGGCGAGTTTATTTATTGAATATATTTATCAAATAATAAAAAAAAAACTTCAATGCGCAATTTTCATAATTTGCAGAACTGTCAAAATCATATGGTAGTATGAACAACTTAAGTTGTATTTAAATGGACGTAGTCAGTGATTTAAGTTCTATTGAAATATGATCTATAAAAATACATTTGGTATTTAAACAGAACTTAAGTTTAAAAACACTTTAATTTTTAAGTTAAAAACCGGCTATTAATAAAATATATTAATCAAATAGAATAATTAGTATTTAGTTGAACTGTTAATATTTTAATTTTGATATTTTCTTTTAGTTAGGCTTAAGTTCATTAAATTTAATTTTCATTATTCATTAATAAAATATATAAAATACTGTAAGTTTTGTTTCACATTCTTCAGTCAATTCTCTTTTGAACTTGCCATTTCATTTACACACGTCAATTCAATTTTCGTACTTTTTAATGCTAATGTTGATTAGCATGAAAAACAAAACAAAAGGAAATAAAGAAATTGACTATTACCGTCAAGTTTGTGAAGTTTACCCCACATTTTAAAGATGTCGCATTTTTAATGGTCAGAATAGAACATAAAATCACAACAGTGTAACACTTTTTTTCATGTACAGCTGTTTTTGTTTTTTTTTTTTTTTTTGTTAAAAAAGACGAAGCATATAGCTAACTCGCGGTTATGGATTTCTTTCCATAATAATATCAAATATTTCATCATCATCAGATGATTAAGATGAATCCAACAAGTCATCCAAAAATTTCCCAGCACATAAAAAAGTAGTAATATTTTCCATTTTGTATATTTTTTTTTTTGTTTTTTTTTTTAACACAAATACACATTCATAAACAAAACAAATATCAGCTGTTTTATCGTGCGATGCTCCCCCTCTAAAAATACAGAGTGTGAAAGGTGCAACATTTTTTAAATTTATAGTGTGACATTTATAGAAAAGATCATACTACACTTTAGCAGTGTTGACATTTTTTCAGAAAAGAACACAAAAAAATTAAAAAAGGTGCGAAATGGGAAAAACGTGTAACATTTTTGCCAGAAAAGAAAACACCATTAGATATTATAAAAATATTACACAAGTTGCGTTTAACATTACATTTTTTGTGATTTCTTATTTAAAAAGATAAAATTTATGTATTTTCATATATATTGTACAAGAGACTATTAAAACTTGAATTTATATGTTTTCCTTTAAATAAATTAAAATACCAAAAATACTATTAGAAATAGTGACTTCTTATTTTTCCGATTTTTTGACGATTTTTAAAATTCGAAATTACGATTGTTTTCTTTTTTATTGGGATTTTGACGATTTTTTCCGAAATTCATCTGGCAGCCCTGACTGTAAGAAATAATTGCAAACTGTCTTTTCACTGAGCTATTTCACTTTGAAAGTATTAGCTGCAGTTACCGAGATTCTATATATTTTCGCAAGACTACGGACTAATTTGTGATGTTAAACGTTTGACACATGATTCTTTAAAATTAAATTATTACGAAAACATTCCACAACGCTTGTATAATCCTATAACCATAATGCCCCTTTACAAAGATTTAAGGAGTTTATGATTTGTCCTACTTTAATATAAAACATGCAATTTTACCATTTTTAGCTCAACTGAATTCATTTGTTAAAATTTGCATTCACTGTGTTGACTCAAAGCAAAGTACTCGTAGGTACTTGTAAAGCATTTCAAGAAAAAGGGTCAAAGAGATTTTCAAGTACGCAACAATGTCAGTGGAGTATTGATTTTTTAGCTGCTGTTCAATTACACTGTTTATGGTTACTAAAGTTACTACCTCATGGTATCACAAACCACATCAAAAGTGTGAAAAATAGTTAAAAATGTCGTGTTAAATGTGTGCGTATGCTTTTCTATTAATTTATATTTTACTTTCTATGGTTTTTTGGCTAATTTATTTAACAATATGTAACAAATAATAACAAAAAAAAATACCTTTCCTTTTTGTTGACATTATCTCACTTGTTTTTTTTTTAACAAATTTTTGCTACAATTTGTTACAAATAAACCACAAGTATACACAAAAACCAAAATTAACATTCTAATCACGTTTCTCTATGTCTTTAAAATCCCACTTACTAGTTAGTTATTGTCACCCATCACAAAGAACGACCTTTTTTAGTCATTAACTATGAAAATAATAATAAAAAAAAAATACAAAAAACCACAACAATAAATACTAAACGCGATATGGACAAATTAGGCAAAGTCGCGTGCTAGACAATTCGTATTAATTAAATAAATAAATAAAAATAAATTGAAATAGAAATAATAACGTACAAGTAACAAACGTTACCATATTAAAACAAAGTGTGGATGTTTAAAATTAATAATGTTATAAAAAGGTAAACTGTTTTAATGGTAATATTACATCCATTTTATTAAGAGAGCGAACCATTCATTAATAAATAAGTAACAATTATTACGAGCTATAAATGCGGAAAACTAAAGCGGTATTTGTGCAAAATTAATTGAAACAGAAAGGTTTTTTAGAAAGAAAATTGTTGGAGAAAAACTTTGAAAGTTTTAATTGGAGCACAGATAAGGTCTTCTACAAACTGCCAAAAGAAGGTGCTAAAGAGCTAAAACAATCAAACATTTAAAAACTTAATAAATTATTTAGAATTGTTTAACTCTCAAATCAAATGTCTCTTTTCTATGGGAAGCTACTGTTAGATATTGTCGCCGCTGTTCTCAAATCGAGCAAACCGCCTTCGAAACTTAATTTATCAAACTGGTGAAACAGTGCATGTGTCAGTCAAGTGTGGAATATGCAAAGTCACTTAAGCTAGATTTACACGATTGAAATTTTCTACAAAATTGCTCTTCAAAATGCTTCAAACAGCAAAATTTCTTCAAAATTTATTTATTTAATAACTATTAATAACTAAATTTAAATAAATTTTGAAGAAATTTTGCTGTTTGAAGCATTTTGAAGAGCAATTTTGAAGAAAATTTCTATCGTGTAAATCTAGCTTTAGACACAAAGTCTTACAAATATTGGTGTCAGTGTAACCACGACTAGTAGATTGCCAATTGTTTAGTAGTTATATACGCCCATGTTCTGAAAAACGCAAACCGCTTAAAATTGGCGCTTTCAAATACAAATTCATATTGAAAACGCCAATTTTAAGCGTTTTGCGTTTTTCAGAACATGGGCGATAGAATATGGAGCACCTTTTATCTTGAACTGTTCAATATTAAAACTAATAAATTTCTACAACGGACGAAATATCTAAACAAGCCTGGATGTTTTGTAGGACCAATGTGTAAGGATATCTCTTGGTGGCGACCGAAAATCAGATAAAACCGGCAGTGAATACCGCCGTTTTCCATGAAGGTAAAATGCATTTCAACCTATGAGAGAAATGTCAACAGATATGTTACTAAAGTCACCGTTAAAATTTAACAGCAAAATAATAATTACTTTTTGAGTTAATTGGTGTTTTGTAATGCGTGCCTTGAGTCACTCTTGCAGGTTAGAGGGTTAAGCTCCGTAACACTGCGACACTTATGAAATATACTAGTCTAGTAGTCGGTAATCGAATTCAAAGCTATAAACAAGATATCTAGACTTTTGCCCTATTCATTATAGGTTTACTTTGTATGATGCTCTTTTCGTTTAAGACCAGCTTATCTCATTAACGTGCTCGATGGAGCAACTCAATATTTCTCGAATCTTAGAGTGTAGACTCAATATCTCGACTATACGAAAAAGCAATAAAGGGAAAGAGTGGCTTATGAAAGAGTGAAGTAGTGCTACCATAATACTCAGGTTGGCAATTTAAAATTGGAGCAGGTGTGAGATATATACTTAAAATATCATCGACCACGATAACCAACTAGAACAATTGGATGTTCGACGACACAAAAACTGTCACTCAGCGATAGTGTGGACCTATAACAGTAGAACTGTTACAAAAACAACAACCAACATGAACGTTTTACATTTCCGAAAAAGGTTCTGGGCAGCAAATTGTTAAATAGGCGTGTGTGATTATGAGGACAATTGTTTATGTTTTGATTTGTAACATGATAAATGGATTTGATATCTGATGTCTTTAGAAACTGCAATGAACTCTGATTAAAGTTTCCAATACATCTTTCAGATAAAGTTAATGCATTTCTAGCTGATACATTGGCGATCAGGATGGCATGTAAAGTTCTGAGCGAAGAGAACGTTTCTAAAAAACTTAGGCAAACAGTGTAAGAGAGGACTGGACTCTCTATCTGACAGACCCTTAGTTTGGGCCCTCTACATAGAAGGTACTAGTAATGATTAGGATGACGTGGTTACCAGAAAAGTATCTGTCGTAATACCGTATCCGTACAAATACTGGTTGAAAATCATCCGACTATTGGACATTTTAAGACATCATCAACTATAAATATATTCCAGCTTTGACCAATGTTTATGGGACTTCAAGCGATCTGAAATTGTCGGAAAAGTAACTTTAAATACGAGCATAATCAACATCCCACCATATGATGAAGACTTCGAAATATATCATTGGTAGGCAATTGCAGATATTATTGGTTATGCAATACCCAATATACACGGGAAATTAAAGCTAGACAAGAATACCACTGCACAATAGCTACAAAGGTTTTTGTTTGTGGTGGCGAGTACCGCCAAAGACCAATATTTACCGAATCTTTCTTGTGATTGTAAATCGATTCGAACCCCAAAGGACTCCATATTTGCATTTGTTATACCCTCCACCACCATAAGTGGTGAATGAGGGTACGAGTATATATAAGTTTGTCATTCGTTGTGTAACACTGAGAAATATTCATCTGAGACCCAACAAAATCGATTGAGCTATGTCCGTCTGTCTGTCTGTGTAAAACACTCTCACGTCCAAAGGCTACAACAAAATTCAACAGAGTTTACAAAAATCCGTTTATAATTTTCCTAAGCAGTTTGGTATTGAAAATCAGCAAAATCGGTATAGTAGAACCAGAGTTATAGATCCATTTTTTTCGAATAGTAAAAAATCGAAAAGCACACCAAAACACGACCAACCTTTTTATCTGTCAAAAACAAACTGACAATTCAAAATGGCTGATATTACCAACATATACAAGGGGGCGCAAAAGTAATCCTCCTATCAGCAAATGTTATAAATTTTGCGAGGCCCCTAATGTCAGTTCTGTCAGCAATATTCCGAGTTCTGGAGCAGTGTGGCGTAACATTGTTTATTAACGTGTATTTCGCATGTGTTTACTACACAAATGTCAAAACAGAAGTGACATTAGGGCCCTCGCAAAATTTATAGCATTTTCTGATAGGAGGATTACTTTTGCGCCACCTTGTATATAACAGACATGTGTACCAACATAACAGAAAAAAATGCTAAAATCGAACATACGTAACTCACGAAATTTGAAAATAACGGTTATGTTTTGATCAGACCTCGTATAAATGATTCTTAGTAATTGTTACTTCAAATTGAATCAAGTGTCAAAAAAAACAATGGCCATAAAATAAGACAACAAAAGTTATCATAAACAGTGTTTATAATTTATGGCTAACAAGAATATCAACATAAAACGATAAATTATTTTGAAAACAAGAAAGAACAAAATTAAGACATCATTAAAAGTTTACCGTTTGATGACAAATTTAAATTTAATTTAAAAGCAAAACTTATTAATAAGTTCGTGTCATTAATAAAGAACAAAACATTCACGAACAATATTTTGTTTTGGGCCACACAATTTGACCCAATTTATTTAATTGTTGCTGAACAAACAAAACAAAAGCAAACGAAGATGAATTATTAAATTAGTTTTAGTTTTTTTTTTTGTAAAATAAACCTGCATTCTTATTCTCTGAAAGATAGACGAAAAGACGTTAATACAAAAAGTCTTTATAGACAAACAAGTTTGCGTTTTTTTTCAAAAAGCGACGAATGAACAAATGAACGCCAGAGAATGGTTGAAATTTAGCGGTAAGTGATTTTTTGCTTAAATAAACATTAATTTGTAAAATTGCAAAATTTAACCAGAACCTCAAAGGCTTTTTAGAATAAAGTTTTTGTGATTTTTTTGTTGGCTTTATTTTTTAGTTTTATTATTTTATTTTTAGCGAATTTTTTTTCGTAATTTTTTTTGACGTGTTTTTTTTGTGTTTTGCCATTAATAAGCCTACTTGTTTGTTTGTTGTGGTTGTTTATTTGATTTGTTTTATACCTTTAAGTAGATTACCTACATTTACACACAAACACACAGAGCTTAAAAATACCACACATTGTACAAATCACACCATATGCAGGGTTTCAATTCTTGGAAAATTCGCTAGTTCCTCAAAAACAACAAAATTTACAACTCTTAGGGCTGTTTCCTCATTAGGCGATTATCTTTTTTCCCAACGAAAAACTGCCGATTAAAGAAATTTGGTTTTCTCAATGTCTCATTTGCTTCTATTCTGTCGCAAAACTAACCAGCCCTCATCTGCCGATTATTTATTTGTTGTACAGATAAATTCAATCAGCTGACTGCTGGTCATATTTTTTATGTGGCAATACCTTGAGTTTTCGTAAAAAAAAATTAAATAGATTTTAGAAAAAATGTTGAATAGAGGAATAAACATTAATTTGATGTAGGATGAACTCGAAGAACATGAATTCCAAGTGAATGTTGAAAGAGTTTATCATGCCAGACCTAACTACCTGGCAGACATGGATATTATTTATTTTTTAAAATATTTGTTTTTTTTTTTATTTTATTTTTTTCACATTTGGAAAACAGCTGATTTATGTCAACAACTTGACAGAGTTCCCCATTTTCATATAAATTTTGAGAGGTATTGCCAAATTAATTTAATGTTTTTGTCGGTATATTGAGAAAACCAAAATTGTTAACGGACATATTATCAGTCTAATAAATTTATGTCATTTAGTAACAGGCAGTTTGTCGACACATTGAGAAAAGGGGGGTTAGGTTGAGTAGTGGGGATATTAAATGGCCCTTATCTTGTTGCGAGCTTGTAGGAAATGTTTTACTAGGTTAAGAACCTAGTCCCAACCGTACTTATTAAGGATCATAGTAAAGGCATTCGAACTGTGAATTAGGCATCCGTACGAGGACGCATACGCAGTCAGAAAAGAACGGATATTTGTATCAAGACTGGTTAAAAATCTTCCCACTACTCCCAAAACATCTTCAAACTTCGAACTTTGAACTTCACGCGATCTGAAATCGTGTGAAAGATTAACTTTAAATACGGACATAATCAACATCGTCCCATAATATGGATACTTTAAGCAGCCTCAAATTGCTTCAATTTAATCAACATTACTCCGAAACGGCAAAGGAGAAAAGTACGTTGAGTCCTTCAAGTTTCAAGTTTGGAAAGATGTACATATGAAAATGTCTAATCTAATTCGAATAAATGCCAAACATTGACATACGCCCTACGGATCGTATCATTGGAGAAACCGATACGTACCAGATGAGTTTTTGCTTAAATGTGATTAGCAGAAAAATAGCTCATGTAATTGTGGTTCTGGACAAAATTTTTGCCGGACCTGTAAGTACAAGAATGATAAAAACAAGATTACACAGAGCCCAAAAAAAACTCATAAAAGACTCTTTTCTGACGGACCATTTTCGAATGTAATAACCCTCTTTTTTGAAGGTTTTCGGAGCAATAATGATTGTTTTTTGGGCTCATAAAGAGCGTTAACGCTCCGAAAAAGGTGTCAGAAAAGACTCTTTTCGGACTCATATGACTTGCTGGGATGTGTTACTAGTTCTTAGAAAAATCTGTAGAATTTTTTTAATTTACAATATTGTTTCTCAGAACGGCTTGTAGAAGTACCTGCGATATCACCAGTTCCATGGCTGTAATAAAAGTGTCTGAAGTGGTTTTGGTTATAGTCGTTCTAGATTCACAAACATTTCCCTAGGAAGTTTTAATTCTGAAAAGTTGCAAACACTATGAAATTTATGTAAGATAAAATGAACATTTTCGCAAGTATTTTATCAATTTGTCTATATGAGTGATTCTATGTTCCATTTTTATCTAAACACAAATTTCAGAATGTTCTAGCACTCACCTAGAGATCCTGTGGAAAACTTTTGGAAAATAAATACAAATCCCTTTAATCGCCGGATCTTTTTATAGAAACCCTAATGGAAATGTGGTATAATGATGGAGACAAAATAGAGAATAAAAACAAAAACAACAGTAGTTTTTTGTTTAACGTATTTACCGTTGTTTTTGTTTTAATTTCATAAAGCTTGTGTGAGATAACATGCAGTGGGGTTTTATGTTTGATCTTATAAGGCATAGTTGTCAGAGAATTGAGAGAATGCAAACACTGTATTAAAGTAAAAAACACAAGCAAGTTAAAAATAGAAGCTAAGTTTATCACAAGTGAAAACTAGACATAATAGAAAGTCTACAAAGGGATATGAATACAAAACTTAGGTATGCAAAAATTCATAAATTTGGCAAAAATTGTTAGGACTGACAGGATTTTACAGATTTTTAAGTTTGAGTTTCGATATTTGATACTACAGAGCCCGAACATGGGACGCTGTATATACTAAAAAAATATTATTGTTAACTAGTCTTTATTATAGTGTAAATATCCTCTTTTTGTATTAAATAAATGATAAAAAAAAAATCGATATTTGAAGATCTCTTGCTGATTATCACAATCCTGCAGTCAAGTTTTGGCTCTTTTAATAAATATTTAATAAAATATCATTCGTCATTCCTGCAAAAGGGCCCAATTTTAATTAAAAGAATATATTTTAACATACAATGGCTCACAGCTTATTTTATGCCGTGCATTTTTTTGTTTTCAAAGCTCCATAAAAAGAAAACTAACAGGAATATATGTTAAACTTAGATTGATCGGCGAAGATGACCGAATTCTAAAATGCAGATTCCTTGCAAACATGTTCTTTGGCGAAATTTAGCCAACACAGTCTATTTTTTGGGTTTTAAAACGAATTTTTACATGCAATCCGGCCATTATAAAATCATGTTGGTGTAAGACACGACACACAGTTTCAACGCAACATCGTTCACCGAGGTCCGCTTCAACTTCGGAGGTTAGTTGTGAAGCTATTAGCCTTGGATATGCCCTTATTTTTCTTTAAATGTGTCAAAAAAAAATTTATTGGTTCCTTTCTGCCTTTGTTATGAACCAGATTTTCATGAATGAAGCTCTCAAGGATTTTCTTGGACTCTGGAAACTTTAATGTTAACTATATCTGCTATTTTGCGCTGTGAATTTTGGAAATGGTTTTAAAGCAATTCTCGTTGTTCCAGCGTTGTAAGCGGACTTATTTATACTATTTTAAATTGACACTTTACGTAGCAAAATCGGACTTACAATTCAACAGAAAGAAAATTTTAATTTTGAAATATGCTAATAAAAAGTATTTTTGAAAAAAAAAACCATGAGCTTTGATCTATCGGTACATTAGAAATTGAATGCAAAAAAAGGAAATTTTTTATTTTTTTTTAGTTTTAAAATATTAAAATGTACGCATTTGCAAGAAATGTTTTTTGTTTGTTAGAATATAACATTTTTTCTTTTAAATGATAGTAATTAATTTTTTAAGTTTCTGTTAGTTTTCTTTTTTTTGGAGCTTCGAAAACAAAAAAGTCCACTGCATAAAATAAGCTGTGAGCCACTGTGTCTCAGTAGAAGTATAAATTTCTATGGCTTACATTCCAATTCTCGTAAAAGTTGTCAGGCTAGAGGGTGATATATAATTTCACTTAATTAATACCTTTAAGACTCTGATAGAAACCACACACTCGTACTAATCAAGGCACTAATTTATGTAGATTGTGTGGTAACAGTCTCACAGTTATTGTCTTATTTAATTATATAATTTTGTTGTATTCTTGATAACAATATTAAACTTTACAACTAGGTAGTTAGTTGTTATTTTCCAAATAAAACTTTTTTAGTTTTATTTTTAAAACTTTTTTAGTTTTATTTTTGCTACAATTTTGTGTGTAACCGAAAAATGTTTAGTGTAAGATTCGATAATAAAGTTTCGCAAAATGACAACTACCGCTTGTCGTCATAAAAACAACTATACAATTTAAGAAGCGTGTAGAGCATAGAACACGTTTGAGGCAACTAAATGTGCTGCCAGTTTGTAACTGAAAAATTTTTAATTTTTATTATGATAAGTTCAAGCGAACAAACAAATGACTCATTACCAAAAATTCGCACCTCAAAAATTGTGTGAGTCCATATGGCCGCAGTAAAACGCGTGTATGGAGTTTGAAAATAAACAAAATAAATACAAATTCGATGATGCTTGAAAAAGCCAAATAAAATACTTAAGAATTCCATACCAAATATGCATAAATAATGGAGATAATTTCAATATTTCTTTTGTGTGTTTTCTTTTCAAATTTGGGTGTAAACAGACTACAGTATACAGTAGAGGTAATGAATGGCAAGAGACAGTCCTTGATGAAAATAAATGTGGCAGAACCAATTTTGAATTGCGAAACTACAATTTTAATAATTATGTATATTTACAAACATAAACTTTTAAGAAATTAAGACACACTGATGCGAAGTCAAGCGTGAATAAGCAAAATATTCTAGAGAAAATTAAAGATGTGAATTCTAACTAATTTTGTTAGAGGGGCTAATTTCCAGATAGAAGCAAGATAAAAATTATATTACAATAGCTAGAGACATTATGTAAAGCTTTAGATTTTTAATGATACAATGAACAATTTCCTCGGGACAAACAGAAATTAAATAAACACTTTTTCCTAAACTTAAAACAACTTAAAAACAATGTTTGAACCATTGATCGCCATTAATCAACATGTTAAGCTAGATTTTCGTATTTAATTGTGGGTGTCATTTGCTCCAGGATTTTCAGCTTCACAAACTATGTTATTGTACCAGAATACATCGGCTTTGTGCCAAAACTGATAGGTAAGGTTAAGTTTTGACAGGATGTCAAGACATTAAAGCAACTTAGTTGAATCCTTTAAGGTCCCTTGCAGTACCCGAAAAGAAAAATAAGAGAAAGAATAAAAATTTGTCCATATTAGACAGGATAGGTATAAGCTCTATTTAAGCCATCCCGAAAGGCCTTACCAAAATTCAGCTAGGCATGAATATGGGCCCTGAAAGAGATCAGAAAAATTATTAAAAATAAACGCCCTAGAGCACGTAATCGCTTAATATCCAGTGCAGGATTCGCGCACAGAAATTAATACTCTCCCACATTATGACAAGCTCTACAGAAGTCATTATAAGGGAATATAATACAGTGCCCAGTTATAATCAAAACTCGTCTCGTAGTAAAAAAAAATTTTGTGGTATTTTACTCTTATACGGGTACATTCAACATTGCATTATCATCTGATTTTGACAATTACCTCGTGTTTGTTTGTTGGACTGTGTCTTAGTTTCAAAATGTGTTTTTTAAAAATTCATCAGGAGTCAGATTATGCAAAAGGGAAATTAATCTAAAGCATAGCGAATTAATATTGAAGGCTGCAGTGCAACCTATCTTATTTTATAGAGTTAGAGTGTAAGATTATGCTACGGAGCAGAGAACGGATTGATTGGTTAATTTTAGATTTTGAATACAATCACAAAAAACGAACCTCATGTTGACAACATAAATCAATTTCGTAAATCAATGCATGTCATTATTCACAAAACGGAGTGTAACGAAAAATGATGCTTGCATTGCATGTCTTGTACAAATGTAAACGTATACTCCCAAAAGCAACGAACACTTAACGATTGGTACGAATGGTTAATGATTGGTATGAATGGTTTCAATGCTGATTGTATAAGTTGTACATACTAACAACAAATATCAAACTTTACTAGTTTACTGTCAACAAATCGCACATAAAGCAACAACCACAAAATATTTATTTTCTCATTAGGTTTTGTATTGTTTTTGCTCTTTCTTTATGTTTTCATTCACTGAAAGCAACGAATACTGGACGAATGGTGTGAATGTTTTTAGTTTTTTCACGTGGCATTGAATTATTTCGTTGCTTGATGTATAACCGCATAACAAAAAGGGAATGTAAAATAGCAAACAGTAATAAGGAATGAGTAAAGAAACAGCAATGCACAAATTTATTACTGTCAAGTAAAAGCAATGCAAAAACAATGAATTTGCGAATGGTGAATGGTCTCTTTCTGTTCTCTGCTACGGCGCCCATCATCGAAAGGTCATTAAACGTGTTCTTAGATCTAGTGCCATTCTGATAACTGGTAAAATATACGCCATTAAAAGCACGACTTACAATGTTAAACTGGTTGCCGGTGGATTTCATGACGATACTCTTCGCAGAGTTGAAAAAGTTGTTGAGAAAGAATTTCAGATATAAAGAAGTTTTTAATATTCGTAAGGTTTAGCTTAATTTGAAAGTCCTGATAAAGTCAGAGTTTAGTTTCAGTTGAAGGGCTCTGTATAGTTAAAATTTTGATAAAGTTGTAGGTACACAGAGAGAAAAACGACGTTAAAAAAATCAACAACGTTTGGTGTTGTAGTTAATTAAACAACATTTATTTAGAAAAGTTAAAAGAAAACTGAATTATTTATTAAAAATTATAAAAACTTGAAAACTCAAAATTCAAAGCAAAAATTATTAAAATATTCACCCTTATTCTGTTTGGCGTCGTCAACACAATGCAACGTCGTTTTTAATCGTTTTTAATTTTACCGCATCCGATATCGAGTAAAATTCATCGTAATTTTCTTATTTGAGATTATGGCATTCGATATCGAGCAAGAAATTTAGTACATTTTATCATAATTTCGATATCGAAATCATTTTTCGATACGATAGCTCAATCGATCACGAATGCGGTAATTTGGCCCCAGTTGGCAATATTGCCATTTATCGATGACTGTCAACTTATGTTTGGTATTCTGTAAGAAAAAACGACGTTGCTGTTGTCTTTTATTGCCGTTGATTTTGTTGTCGGTATTTTTGGTGTTGTCTAGTGTTGTTTTCAGTTATGTTTAAAAAATTCAAAAAAAAAAAAAAAACCAAAAAAAATCCATCACTAGCCAGAGGATTTCACAGGGGCTCTCGTCTTTTTAATTTTAAATAACAGTGGGAGGCTATTGCCACTGTGGCAAATTTATTGCAGTTTGAAATACAAATAAATCCTGAGGGTATGGTTCAAGAAGGAGTCTCAAACATTGAAGACAGTGTTGATGTATATTTGTTCAAAAGTCCACATTCCGGCAGTCCATTGATATTTTACTATTTACAGGAAAGATTACCCACCATCAGTAGCGAAACTGTAACATTAGCGCCACCAACAAAACTAGCGACATCAACAGCTTCAACGTCAACAGCAAAATCGGCATCAGCATTATCATCAACAGTTTTAAAACAACCAATAACGGCAAGAACCAGTTCTCCAAACCTGATAAAAATGAAGACCAGTTCTGCGTTGAAAATGAAAACTCCTCTAAACGGAATGAATTGCTTGGCATATTACTGACCAAGCCCGTGTATTGACAGAAATGTCAAATTCTATAATATCATTAAAACGTAGCCTAAGGGATATAAAAGACATTGAAGCCAAAAAAATTAAAATTAGAAGTGGAGAGAAGCAAAAGGGAGGAGGAAAGGCATCTAGCCGATATGAAATTAAAAATGCAAGATTTCTGTCTAAGCAGTCTTCTTTCCACTACAATTAATTTTGTTTTGTTTTCTTCGTCACTGGACGAGTCGGAATCAGAAATAAAAAACATTTTTGTGTCAGCTTTCTTTACAAACAAATGTTTATTCCAACTTTAAAACAATAAACAAAATGAATCAGCTGACTCTAATATTAGAGATGTGCGCTGTATTTTATTAGCATTATCGATAAACAGTTAACGTCGCCATAATAATCTTACAGAATACCAAATTATCATAGAATTGATGTTGTCTTAAAATTGACATTGTTATTGCCGACGCCAAATAGAATAAGTGTGATTATTATACAAAATTTTAAATTAAAACTTTTAACAAGTAAATTTTAGATATTAAATATGTGTCCCCACAGTGTCATTTTAACACCATGCGCGGTCACTTTTTTTTCGACATCGTACGTTTACAATTTGTAAACAAATGGTGACGAAACGACAACGCACTGTTGTTAAGTTGAACGCCGACGCATCTCGCAGCGAGTCGCAACAAGCGTCGAAACTGAATTAGTTTCTTATTGTCACGCCGCCACAAATGTGGTAAGCTAACGTGTTTTGTAATATGCATGAAGATACTTTTAAATGAACCAACGCCGTCAAGTTATTGTCCAAAAGTCTTGCGAAGAAATATTTTACTCGACTTGGTGGTATTAATAATTGTGTGTCTTGTCATTTAGATTAGATTATTTTTTAGTGCAAACAAAATGTAAAAAAATTAAGAAAATAATTGGTATAAAAACCAATTTTGTAAAGAAAGTTTAATAGTTTTCGATAGTGAATTTGTATTGGATGAAGATGCAGGCAGTGTAACAAAAACAAATAAGACAACTACAAAGTTCGTCGAATCCAGTACGACATTTAACTACAAAATTTTCTAGAAACAATAAATATGACTTTAATTTTTGTCCATTTAAAAGATAAGTAAACCTCCGTATATATATATTAAATATCTCAGTAGAAAGCAATAAGTTTTATATTTCTTATTATTGTTTATTTGACATTTTTTTTATTAAGATTTTGGTAATTAACACTTTTTTTTTTATCCTGAAGCTATGTGTCCACGATGGTCAGATATTACAACGTTGTCCGAAAAATGTGCAGAAAATGTCTAACAACCGTGTAAACTTAAAAGTTTTGTCTTCCAACGTTGTAAGAAAAAGCATTTTCAGTACATTGCAAGACAAAAATATTTTCAGACATCTAACAATTGTGTAAACACACAATTTTGTCATTGTCATTGTTTTAAGACAATTGACAAACACTTTTCATTGTCATATGTGCAAAGTTTATGCATCTGCCAATGGCAGCATTGTCATAGAAATTATTTATAAATGCAACTCTGTATATACATAAATAATAATAGTGCTTTTAGCCTTAGATTTATTGTTATTTTAATTATAATAAATTTTTTAATAAATAAATAAATAAACAAGTGTGCATTGATAAAATTTTTGAAAAAAGTAGAAAAAAAATTAAAGAATTAAATTAAAGTGTGCATTAGGACATAAGCAGATAAAATGGTTCCAATTGCTCTTTTTTGTTCCATGACAATATTTAAAATTTTTAAACATACACACAGAGCTGCAAAACGAATTTGACAATGCCATACGACAATCTGACAACCGTGTAAACTGACAATTTCGGTTGACAGATAAATTCATTGTGTGACAATTGTGTGCAAATGAAATTGTTAGTTTCCTTACAGTCGTGTAAACTGACAATTTACCTTTTGCTAAAAATTTTTCAATGTCAGTACATTGCTAGCACATTGGTAGATATGACAATGTTGTAATATCTGACGATCGTGGACACATAGCTTGAGGAAGCTACTCAAAGAGAAGAGAAATATTGAAATAAAAATTTAAATATTTTATAGAAAAGACCTAAAGCTTTAATAATTACCAAAATCTTAAGAAAGCAATAAGTTTTTGTTTCTTTTTATAGAAGCTCTAGTAACATTTAAGAACTTGCAATATTTAAAGAAAAGATCTAAAGAAGGCTGTGGTGCCACTATTGGGGCTGCGGGTAGAATTTAGAGAAAAACTTTTAAAATTCTTTTAAAATTTAAAAAAAATTAACTAAACTTACGTATAGTTAGTTAGTTAAGTATACACATTTATAAATTAGTAAAATGTATGTTAGCATTATGTAAATTTAAATTTTTGTGCTTATTATAAAAATAAAATTTTATAAAACAAATCAAAAAGAAAAAAAATTAACATCCATTGTCAGTCAATTCTTTGTTACAAAATTTACACCGTTCGTGTTTGATTTGTGAACATACAAAGTTGATACACTTTTGACACCGTATGGTGTCAAATCGTACACGTATGTGTTCATTTTGTCTCTGGGTGTATTTAAAACGCCACAATTTAGCTATAATTATAGCTTAAGTTAAAGCTCTTTATTTACACTCTGTCGTAAGTCATTATGTGGTAGATCTTATACACAGTCATAGTGGCAATGCTTGATATACATACATACATACATACATATGTACGTGTAAATAGCATTTCTAAAAAACCATACTAATCATATATTTGCCTAATAGAAGCTGTAAAACATTTTGTTTTGACCAAAAAAGGTCTAATGGACACATAAATCATTAATTAAATTTAGTTTGTGTTTTTGTTGCACCATTAACAACATCATTATTGTCTTCTCTCATCTAATAGAAAATAAATAAAAAGAAATAAAAATGTCCATAAATGTTTTTTCTGCACAAAAGACTTCAAATAAATCATACACTTTCCCAACACAATAAAGGAAAATTGTGAAATTTTGTTTTCTTTCGTTTTTTTTTTACCATTTTGCTTTTAAACAATGAAATGGAAAACTGAAAAAAAAAACAAAAACAATTTGCATTTTTATATAAACAAATTTGCATACGAAACAGACTTTGTATGAAAAAACAAACTCTTTGATTAAAAAAAAAGCCGAAATAGCTGCAATATTTGTTTAGAAAATTATTTAAATTTTACCATATTTCATTTCAATGTTTTCTTTCTTAAATATTTGCCAACCATAACAACATGTTGTTGTTGTTGTTGTTGGTGCTGCTGCTTGAGGGGATGGATCTTTAATACATTGTTACACTTAAATTAGCCATATTTGTATGGAGCAGCAGCAATGTGTAGCAGGTGGCAGTCAGTGGTGCTGAGCTGTTGGCGATTGCGGTGTTTGTTGCTGTATGCATCATGTGCAAGAAATTTTGCATGCACTCAACACATTCATTTCATATTGAAGTACAAGAGTAAAAAGAGAAAATTGTTTACAGTTTTTATTCGCTGCTGTTTGTTGCTCAGGATCACACAAATCCACAGCTTGTGGCACAGAACACTTTGTGGCTGTGGATTTGTCATGTGTCACATACGGTATTAGTCTTGTTTTATTTATCACCCTCCATTAAGAGTAAAAAAGTAATTCATTTTGTTATAACGTTAATGATTCCAGGAATTTGTGTTTTGTCATAATACCCTACACCACTATAGTGGTGAGGGCATATTGGATTTGTGCTGTTGTTTGCAACGCTTATAAATATTGGTGCAACACCCACCTTAACGTATACCGATTGACTCAGAATCACTTCCTGTGTCGAATTTTTAAAGGACGGATGGGATTGAAAATTGTTGAAATCGGTCCATTATTTCACCTGACCCTCAAACAATTGTGTCCTCCCGAAATAGGGGTCTAACCATCATAAATGTTTGAATTACGCAAGTATCCACACAAATTTCATCTAAAAATTTTCTGCAGATCGGTACATAATTGATCATAGCTGCTATATAAGGCCCACTTCCGAAAATCACGTTAACGTCCACAAATCTCTTAAAAATGTTGGTATCTAAATAAAATTCAACACAAATAAGTTTTATATATACAGAAATAAGGACATCTAATTTTATAATTGGCGGTTCATATTTAGTCAAAACTCCAATACCCTTAAACTTCAGAAATCTTTTAAAAGTAAAGGGTCCGCCAAATAACTTTTCTTTTTTTTTTTTTTTTTTGAAAATGCTATAAAAAAAACTACTGAATATTTTCTTAAATTTCCTGTTTTAATTTGAAAGTACAATCCTTCCGGTTAATAATGGAAAATAATTTCATTCAAATGGCTGCCTCGGCTGGCCATGCAGTAGCCTACATGATCGGCCCAATTTTTAAGCACATTATCGATTGTGTGCAGCTTTCGCACACATTCTGCAACATTACCATGATTTTCAAAGTAATGTCGCAATATTTCAAGCGTATACACAACCATATTCGTTCGGAAGGATAAAACTAATTATGTGTCAAATCAGACATGAGCTAAGTGTTACCATTCATGAAATAAGCACTAGTTGAAAAAATTTAGATGGCGGACCCGTTATTTGTATCCAGGTAATAATTTATATAAATTTATAATAAATTGTTGGGTGATCGGTCCATAATAGGTCATATCGCCCATATAGAGCCCATTCGGAACTGTTTTCTACACATACTGGTAGGGTATTATATGGTCAGGCTTGACCGACTATACTTTTCTACTTGTTTTTAAGTTGTGTTTTTTTTCTAATATTTTGATGAAGTTTTTCCAATGAAGGGCAATATGACAGAAAACAAAATTTTGAATTCATTTTTATATGTGGCAGTTTATATTTTTGATTTTTTTCCCGAATTTCAAGGAGTGTGGTACGACTGAGTAATACTTTAACTGACGTATTTATAAAAAATAAAGTAGACAAAATTTTCTTAAAGTACATTTGAAGTATACTTTAATTTTTTATAAATAGGGGAGAGGGGGGCACGTTTATACCCGGGGCACCTTTGAACTATGTTGATAAAATCTCAGTTTAACATTTTTTCCGAGTTTTTCACATGGCAACGTTAACAACTTTTGCTCGTTTTTTCAGTTGTCGACCGAATGTTGTTGGCTGAACAAGTTTTCGCAGTGCCATTGTAAATTTGTTCATGTTTTTTTTTTTTTTTTTTTTGTGTAAGAAGTATTCAGTGATCGTTTTCTTTCGTGAAATAAATTTATTGCAGTTCAAAATTCATTTCAAACAAAATTAAGTTAAGTTATTATTTGATCTTTAGGTAAAAAAAAATATTTATTATAAATTTCCGAGAAATGGCAAGCCAGTTCAGGTTTGAACAAAGAAAAAGGGGGCACCTTTGAACATGTTAATTTATCAACCGAAGTACCAAACATTCTTATTTTCTGAAAATGACGAATCCAATGCTGATCATGATGAATGTAATGTCACCTGAAATCACAAGGCCTTTTCCGTCTTAATAATATAAAACTTATTTTTGATCTGATTTTTTTTTTATTTTTTAATTGTTAATGTTTATGTTTTTCTTAATAAATAAATCGAATATATTATATATATAAAAAAATTAAACTGTTTATGTTATTTTTGGACATAAGCGCTACAAGAAAAAATTAAACTAAAAATAAGTTACTTGTAGACTTAAGCTAAAGTTTATTTCCATATATAGTAGTTAAATTATGTAAAAAGTCAATAATTCAAATATATAAATTTTTATGTGGCTTGAAAGTAAAAAGTGTTCTAAGGTGCCCCCTCTCCCCTACGGCATAAAGTGTCAAAATAATCCGACTCTTCTCAAATTCATAGAAAAAACTTCCAAAAGGTTTCGTGATAAAAGAGAGTACAATCAAGTAAGTTAATCGCACCTAAGAAAACTAGGCTTGTAATAAACCCAAGAGGAAAGATAGCAGGCACAGAACAGATCCTGCGGGGGTTATTGTGTATTTCGATTCGAAAGCAAAAGCTTTCAAAAGACAAGGTAAAAATTATACAAATTCGAACAATTTTCTTTTCCAATCGATGGTAGTTCCGGTTATTGTTTTAACACTTTATAAAGGGTTTCACAAAATTCACTCAAAATTTTAATTGGAATACTGTTGTAACTTCTTCAAGTATGAAGAGAGTAATTGATAAATTCAGCAGATTGAATTTAGTGGTGATGCTTAACCCACTGGTGGTCCGCAAACAACTCCTTCAAGTCAATATCAAATCCATGCGTGGGAATGTTACTGAAAATTCAGGAACATTAATTCGGGGAGTTTTAAAGGCTTGGAAAATAAGGATTTGCAAGTACATGCTTTACAAAGATCAATTCACCCAACTGAAGACTATTCAGCAATGAGCGATGAGATTTTGTTCAATAATTTATTGAACATTAAAAATATAATATTGAATTTTCGAGTAATGAAGATCATGTTCACCTTGATGGCATTGTTATCGTCAAAATTGCTGCATTTGGTGTTTAAAGAAACCATATATTATAATCGGAAAATAAACACAACGTATTACTGTAGCGTACAGGTCGATCAGTGAATATTATTGGTGATCGATATCATGACAAAATAAAAGCGATTTTTTTGTTCAAATTGGATGATATTGACATCAACGATAGGTAGCTTCAGCAAGACATTGCTTGTGAAACAATTCAATTACTCCATGAGACATTTTCTGGTCGTGTATACTATCTTTTCAGTGATCGGAATTGGCCCCATAGGTCGTGCGATTTAACAGCATTATATTGTATTTCTTTTTATGGGGTTGTTTGCAACCAACCTTCTATTACGGTGCGTATGTGTCAGTTTAGCCACCTAAAGAAGACAAATTTTTTTTTTCCTACAAAATTTGGAAAGTCAAAATAACTTTTCTTACATCTATTACTAAACTCTCATGTGCACACACTCAACACTACACTCAAAATTTCTAAGGAATCTTATGAATTTGAACGTGCAACAAATAAACAACAGACTACAAACGCCAACTTTAAACTATTTCATGCTCTGCAGCAGGTAATAAAAACTGTGTAAAAGTATTAAATGCAACTGATATCAATTCATCGTATGCAACCAAAACCGAGATCGGTATTTACACAACTTTTTTCATTTTTTCATTTACATATTTATTTTTATGAATGTTGTTGTATTTGCCAAAGATTATCTTACTTTCATGATGAATGAACGACTGAGTGGGTTGGTTAAAAAGACCTGCCGCCTCAGCAGCTACCGCAACCAGCACCATCTCAGTTAACCAGTGCATCCAGTACAGTACAACACAACATCACACAGAAAATGCAAATAAATAATTTGTTTGAGTTGTACATAAACATTTACCGAAATATTTATTAATGCAACAGCATCCATTAAAGAAAATCTACCACTTTGAAAGAAAGAAAGAAAAAAATTGTTACGAACTGCAGAAGCATTAAATTCAAATGGTGGCATGCCACCTTCGGCAACACCGACCGCCTCCCTCACCAACACAACATCCATCATCTTCTTGATCAATGTGTGGATACACGAGAGTAAATGAATAGTAAAAAATAGACGCTTTGAAATATAAACTGAAATTTGCATTTGCAGATAGATAAATGCGACCAAATCTATCTTTTCAAGTAAAAGTAGTTTATGAGGGTGCAATTCTGCCAGGCAACCGTAAAATAAAAACAAAATATATATAAAAACATTTTCTAATAAATTTCATTTGTAATAGCAAATGAATGGATGTGAGAGGGCAGAACAAAATTGTAAACAAGTACACAGTAAATATAAAATGGAAATATTTCAATTTCGAAAATGATGTTTCCATAATTGATTTCAGATGAAAGGGAACATAACTACAAGTGTAGTTTAGCTTTATTCGAAAAGCATAATTTATTTTACGTAACCTAACCCTTGAACTAAAAACAATTTATAAAGTTGACAATTTTATATATCTATATAATTTAAATAGTCTTTAAGTATATTACGAACTTACACAGCTTATTTAGTTGATTTTAATGTACTGTATTCGAATTTGAGCTCACCTGAAAATAGAATAAAACAAGAAACTATTATTAGAGATATTTAGAAAAAATAAATATTCACAGAGAATGTAAATTAACACGATATTTAAGTCCCTTTGTTTATTAATTTCTATTTAAAATTTTAAGCAGTAGCAAAACGATACCGACTCAACAATCTTTCTTTTTCATAAATTGATAATGGATTGTTTCCTTAACGTATAAAACACACACAAATTCCTCTACTGAAGTAATAGTTAAAGCATTCAAAACCTATTTTGATCGAGTGCCCCGATAGACTAGGCGATAGAGTGCCAGACTATCAATCAGAGGGTTGCGGGTTCGATTCCCGCCAAAGACTCTGGGTGTTTTCTGCAGACAAGCCAAAAGCTTCGCAGTTTGTGTTTGTTAATTATTAAAAAAAAAAATGTTCTGAAACTTGGTTCAAAATCACACGACGAGGACGGTTCGGAAGCTTCTTAGCCTAGATTAGAAAGCGCGGTACAAAAAAAAAGTTAGGTGTTACGGAAACTTCTATCTGTGCTATGAACACATGTTAAATTTCTTTTCGATCTGCCAATTCCTTCGCGATTTTTTTTACAATGAGAAATAAAATAAAAAAGTTTTATCGTAACAAAATGTGTTAGGTGAAAGTCCTCGTTCATGTGCAACAGTAAAAAATTGGATTGCTGCATGTAAACGTGAGGATGAACCACGTATTGGGCGTTCAAAAACAGCAACAACAACAGAAATTGTATCCAAAGTGTATCGAGTCCATTTAATTTAGCATGAAGAATTACAGATGAAAAAGCTTTCTGCAAGATGGGTGCCGCATTTGTTAGCAGTCGACCAAAAACTCATAAGAATGAAAATTCCTTTCGTTTTAAGAAAAATAAAATGGATTTTAAACGTCGTTTCATACTCCAGTTACAAAAGAACAATCTAAGCAATAGACATAAGCTGGAGAAAGTGCCCGAAAGAAGGCAAAAACAATTCAATCGGCTGGTAAGGTTATGGCAACGGGTTTTTTAGGACTTCAAAGGTATTTGATTGATTAACTATCTGCAAAAGGGTAAAACAATAAATTCAGAGTATTATTGCAACATTTTCGATCAATTAAATGTAAAAATTCGACAAAAACTGCCTGGCTTACAATACAAAAAAATAATTTTTCATCTAGACAAGGCACCAGCACAAAAGAGTATTTTAACAATAGCTAAAATCAACGAATTTAATTACGAGTTGCTTGACCACCCAACTTATTCTCCTTCTCATTAGCTACCAGTGACTTTTACCTGTTCCCAAATCTAAACAAAATCCTACCTGACAAGCGCTTTACCTCAAATGAAGATGCAATAACAGTTGTAAAACAGTATTTTGAAGGCCTTGAGGAAAACTATTTTAAGCAAGGAATAGAATTGCTAGATAAACGTTGGACTAAGTGTATTAAAGTTTCAGGCGATTATATTGAAAAATAAAAATGTTTTTGAAAAACTAACTATTCTCTTTCTGTGCCAGGCTAAAAAGTTTCCAAATGGCCCTTGTAAAACATGTTGATTTCCAAAAAGGCTATCTACTTCTTTACATACAAATTTAATATTTTACTTAAAATTTTAACTCTACAAAAGATTATTAAAATAAAGAGATTTATCTCAAACTGCAATGACAATCAAAGTTGCAATAGTTGTAATAAATATATTTCAATTGGTAAACAAACTTTTCAACTGAGTATATCTGGTTGAGATTAAAAAAGATAGAAAAGTTTTAGAAAATTGCTCAAGAATACAAGCATAAACAACTTTTTATCTTAATGGGGTCATTTAAATACAAGTTTTTACATTTATTGCAAATTTTTTTACACAATTGTTGTTCATGGTTTATTTGTTTACTTAATAGAGTTATTGTCTTTCTAGTTTATATAAATATATGTTTTTTTTTTTTGTTTTATTGTACTTCGGCAGAGTTCAAAAACCTTAAAGGTACAATTATAAAACAAAAACAAATTAAAAGCTTAAAAAAATATGACTAAAATATTAAGAACGGCAAATATTTAAAAACGTGTGTAGCATTGCTGTAAAAGGAAAATATTATAAAACCAGCAAAAAAAAAAACACATTAATAAACTCTAACAGACCCAATGACACCGGCAACAATTCCTTTATGTCTTTTTTTTTCAACAAATTACTCAACAAAAGAAAAACTTCAACTACAATAAAGCCAACAAAACATACAGACCAGACGCATGTGTGTATAAAAAAACCTTAAAGTGTATGACTCAATTTAGCTTTTTCAAGAAAATATACAATATTCCTGCTGTATAAAAGCAGTTCCAATTAAAGCAAACAAAGGCCGGAGAGCCTAAGATGTTTTGCGGAAATAAAAACTGTGTTGAAAAGAAAAATGACTTGGCGTAGTTTTATTTTTAGTAGTGGTTGACGATACTTTCATAGATACTCTCCAATAATAGGAGTGTTTGTTATTTTACAATCTGTCATGTTTTAATCAAAAGAGTAGTAGGTACATTACATAACTGGAAACGAAAGGGCGAGAACAGCAACATAGGTAATTTATTTGATCCATTAATAAAATGAGAAAGCTTTTAACTTTGCCAGGGAAGGCAAATTAAGTATGTTCCTTTTATCTACTTCAACTCTTTAATTGCCATCTAACCCTGCCTTTACACATGCAAGTACTTGCATGCAAGTGCTGTGTACGTACCCAGTAAAAAATATATGGATTAATCTATAATCGAGCAATAAAGGAGTAATGACTTGTTCATCCATTTGGAGTAATAAGCGAGCTATCAAAACTTTTGTTGTTTTGTTGTCTATGCCTCGCTTAATACTCCAAATGGATCAATGAGGGATGTATCAGTTCGTTTTGTTTTTTTTTTTTTTCTTTGACATAACTGTAAAATATTTTCGTTTTGTTTTTCTATTTAGAGCTAGTTTCTGGGATAAAGATAAAAATCAGACAATTTTTTGCACGGAAAACTTTCTATATTCAGTGGGATTCGTTGCTATTTTTCGTTGCTGTTAAAAAATCTCCACAATTCCATCAATTCATTTCCGGTGATGCCACTCAAATTCAAGAAAACGGGATTGCAAATTTCATTTCCGCCGTTGCTATTTTTCGAGGCTTTCTTGTTTTTGTAAAAAATAACCAAATTTGTATTTATGCTCTTTTAGGAGACAAAAATGATTACTCCCTTTATGTTCTTTTAGTAGACAACAAACGATTACTCCCTCTGTCGTCATTTTCAAGATCAAAGGGAGTACTCCATAAGGAGCTTAAAATGAGTACTCGTGTCTGCGGACATGCTGTGTTAAAAATCCTATGAGGTTCGGAGTTTTATGGAGTAATCCATTACTCGCAAAGGAGCGCTCCAGGATTACTCTTTGGATGATCCTATTTTTTACTGGGGATTATATACGAAAACTTATTCGAAAAACTCGAATCATTTGCAAGTAGCATTACTGTTTACACAGGACAGTGAAAGTTCATTTTCAAAATGTTGTCAAAGCGTAAACTTCAAAAAATTAGTTTAAATTCACAAATGGCGCACAAAGTTTATATTTATTTACCAATAGTTGACATGGCCTTCACATGAGTATAATTGTAGGGAAATAATTATTACAATTTATTATTATTATTTTAATTATTATTTAATGCTCTAAAATGACATCAATACACTTCTTTTTTCATATTTGAAAAAAAAAATATATTTTTATTTTTACAAATATTAATAAAACAAGTTAAATGTTTATTAATTATTTTACCACAATCCATTAAATTTATTCTGAATTTTTTTATTTGGCAACTCTGTTTATCTTTCTGTCACTTTATTGCTGAAAGTGTCAAAAAATCACTGTCCAGCTAAATTCACTTGCAAATGAGCTACAAGTGCCTGCATGTGTGATTGTGTTAGTAAAAAAGTGTGAATGTATTGACTTTTTCGAACTTGCACTTGCATGTGTTAGCTACGTCTTGGTAGGCTCATCGCCAATTATGTTCCATCCAAATCTACAACTACCAACAAAGTTTTTTCATCGCGAAATGTTTTGTGCCATCAATTCAAGGTCTTTCCTGTTGAGTATGCTTTGGTATCGATTTGTTTTCTCTCAATGTGTTAGAGGATGTGCCTCTTTCACTGTCTTGAGAATTCCATTCACTTGCCATGTTATGAGTTAGTCTCAAAATATGGCCAATCCAACTGCACTTACGATTTGCGATTTGAAAACAGTTTGGAGTTTCTCCTGCTCCTTTTTGTAAGACTTTGTTTAAGATGAAGGTCGTGCAGAATATTTTATTTTTTGAGAAAACCGTTCATGGATACAAGTGGAAATTTTCATAATTTTTGCGGTGTTCGGAAAGATAATAATATCGTTTTGCTTTGCAAAATTTTTTTAGCGACTCTGCTAAGAACACAGAGCACAATTTCTTTAAATACCTTCTTAATTGCCTTTTACTGTCTTCGATCATAGGCCAATTGCTCTTAATAGCGTTTCCTTAAAGTTTCACTTACTCTACATAAATTCCAAATTCTGTCGCCGGATTGTTGATCTGGAGTCTCGTCAGCACCTTGTCTGCTACGGACATCCAATAATGATCCCTTCCACTTTCTACTTATGACAATGTGGTCAATTTAAGTATCCCTTTGGTGGTCCACCAATGGTTAGACTAAGATTTGCACATATTTCACACATTCAGCGTTCAAACTAATTTGTGTCTGTCTGTATGATCCCATGACTGGTTGTTAATTTATATTAAATGGGACTAATTGATTGACTTTAACGCCAGTTTTATAGTCTTCTCCCGGTAGCTGTTAAACGCTTTTTGAGAACAGACAGCTATTTCCTTTGGTGCATAACATTGAACATAAGAACTTTGGCGGACACAGTTTCGAACACAAATGGAGACCCCGATAGACTAGGCAATAGTTTGCAGGACTATCAGTCAGAGGGTTGCGGGTTCGATTCCCGCCAAAGACTCTGGATGTTTTCTGCAGATAAGCCAAAAAGCTTCGCAGTTTGTGTTTGTTAATTATTTAAAAAAAAAACTCCTGTCAACGGGATTTCCCTGTTATTAGCATTCAGTTGTCATCTTAAAAAAGCAACAAACCAACGCCTCTTGATCTAAGTAAACCTTTGGTCTTGCCAGTAAAGATGAAGAAAACCATTGCCAACCTATCTTGAGTCACATAAACCAAAATAAAGGGAAGCTTGTATTTTACAAACTTCGTATATTTTTAAGTCACTCTCGTTGGTTCCAAAAGTGTTAATATGTACATTCCTTAATCTAATGCGTGGTGTATCTCGAAATAGAACCAAAAAAGTACGATTATATTAACTTTTCCATGATCGGTTTGAACCCTTATGGTATAAAAGGAACTGGGCGAAAAAGACTTCAGCTGAAAAGCTTAAATTTGTTAAGTGTGTTAAAGTCAAAGCATTCATTAATATCCTTTTGTTAAACTTTTCATCACAACTTTATTTAAATCCACGAATCATCATCCTGTTTATAATGAATTTTCAAAAATGTTTTTTCTTCTTTCTTATTGCAGTTTAAAAACAAAAACGATTTGTTTTATCCTTGTTATATCCATCCCTACTTCCACTTACCGGCTTGTCCACTTCAACTTGAAATGATTTAGCGTCATTCTACGACTTACAACCAAATCTGCGTTGTGTGTTTTTGCCTCTGGCACGTCATTATCATCATCATCATCATCATCATCGTCTTCAAAGTTTATCCAAAATGCTGATTATTTTTTGCTGGCTGCTTCGACTTTAAATGAAAAATTTAATTCATAATGACGTGTTACCAAGCCAACAAGTCATTACTTACCGTTACGCTTAAATGACTCCAAGAAATTGTAAAAAAAAAGCGAAATAAAAACCCACTTTTATTCCCAACATGTTGGGTTGCGTTTGCAATAGAAGACATTTTTATGAAGAATGAAACTAAAGAGGAATAAACGTGTCTGTCTTGCATTGCACACAAACAAAAAACAGACGAAACAGCAACAACGAGAAAGTATGAAAGTCAAATCAGTGCGAGCGACTCAGTCTGTCTGTCTTCCCTTAAATAAATGAGTGTTGCTGTTAAAATCCACTGCCACGACATCAACAGCTGATTATAGCAACTAAACAACAGCAACATAAAAATATGACTGTTAATTTTTTTTATTCTTTGGTCACCAACTGAATTCGTCTGTGGATTTTTGGCAAGGAAGTTACTAAACACAAAAAAAAAATACATTTATAACTGTTTTATTTGTCGGTCTTTAAAAGAACGTTAACTTTATGCAGCCATGTTTGAAATTGGCTTTATTTCGTATTGAAATTATAATTTTTACAGAAATATTTTCAGCTTGAAGGGCAAAGGAATTGCTTTTACAATAAACTAAAGCAGGAGTGCCCAAAAGTTGCTTATGTAAGAGCAAACACCAATACATTTAAATAAAAACTAATTTTTATTCAGTATCATACGTTAAACAAAAACAAAATCTACATTGACGATCGCAGTCACCAATGTTTACCAGTAGAGCATACGAAAGTGTTGTGGCTTTGCGCTTGCGTGTATAGAGTAAAGTACGACAAAAAAACAAATAAGGCAAAGTTTTTTGTGTATTTCGTATTGCTAGTGCTGAGTGCTGTAATGAGTATACAGAACACACAGCCTATAGCTAAGAGTTTTTACAAATACAAAAGAGCACCAAGAGTATAGGGCTTGGGCACTCCTGCTAAAGCAATAATATGATTAATTTAAAGCTTATAACTGATGCAAGTTATTTAGATCGTTTTGTACCCAACATATGTCCAACATGTGGTCAGGGTCCTTTTCCTAGTATATTATTATGTCCTGCCCATCTTAATTCAAAAAATCTAATGGATTTACGTACTTATACAGTAAAAGCAGAAGCATAATTCATTTGTGTCGACCTGACCATGTGCTGGATTGTGTGGAGGATAAATTGTATTGGTGAAATTGACAAACCATCGATTGAGCAGCCTTCGGACTCTAATTAAATTGCAGCTGATTCAAAGCGATGTTGGTTTACCGCACAATTGCCTAATTTCGTAAATGTACAGTGGTGGTCAGTCATTTAGGGATAACGACTGTTGGCATACTAACATGACTATTTTTGATAATTTTTTAAATCCTACGCAAAAATTTCAACACCTATTAAATTCTTTAACAAAAATAATATTAATTTATGGACAAATTATTTGTTTTTAAATTGTAAAAAAATATAAACCAAAAAATTATAAAAATTAATAATTTAGATTTTTTGACTTCACTGTATCTTCTTGGTAGAGTTTCAACTAGAGCGCGACATCTTTCAACGGGACAATTCATCAGCATTTTTATTAGCTTTTTTCCAGAGCTCTATCAACATCTGCCCAAAGATTTTCTATTGGATTCAGATCCGAACTTTGTGCAGGCCAATCTAAAACATCAATATTTTCAGACGAAAACCGCTGCTTTGTACTTCTGGCAGTGTGTTTCGAATCATTATCCTGCATAAAAATAAAATTATCTGCCATATTTTCATCATTTATTAACGAAAATGCATTTGTACTCGTATACGTTTTGATCCATACGTTCAGATTTGCGACAAATAGTACCGACACCATACAAAGAAAATACCGCCCAAACCATAATATTCCCTACACCTTGCTTTACGGTTTTAAAAGTATAGCGAGAGTTCTTCAGTTGGTGGACGTCGGACATACTTTTTATCATCTGAACCAAATAAATTAAACCAGAGGCCAAATTACCGCTTTCGATATCGAGTAAAGTTGATCGTAATTTTCTTATTTAAGATTATGACATTCGATATCGAGCAAGAAATTTAGTACATTTTATCATAATTTCGATATCGAAATTATTTTTCGATACGATAGCTCATTCGATCACGAATGCGGTAATTTGGCCCCAGGATTCATCACTCCAAAGAATTTTTTTCCAAAATTCCAACGGTTTTTCTAGATATTTTTTCTGCAAATTCTGAGCGACGTTTTAAATTCTTTTTTGATACATTTGGTTTTTTTTCTGGCAATGCATCCTCGTAGCTCATTCTCAAGAAGACAACGTCTAACAGTCCGACTTAATATTTTTTTGCGTTAGTTGTTCAGCAACTTCACAATTTATTTGTCTAGAACTCATAAACGGTTTAGCTTTGATTATTGTACAATTTATACGATCTTCACGTTTAGTTTTCTTTGGTCTCGGCTTTTTTTCTATTGTTCCGTTTTGTCTAGCATTATGTACCATCGTTTTCGAACAAACTAGTTCATCTGCTATAGCAGGTATATATTTTTTTTTGATGTACTTCAAATACAAATGAAGATGCAATTACAGTTGTAAACCACTATTTTGAAGGCCTTGAGGAAAACTATTTTACTCAAGGGATAGAAGTGCTAGATAAGCATTGGTCTAAGTTTATTAAAGTTTTTGGCGATTATATTGAAAAATAAATTTTTTTTGGAAAAACTAACTATTCTGTTTGTGCTTTGCTGAGAAGTTTCCAAACCGCCCTCGTACATTTATTATAAATGATTAAAATTAAAAAAATACTTTAAATAAATTTTGGCTACGTAAATTTGTCTTTCAAACAATATATTAAAACGAATAAAATTTGCACTAAGACTGAATAAGAAATACTAAGTAAGGATTTTCTAGCTCGTGTAATTTTTATTATATTTAGCTGGTGGTTATTTAAGATTCGGCACAGTCGAATATAGCACTTTAACTTGTTTTTATATGAATCAGGGATAAAATTACAAATTGTACCAAATTTCAAGAAAAAGTGTACTTTTTTAAGCCCAATTGTACTAAATTCTTTTCTTATTTTTTTTTTAATATTTTTTATTAAAAATTAACCAAAATTAACTATTAGCCTGAATAAAAAAAACTTTCCTTTCAAAAAGATAAATATTAGTTCAATGCCTTCTCTAATTAGTAAAAGTAATGGTGTTTAACAAATACTGCATGATGATAATCGGCCCTGTTCTGTAAACCGAAAACGAGTAAATTTCTCATTTTAAAACGAACTCACATTTTTTGGGGTTCTGTAAACCGAATTCACATAATTCTTCTCGTTTTGAAACGGAGTAAGCAAACTTAGTCGAAAGGAAATCGAATGTGTAATTATTTTAATAAATGACTACAAAAATAAAAAAAAAAAACAAGTGCAATATAAAATATGAAGTCTTTTTTTTAAATTACATGCATTTTAATATATTTGAATTTTAAAAATATATATTTTAAAAGCACCCAAAAACTTCTACATATTTTACATATTTAAGAGTGACAAAAAAGTTTAATGAACAAAGCACTTTTTTTATAGAGAATAATAGTAAACATTATACATTAAATTTTGATGACAAACACTTTATAACTAAATTAAATTTTAATTAAAAAAAAAACTTATTTAAAATAAAATAATTGCGTAAATCACAAGTATTTTGCAAAAACACAATTTATTTTTAACATGGCGATCACCGTTTTTTCTTATTTTCGAAAAAGTAGAGTCACCACTGTTTGTGAATATGTAGCTGTCAAAGTTTGTCTAGTACAAACTCAGTATTTGTATATTATAAAAAATTAATTTTAAAATACATATTTGCGATAAAAATAAAGACCAAATATATATCTGAAGGTTCAATTACCTTAAATGTTCTTCTATTACTCAACATTATTTAGCAATAAAATACATTAATTTGTCTGGCAACTCTAGAATTGTATAACATATGTTTTTGCAAAATAAACCACAAACAATTTATGAATGCGGCAAAATTAAACAGAAGCAAAAATAAATATGTAAGCAATTTTGGATGGGAATCATCCCTTAATTGTCTTCTGTGTATGTTTAATTGGTGTATTTTACGTTTTTATACCCTTCACCATCGTGAGAAGGGTATATATAAGTTTGTCATTCCGTGTGAAATTTCCACAATATAATTTTCCGACCCTATAAAGTATATATATTCTGGATCCTTATAGATAGCGAAGTCGATTAAGCCATGTCCGTCTGTCTGTCTGTCTGTCTGTCTGGATGTTGAAATCAGTTTTTTGAAGTCCCAAGATATGTTCGGGATCCAAACCTTCAATAATTCTGTCAGAAGTGCTTTCGAGAAGTTTGCTATTTAAAATCAGCAAAATCGGTGTAGGTCAACCAGAGTTATGAACCAATATGTGAGACCACCTCTATAAAAATTTGATATTTTTCGTCCATTTTATTGCAATATTTTGAAATATATTGGAGATAATACTATGAAATTTTGTATACGTTGTTTGTATGACAAAAGAAGAAAGTGTGCGGAAAATAGTAAAAATCGGTCCATGATTTCTCATAGCCCCCATACTAATATATATATTCCCGAAATATGGCTTAATGATAAATAAATGCCTATAAAATTGGAATATCAAGGCAAAATTCAGCAAAAATAAGTTTTATACAAAAAGAAATCACAAACCGAAATTTTTTTTTAGTTCGGTCCATATTTGACCATAGACCCCATATAAAGTCCACTTCCAAAATTCACTTAAATACATATAAAACAGATATAAATAATGTTAAACGGCTAAAATTTGACATAAATACTCCTTATAGGCAAATAAATTATTGTACCAAATTTTATGGTGGTCGGCCCAGAAATGGTCATAGCCCCCATACAAAAATCTTCCCGAAATATTGCTCAATTATACATAAATGCCTATAAAATTGGAATATCAAGACAAAATTCAGCAAAACTAAGTTTTGTGCAAAAATAAATCGAAATTTTTTTTAGTTCGGTCCATGTTTGACCATAGACCCCATATAAAGTCCACTTCCAAAATTCACTTAAATACATATAAAACAGATATAAATAATGTTAAACGGGTAAAATTTTACATAAATACTCTTTATAGGCAAATAAATTACTGTACTAAATTTTATGGTGATCGGCCCACAACTGGTCATAGCTCCCATACAAGGACCACATCTGAAAAAGACATTTTTCCCTATATATATTGTATAAATATCGGTACCGACTCAAAACTTTGCACAGATCATTTTAATATATACAAAAATCATTCCACAAAATTTTGTGAATTTCGGTCTATTTTTAACCGTATGCCCCATATAAAGCCCTCTTCCGAAAATCACTTTAACACTCATAAATCGCTTATAAATAAGGGTACCAATCCAAAATTTTACACGGATCATTGACATACAAGCCAAAATTAAACTGCTTTATTTTAAGAAGAACGGTCCACATTTGACTATATCCCCCACTTAAGGTCCACTACCGAAATCCACGTTAATACTAATATATATCTTAAATCTACCGTTATTACGTTGAAATTCTACGTGAAATATCCCCATATGCATGAAAATAACTGTTCCAAAATTTAAGAAGATCGGCCCATAATTTGTCATACCTGTCATATAGAAGCATTTCCAAAAACAAATAAATTCGGGTCAAAAAATATTCTTTTCGGATTTAACCCATATTCGGTCCATATTTTATAATCATGATATATATCGTTGGAAAGCTATTTTTAATACCTTTTATTTAATGTATTACAAATTATCAGACACCCAGTAGTTCCCGAGATATAGGCCTATATATTTTCAACTTTAAGGGCCCGCCCCCTCGAAAATAGGCGTGGCCGCCAAAATTTTTTTTTTTTGCTGGTATCTCTTCTAAAATCCCTATTTGTTTTTTTTTTTTTTTAACAAAACCACTAAAACCGAATTGTACCCCTTTTTTATACTCTGTTTGTTAAATTACACTGAAGATTATTATGAACATCAGACAGACTCTGTAAATTATGGTAAGAATTGGTAATTAAATCAATTAAAAATGGTAAAAATTAGACAACATTTGAAAATATTTAACATAAATTATGTTGGTCGTAAAATTGTCTTTTAAACAATATATCAAATACTAAAAAAATTTGCACTAAGACTGAATAGAAAACACAGAATTAGGATATTCTAGTCTAGTGTAGTTTCTGTATTTCTTACTACGCTTAGGTGAAGGGTATTTAAGATTCGGCACAGCCGAATATAGCACTCTTACTTGTTTTTTAATAGAATTGTAGCAATTTACAAATTGTGAATTTTTTTAATCAACAGCTGACTTTGACGTTTAACTAAAAATTCGAACCTAATTGCGAATTATATCAATACGAGTAATTTGCAGAACACCAAAAAGCTATTTATTCGGTTTTAGAAATTTGTCGTTTTTAAAAACGATTTGATTTACAGAACAGGGCCGAATGATTAAAATACATTTGTGCAATGTAATAATATAGGAAACAACTTTAAATAGTGCTAAATTAGTCATTGGCGTACTTTTAACTCTCAAATAGTACTAAAATAGTACTAAAAAAGTACAATTGCACCAACTTATGCATCCCTGATATGAATTGCCTTAAAAAACTGTTTTTTTTTGGGAATAATCCAGCATTTCACTTATACTTTTATCTTGTTTTCGAAGCCTTAAAATAATTTATCTTTTCAATAAAGTGCAGTGCTTTGGAAGACTCATTTTGAACAGTTTTCTGGTTCTGTTAAGTCCCTGTTGAAATAAAATTCAATAATGTCTTAAATACAAAATTGAGAATATCATTGTTATTATTTTTTCAAAGCAAACTAACAATTTCCAAACATTTTGACAAAACAGCAAATAATTTTATGTCAATGACAACAACATTGTAAAATTTCAGAATTATAAACGCACAACAACTTAGCCATTGCACTGGAAAGCAGACTTTATGTCTACAAGTGCATTTGATTAGTTAGTCGGAAGTAAAATGCGTAGTGGAAACCAAAGTTCTTGAAGTTTATTTCATCAATTTTTTTTACAACACTTAATTTAGCTTGCAGATAACTAACTATTTATGTATTTAATAAATGCAACTTTTAACTTTAAATAACAATGTTTATAAATATGTATTTTTAAAATCTAAATACCACCAACGCAAACACATATTTAAATTTAAATAGCTTTGGTGTTTTTCTTTTTTGTCTAATTGAAATTTTAATTGGTGTATCTGTAAAATTTTCTGTTGTGTGAAACCCAGACATACAGTATCTACCACTATAAGAGATAGATCTGAAATCCATGAACACATACTACGTCAATTGCTTTGTAAATGATACTTGCAAATGCTGTATTTTTATTGTACACTGTAAATAAACCATGCATGACATATTTTTACCTCAAGCAACTTAGACAACCACTTTAGTACTACTGTGAGTGCAAGTATCCATCCACATACTCGTGCATATGTATCTGTATCCATATTAAACAAAAAGATATTAAATAACCTTCAAGTTTTTTTTATTATAATTTTGTAGCCATTATTCTCTGCTATTATTTGCCTTCAAAACAATTTTGTCTATTCACAAAACTAAACATTGCAAGCAAAAAATAAGCATAAAAATGAGTTTTTTATTTGCAACAATAGAACATACTATACATACATATTTACAGAATGCCACACCGCCACCAGAAGTTGAGCAAACAGACACTGAGAAATCAAAACAACAAACAACGGAAATTGTAACACGTTTGATGATCTTTTTGCCCCTCTTTTTTTCTAAATGTTTGTGAAATTTTTTGTTCAGTTTGTACCAGTTCTTGTTGTTGTTGGAGGGAATTAACTTCACCCAGAGAAGAGAACTGCGTCAACAGCATTAAAAACAAAAAATCTTACTGGAATGTGGCACAATTGGTGAAGTTAACAACCAGAATTTTCAATACAAGCAAAATACATGACAACAATCTCATGATCTTTGTAGCAAGAGTAAAAAATTAAAAGAAACTACAGTGTGAATTATGTGTTTTAAACAAATCATAATTAAAAACAAGTTATAATGTCAAAATATATTTGGAGTGACACACGTGGATCCTTTATAGCTTCCGTTGTGATAATCATTTTATATATAAAATCAATTTAATATTGATAACTTCTATAGAAGTCATTATATCAATCTCCTAGCCTGCACAACTTAACACGAATATATATTGGAATATACGAGGTCTGATCAAATAATAACCATCATCCATAACTATCTTGTCCCCTTCAAAGTAATCTCCCTCAGATATAATACACTTACGCCAGTGTTTTTTCCAATCCTCGAAACACTTCAGAAACGCGCGTTTTGGTATCGCCAACAGCTCCTGTTTCGATTTTTCTTTTATCTCCTCTATCGTAGCAAAACGCTTTCCTTTCATCAGTGTCTTTAATTTTGGGAAGAGGAAAAAGTCAGCGGGGGCCAAGTCTTGTGAATACGGTGGTTGAGTTTTGGCCAAACAGTTTTGTTTCTTTGATACATTTTCTCGAATAGTAAAAATCGAAGAGCACACCAAAACACATCAAAAACAAACTGACAATTTAAAATGGCTGATATTACCAACATATATAACAGCCAACTGTACCAACATAACAGAAAAAAAAGCGAAAATCGATCATACGTAACTCACGAAATTTTAAAATAACGGTTATTTTTTGATCAGACTTCGTATCAAGGGCGTTATATCCCTTACTGTTTTAAATTAACGAACTTCATTCTTAGGTTCTGCCTATCACACAATTCGTCGCAACCGACCACCATGTCTGAGCGCAAATCCCGTCTGGAGCCACCGTTTGCATGATGAAAGCGGGACACACAATTCAATCCGTCAACCTCGACATCAAACAGCAAAGCTCCTCTTTTAGCTAATGAATCCAAAACACAAATCCCAGAGAGTTATTGGTGTATCCTAACCCCAAAAAGTCAAACTGTAGAATGAATCATCATCTAGTTCAGAAATAGTCGGAATTTCAGAACAACAAATAAGAGAATGGAGATTTCAGGGCGACCTGTGATTAAATCCGAATATTCTCCCCATATATTTGGTAAAACTGATCCGTTAGTTCACAACCAATTTCGAATTCGAACCAACAATTACGACCTCAAATTAATTAAACTGGTGAGATTGTATCCCCCACTCCTTTCATCCGCGAAGTTCACAGCCACTGTCGAAGAAAGATCCACAAGTCAACCGAGACTTACGCAGCGTTGAGAAAAATTGTCAATGCTTTTTCTTACAACGTTGGAAGACAAACATTTTAAGTTCACACGATTGTTAGACATTTTCTGAACATTTTTCGGACAACTTTGTAAGATCTGAAAACCGTCTGTACAAAGCTTAACAGAATACACAGGCGAATATGTCCAAGGTCGGTGTGTCCATATATTCATGCCATATGATGAACCTGTCAAGAGCCATTCGGGCAAGTGTGTGAAGTTAGCTCCGTTTTTTCACATTACCCATGTTAATGTATAAATTAACATATCCACTACTCATTGACAGTTAATTTAATAGAGGTGCATTTTTTCGGCTCTGTTATAATTTTATTATTATAAACTAATAAAAACTGGCATTACCGATCAATCAGACGATATATATAAAATAATACACTTTGTAGATATTAAAGATAAATTAAGATAAAAAGGGTGCCCCGATGGACTAGGCGTTAGTGTGCCAGACTATCAATCAGAGGGTTGCGGGTTCGATTCCCGCCAAAGACTCTGGGTGTTTTCTGCAAACAAGCCAAAAAGCTTCGCAGTTTGTGTTTGTTAATTATATAAAAAAAAATCGTAATATTACAGCCATCAATTCGAGATTTTCTACATTGTTTTGGTTCAAGTTCTTTCGAATTTTGGGCCAGACACATGAGAGAAGGAACATAAAAATTTAAAACTTCAAAATTGTGCTAAAACTACCAGGACATTCAGAATAGCGAAATGCACATGCAAATTTTGGAAAAAAAAGAAAAAATAAAAATTGTGCTCGATCAATTCCTTATAGGGTTTGAAGTCATGACTTCAGAGACGATGAGTAGTAGTAGTAGTAGAATTAGGTCACCTGAGTGCAGTGTTGCCAATTTAGCACTTTTAGTGCTAGATCTAGCACTTTTTAAACTCATTTAGCACCAAAAAAAGTAATCTAGCACCTAGCACTTTTTTTTAGCATTTTTAAATATTTTTCTAGCATTTTTAGCATTTTTTTAAATTTTTGGTATTTTAATAATTTTTTAATTATTTTCCCGCAAAAATATCTTTAACAATCAAGTTAATTTGTGTTTTAAATTAAACTATGTATATAAATATGCATTAAAAAATACATAAACTAACCCCATCTTTATTTAAAATTACCAGACAATATACAAGTTTTACAAAATACAGATTTTTTTTCGGTCCAAAACGTTTTAAGTTCCCAAAAAGGCGAAATTTTACCAATTTTAAAATTGTTTTGTATTAGCGAGGAACAAATTGGAAAAATAATTGACCAATATTCCAGCATTCAATATATAAAATGGATTAATAAAAACAACACAGTATCTTTCTGGGCAGAGGTAAAAGCATATAGAGATGCCGGAGGTAACAAGAGATTCGAGGAAATTGCCAATTTTGTTTTAAAACTTCTCAGTCTTCCGTGGTCTAATGCGGACGTTGAAAGTGTGTTCAGTCAAATGAACATCGTAAAGACAAATATAAGAAACCGATTACATTACATTCTGTTTTAGCAATTAGGTAAGACTTTATTGTTAAATTTTAATTTCTTAATTTTATGATATAATTTAATAACATTTTAGATACGGATTAAAAGGAAGCGGAAAGTGTTGTTGCCAATATGATGTTCCAACGAACATTAATTGGATCTAGTGAAAGTTATGATAATAATAATAATGATGATAATGACTGGAATTTTTAAATTCATCAAATTATTTTCGTGATCTTAAAACTTATGTGATAAAATATGAATTTAAAAAGTTAATTTTTAAATAGTAATGTAAAGACTTTTTGTTTTTTAAGAATTTACTTTCGATTTTTTTTTAAGTATGAAAATTAATTTTAAAGAAATACAGATCTCATAGTTTACTATAAAGCCAATTTTTTTTATTTATTTTTGTTAGCACTTTTTTTAGCACTTTTTTTAAATTTTTAGCACTTTTTAGCATTTTTTTGAGAAAAATCTAGCATTTTTTCCCAATAATGTTTTGGCAACACTGCCTGAGTGTTATGATGACAGGATAATTTCAAATCTGTAACAATTCACGCTGGTATTTCTCTGTGAGGACTAGAAAGAAGATTAGTTTTTGTGGAGTTTACGATAAGTTATAGGAAGTGCCGATCTCATTATATGCTTGATAGTGTCCAAATATGACGCAGACACTGTCAATGAGACATTATCCACGTGCACAGGAATCAGGCATAAACAGGTTAAAAAAACTTTTATGTAGTTTATAATTATCGCCATTTGTGGTCCGATTTTGATGATATAACACGAAAAAATCCTGAGTTTTTGCTAAAATCTCAGGAATTTTTTGGCTAATTTTAGTGATCTTCTAAATTCTCTGATATATTTTGCTAACACACGTGTATGTTAATTAAAGAACTCGGACAAAATCGATAAATCAAATAAATGTTTGTAGAAGTTACAAAGTTGTGAAGGGTATAAAAACTTCTGCCGCAGTCTTGTCATATCACCAGATAAGTCATCGTAAGAACCATGGATTCTATAAATTTTTAAACTAAAATTTCTGGTATTGTTTAGTACGAAAAATGATTCGTCACATAGTAAGCAAGGTGCCAATACATTTTACAATTCGTTTGTTCTTCTAGTTTTCTTTTTATTTAATTTTTTTTTTTTTGCAAGTTCATTTTGTAGGCTGAGAATTCAATGTTAATAATACAACATAACGGTATAAATTAAATATGAAATTTTATGAATTATTTTTTTTTTAACAACAAACACAGTTTATCTGCCTGTCCGTCTCTAAGACTTTATTCATCATTCCACAGAATGAATGGGAAAAATGTTAAAATAGGAAGGGAAATCTTAAGTTGCAACCAATTGTTCTGCATACCGCACATACATACATATGTTATTAACACAACGAGAAATCTTGGTATTAATTACAAGATTTGTTGCACATGAAACTAAGGAAGTGTCTAAAACAACAGCCTCAACAACTGCAACACCAAATAGGTGTCAATTTTTAATAGACTTTTTTGTTTAACATTCTTCTTTATGAGAATGAAACTATTTTTTCTTAAGAAAAACAAATTTACATTTCAACAAACATTTTTTATAGCGGAAATGCAAAAGTTTATTCAAAAAAAAAAATCCCACCCAATTTAAATTGCTCTACACATTCTATGTACTCGTTAAAGTTAAATTTTTCAATTAAAATTAATAATTTAAATGCATTTATGAATTGCTATTTAACCAATTGATTATTTAACAATTCATTTATTAATGAAATATTTGCACTCGTTATTGTATCCAAACGAAGGGGACCACTTAACACATTTGCGTGCTCAATCATTGTGGCACATTTATGAATAGGAAAATTAAACACACATTGAAATAATTGAAATCATTGAATAAACCGTGATTCGTGTCTGAAAGTCTTTAATGGAGGTCTGTTTTATTGATTTACGAGTATTTTAATATTAAATTAAGAACTAATATTCATACAAACGAAATGAAAATGTGTAAAGTATTACAATAGTGTGCAAATTTATTTCGTTCAATTAAACATGGATTTGCGGAAAGACCAATTTAATGCGTATTAACTCTTCAAATAACAGATTGTTCTCCATAAATGGCGAAGAATTAGAAAATGGACGGACATAATATTAACAGCAACCAGAAAATCCTAATACACTAGCGCAATTCAAAATCGTGTGCAAATGGTATTGCATCATTGTACTTGCAAAAAAGGTTAGCATATTTTTGCTCTACACTAACAAAATACACAGCAAGAGCAAAAATATGATAAAAAATTAAAATGATAAAAAAAATTAGTTTTTATTTAAATGTATTGGCGTTTGCTCTTACATAAGCAACTTTTGGGCACTCTTGTGCTAAACCGTTTTGCAAATGCAATGATGCAATACCATTTGCACAAGATTGTGAAATGCGCTACTGCCCGGAAAAGAAAAAAAATCAAACATACTCACAAAAATAAAGAAATTCTTCGACGATAAGTGAGCTGGATTTGCCAAGTATAATAGAAGCCTGTTAACGATACAGCAAGAAATGTAATAAAATAAAATCCCCGTGGAAGCAGAAGTAGAGATAAATACCCACAACCTTGTAGAGTAAAATAAGGAGATCATTAAGTTGGGATCGTGTTACCACTCTAATTTAACTACTACATCTTTAAACTGTGATTTCATATGGAAGACTGCATCTTACTAGCGATGGACCATAACATTGATTGATCTAAGCGGTCTAGTGAAGGAAATTAAGAAATTTACAACTTCTTTACTGCTATTATCTTCTGAACACCACATGGATGAAGGAAATATAGCTGATTCTTGACGTCGTAGTCGATGGAGTAAAAATGATCTCCTCAACTCATGCCTCTGAAATCGCACACATATTGCGCAGTAGAAACAATATCCCCATAGCGCTAGTTGGCAGCACTTACGACATGGATAAAGAAACCTTATGTGATTAACTATAAGACGATTGATCTGTTATTGCTCGATTTTTCGGCTTCAGTATGGGCATCTACGTTGAGTGAAAGAAACATTTAAAGCTGTTAGCTGTCTGTCTGAAGCATGCAAATAACCTCGGAATACCACGCACACAAAGACACGAAAGTTCTGACGAAACAGTTTCTCCTGGGTTTTTCAGCTGAGGATTCATCTGAACTTAAACACCAAACAGCTAAAGTTGCCTCCGAGTCGTGTCAGTGAAGTGAAAACTCGTATTCAGCAGCTTTGAAAAACATACTGCATTAAAGACGCAGCTGTTGTAGCTTCATTGGTTAGCTCATTTGATCGTTAAACATGAGTTGGTATTTTTAGCCAGGGTTCGATTCCCAGCCGCTGCCACGCAAACAACATCAGTTTCTGATAATTATTAAGTTTTCTTTTATATCCATCCTACCTAATATTTAGCACAGTGCCCTCCTTCTGTGGTATATTAATTAAACGCCGCTATAAAATCAAGCTTTAACATTAATGCGCCTACTCACCACCAGAGGCGCTGCAATGCTGCACTAAAAACAAACAGAATGCGCAATTGCAGAGTTGTGATGAAAAGATTTCTTCTTTTACCACCTTTACTTCTTCAACTATCCTCTTTCCAAAGAAAATAACGCAAGTATATATAGGCATATTAATTGCCTGAGTGTTGGAGGTCTCTCGTCCCCAAATAGCCGACATAGAAAACAAAGGTAGTTCTGATCAAATAGCTATTTGTATCATGTGGCTCCACGATACTTTCACTTCACTACATCCAGTAGATGTATGGACAGATTATAAAAATAATATAATTTAGCTATTACAACTACAAGAACAGAATAAAAACGAACAGATATGTTGTGACCGTATGTGTTTATATGAATTACGTGAACTTATGTATTTTACAGTGATTCCATTCTATTCATTTTTGAAAACCTGCTTCGTCTTTGCCATATTCTATCGGACACTGCGGTTATTGGATATAAAGAGGATTAATTTAAGCATTCAAAGAATTTGAAAGGTTTAAAAGGGATGTGCGTGAAGATAAATTTTAAATTTAACTCCCTAGGCACAAACCATTTACGTTAACAGAGTCATGTTAACTATTGTGATTTTTTCAAAAAACCTTTATAAATTCCAAAAAAACAAACTGTTAGACCTTCTGAGTATAAGGCATTTATCTAGACCATACCAGTAATCGCTCCTAATACTTTTTTCCGCCCACTCTCAAAGAATTGTGAGAAAAGGAGCAAAGTCCTTTTTCAAATTTCAAGTAATTTTTTTCCAAAAATGTTTATAAAAATTTTTTTTAGTGTAATATTTTTACTTATTTAAATTTTCTGAGACATTTTTTTTATAGATGCTGATTTTCTTTGAATTTTTTCGGACTGTTTTTGTGTAAAAATATCATTAATAAAGTTATATATAAAATTTTGAAACTTTAACATTTTCTCTGTTAAATAGTTAACATGACTCTGTTAACGTAAATGGTTTGTGTCTAGGGAGTTAAATTTCAAATTTATCTTCACACACATTTAAAAGGGTGGGTTTGTCCTTCGAAGGATTATGTCCGAAGCACCTACGGTTTCATACACCAATATTATCGAGCCTAATAGCCTTATTGAGAGTGATGTACCTGGTCATAAGATTAACCACTATGTTGGTATTATCAATGAAAGCTTTAAAAAATTCCATTTCACTATTTATCTGTAATGTATATCTAGTGCTAACATCTAGAGAAATAGCCAGTCAACTTGAGTCCTGACAAACTTTGGGAATTCTAAAAATTAAGAACTTGTACTGACAAACTTAAGATGACAGAATGAAATATCACTTAGCTCATCTACAACTTGTTACACGTAAACCAACACTGTCTAATTAAAATCCAACTAATTATCTCTTTTATGTTGCAACTTAATTAGTGAGAATTAAACTAAATTCCTTGTAGCAATTCAACCAACATCAACATATTACAATTATTAAAATGTACATTAATCTAATTAAATTTATGTAAGAATAAAATGTTTTTCTATTTTTAAAAGTTACCAACTACAACTGCTGTAGATTATGAGTGAATGCGTGTTTAAAGATTTCCCAGCTGAAATATTCTTTTTTAATGGAAATTAGATAAGAATTAATGTGTGAGCAAAAGAGTGATTTTGAAATGAATTGCTCTAGAACTACTTGTATGTATATAACTGATGCCTTTATAGTTGTTTTTAATTATTTTTTTTTCTCATTTACAACATGTTTTAGTTTATTTTTTCACTTTTTTCATATACGAGGTTAAAAACCTTTTGCATGTTGTTTATAGCAGCAATGCTATTGTTTTACACAGAAATAATAAAAACCATTAATTTGGGGAAGTGTGCTAGAGACTTTGCAGAGCAAAAGTTGAGGTCGCTTTCAAAAGGATAAATAGTTTTACTCCAACACAAGCAATAGTTTGAAATGTTTATTTAAAAGTAACAACACCCACATTAAACAATCGATGGTATGCAACTTGAAATTCAACTAGAAAATATTGTGTTCAAATGAAAAATATTCATATGGAAAACTCAGGTAATTCAAAATACCGTAAAACTTGAATAAACCAGGGGGGTTACTCTCTATTGCGAAGCGAAAGCAAATTCGATGCGATAAGCGTCTCTTACGCCTCGCAATAGAGAGTAACCTGGAAATTTTTAAACTTAAAATTATATTTGAATATTTGGAAATTTTGCGCTACACTGTAACTGTTTTGAAACATTTTATATTGTAAATAATTCGGTAGACCGTAAACTATTGAAGATATCTCAATGAAATTAGAACTGAGGTGTATTTTGATTACTAGAAACAGGGGCTATTGAACGGTCTCCCTAAGTTTTGCGTGTATGTCAAGTCACCTATGTGGCTAGTGAATCTGTGGGATAAAGGAAGATAAATCATATTTTGACACCTAGAATACTTCAAACTGTTTTTTTAGATGCCACCAAGACACTGTCTAGATAATTTAAGCTTTACCAATCAGGGTTGCTCGCCATCAGCACAACCAAACTAATAATAACATCACTCTAGAGAACATTTTAAGAGGAAGGTCATGGCTAGACAAATAATTTCCACTTTTACAAACAAAACCGATTGGGGGTGTAGGGTACAAACAAAGTGCAAGTGTGAATAATAAAAAATTGTAGACACACACATAAAATCGCATCGCACACGAGGATGTTACATGCAAACTACTAAAACAAATCTATTTTATTGCCAACAACAAAAAATGTGAACTTGACAAGAAAAACGCAAAAAACTCAAATGTGTGACTACAAATACGACTACTCTTATTCCCAGCAGGAAATCACGCCTTAAAGGATCAGATCCTTACAATGGCATCATAAAAACAACAAGTCGACATGACATGCAAAACCGGAAGTTTATTGACTGACACATTCAGACAAAGTCAGACATGGACGATTGTGTCGCTTGCAGACATTTCCATTTTAAGGAGGGACAAAATGTTGATTTCCAACTGGGTTCCAGGGAATACATTACTAACATTTGATTACAGTGAGGAGTAGATCAAAAAGTACAGTGTGAAAGAATGTGCAAATTAAAAGTTTAAAGGCAAATGTTTGTGCATTAAAATCATCTATAAAAACTTTCAAATTTTGTACAACAAAATTGTGGGTTTTTCGATATTTCTAAAGAATCTTTATTAATTATTAACATGTTTATAGAAAATTTATCGATTATTCGAATGTTATATAGATAATTTGTCAATTATTGGAATTTGCTATAGAAAATGTATCGAATATTCGAATTAATCGATTATTCCAATTTTTTTATAGAAAATTTGTCAATTATTCCAATTTGCTACAGAAAATGTATCGAATATTCGAATTTATCGATTATTCCAATTTTTTTTTTATAGAAAATTTGTGAACTATTCTAATTGGCTATAGAAAATTGATTTATTATTAAAATTTTTTACTAATATTATACGTGCAACCCATATGAAGGGTGATTCAAATAGACATACTTTTTCAATAGCCTTTTTTTACAGATCACTGGTGAGTCGCGTCAAGCTGTCATATTATTTTCGGTTACTATTGCTTGGCACTTCATATTGGAAAGACTTACGCCTGAACACCGTTTACAAATCGTTCAACTTTAGTACGAAAATTTACGTTCTGTAAGGAATGTGTTTCGTGCACTTTGCTCAACTTATGGTCAACATAATCGGCCTACTGAGCGTACTATTCGCAACACCATCACCCATTTTGAGACCCAGCATTCATTATTGGATAATTAATATTCGACCGAATAGACCACGTCCAGCACGCTGTGGAGAAAATATAGCGGCCGTAGCTGAGTGTACACGAAGACCGTGGAGAGTCAATTCCGTCAATGGCGACCGTTATCGTGCCATGATACCCGACTATTTGATGCCTGAAATTGAAGCTCGTGATCTCGGCGACAGTTGGTTTCAGCAAGACGGCGCCACTTCCCACACATCGCATCAATCAATGGATTTATTGAGAGAACACTTCGGTAAGCATATAATTTCACATTTTGGGCCGGTCGATTGGCCATCAAGATCGTGTGATATCACACCGTTAGACTTTTTCCTGTGGGGATATGTAAAGTCTAAAGTTTATGCGGACAAACCCGCTTCGATTCAGGCCTTGGAGGAAAACATTACGCGTGTCCTTCGCCAGTTACCAGTCGAACGCTCAAACGAGTCATCGAAAATTGAACTCAAAGGATAAACCATCTGCGACGTAGCAATAGCCAACATTTGATAGACATAATCTTCAAAAAATAAATGCCAATAAATGTCTTTCAAATGATAATAAACATTTCCCATTAAAGTTTAATTTTCTGTGTTTTTTCTTTAAAAAAGTAGGCAACCTCGAAATGGATCACGCTATACATAATTCTCTTTATTCCTTAGTCCGCTTTTACATTCTTCAATTCTGACTCTTTAAGGCAAGTATTTTTGGGTGAGTAGGGAAAAGACAATAAAAGGTGTAAAAACTTGACGGTCAATTTCTTATTCAATTCAATTTTCTTATTTTCTTTGTTTTTTGCTTTTTGCTGCATGTTGATTTGCGTACGAAAATTTAATTGACGTGTGTAAATGAAATGACAAGTTCAAAAGAGAATTGAACAAAAACTGGCCAGTTAAAACCCAAGAGAGTGAAACAGGACTTATATTGTTTGAAAATAATAATTAACATTATTATTTTAATATTTAATATTTTCCTTATTACTAATGTTTCTTATTTGTTGTTATAGACACCATAAATTTCTAATGTAGTTAATATACTGTAGCTCCAAGCGAAACTTTTTTTCTATATTTCTCTTTTTTGTAGGATAATTTCAATAGACACATCTAAAGTTTATTCATGGGATTAATAGAGAAATATATACTTTATTTGAATCAAATAGCAAATTAACCAATGCAACGAAAATTAAATAACATGATATAAATTTGGGTCAAAGCCAAACTCGTACGCTTTTAATTACACCAATACCTCGCATTGCGTCGTTTCATTTTGCGTTTTTTCGAAGTTGCGTCGCTAAAATTTTTGCAAAATCTGCAACATCATTAAATGTAAAGCTTGGTTTTCACTATGTCAGTTTTGTTGTCAAATTGTCCAAATTGTTGGTAATTTCATAACAAATTGGACAATTTGACAACAAAACTGACATAGTGAAAACCAAGCATAAGACGACGGCCCATACATACGTCCTTGCTTCCTATTTGGATTGAAAATTAAGTTGCGCAGGGAATATCATTAAGTAAAATAGTAATTCAGACAAAAACAAAAAGTTTATTTGATGGCATAAAAAGTAAAGCATTATCCAACGATAATGCTAGTGGTAGTAATACAGACAATTGATACAAGGAAATTTATTTTACGTTGAAAAAAAAACAGTTCAACAAACATTGGACCAATGTTATATGAAAGAAAGCCCACGACTTAGTGTTTTCGTAACTCTAGAACCTATCTTCGTTCTTTACATGGTTTGCTATAGAAAATCTTAATTCACTTTGCGGCGTTTCAATTTTCGTATAATTACATAATTTTGTAATACATTAAATTAAAGGCATTAAAAATACCTTTCTAACGATATATATCATTATTATCAAATATGGACCGACTATGGGTTAAATCCGAAAAGAATATTTTTTGACCCGAATTTTTTTTAATACCTAAAAAAATTTAAAAAAAAAATCGATATAAGTGTTATTTTAGTTTATTAATATAAATAGAACACACACAGTAGATAAATTCAGTATCCCACCTCACATCCAAGAGAAAATAAAAGCCAAACGAAGATTAAGAAAAAGATGGCAAACTACAAGGTCAATTCAGGACAAAACCCACCTTAATAGGCTCACAAAAGATCTCAAAAACTTGCTAAAGAAGGACAAAGAAGATAAACTACAAAGATATCTTACTAACCTTGACTCATCAGCTACAACAAATTACTCGCTCTGGAAAGCAACCAAAAAAATAAATAATGGAATTTTACATCAGCCGCCGATCCAAAAACCTGATCTCACATGGGCCCGCACAAATGAAGAAAAAGCTAATGTTCTTGCAGATCATTTTTCTAAAACCTTTACAAATCCAATGGACGAAAAGGATATAACTCTTCAAAGTTTTCCAAACAGCTCTTCCAACTCTCATATCAGAAGAATTTCAATTAATGAAATTAAAAAAATTATAAAAACAACAAAAGATAATAAATCTCCTGGTTATGATCAGATCACCGGAAAACTACTAAAAGAATTGCCGAATAAGGCCCTAGTCTATTTAAGAAATTTATTTAATTCAGTTATAGATATTAAATATTTCCCAAAAGTATGGAAAGTCGCTGAGATAATCGCTATTCCTAAACCAAACAAAGATGCCTCAAAAACAACATCTTACAGGCCAATTAGCCTTCTGCCACTGCTGTCAAAGATCTTCGAAAAACTCTTCTATGAACGTATTGAACCAATTCTTCTAGAAAGACAACTCATCCCCAAACACCAATTTGGATTTAGGCGAAAGTTCTCTACTATACAACAAATTCATAGAGTAACAAATAATATCGTCTGATATTGACAAAAAAAACTTTTGCGTTGCAACATACCTCGACGTTGCAAAGGCGTTTGATAGCGTATGGCACAAAGGTCTTCTTCATAAACTAAAAAATCAATTGCCAAAAGAATTCTTCTTAATACTACAAAACTACCTACAAAACCGAAGATTCTATGTTAAATATAAAGACGAGTATTCAAAAATACTTTCTATAAAAGCTGGAGTACCTCAAGGTAGTGTCCTCGGACCAATGCTTTACCTCCTGTTTACATCAGATATTCCAACTCCTACAACAAATAACAATATGATAGCAACATTTGCTGACGACACTGTTCTACTATCATCACACGCAAACATCAAATGGGCTATGCAAAACTTACAACAACTGCTCAATAATACAATGAATTGGTTCCGTAGTTGGGGAATTCAAGTAAACAGTGATAAAACAATTCAAGTAATCTACACTAATAGAAAGATAACAAACTTTCAACCTATCCAAATAAATACTCTACCAATTCTTATGGATACAAAGGCGAAGTATCTTGGCATTATAATTGACTCAAAACTTAACTGGAAAGATCACATCACTCAAAAGAAAAAAGAAATAAACAACAGGTTTAGACAATTATTTTGGCTGTTAGGGAGAGAATCTAAACTAACAACTCAAAGCAAACTACTTATATACAACACAATTATAGCGCCAATTTGGAAGTACGGGGTAGAAATATGGGGTACAGCTAGCACAACAAACTTAAAAATTATTCAACGAGTTCAATCTAAAATATTGCGAACTATTGTCAACGCAGAATGGTATATTAGAGATGAGGACATACATCGAGATCTAAACGTCAAAATAATAAAAGAAATTATCCGTATCAGCAGCATTAAACATACAACTCGTTTAACACAACATTCCAACATGGAACTCAGACAGTTGCCGGCAAACGAAATCCTGGCACCTAGAAGACTTAAACGGTTTACACCTTCAGATCTAGCTGAGCGATACTAAAAAATTTATATATTACTTATCATTCAATAATTCGATTTAAGTTATCTTAGGTACTGATTTAAGATAATTATCATCCCACCTCTGTAAATTAAATTACTTATTGTCATCTTGTTGACAGGTGTAATAATAAAGGGAAGTTAAAAAAAAAAAAAAAAAAAAAAAAAAAATATAAATAGCCAAGACATTAAGCTTTAATTTAAGGTATCATGTGTGTCTGTAGGTACTATAATCATAGAATTATAAGATCTGAAAAAAACACATTTTTTTCAAAATTTTGTATGCAGGATAGGATTTTTTCTTCTATGGTATACAGAACACCGGCTTCGCATTGTACAAATTCCCTGTATTGCCAGCCTACGGCCGGACGGAAGCATTTTCTCCTCTATGGTATACAGAACACCGGCTTCCTGTACTATGTATTTTTTATGGTGAAATGTCATAATCTTTATTTAATATCTTTGGATTTATATTACCTACATGGTCATGTTATACCTTAAATTAAAGCTTAATTTCTTGACTTGAAAATATTGTAATTTATCTACTTACTTATATAGACCTTTTTGCCGAATTTTTTAGATTTTTTAAAAAAATTTCGGATCAAAAAGCAATTTTGCGAAATTTATCAATAGGTGGTCCATATAAATAGGTCATGTTATATATCGTTGGAAAGGTCTTTAACATATATATCGTCTAATAAAAAATTTTAGTTTTCAAGATATAGCTAAATATATTACAAACTTTGCAGCCCCGCCCACTCGAAAATAGGCGTGACCGCCCCAATTTTATTTTTTTATTTTAATCAGAATTTAAAATTCTATTAGTGATAAAATTTTGATAGTGATTTGAAAAAAGTCACTAAAACCGACTTCAGCCGAATTCTCTGCAGAAAATATATAGATTATCCGATTGTTTTTTAAATTGTACAATTCATCTAATTTTAATTTTGTATACAGTGAAAACAATCTGTTCTCCACAACGTAAATTTGTATATTTTGTGGATCAAGATATTTGTCACATTGTAAATGACAATATAAGTTTAAAGCCTGTTTGAATGGTTAAATTGTAACTTTTTTTACAAATAAATATTGTTCTTTTTTTCATAAAAAAACAACAATAAAACATAAAAAATAGCACAGACATAATAAATAAATAAATACATCACATGATTGTTATACAAATATAAGAGCACACAAAGCCACACACACTCAGCCAAGCCTAAATTTACATACATATGCATGTTATGTACATTAGGGTAGCCCCGTCTGTATGGAGAAAAAATAATGTATCGATGTTCCCGACTAATATGTAAATTTGATTTATTTTAAGACTACGTTTCTCAATATTTTTGTCCTGGGGTCAATATTTGGTAAGCTGAATCAAAGGATAAAAATGTCCTTTTTAGAGGTTTTTTTATTTTTTTCACATTTCTTCCAAAGGAACTATAAGCAAATTTGGTATCATATGAAAGGTCTTTGAGAGGCGCATTCAATGGGTTATCAATACTTCAAAAAAAAATTAAATTCTAAAATTTTGAAAATTTCAGTCAAAATTTTAGTGTTTTTTTATTTTTTTTATAGAATTTATTTAAATAAATAGTTGAAATTTCTTGATTATAAACATCATGCAATTTAACCCAAATGGTTTTCCCGTTTTTTAAAATTCTACCTATTTCAATTTTTATTAATTTTTTTTAAACCTTAATTCTGACAATCTCTGTTAACTCAATTCGTTAATGTAATGGGTATTAAAATAACGTAAATTTTATAAGGTAAAAAAACGGGAGAAACCATTTGGGTTAAATTGCATGATGTTTATTTATAATCAAGAAATATAAACTATTTATTTAAGTCAATTCTATGAAAAAATAAAAAAACACTAAAATTTTGTCGGAAATTTTCAAAATTTTTGAATTAAAAAAAATTGTTTTTTAATTTTTGATAACCCATTGAATGCGCCTCTCAAAGACCTTTCTTATATAGTTCCTTTGTGAAATGTGAAAAAAATAAAAAAACCTCTAAAAAGGATATTTTTATCCTTTGATCCATCTCACCCAATATTGACCCCAGCACAAAAATATTGAGAAACGTAGTCTTAAAATAAATCAAATTTACATATTAGTCGGGAACATGCGCAATTTTATTTTGGGGCCACCCTAATGTACATACATTCAAAAGTTTCCTTTGTAAATTATAACAAAAAACCGAGAGAAGCGGCAACAACAAGGATAATTGTATTTTTTATGTCTGCTTATGTAAATATATGCTTTGGTGTGAGTAAATATGTAGATGGATGTGTCAGCCGAAAAATATACAATAAATTATGATGAAAACTACTACTACTACTTTTATACAAGTTGCAAAAGCAACAAAAACAGACTGAAGAAAAACTAACAATAGCAGCAGAAACTGACAATAAAGCCAACATCAGCAACACTATCACTGCCACCGCCAACCAACATGACGACTGCATTTAACAACAACTACTCAAAATTCTCAAAGGATTCACAGCAAATGGGTGGGTGGTATTATGAGCTGTTTATGCACAAAACTTTTCTTTTATTATTCTTCGTTATTTGATATTATTGCTGTTGCTGTTGCTATTTCAGTTGATATTTAATGTGTAAAGTTCGGTCTAGTCGGTTGGTTGCACTCATTCACAGAATTGTTAATGTATTTTAAAGGACACAACAGCACACACATTGTCACAAATAACAACCACATGTTTTGGTGACATAAATACAGCTAGAAAGTTTCTTCATGTTTTGTTGCCACCAACTTTGGTAATTGAATAATCTGGTGGAAAATAATAAAGGATTTGGTTGTCTTATGATTCATTGGCATTGTGTTTAAATTGAGACCGCTACACAAAAGTGTCACATGTTATAAAGCCATTGTTAAGTTGTCTTTAATTTTGTTTTTTTGTTTATAGCTATTGCTTCATTTGTTAGCGACTGACCCCGCTAGTAAACGGAAGAAAGGACACACCTTACACAGTACGTCTTGAGGGGGGACATTAATTAAGTTTTAAAATATATCGTTTTATACGAAAATATAAAACGCAATGCAATTAAAAAGCTACTACAAGACATATGTTAAAGCTTTTAAAAAGTTTTTTAAAACATGTATAAAATTAATTTGATGAAAACGAAGTTTTTTTATGGTGGTAGCAAGTAAACAATGGCGTTAATGAGAACAATGTTTCCAAAATGAATCATAATAAGTTAAGAAGAAGTTTTAAAGACTTTCACTTTATAAATTGTCATAAAAAATACTTTAATGTTAGAAGTAATAAGTTGTTTTATTTCTAACATCGGGAAAAAATTTTTATAGATTATCCAAAAATTCTATAGAATAATTATCGTTTATTAGAAGATTCTTTAGAAAATGTTTAAATTTTTTTTAAATATTTGTATAGAAAATTTTTCTATTATTTGAGTTTTCTACAGACAATTTTTCAATTATTTTCTATGAAAAAAATTATCGATTATTCGAATAGAATAATTTAATCGATTATTCGAATCACACTATATATAGAAAATTTATCGATTATATAAATACTCTATAATGTTATGTAATTATTCGAATTTGTCGATAATTCGTAAAAACAGTCCACTTTCTTTTTAAAACAATTTGTCGATTGTTCGCTTTCTCTAAAGAAAATTTATACATTTTTCGATTATTCGATTTCTCTAACGAAAATTTAGAAATTAATAGATTTTTCTATAGATTATTAAAATGTATCTATAAATTTAAACTATTATTTGAATATATTTTACAGCTGATTCGAAAAATAAGAAAATTGGTGTTTTAAATTTTTCAGTCAATGTATACAAACATCTTATATAGGACTCAAATTCCTCTAACTCACTTTTTTTTGGATCAGCTCCAGTTTTCGAGATATAATTTTTTTTTTAATAACGTAGTTATACGATTTTGAGTAACATAACTGAAGAACAGTTTAACCAACTTAGTGAAAAGAAAAAAATCAAAATTCAGCTACAATATTACCCTCATGCTGCCATAAAATAAAATTTACTCCACTCAGTAGTTTCGGAGATATAGCCGAATATATGACGAAAAATTATTATTTAAGAAATTTTTTTTTGTTTTTTTTTTTTTTCAAAACTTTATAAAAAACTAGCGGACCCGGCGAACTTTGCCTCGCCCCAATTTTAGGCCTTCAGACAAACTTTAGAGTAATAATATAATACAACAGGAATAATTTCACACAAAATTTCGTACAAAAAATTCAATTTTCCAATTTTTCCCATTTTCCGACTTTTGCGAAGAGATTTTCCAATTTTCCGCGTTTCGCATTTCGCATTTTTCATGATTTACACTAAGAAATTTCTATTTTTTTAGTTGGAAAGTCATTAAGTCAAAAACTCGATTTTCCAATTTTCCGACTTTTCCGGAGGGATTTTCCAAAATTTTCTTCCGTAAGAACCTTCTCCTCGAAAATACGAACAACTGACAAAAAGTTTTATAGAAATCGGCCCAGCCGTTCTCATTTGATGAATTACTATACATTTTTTACACCATTTTTATATATAAAAAATAGTGATAACAAAAGTTTCAATAATTTTCTATAGCCGTATTGGCAGATATGTATGTCCTGCTTAAAATGCAATATTTCTTGTTAATATGAACGCAATAGTTTTGATTTTATTATTAATTTTGTGAAACTAAATCGTGGTTTTTGCTTGTTGTTCTAACTCATTAGTGTGACCAACTGGCCCGGAAAATCCAGGACATGTCCCGCTTTTGGAACCAATGACATCCCCCGGATTGCCCGGTCTTTATTTTGAATTTAATTAAATAAAAAAATATGTGGACTTGAACAACAAAACAGTCTATTACATTGAAATTTGGCACAATCGAATCATATTTTAATGGAAATTAATTTTTTTGAATGATTCATTTTAAAATCATGTGTCTATGCATATTCCCAGCAAGCCATATGAGTCCGAAAAGAGTCTTTTCTGACACCTTTTCTGGAGCGTTCACGCTCTTTATGAGCCCAAAAAAGAATCATTATTGCTCCGAAAACCTTCAGAAAAAAGGGTCATTACATTCGAAAATGGTCCGTCAGAAAGAGCTCTTAGATAATGTCAGAAAAGTCTTTTATTAGGGTTTTTTTTTTGGCTCAGAAAGAGCTATTACATCATGTCAAAAAAGAGTTATTGTAATTTTAAATACAACAAATTTAAAGGTCGCAGTTATTATTTTTTTTATTGTTTTTACTTAAACAAAAAGGGACTCGCTGCTGCACCGAATTGGAAAGATGTAGAAACAACGATCAAATTTATGGTTGAAAAGAATTGGTTAAAACCTGAAGACAACAATGTAGAATTGTTTGACGAGTTTGGTTACATATTGAAAATTAATTACCCCAGACAAAATTAGCGAATGGAATAAAAATAATCCTCCTACTAAGCCACGTTCTACTAAACCACATCAACGTTGGGTGAAATGTTTCAAACATTTTCAAAGTAAGAATGTACCGTACACTCGCTTCGCGCGAATTATTAAATTTATATTTTGTAGAGCGTATATTTTCGTTGATCGCAAAATTATGGACAAAAGAAAAATCGCAGCTCAAGCTAGATACTTTGAAACATATGATATTTCGCAAATATAATTTAAAATGCGAATGCGTTGAATTTTACAATTTTTTGAAAGAATCCTCAACATTGCTGAAGCAAATTTCAACACAGGTTAAATATGACTTTAAACAAAAAGCGATAGAAAATTAAATTCAAATTACAACTTATAACATAAAATAAAGTTTTTTCCCCATTAAAAATGGCCCGGTTTTAACCCTCATCCTGTAAAGAAAAAAAGGAACGAATCTTGTATTTTGGGCAAATTTTGCCCAATACAATTTTACTAGTTTTATTACTTTTTGTTACAAGTATTACATATTATTTCTACATGGGAATGATTTTTGCACACAAATAAGTTACAATTCATAGATGTTGTATTATATTTAGTACTTTTAGACTTATTTTCACAGAAGTGACAACGGCCTCTTTTTGTATTTTTCTCTTTTTGCGGGTGATGTAGATTACTTGCGACAGTACCATATGGCTATGTCTTACGCTGCTGCTTTTCATCCTCCAAAAGCTCAAATCCCAGTTCTTCCAAAAAAAGCCTGCGACGAAAATGCTTTGTTGTTCCACTCGGGATTTATTGCTGTCCAAATAACGAAAGCATTGCATGCGGATACATCAAGCATATTTGAAAATAGAGCTACAGGCCACCTATTAGTTTTCCGCTTACAAGTATATGTGGCAACCAGTTGGTCGAGTGTATCCACCCCTGCCTTTGTGTGGTTATAATACTCTATTATTTCTGGTTTCTTTGACTGGTTATCGTGTATTTGTGCGTCTTGGTGTAATGTACTTATTAGATATACGCACCGATATTTCTTTGGAACATAAGCTACTAATGTTACTTTATTTTTATGTTCAAAAAGGAACTCTGAGTAAAAGACAGGTTTTTTTCTCATGTCCAAAATATGTGGAGGTAGAAACACCTTATTTTTTCGGACAGTCCTAACTATAGTCATTTTCTTTTTCAGAAGCTCAGCAGCAAGATCGTATGAGGTAAAAAAGTTATCGCAAGTTAAATTTCGGCCTTTGAGTCCTTCTGCAAGTTTGAGTACCACTCGCATGCCTTGATTCTTTTCAGGAACGCAATTACGATTTCGTCCGATATACACTTGCATAGACCAGGCATAGTTGGTATTGGAGTCGCATAATGCCCAAATTTTAATTCCGTATTTCGCTGGCTTCGAAGGAATATATTGCCTAAATGGACATTTGCCACGTTATGCCACTAGCTGCTCATCGACTGTCACGCATTCGTTTGGCTTATACATAATCTTTAAATTATTAGCCCATTTGTCCCACAAAACTCTTATAGGTGCCAACTTATCGCGAGCTTTCATGGTCGAGTTCATGCTCTTCAGCCTCACTGTCTGATTCACTCAGCAGCTCTTCTATTTGGCGTCGAGTTAGCACTTCCGACTAATTGAATTTAATAAATATAGGCATTTCATGAAAAATATAGACACATTTTTATACCCTATACCACTCTGTGAAGCAGTGTATATTTAACTTGTGCTGATTTTTATAACTCATAAAAATGAAGAAATGTAGACCTAACTCTAAAACTGGTATAGGGTATCAAATGGTTGGTCTTGACTGACTATAATTTTTTTACTTGTTATACATACCCTTTTGGACATCGTTTTTTCTTTTCCTTTTTATGTGCTGTAAAAATTGATTTATACAATTCACAATCCGCGACTGCAACAGCATCAACTACTCACGTAAAAAAACAAAACTGAACTGATGAATGCCGAATGTTTCCCTCTTTCTAATGTTTTTGGAGCGATAAAACAAGTGTGCATAAGTTGGGGATTCCCCAAAATACAAAAAACAACGTGAAAATAAGTCTAACAGTACTAAATATAATACAAAATGTATGAATTGTAACTTATTTGTGTGCAAAAATCATTCCCATGTAGAAATAATATGTAATACTTGTAACAAAAAGTAATAAAACTAGTAAAATTGTATTGGGCAAAATTTGCCCAAAATACAAGATTTGCTACTTTTTTGATAGGGGTGCCTTTTTGTGGAGCCACAATATAAATTTTAACAGCGCTGCTAAATATACATAAAAGACTAATTGTCAAGAAGTTTCATACCGATACTACTAAATACACGCCAGATATGCTGAGTTGAAAACGCGTTTGGGCAAAATTTGCCCAAAATACAGGATTAGGGTTAAGTTTGAATGTTCGGATTTTAGTACTTTTTTCGAAAAATGTCCCGGTTTCGCTCAAAATTGAGGTTGGCACACTATGTATAACGTATTTTCTTTACTTTAGTTACTTTATTTCGAATACAACCCACAGTTGTAAATGGATTTTAACAACATATAGCTAGATATATGCGTAAAATTGTTCCCTGCATAACTGAAGGAAAATATTTTTTATGAATTTTTGAAACAATTTTTGAAAAAAAAAGTTGAGCGATATCTCCACAAATACTCCATAAAATCAAAATAATGTTAATGCAGTATAAAGATAATATTACAGCCGAAATTCGGTTTTTTATTTCTACTGAATAGAATGAAGCGTTTATTAGTTACGCGTAACTAGTAGTTTTCTTACAAAAATTAATATCTCGAAAACTAGAGCTGATACAAAGTTAGAGTGAGAGGAATTGCAGCCCTATATAAGATGTACAAAAATTAACTAAGAAATCTAAGGCACCAAAAAAATGTTTTCATTTTGTTGGGATGTGTTATTCTAAATTTCTATAGTCTTCGAAATTTAACGATTATTCGAATATTCGATAGAAATTTTTGTCCATTGTTTGGATTTTGTATAGAAAATTGTAAACTAATTTTAATGTGTTACTTTCACTTATATAATTCTTATAAAACCATGCTGTTAAATACGTTTTTCATTTGTAAAAGTTTACTACCTCATCAAGCTGTTTTTACACCAGATACACCAGTCAGTCAATTTTGACACTCCACACGTTGCTGATAATTTGAGGTAATTTTTATTCTAACAAAAATGCACACTCCCTCTTTTAAATTCTGTTAATTCCTCTCCAAAAACCTTCATAAAGCAATTGGGAATTGTAATTAAAATGATTAAAGTTTACAATTATTGACGAAATTGCATGATTTTCCGCTGAATAGCCCTGACATTTAAATGTTTTGTTCATGAAAAGCAGTTACACTTTCTTCCGGTTGATACATTTTCAAAAAAAAATTTCAAAAAAAAATACCTTGACTTAAACATTCGTGTGAATTTTAATTTGTTTAGTGAAATAATCACTAAATACTATTTAATAGACGAGTAATAAATGAAGTGAATACAAATTAGCATATATATAGATAAATGCAGTTTAATTGTAGGGAAATACCATACAAACATACAGTGAATTGAAAATTTTAAAGATACGGTCACACTTCGTAAATATTTGGCGAAAAAGACGTAACCACTAAATAAAATATATTTGAACTCGTTTATTTATTTGATGCTGTTTGAACTTGCAAAATTCTTGTAAGAGTAAACCACGTCAAACAAATTTGTGCTAAAACCAGCTTTTTTTAATAAATATTTACCAAATGTGTCCGTACCTTAACACAAGACTTTTACTAGACTTAATTAAAAACTAAAAACTTTATGCGGCTGAGGGATGATTTGAAGACACACACACACACACACACACATTAAACAACTAATTAAGGACATTAAAAGAACCACTAGAAATAATTAGAATAGTGCATGTCAAGTTTAAATTAAAAAAAAAATTAAAGAAAGGAAAGAGTATTACAAAAATGAACCCTGGAACCCCACCTTTAAAAGCCAACAATATAAAAAAAATAAAACTTTAAACTAATTGAAATAAACTAAGTCTATTTATACTGTTAGTTTGCCATTTATACAATTGTTTAGCTCAACGACATGCAAATTGATTTGCAGTGCCTTTTTATCACTAAATTTTCATTATTTTAAAAGCATTTTTGGGCATTATAGGTTTTTGTACAACATTAGGTTTTGCGAATTTGTTTTGTAGATTTTCTTTGCATTTTCCCAAGTATTGGGCGAAAGAAACCCAAAGAAATACGATTTGAGTTGTAAGTTTAAGCAATTATTGGCAATTAACCTTAATTTATTTTTACAACATGCTGCATGTTTCTGTTGGTGCTGCTGTAGTTGTAAGTTTCGCTCTCTTTCTGTTCTCGCTCTTTAAAGCTGTTGTCTGTGTTTTTTTTTTTTTTTTTTAAATTTTGACCAACAATTGAAAAATAACTTGGTCAAAACATAATAAATCTGCTTTTAGCGATAATTTGTTTCTCCACTGCTTCTTCGGCGCTTTTTTGCATTCTCTGACACACTTTACATTTACTTACTAAATATGTATTTTGTATAATACACTGTTAGTTACACACTGCCACATACATACATACATAAATACTTCTGTTTCTTCTCGGTCTTCTTTTACGTTTGGCTGAACATGCCAATAATGAAATTAATATTTTATGTAAAAGTAAAAAAAAAGAAGCAAAAACTAAGTATGGAGAGAGTGTACTCAAGTAGACACCCTGAATGAATGAATGCATGGATGAAAGAAAGAATGGCTTTAGGCTCAATTACAATATTACAAACGGGCAACATAAGCTGCGTCAGCATTAGTGCACCTCCATTGATTTATAAATCGAGCCTGCAAAAATGTATATGGCGGTTTTTTTTTATCAAGAGAGAAATGAAAACGATATTAAAATAAAAAACAATCTTTAAACTGTGGAAAAAGATAAAGTAATTCGTTTAAAGCGATTTTTACATAAGGAGAAGTGATCATTAATGTACCCGTCGGCGTCTTATGATTCTTCGACTGATTTCAGTGCAATGACACAAAATTTCTTACACCAATAATTGTAAAGGGTTCGCCAAATAACTTCTATTTTTTTGAAAATGCTATAAAAAAAACTATTGAATATTTTCTCAAATTTCTTTTTTTATTTGAAAGTACAATCCTTCCGGTTAATAATGGAAAATAATTTCGTCCTGTTGAAACCAAATGTTGCCAATATCCTCCTCTTCAATTTTTGTGAACAAAAATTCGTTCAAAATGGCCCTATAACGATCACCATTGACTGTAACGGCCACTCCTTGCTCATTTTCGAAGAAAAATGGCCCAATTATGCCTCTGCGCCATTATTCGCACCAAACAGTGACTCTTTTTGGGTGCATCGGCTTTTCAATGTATGCGTGCAGGTTCTCTGTGCCCCAAATGCGACAATTTTGCTTGTTTACATACCCGCCAAGATCAAAATGACCTTCATCTGAAAATATGATTTTTTTGGCAAAATCGGCATCTTCTGTAAGTCGACCGCAGGCCCACTTAACGAAGCGAAAACGCATTTGATGGTCAGTTGGCTTCAACTCCTGAACGAATTGGACTTTGTATGGCGTCATACCAAGGTCTTTATGCAAAATTCGTCTCAATGATGTCTCCGAAATGTTCAATTGTTGAGAACGACGGTGAATTGATGTTGATGGCACACTTTCTGCCACAGCAGCAATATTCTCGGGTGTACGCACTGTTTTTAGCTTTTTACGCTTTGGTTTATCGATGAGAATGCCAGTTTCTTTCACTTTTTTCACAAGATAACAAACATACTGACGGTGCTTCTCTTCTTCCAAAATCCGTACGCAATTTTCGCACACATTCTGCAACATCACCATGATTTTCAAAGTAATGCAGCAATATTTCCCAGCGTTGTTCAAGCGTATACACAACCATATTCGTTCAGCGGTAGGATAAAAATAATTATCTGTCACATCAGACATGAGCTAAGTGTTACCATTCACGAAATAAGCACTAGTTGAAAAAAAAACGTTAGATGGCGGACCCGTTATCAATGATGTAGCTATGCAGTACTATCCGCCATGGTCACTTGGATCTCATTTAGTACCGTAACAGGCTGTCTTTAAATAACCTCCGAACATAATCTTCATGAGGAAATTAAGGTTCTACCGGCCAGGTCAGACATAAAATATTTCGAAGCTCTGCAAGGCATAACAGACTGAACCTACACATTGCGAACAAATATAGATGTACATGTTAACCACAAAAATTTAAACATTTTTAAACATTTTATTAAAATGTTATGCTCACTGATAAGACTCTACAAATATTTTTTTTTTTATTGGCAAACAATTACTGAATCTAATAGATTTCACTTCTATAGCTTTAATACATATACTTATATATAAATTCTGGGAATGCCGAAATTAAACTCAATTTCTTCTGCTTTCAGATCTGTACGATTAATTGAGGATTTTCATCAATTTTATTCTTCACGATAAAAATTTGTTCTTGCAATATTTAAAGGGTAACACAGTAGATGAAATTGATACATTACTATTACGCGCTATCGGCATTCATCAAGTAAACATCTTTGGTTTAATTGAGAGTGTTATAGTATTCAGTATATTCCTAAACTTTTAATAGTAAAAGTAACCACTGTGCAACACCAGCATAAGAATAATACACAGTTTGCACGTAAGAAAATGACCAGTACAAGTTTACACTCAAACAAAAAAGCCAACAATAAAAAGAAAGTAGTTTTGTATTTATTTAGGTATTTAGTTACAAGTGAATGCATATTTCTTGCATAGTTGCATGCAACCGCTAACTCACTCTCATTTGAGATTCAATCGAACTTTTCATTTGACTGCAAAGTCATTATTATATACAATCATCATCATCATCATCACCATCTTCACCTTAAAACTGAAATGTGTTAAATGAGTTGTTTATTTATTATCACGATGATGCATTTGGTTGTATCATTATCAAAAGTCAACGTTATAATCTTTACTATCATCATCATCACCATCGACATTTTTATTTTAATGACGACTGTTTCTGATTCTTGTTGGGAGTTTTGTTTTATTGTTATTTATGACCATTTCTGATTTGTACTCATTATTGTATTGTTGTTGTTGCTGTTGTTTTTGTATTGTGTACAAATATTGACTACTACATTCAGACAAACAATTAATGTTTACCATTCAATTATGTTTTTTGTTTTCTGTATTAGTGTTAAACAACAATAACAGCATTCTTGGGTGATTGTTTTCCTTTCATTTGTTTTAGCCTGTGGACTACTTGCACCACTCCAAAGAACAATCGTTAACGCACTTTTACCTCTTTAAAAGTTTTACACTGTTTCCATTAACGCAGAGGACAAGTTATGATCAGAAGTGTGTTATTTAAAGTAATAGTAGATTGTTGTCGCAAACATATTATAAGCAGTTCTATAATAGCCGTAATCATTCTAATGATTGCAACACTCATTCTGATAAGACTCTCAATATAATGATTTCAGTGGCGAAAATATTGTTGACATGCCAACAGTTTCTTTGCCAAAATGAAATTATTGCAACTATCTTGATAACTGAAAATTTTAATGATTTAGTAGTATTGTAATGTAGTTGAAACTCTAGTGTTTGTTCCCCACGCGTATTGTAGAGACTCTGAGCTTCCTATAGATAGAATATTTTCGAGTGTACATGCACCACAATTAATTATCGTTAAGAGTTTTAACAAAAATGTTTCGTGTATTGCAAATAAGTATTTATATTTCATTAGCGCAATTCACAGTCTTTTGTAAATGGTCTTGCATCATTGTATTTGCAAAATATTTTTGCTCTACACTAACAAAATATACAGAAATGCACATGCTACTGTTTTCAATATGTCAGTTTTGTTGTCAAATTGTCCAAATTGTTGGTAATTTCATAACAATTTAGACAATTTGACAACAAAACTGACATAGTGAAAACCAAGCATTACTTGCAATGATGCAAGACCATTTACACAAGACTGTGAAATGCGCTATTATGAAAGCGTCATATCGATACAGCTGTTCTTGTGTCATTGATTCAGTGAACTTAAAGAGTTTGGATAATGAACTACCAACAATAAACTCCTGTGACCTTTACTTTAGGCATTAAGAAGCTCCAAAACAGACTTTGAAGCACCAACCTATATATAAGAGTTATATTCCATTTTAGTTGGGATATACTGTGAGTGTCAAAATAAAGTCAACACCATATATAATTAAAAGAAAAGCTTAAATATATTATTATAAGTAATATTTGAAAATTATATTGCATTTTTATATAGTTATTTAAGCATTGATTTTTTGTTAAAATAAACCAATTTGTACGCGTCAAAACAAAGTAAACAGTGAGATCATCCTTGTCATTTCAAAGGAGGACAATTATCCTTTTTTAGAAAGAATGAAATTTTAAAATAATTGGCAGGATTACCATTTATTATTCCACTTGTACAGTCATTTCTCCAATTCATTGATATTTCTGTATGTGAGGGTCTCAAATTTTTAGATATTTTTTGTAATGATCGGTATATTTTATAAATTTATAGCAACATTTGTTTATTACCAGGTAATAAACTTTTAAGTTTCATTCTATAAAGTCCTTCTTTCCAGGCTTTATGAAATGCTTAAAATATATTTATGAATAATGAGCTTTCCGGAAAAAGATTTGTTTCTAAAGTGTATGGCCAATAATACATTTAGTACTAATACTCGTATGTGTAATTAGCGTTTAAGGGTTAACTTTTCTTAAAAAAAAATTTTAAGACTATTAACAAATTCAACTTGGGCGAAAGTTAGTTAATCGCGTCTTTTTTGTTCTTTTTCGAGACTCTATGTTTCTAAATATTTTGAATGACTATAACAAGGATTCTGTGATTGAAGATAGTCTAATAGCGTTTATTAAGATATCTGAATACATAGTTTGATCAGAGGTCTCGTGAACGGATAACTGTCATAAATTCACGTTTCAAGTTCTTGATCATAGCAAAGTTAATTAAGTACATCGGGGATCTTAAGGAGATGACTAGGTAGGTTAACAGCCATCAAGTACCATCAAGTCTGATAACCGATATGCTTCTAACAGAATGTCTCCACCAAGGTGTAGTATGGTCCTAGTAAATTTTTTTTTGTTTTTGGAAGCTAGAAAGTGACTTTACTACTCCTGTATTCGCTTACTGTGAAGCCAAACTAAGAAGTATTAAATAAGGCAAAACAATTGAAATGATATATGTTTATATATTAATGTAATCGAAAATCCATGTAAGGTTTAGCAGTTGCAAGCAGGTTGTAAGTGAAAAAATTAAAGAATTATTCACCTTTTTTAAATCCCTTATGAGGAAACAGATTTTATTTCAAAGACATGCTTTCAAGTGGGAATTCGATATATAAAAAAATCATGCTTTCTGGAAGCAGGTCGTAAGAAGGAATCTTTTTAAGATTTTTTTTTTAAAAAAGGCAAAATTACTTAGTTCCCAATATTATTCGAAATCCCACTACTACATTTGAAACAAGCGGTCCTTACAACACTAAATCTATATAGTCTAGCTTTGGTACCATTCACCCAGTTACCAGAATGGTCACAAATCTTCTCCAGATTTTTTGCATTCAACAATCAACAATCTTTTTCAGAATTTTTTCGAAATTTGTCAAAAATCATTTCAGTGCGCCTACAACACCTAAGCTAAATAGTGTAGCTTCGGTTCCAAATTTCTCAGTACGCAAGCTTTTCAAAATTTTAAACAATCTTTTTCAATTTAAAAAAAAAAAAAAAATATATAGAAAAAAAAAATGAAATTTTCAGTTTTCAAAATGGTCATAAAATTTGCAGATGAGCCCGAATTTCTTCTGGGTGGGAGCCCAATTTTGGCTGCATCTGTCAAATCGGATTATGCAATACTTTCAAGAAATAAAACATCGACCAATGTCATCAAAGTCTACATAAGAAGGTCTGTCGGAACATTTGAACGATGTCAAAATTCATACATAATGGCATACATGATTATGTACATAAGTCTATAAATGTATAGTCACAAAATAGTGGAGAGACTGATTTTAATGGATTTTATGTTTTGGACTACAACGTATCGAGGATATTTTAACTCAACCATAATATGTATTAATCAAAGTGACTTGGATATAATTTTTTTCAAAATCATAATTGGAAACTGTCTAACGTGCTTTTAAACTGAAATTACAGTATGTCATTAATTCTGAATTATTTCGTTTATGTGAAAGGAAACATTGTTCAAACTGAGTGTAGCCCAACAGAAGACGCTCGCTGACTAACTCAACATGTTGTTTGACTGTTGCTTCAGTGTTAATTGCACATTTTTCTGTTTAATTCAGTTGAACCTGTCATTAGTGTAGTTTATTTTTTGCAAATATTTATCTACTTCATTATTTTTATTATCGTGCTGTATTTATGTTTTAATATTCTTATACGCATTTTGTGTCAGTATTTACTGATAATATAAAACGCCATGTCAAAAACGAATAGAATTGTTTACTTAACCATAAACAATTATTTTGTTATTGCTTGTAAAAGTAAAAGAAACCTTATATTGTTAAATTTAAATTCATTATTTTATTAACCACAAGATTGTTGATCTATGTTCGCATGAAAGTAGAAATTAAGCGAACTCAATCTAATTAGATTCCAGTTAATCTTTCATAGTATTACTTAACTTTAAATTGTTTCATTATTTAACCTAAACATTTTGAAACTGATCCCTGGTTAGTTTCTAATATCATTGATCATTTTATGACTGCTTTGTTTTTTGCCCAACCTACTTTAACAAATAAGATACGTTATCAATCGGCATTAAGAGTGTTTTTTATGGTTAATTAAATACAATTGACAATTTCTATTTAGAAACTATTGTGTATTATTTTGTTAAAAAGCTTTTTAGTTACTTCGTTCTGTTATAGTTGGTTTATAAAATTGTGTTGATGCTCTGGATCATAATTTTAACTTTTGTTTATAGATATAAAACAATTAATTATATTATACATTGTCCTAAGCCGCTAACTTTTTGATATTTTTTATAACAATTTCTCTATAGTCTGTATGTAAAAAATTATTGTTTACTTGCGTTCCATTCTGCTTCTCTATTTTTTTTTTTTTTGCAAACCTAGGGCCAAATTACCGCATTCGTGATCTCTAATCCCCGTACTAAATAAGCCAAATTAAGTCACGCTGGCATGGATTCAGTGATCTCCCAATAAACTCCAAAGTTCAAGTATGCGAGAGAAACTTCCTCTGATGAGTGTTCTTCGAAGCATTAACTTAGACGAAATCCCGGGAAATTTTTTATTACAAAAGTCGGGAAATTTTCTTTGGGAATTTTATGTCAAATTTTACATTTTTTACAACTCTGCTGATTGTTTTTGTACGAAAAAAATCAACGCTGTTTCATACCAAATAATTTGTTCAACTCTTGTTGCATTTATTTAAATGTATTAACGAGCTTTTCAGTGTAAAAATTTAAATTTTATTCTATTTTATTTTAAAAATTTATAAATTTTGATAATCTCCAGCTTGGAAGTATTTTTTAAAGAAAAACAATTCTGCGCAATGTTCTCTGTACCCAAAAATTCCAAGTTATAAAGGTGGGAGCACAAGTGGATGAACAAGACATTTGGAAAATGTTCACAAAGTCAAAATACAACCTGATACCCCGACATCTTCTGAAAAAGCTAAAACAGATGGAAGCGTTTCTAAATTTCTGCAACCAACTCGAAAGTTTTTTAAAATTAAAGAATGCTATTAAGAAGTGTCTAATAGACTTTGTCTTGGCTCAGATGTGGAACGAAGATGATGTTCCAATATTAAAAATGTTGGTTGATGTTCTACAACCAATAAAAATAGCTGTAGAGGCACTTAGTTGCAGAGATTTAACTGACACATTGTCAGTTAAAATTTTGACATCCTTAAAAGGAAGAGTACATGAAAGACGAGACATAGACACTTATTCTTTACTTAAATTTTTAAAGAATCCCGAAGACTACCAATCTAATTTGTTCTCATATACTGCAAAATCAAATATTTTTATAATTGCTGATCGAATTTTTAAAAGGCTGTATGCAAAAGAACCACTTATGGACAATGAATCATCAGCTGGCGAAGAAACTGTATTGGTTTCATTTGAAGATGAGCTTAAAAAGGCAATAACGAATTCTAAAATCGGAATAAATAAAACAAGAAATCCAGTTAATATTTAAAAAAAAAGAGCTGAAAGTATTTGAAGTCACTGGCAAACAATCTGCCAGTTTAGAAAATGTATATAAGTCCCTAATAACTATAAAACCGACATCTGTTGAAAGTGAGCGGGTCTTTTCTGTTTTACAAAAAAAAAAATAATATTTTTCCATTTAACAATGTACAAATTTTTTACTACTGGACGATCTCATTTACTTGTATTTACATTATATGTTATTTTATACCAATGAATTGTTATTTTTCTTAAATAAATATAAAATTTAATTTTTTGTTTTAATAAATAAACAAAACTAAAATTGATGAGTTTATTTAAAATTCCCGGGAATTCCCGAGAATAAACTAATTTATTTTCCTTCTCCCGGGAATGGAAATAGTCCGGGAAATTAGGAACCCTACTGGTGATGGTACTGGTACTGAAACGCTTTTGGTTTAGACTGCATAAAAATCATATCGAAAAACAATTCACACGAGGACAGAAAAGTTCTACGGAAGGATAATGAAATTAATTTAAATAGTTTTCACGATTCCCATAGAATTCACCTCAGAAAATCATGGTCATTGAGATCCCTCGCAGATCTGTCGAGCATCCAAAACAGGGATGGATGGCGCAGACCTAGGGCGTTATTTTGTAACTGAAGTGTATGCATTGTATTTCGAAAATATTTTCTTTGGCAGCCGCTGACCCGAGTCGTTCGTAGCTTTGAACAATAAAACCATTTTCTATTACAAGTATTTGAATATACTGGCTTTTTCTCTTGTTGTTTCTTGTTTCATAACAAAATCCTTTAGATGTTCTACTTCTTTCTGTATACTTATTACAGCTTACAATATATTTCTTTAAATGTACTTGTACTTAATTTGTAGCGCAAAAAAAACTCTAGCCAAATTAATTAGTTGCAAAAACTGTTTTAAATTTTTCAAAGTTTCTTTCTTGTTATTGTCACTCTTTGTATGAAGAGACATAAGGGACTCAATTTAAACGAAAACTTGAGACGTTTAAAATATTGTTCTTATTACTTTCTTTGAAAAGAATTCTTATACTCAGAGGAGTAACAAAAGCGTTTGTTTAAGAAATTTAGAAAATTTCAAGTCATTTACACTGAAACCTCGATTAACGTACAATCAAAACTAAACACATTTGTTACACAAATTTAAGAGTAATACAGGGTGGCCCAAAATTACCGAAGGGGTTTGAATTGCTAACCTTTGTATTATTTTTTTTTTTTTTTTAGTATTTGGTAAAGAAGACTTGGGAAATTTAAAATGGAGCAGTAATCAATTGTTGAGCTTAATTTTTTAAATCAACGATCCATTGTTTGGACTCAGCATGAATATTGTCGTTATTTTAATGTGCGGGTTGGACCCTCAGAGACAACAATAAACCGTGTGGTTGCAAATTTTCGACAAAAAGGGGCAGTAAGGAACCTTCCTGGTGCTGGCAAAAGACGAACGGTGCACACGAATGACAATATTCACCTAGTACAGAGGAGTATGCGGGAAGATGGAGTAACATGGACACAACTTGGCTTCTCACGAGCGTCGCTGCAGAGAATTTTGCACACAATAGGAATGTTTCCATACAAGATTCAGCTTGTTCAAGAATTGAAACCGACAGTTTGCCAGCAACGACTTGATTATGCAGTTTTTTTTCGGCAAAAAGCAGAAGAATATCATAATTTTATTAATAATTTAATTATGAGCGACGGAGCAAATTTTCAATTAAGTGGGTTCGTTCATAAGCAAAACTGCAGGATATGGGCTAAGGGAAATCGGAGAGTAGTTCAACAGCGAGAATTACACCCACCTAAGTGTACGGTTTGGTGCGGTGTTTCATTGGAAAGGATAATTGGTCCTTTTTTTTTTTTTGAAAATGAACACGGTGTCGCGGTTTCCGTCAATGGTGTCAGATACATTGTTGGAAAATTTTTTAAGGCCAGCCGTGCAAAACCATCCGCAAGTATTGTTCCAACAAGATGGAGCCACAGCGCACACTGCAAGGGACACAATGGCTCTTTTACGGGGCATCTTTGGTAAACGAATTATTTCGTGTACAAGTGATTTTAATTGGCCTCCGCGTTCACCGGATTTAACCGCCCCAGAATGTTTGTGTTGGAAAGAGCACGAATTTGCGAAACAGAAAATGACCACCACTTGCGAGATATTATTTTTCATAACTAAACTAAAAATGTTCCCCGTTTATATACTGTACTAAAAAAAATTAATAACTAGTTGAATAAATAAAAAGTTATAACAAATTCAAACCCATTCGTTAATTTTGGGCAACCCTGTAGAATGTTTTTGCAACAGTAGAGAGATTTATAAATAGTAACATTTCTTTGTCTTCTCGATAAATATTTGCAACTTCACTTCGTGTAAAAAATTGGAACGAGGCTTCAGTGTATAATGATGGTCCTCAGAAAATAAACAATGTGCTTAATGATTATGCGAATAAATTACGAGCGATCATCTAAATTACGAGCTTTTTAAAAGTTTATTTCATTATTGTTTCGTGTTTCTATTTAAATTAAGTAAAAATAAACATACCAGGAATGTATTGCAGCTTATAAACTCAAACCAAAATTAAATCCATTTTAATAATGACAATCTTACCTGAAAACAAGTAAGAGTGCTATATTCGGCTGTGCCGAATCTTAAATACCCTTCACCTAAGCGTAATAAGAAATACAGAAACTACACTAGACTAGAATATCCTAATTTTGTGTTTTCTATTCAGTCTTAGTGCAAATTTTATTAGTATTTGATATATTGTTTGAAAGACAATTTTAAGACCAACATAATTTATGTAAAATATTTTCAAATGTTGTATAATTTTTACCATTTTTAATTGATTTAATTACCAATTCTTACCATAATTTACAGAGTTTGTCTGATGTTCATAATAATCTTCAGTGTAATTTAACAAACAGAGTAAAAAAAAAAGGGGTACAATTCGGTTTTAGTGATTTTGCTCAAAAAAAAAAAAAAAAAAAAACAAAATGAAATAGGGCTTTTAGAGGAGATACCAGGAAAAAAAAATTTGTTGGCGGTCACGCCTATTTTCGAGGGGGCGGGCCCGTAAAGTTGAAAATATATAGGCCTATATCTCGGGAACTACTGGGTGCTTGATAATTTGTAGTACACTAAATAAAAGGTATTAAAAATACCTTTCCAAAGATATATATCATGATTATAAAATGTGGACCGAATATGGGTTAAATCCGAAAAGAATATTTTTTGACCCGAATTTATTTGTTTTTTGGAAATGGTTCTTATATGGCAGCTATGACAAATTATGGGCCGATCTTCTTAAATTTTGGAACAGTTATTTTCATGCATATCAGGATATTTCACGTCGAATTTCAACATAATAACGCTATATATACATATATATTAGTATTAACGTGGATTTCGAGAGTGGACCTTATGTGGGGTATATAGTCAAATATGGACCGATATTCTCAAAATCCAGCAGTTAGATTTAGGCATGTATGTAAATGATCCGTGTAAAATTTTGGATTGGTAGCCTTATTTATAAGAGATTTATGAGTATTAAAGTGATTTTCGGAAGAGGGCTTTATATGGGGCATACGGTTAAAACTAGACCGAAATTCACAAAATTTTGTGGGATGATTTTTGTATATATTAAAAAGATCTGTGCAAAGTTTTGAGTCGGTACCGATATTTATACAATATATATAGGGAAAAATCTCTTTTTCAGATGTGGTCCTTGTATGGGAGCTATGACCAGTTCTGGGCCGACCACCATAAAATTTAGTACAGCAATTTATTTGCCTATAAAGAGTATTTATGTCAAATTTTAGCCGTTTAACATTATTTATATCTGTTTTATACGTATTTAAGTGAATTTTGGAAGTGGACTTTATATGGGGTCTATGATCAAACATGGACCGAATTAAAAAAAATTTCGTTTTGAGATTTCTTTTTGTATAAAACTTATTTTTGCTGAATTTTGTCTTGATATTCCAATTTTATAGGCATTTATTTATCATTAAGCCATATTTCGGGAAGATTTTTGTATGGGGGCTATGACCAATTCTGGGCCGACCACCATAAAATTTAGTACAGCAATTTATTTGCCTATAAAGAGTATTTATGTCAAATTTTAGCCGTTTAACATTATTTATATCTGTTTTATACGTATTTAAGTGAATTTTGGAAGTGGACTTTATATGGGGTCTATGATCAAACATGGACCGAATTAAAAAAAATTTCGTTTTGCGATTTCTTTTTGCATAAAACTTATTTTTGCTGAATTTTGTCTTGATATTCCAATTTTATAGGCATTTATTTATCATTAAGCCATATTTCGGGAATATATATATTTGTATGGGGGCTATGAGAAATCATGGACCGATTCTTACTATTTTCCGCACACTTTCTTCTTTTATAGTACAAAGAACGTATACAAAATTTCATGGTATTATCTGCAATAGTTTTCAAAATATTGCAATAAAATGGATGAAAAATATCAAATTTTTATGGAGGTGGTCTCACATATTGGTTCATAACTCTGGTTGACCTAAACCGATTTTGCTGATTTCAAATAGCAAACTTCTCGAAAGCACTTCTGACAGAATTATTGAAGGTTTGGATCCCGAGAATATCTGGGGACTTCAAAAAACTGATTTCAACAGACAGACAGACAGACAGACAGACAGACAGACAGACAGACGGACATCGCTTAATCGACTTCGCTATCTATAAGGATCCAGAATATATATACTTTATAGGGTCGGAAAATTTTTTTGTGGAAATTACACACGGAATGACAAACTTATATATACCCTTCTCACGATGGTGAAGGGTATAAAAAGACAAAAGAATATTTTATCTGTTTAAAACACTACTTAAAATTGAATGTAATATGTTGAATTTTTTGTATAAAGAATACACAATCAATTATAATTAAAAGCTTTTATAATTTTTTAAACACTAAAGGTCAAATACAAAAAATCAATTACTTTTTTTTACAAAGAAAACTAATTTTATGAAATTTATTCAGAGTTTTTCTGTTGAATTTTACTAATTGAATTGTCATTTCTAATAATAATAAACAAATATGTTTAAACTTAAACAATTTTTATTTGAATTTTTTGGGTATTTAGCAAAAACAAAGACAACCCAATCCCAGCCTAAAATACTTTGATTTTCTGAGCAAGACAAATATTTGAAAATGAAATTAAAATAAAAGTTTTTGTGTAAATGTTTTTAAATTGTTACCCATTGTAGTCGTTTCTTTTTTTCGTCCATTGTAAATGTATAATAATAATTCAATATTTACTTTAGTAATTGGATCATATTTTGTTTAAAATGTTAAATATTTCAACAATGATGTGTTTACACTGTGTATGTGTGTACACTGGTTGCAATGTGTAAAATAGAGAAATATGTCTTGCATAGTCGTAACAATGTTTGATTTGACTAAGAGACTAACTCATAAAAAGGACATTTAAACACTAGAACACATACCGCATTATATTGGTTAAATACAACAGCAGCTAGGAAAAGAAATACATTTATGAAATAATACGTGCTTAAAATTTTCCAACACCAGAATGGCTACAACTCGTATAGTAAATTATTATACGCTTTGCCACTTGTGTTAATGTTAAAAGTTCATCATTCGGTTTGTACTTTTCACAATAGTCTAGTTATAAAATTAATAAATGAAGCGTTATTCGTAAACGTAACAATCTTCCAATTTCCGCAACTAATCTTGCCTAGTATCATTTTAGTGAGCATTTTCTAATGCCATTGACATAAATGGAATTTTCATGTCGAAGAACCTTGATTAGTCAGAAATTGAATATATGACGAAGTTGCTGAACCTTTCCGTCAAGAAATAGGTCGAGTGTTTCCACGTGAGCTAAGAACATTAAAGACACTTGAGGCTCTCCTCCTCTCCTCACTGCAACATCACCTATTAAGAATTTTATTCGGTTAAGGATTTCATCACACCTGTTATGAACACGACATCGTGATATTAATCATAGGAAAATATCCTAACATTTTATGTGAAACGGCAAAGGAATCCCTCATCATATCTTAGAACTATGATTTCTGAAAATATTAAATGTTTAAAGATCCAAGCCATCATGGCATACGGTTCTGGAAAATACCTATTCCTTCCTAATTGTTAAGGATGAACTGTCAATGACCGATTCTATTGTCGTCATAACGACCATTATTATTTAGAAAAACCCAAACCTAAAGAGAACAATGCATAAAACACTCAAAAGACAAGTCAATATTAAGAAGAGAATGAAACACTAGAACAGGAGTGCCCAACCCCTATACTCTTGATGCCCTTTTGTATTTGTAAAATCTCTTAGCTATAGGCTGTGTGTTCTGTATACTCATTACAGCACTCAGCACTGGCAATACGAAATACACAAACAACTTTGTCTTATTTGTTTTTTTGTCGTACTTCACTCTATACATGCAAGCGCAAAGCAACAATACTTTCGTATGCTCTACTGGTAAACATTGGTGACTGCGATCGTCAATGTAGATTTTGTTTTTGTTTAACGTATGATCAGGGCTGCCAGATAAATTTCGGAAAAAATCGTCAAAATCCCGATAAAAAAGAAAAAAATCGTCATTTCGAATTATAAAAATCGTCAAAAAAATCGGAAAAATAAAAAGTTACTATTTCTAATAGTATTTTGAAATCTTAATTAAAACGAAAACATAAAAATTCAATTTTATATAGTCTCTTGTACAATACATATCAAAATACGTAAATTTTAAATTTTTACATAACAAATCACAAAAAATTTTATGTTAAACACAAATTGTATAATATTTAATATCTTAGTCCGTTTTCACTTCTATAATTCTCACTCGTCAAGGCAAGTATTTTTGGAAGAGAAGGGAAATAAGAACAAAAGGGGTACAAACTTGACGGTACTGTCAATTTTCTTATTTCCTTTTGTTTTTTTTTCATGCATGTTGATTTATATTAAAAAGTACGAAAACATGTCAAGTTTGATGAAATGAAATGGCAAGTTCAAAAGAGAATTGAACAAAAACTGGTCTGCTAAAACTGAATAGTTTGAAACAGTATTTTATAAATAAATTGTTGAATTCAGCATATTTTATTAATTCAGGTTAAAGTACAATGTCAGAACAATTTATTTTATTAAGTTTTAAATAACATTTTGAGTATAGAATTCAACATATTTTCAAAGAATTCCGTATTTTTGTTATTTAAATTTATTCGGCTGAATATGCTTTCGACGTTTTGTTAAAATAGGAGAAGTTTTTGTAGAAGAATTTCCCCGTGGAAATTCAGAAATTGTTTCCTCTTAAAATTTTAGTTCATGGAATTCAGTATTTAAAATTGATTTTTATGTTTACACATAAATAAGTAATTTCGACTATTCTGTCTCAATATTATTTGCAATTATTTTACTTGAACTTAACAACAATAATTAAGAAAACACTACTATCACTTAGTTTTGTTTTTGAAATAGTTGTTGTCTCAAAAAAAGAGAGAATTTGGTAACAAAAACATTAATAAAACTAACAATTTATAGAAAATTTTAATAATTCAGGAAATCGTCATTTTCAATGAAAAAATCGTCAAATCGTCATTTTGCTATTTTTGAAACCAAAAATCGTCAAAATGACGATAAATCGTCAAATCTGGCAGCTATGCGTATGATACCGTTTAAAAATGTGTGTTGTTTCTTTGTATGTATTCGCTACACAACAAAAAATACTGAATAAAAATTGCTTTTTATTTAAATGTATTGGTGTATGCTCTTACATAAGCAACTTTTGGGCAGTCCTGCACTAGAATATTACCTGTGAACATGTCCTGCTCTTAACAGAATTAGAGACGAAAACATCTTGGGAATTCAGATTGAAAATCATTAAAAAAAATATATGTTTTAAACTTAGCAAGTCATGCTATTTTAAGTTACTGAAAAAAGGAAAAGAGTACACAGCATGAGTAAACCCGAATGGAAATACTACCTAACCTAGTCTCTTGACAGTTGATAAAGCTTTCGAACTGTGATCTCCAAATTGTCATTTCTCTGAAATAATATTCCATAATGAAACCGATATGTTCTGTCGTTCTCCAATAATCCTAAACTGTCAGCTGTCAAACTGTTATGGTTCGGAAATCTTTTCTTAACTTAACTTTCTATCTATCTGTTCTCTTAACAGTCTTGATGAAAAGTTGTTGTCTTGTAATTACATACTAATGCTTGGTTTTCACTAGGTCATTTTTGTTGTCAAATTGACTAAATTGTTGGCAATTGTATTAAAACGGGTTGTCATATGACGTCATTTATGTTGGCAATTATGATTATCAGATGACGCCATATGTCAACCCGTTTTCATACAATTGCCAACAATTTGACAACAAAAATGACATAGTGAAAACATAGTGAAAACGCGGCCTAATATAAAAGGTATTTAAGATTCGTCCCAGCCGAATATAGCTTTTAAACTTGCTGTATATAATTTTGTTCAAGTGTAAAGTAAATCTTGAAAATCTTTTTTACTTATTTGAAACATGTGTCAACGGAAATATTAAAAAAAACCTTAATGTTTGTACGAGAACATACGACAAGTGTAATGATGATGTTGTAAAACGTAGTAAGTAGTCTGGTAATGTTTTTGTGTTTTTCAATTCGAGAACAATAATGACGAGGACAGTTAAATAATTATGTAATATAATTGTGTAAAAAATAAAACATTCTCATGATTTTTTATTTGTTTTTATTTGTTGTTTGGTTTGTTGTTCTATAATACTTTTAAGTAATTTACTACTTGTTTTAGCTAAATGTAAACTCACAAAAAACATTTCATTCAAGTACATTTATACTTGAATTGTTGTTAATGGATTTGTACATATTGTTGTGAAATTAAATTTAAACGTTAGCCATGTTTTGTTATTAGACGTTTGCTTTCCTTATTAGTCCTAATAAGGCAGGCAGGCAGATGTTGTGAAATTTTGTGAAAATGTTTTCCTTAAAAGCAATTTCCTTATATGAGAAATTTTTTAAATTGAATTTCATGACTAGAACTATTAAATTCAACAAGGCTTTTATAAAGAATGCTTATTAATGCGCTCCTAAATAAGTTAAAACTTTCCTTCAAATATATATTATCAGCAACATGTTCAATACGTTTTTGGGGCAAAAACTTATTTATAAAAAAACGCACGCACATAATTTGTTAAAGATTCCTTTCAGCCTGAAAAGGATTGCTCTCGAAATTATCATTCTTTACAAGTCCCACACAACAAACAATGCCTTTACATGTATCACACATCCAATAATGACATCATAAGCACCTTAAACTTCTTAAACATAAAATGTAACCCTAAATTATTTTAATATCATTATGTTCAATGACCTTTGTTAATTTCATTAGACAGCCAAAGCACTCTCACACCCCAACTGTCTCTGGCTCTCACTATATGTCCAAAATTTCAATATCATTTATTTATTTAGTTTTACTTTCTCCCTAATACGAGTTGATTCCTTTAAGTTGCAAACACAAAAACGCAGACAAAAAAAAGCAGACATCATTGTCACTCTCGAAATGCCACTAAAGCCACCCCAGCACCATTACATTGCCACACCACTAGAAAACATCAATTGATAACAACATTTGGTTGTCACATACACCAACTAACTAAATAAACATGCCAACCATTATCCAATTTGCTGTGTGTTGAAAAAGTATTTCCGCTTTTGTTTTTACTTGAGCCAAGACGATGGACGGCTCTACTCACTCTAAAATTGGACATTTGCCCACAATGTTACCGGCATTTGAGTGGATTTTTTTCTTTCTATAATTTTTATTCAAAAAGTACTTATATCCATGTATAGACAACAATTAGTTATAATTTATATTGTAGAATGAATGTTGTTTTACATATTGCAATGTCTGTATATGAATACTTTACTGCATATTCGTGTGCTCATACCAATACTTTGTATGCTTGCATACACTGAAAAAACTGTATTACTACATATTTATTTGGAAAAGTCTTATATTGAATCCTCTTTTTATACATTCACCAACTCTGGTTTCCAAATCTCGTAGCGTTTTACTCAGTATGATAAGTGGTGAAGAACAAATGTCGTATTTAATAAAAATTTAAATAGGTTGAGTTTTAAAAAACGGGAAAAACCTTTTGGGTTAAATTACATGATGTTTATAATCACGAAATTTCAACTATTTATTTAAGTAAATTCTATGAAAAAATAAAAAAACACAAAAATTTTGTCTGAAATTTTCAAAATTTTTGAATTAAAAAAATTGTTTTTTATTTTTTTATGAACCAGTGAATGCGCCTCTCAAAGACCTTTCATATGATGCCAAATTTACATATAGTTCCTTTGGAAGAAATGTGAAAAAAATCAAAAAGCCCCTAAAAAGGACATTTTTATCCTTTGATCCAGCTTTCCAAATATTGACCCCAGGACAAAAAAATTGAGAAACGTAGTCTTAAAATGAATAAAAATTTTCATATTAGTCGGGAACATCCACAATTACATTAAATTAATGACCTTGAAAGCCTGCATATAGGAAACTATATAAACTATTAATAATCCACAATTTTATTTTGGGGCCACCCTAATGTACATTTATAGTTTGTACAAAATCCAAAAAGCTAAATCCATCCCTGCCACAAATACTTGTTATACAAATAGAATTCTAAAATAATTTACTATTTGAACTCCATAAGTCAAATTAACTTTTAAATATTTGGAATAGCAATATAACAAATTTTGATAAGATTTTGATAAGTTGATAAGTTTAGCATATTTTTGCTCTACACTAAAAAAATATTGGTTTTATTTTTCGAATTATACCCGAAAATTTTAAAACTTTTGATTTAAATATTCAAATATAAAATTAACAACTTCCTCTTTAATCGTATTGATCAACATTTTCAATGGTTCACGAAAACCTAGGTACGCACTGAAAAATTGATAATAAAATATCAAGACACTTGAATTGTTCTATAAACAATTAAATTTGAAATCTCTCTGCTGACATTAATTTTTGTTCCACCTAGAGCAGTGTTGCCATTTTAGCACTTTCAGTGCTATAGATTTACGGTCTAATTCATAAAAATTTCAAATTTTAGCTTATATGCTGATAATAGTTATAAGTTTATTTTTGTTTTATAAGCTATTGATAAAAATTTGTATTCATAACAACACAATAAGAGTAAATTAACAATTTGTCGGTTTTAATAGTTTTGTACTTTTATGTTGGCAATAACATGTTATTCTCACTCTCATTTTATACTTAGTGATGAATATAATTACAATTGATTATTTAAGTACCCTAATAGAAAACTGAAAATAATATGAATTATTGCACATAATTTAATCGAAATGTTAAAAAACATTTGTTTTATTACTTGTTATTATATAAAAAGTAATTTCAATAGTAAAAAAATTGCTTTTAAATACAATTATTCACCGCTGGCACAGAGTTTAAAGAGTACTCTGTGCCGCCGTCAACAACAGGTAGTCGACTACTCACTTTAATGTAATTTTTTATGCATCTCTATAATTATGTTTATTTTTATGTAAGTAATATTTATATAAATAAAAAGAATGGACACAATTTATGATGCTTCTCCTTCCGTATTGAATAGGAAACGTGATAGTCGACATTTCTGCAATGTAATAGTTGCTATGAAGATACCATTTGTATATACATATGCATACATATGTATGTATGTATGTATATACTTACGAATTCGGTTAATTAAATTTATAGAACAAGTCGGTTTTACTGACTTTGCTCAAAAAAAAAAAAAATCATCAAATAGGTCTTTTAGAGGAGATAAAAGCCATAAACAATTTTTTGGCGGCCACGTCTATTTTCGAGGGGGCGGGCCCTCAAAGTTGAAAATATATTAGCCTACATATCGGGAACTGTTGGGTCTATGATAATTTGTAATACATCAAATTAAAAGTATTAAAACACCTTTCCAACGGTATATACCACGATTACAAAGTATGGACCAACTATGGGTTAAACCTGAAAATAATATTTTTTGACCTGAATTTTTTTTGAATGTCTAAAAAATTTAAAAAAAATCTACATAAGTGTGATTTAACTAGCCAAGACATAAAGCTTTAATTTAAGGTATGATATGTGTCTATAGATACTAAATCACCGAATTATAAGATCTGAAAAATGGTGAAATGTCATAATCTTTCTTTAATATCTTCGGATCTACATTACCTACATGATCATGTTATACCTTAAAGCTTGAAGCTTGATTTCTTAAGTTTAAAATTTTGAGATTTATATATCTACTCATATAGACCTTTTTCCAGAATTTTTAACATTTTTTAAAAAAATATAGGATCAAAAAATAATTTTCCGAAATTGACCTATAGGTGGTTCATACAAATAGGTCATGTTATATATCGTTGGAAAGGTTATTTAAGTGCCTATCATATGATATATATATCGTAAAGAAATGTAGTTTTCAAGATATATCTAAATATATTATAATCTTTGAAGCACACCGCCCACTCGAAAATAGGCCTGGCCGGCAAAAAAAAATTTATTTTAACTAGAAATTAAAACTATGAGTGATAAAATTTTGGAAGTGATTTGAAAAAAGGCACTAAAACCGACTTAAGACAAATTTCTTGTAAACATTTTTACTTCTTTACTCATTATTTTTTAAGTTTTATACAAAAAACAAAAACTCGTATCTGTTCAAATATTTTGCAAACAAGCATTCAAGTGTCACTTTATTAAATGGTTAATGTTGGGTAGAGAACACAATAAAAATATCAAAACATACAAGTGACTTATAACCAGCTAACAAGCTATTATGCATTTATGAATTAAATTTTTTCGTATTTTGCCTCTCATTGCCTTATTACACTGTTATAATGTATTTATGAATTAGACCGTTAGCATTTTGTTTCTTGAAAATGCATTGAAATTTTTAAAAATTATGCTAAATGCTTTTTAGCACAATTTGTTTGATAAAAAAAAATTTATTTCTCCAAAAATTTTAATCTATTAAAACAAGTCAACAATTTGTTATGAACAAAATTAGAAAAAACTATAATTTATATTAGTAACATTTGAAATAAAAATTGTATTGTTATTTTGAAAAAATTTAGCACTTATTTTTTCTTCTGTAGAATATTTTAGCACTTAGTTTTTCAAGTTTTAGCATATTTTGAAATTCCCTTTCTGGCAACACTGACCCAGAGCCTTGAAGATATATATTTTGTCATTTCTCTCGCTATTGCAGAATTCCGCTTACATTTTTTACAGCCTGTTTATAGAACGCGACTCGCTGATAAAAACCGCTGAAATGTTAGCGGTTTTGTTATTTTGGGTCACAGAACACGACTGTTGACAAGTTTGTTAAAAAAACGTAACTGTTGTCAATTTATTTGGTATATACAAGACGGTTAGAGTCGCCGAAGTGTCAAAATTGGACGAATATAGAATAGTGTTCGAGCGTTAAATTTAATTACAATTTCATTGAAAAAGGTAAACACAAAATGGATATTTCAACAAAAAAAGTAAGTACACATTGATATCATAAATGTTTTTTTTAGTTTATTTCGATTTGTTAAATTTTCAGCATTAAAATAACTACAACAATGCAGTTTAGGCAATTGGTGGATTGCATGGAGGAATTTCCACACTTGGCCATAGGAGCTCCTCAGTTTGGTAGCAGTAAATCTACTATGGAATGTATTCGTTAAATTAAATTAAAATTTAAATTTTGTTTTACTTTTTTGTTTGTTTATGTTTATTTGATATTTTTCATAAAAGTAGGGTTGCCATCTTAATATTTAATATTTAATATTAAATTTTGTATGAAGAAATATAAACAAAAAATATTTTTTAACACGTTGGCAATAGTAGGGTTTCAAACAACTTTGACATATGCGCGAATTAACGTAAGTGGCACGACAAAATCGTCTCGCGTTCTATAAACGCTTTTTATTTCTCACTCGTCCACCGGTCGTCGATTCGCGAGTTGGGCGAGTCGCGTTCTATAAACAGGCTGTTAGCATTTCTAAAATAAAACTTTTATGAGTGTAGTTGAAATATTTTCATTGTTTTTGTTTTTTTTTTTTTTTTATAATTAAAAAAAAACTTTACAAAATATTTACTCACAAAACACGTGAGTGGTTTGCCACGACGTTGAACATTAATAACGCCTACCCTTCTATACAAAAAAACACACAATTTAAACTAAAACTACACTCTACATTCGATACTAAACTAAATAAAACAAATGTTAACGAGTGTGAGTACAAGTTTAAGAATTTGTTTATCGACACACAACGCCAAAATATCTATGTTGAAAAAAATGCAAAAAAGTGCATAGAAAAAAATAGTTTAATAACAAAAAATGTGAAGCGTGCTTGAAAAGCATTAAAAATTTGCCAACAACAAAAAACTACATAAAACATATAAACTTAAACAAACTTCCTCTGCACAGAACCCTTGTATTCTACAAAAAAAAAATAAACAACCCTCTTAGAGAAAAAGTTTACATATTGTATTTACTGTGTCTTTTTTTAACAATATAATAAATAAATGAAAAAATATGAAAGCCAGTAAGTGTAATCAAAAAAAAAATACACTAATTTAATTATTTGTATTTTTAATGTTCGTATGTGTTTTTCAAGTGTCCAAAAGTGTTGTAGGTGCGCACCTTAAACACTGGCAGACATTCAAATTGCATAAAATTGCAAAGTATGTCTTTTTTTTGCCACATTTTATGCATTCCACTGAATTTGTTTTAACTTTATTTTTTGCCCAAAAAAACCAGAATTGCATTTCAGCCAATTGATTGAAAAGCAAATAAAACAAAAATTTAATTAAAAGTATGACACACATTCAGCTCTAGTTGGGTCGAATTAAAAATGCCGGTTTTTTAATTTGATTTGACAGGGAAATGTGGTTGAGGAAGAGAAGAGCTTATAGCGGAAGTGAAGTGAGTTTCATTTATAACCATGATTTTGGCATAACTAATTTAAATGAATAAGAAAAAAGATAATCCTCACAGTGATTCTGGTTGGTTAGCCATGGCTTCCTCGAAAAAAACTGCCATGACTACCTGCCACGTAAGTCAATAACGGCTTTGGCTAAATGTAATATGTCGTCATATGGTACCTGGATTCTCTGAGATGTTTTATATGTCTGTCACCAAAGTAACATTTCTAACTAACTGACACATTTTTGGAAATCTGGTATATACATTTCGATTGCTGATTAACAATTAAAAGAATGCATTGTTCATATAAAAACCGGCAACATTACAGAAGCATTTATAAAAATTAGTACCGACACTTTGGATTTTTTTTAACAAAAGCAATGATCAAAATATGAAAAAATAACATTAACAAGTAAGAGTGCTATATTCGGCTATGCCGAATCTTATATACCCTTCACCCTTGTTGTGGATGCATAATTCTATTATATACATACATACATATACATATATATTATATTGTTACGTTTTTACCTTTTAAAAACGGTGGTTTATTTCCTTTAAATAAACCGGATTCTTTTTAATTGCAAAATAAAAATGTACATACTGTCTTTTTACACACTTATGTATATTACGGTTTAAGAACACACTTGTAGCTTTCGAACACTTTGATGTTTACACAACAATGACTCACAATAAACTGATTCATTTGGTTGGCCGTGTTAGTCTATTTATACATCAATCATAATTTCTAGAAGGTTCGAAACTAAGATACTAGAATGTTTGTGACTGCAAGTCTAGAATGTTTGTGTCTAGAATATTCAGCCAAAGTCGTTAAAACTCAATTTTACCATATTGCTATGTTTATAACAGTTTATAACAATAATGTTTATAAATCAAAACTACTACAAATGCTAAACAAGTTGTATGTCGATAAACACGACATCTGTTGATGAAGTTGTTCGTAACAATATTAAACTTTGTTTGATAGTTTTTTTGCTGAAATTTTTAGAGGATGTCTCGAAATTTTGCTCATATCTCCGTTATTTATGGACGGATTTTGCTGATTTTAAATAGCAAACTTCTCGAAAGCATGTCTGGCAGAATTATTGAAGATTTGGATCCCGTAGATATCTGGGGACTTCAGAAAATTGATTTCAACAGACAGACAGACGGACTTGGCTTAATAAACTCCGCTATCTATAAGGATCCAGAATATATATACTTTATGGGGTCGGGAAATTATATTGTGGAAATTACAAACGGAATGACAAACTTATATATACCCTTCTCATGAAAGTGAAGGGTATAATAAGACATTGTCGGGTTCATAAATGCAAAGAAAAACAAAAGCTTTGCAAAAACTACTGTAAATAATGATATAAAACGCACAATAAATTAGATACCAAAAACCCCAAAGAAAATGATTTTGCCTTTTTGAAACGTTAACGTCGCTTCTGTATACTCTGTGGTTATTCTCGGAAGTGGAGCTTGTATGGGAGTTTTGGGCAACTTTCACAAAAGATAATAGTATAATCTGATATGGATGTTTATGTTGGTTAATGAATTTTCGGAAATAGTCCTCGTAAGGGAACTATGACCTATTACGGGCCGATCATCATCAAATTCTATACGACGATTTATATTTACATATCGCACCCTAAATACAAAAGGGCCACAACTCAAAATACAAAAATTTTCAGGAGAGACAGAAAAAGTTCATCGTGCACCAGCAACACACTTAACATAGACATAACTGTATTTTTCCAGTTAAAGAAGATAGCGATGTGAAAGAATTTTTTGCAGTAGTTAGAGATGTGTACTCTGAATTAATTTATGGAAAAAAGTCAGTTTATACTATGTTTCCACGACGACTTGAATCACCTGCTGCGCTCTCTGAATCATGTTTATGAATCATGCTGTTTACATGACCAAAAAACTTGATTCGATTTGACAGTTGTTTTTAATAAACAAACAGAATAAAAAAAAAACAGAATTTACAATTTATGGAAAATATTTTTTTTAATGGACAAAAAAACTGAGTGAAAATTAGTTAGCTGATTTGAAGAAAACATACATTCGTACGTATTTACTTTCTTTACTTCCAGCAACAAGAAAATAATTTGCTTTGTTTACAATAATATTAAATTTTTACAGCTAGTGCAGATAAACTTGCGATAAAAATTAGAGAAGAGTGCAATTTTTCGTGCTTCGCAAGTTGATTCAATATGAATCTACTTAATTCGCTCTTAAAATTTTGTATGGTGAAGCAAGTTGTTTCACTAATGATTGGGGTGTGAAGCATGAATAGAGAGCGAAGCATGTACCGTGGAAACGTAGTACATATTAGGAAAATTTTAAGTTGTGACCCTTTTGTATTTAGGGTGCGATATGTGAATTATTTGTGTGGAATTTCAACTTAATATTGATTTTTATAAGATATTTATGCGATTTAAGTGATTTCCGGAAATGGACTTTATATGGGGTCTACCGGCATATATGAACCAATCATCATAAAATTAAGTATGACGATTTTGATATATGTATTGACTATTTGTGTTGAATTCCAACTAGATAGTGATTTTTATAAGAGATTTATGTATATGCATTTAAGTAGTTTTTGAAAATGAACTTTATATGGTGGCTGTGGTCAAATGTTATCATCACCGCTCATCATGAAATTTGAGACCACAATTTTGAATGTATTTTTGGAAAATGTTTTTTGAATTTTAACTTGATGGTGGTTTTTATAAAAGATTTATGTGCATTTAAGTGATTTTCGGAAGGGGATTGTATATGGGGCTATATCAAAATATGGACCGATTGTTTTAAGTTTTCTCATTGCATGAAATTTATTTTGAATGGATACTGCTTTTCTATAGACATTTATGTATCATAAAGCCATATTCTGGGAAGACATTTTTATGAGGGCTATGAAAAGTGGTGGACCTATTCTTGCAGAAGAATAGGAAGACATATTTATGAGGGCTATGAAAAGTTGTCGACCTATTCTTACCATTCTCAGGACTTGTCCTTCTATAATAAAATTCAAGTGTGTAAAATTTCATGATATTATTTTTATGTTTGAATTATATTTGAAGAAAACGGACAGACATGGCTGGATCGTCTTAGAATCATACGAGGTCTGATAAAAAAATAACCGTTTTCTTTTCAAATTTCGTGAGTTACATATGTTCGATTTTTACATTTTTTTCTGGTATGTTGGCTGTTATATATGTTGGTAATATCAGCCATTTTAGATTGTCAGTTTGTTTTTGACAGATAAAAAGGTTGGTCGTGTTTTGGTGTGCTCTTCGATTTTTTACTATTCGAAAAAATGGAACAAAGAAACTGTATTTAAATTAAATGCGCAAGGACATTTGAAATGTTGACTGTGGCGTTTGGCGAGTCTACTATGAGCAGAACACAAGTTAAATTGTGGTATAACCGGTTTAAGGAACGCCAAGAAGATGTCAATGACGATGCTCGAACAATATAATAAAGAACAAATTAAAAGATCCCAGGATCTTACAAAGATACGGTAAATAAACCAACTAAATAGTGAGAATACCAGTATTACATAGAGCTCGCACACAGAATAAATGTTGTTAATAATAATCGCATCACTAAAAAAAATTCAAATCATTTGACATAAATCGCTTATCACTATTTATAAATCAAAACTAAGAATATTAAATTCTATGAAAAATTACAAACAAAACGAACAGTGTGTGTATTATTTATTACAATTTGATTTGTGTTGGATAATTTGCAAAAAGTGTTTACCAAATGCAATTAAATTAATATCAAAGTAATATTTTTTTATATGTATAACCAAAGTTAGATACAAAGCAAATACATAAGCGCAATTTTCAATCTTGTGCAAATGGTATTACATCATTGCATTTGCAAAAAGGTTGAGCATATTTTTGCTCTTGCTGTGTATTTTGTTAGTGTAGAGCAAAAACTGATAAACCTTTTTGCAAGTGCAATGATGCAATACCATTTGCACTAGATTGTGAATTGCGCTATAGACATCTAACGTTAAACTTTGATATTTTTGTGCAAGTATTTCAAAAGACACACTTGTGCGAAATTTAGTACATGCTAGTTTTTGTGTTCTAATTGAAAATTATTATTTTCATTTTGTATTGTAAATTATTTTGTTTAGCATTAAATCTAAAATCAATGACAAAAACCACATTTCAATTTTAGGCAATAAAAGTGCACAAGTCTCAAACATGTACTCATTTGTGCTGCCCACTGTACATTTTAAAAAAATTGCTTAAGAAATCTTACTTTAATGGCTTACGAGTTATTGTGCTTTCTTTTCAAATACATACCTGAAATGATAGAAAGAAAATTATGATGTTTATTAAAAGAAAGTATTTTTAGCTTAAATTTATAATCAAAATAGCAAAAACATAAATTTTAGTGAACTTCGAGGAACTTCAACAAGACATTAAAATGGGTATTGGTAGTACTAAGTGTTGCCCGTTTCAAGTTTTACATTTTAAAAAGGCAAGCAAAAAACTAAAATGTTCCTGATGATAAAGAATCATAAAACCTTTTGAACAATTGGCCCTGAATTTTTATTAAAGAACAAATACAAAAAAATATTCTTCAACAGCGTTCTTTAGAGAGGTTATTATTGCCTACTAATAAATATGTGTTTCTTAGTTTACCAAAAGCTGGACACAGCTAAAAGTCCCTTACCGTAAAAGGGTCATCTACAATACGTCCAATTAGGACTCATATCAGCCTTCCAAATACGAGTATGGTAAAGTTGCTCATCAACCTGTTCCGTGTTACACACATTTTTAAATATTATAAACAATAGAATTAGTAATATAACGAGTGGCCCAAAATAGACCTAGTGATGTTAAACACGTATAACTCTTTTAATAACGTTTTTTTTGAATGATTTATTTTTATATGTTAAATACATTTTATGGAAATTTAACGTGACTATGTGTGAAATATGACGTCAGACAAATGACCACCATTTTGCTCGAGATGCAGGCATTGACTGTTTTTAGCGCATTTTGCATTACACGACGTAATGTTTCTGGTGGTTAGGACCATATTAATAAAACAATAAGAAATTATTTACAAGTCATTGCTAACACTTATGGACCCTATCAGTGTACATCTGGATAGGAATAACATGGAAATTTAGACATTTTACATGTTGACATATGAATTCAATTTCGCTTAAAAATTGCGGAACCCTAAAAGCTAAATTAAGTAAAATTCATGATATTTTCGATCAACATAGTCGTCATTCTGAGACCGCTATTTAGTCTATAAAATCTTCTAAATATCCATAAGCTATTGTTGCATGCTGAACGTCTCACTGTTTGGTGCGGGTAATTAGGTAATTTTTGATAAAGTCGGCAGAAAAAGCGGTTACGGTGAATGGATCACGCTAACCAGAGATGTTAACAACTACATTTTAGCCTATTATTGATTATGTGACTGTCACTGGCATGCGGTTTCTTCAGGACGATGCCACATGTCACACAGCTACCGAAAAACTTAATCTATTACAAACCGAATTTCCCGATCTTGTTCGCTAAGATTTAACACCAACCACTGGATTATTTTTTGTGGGGTTTTGTCTATACAGAGCCAATCGAATTGATTACAGTCTTCAAAATCAAAATCCCTGACGTATTTAACGGATTAGGCCATTTTACCAAACTTTTAATAAAAGAATCGACATCTGTGTGCGTGTTTGTGGTGGACTTCTGTCTGATATCAGTTTTCAATAACAATTGTCAAAAGATAATATTTGCAATATAATAATTATTTGAGTAAGTTTCATATAAATTCTTTATAATTTTTTATTTTGAAAAAACAAAGTTTTCCCTGAGAAATCCTTTACGTTAATTCTTGGTACAAAACCTTTTTTGCTTAATAGACAACCTTGAATCGTAACTCCTTAAATTAGTGTCAATTAAAATCTATGAAAGTAGGGAGTTGTTTCAATTCTATTTTCATACCTAAGTATAATTTCACAATGACACAAGTTTTAGCATTTCTGGAAGGTCAGAAAAATCTTCAATTTCATATTATCTAAACGAGTTAATTGATGTTGTAGCATTGGATTACAAACCTGCAACAGCACACGGCCACGGTGTTAACAAAGATTATTCAATACCAATATGAAGGTAGAATCATTAACTGTGAATTTCAAAACATAAGCAGTTCTTAGGAAAAAAAAAAAAAGACAAATCATTCAATGCCCTCCAAGTAGTCACAAATATTTCAATCAATTGGTTTTAACACCGTAAGGCCTACAAAATAACAACAAAACAATTGTAAAATACCGATGTTGCTGTTTGCCACAGAAACAATTGAATTGAATTTTCTTTTATTTGTTGCCACACAAACTCATACACGTCTGCAACTGCAACTTGCAAATAATTTTTGTTAGCTCAAGTAACACTTGCCATGTTTTTTGCTCACAGCAAAGGCAGACAATTTGAGCATGAGTGCATTTCTAGTCCCATATACCAGCACTGCATGTCATGCATACCAAAATCAATAATACTCCAGTCCAGTACGTACAAGTATTTGGTGTACAAATGTTCACTAGTACCAACGTACCAGAAAAAAAAACAAAAAACAAACCTTGGGCAGATTTTTAAATTTCCATTTGCACAAAAATACTTTAAATGTCCAAGAAGAAGCAGAAACTGGAAATAAATAATAGAAACAAACGAGATGTTTGTTTAGCAAAATAGCTGCTGATAGCAGCATCAACTTATGCACGTAGCCTTCAGAGCCACTTTATCAATCCAATACAATACAACAGAAAAAGAAAATTAACTTGATTAGAAAATAAGATTGGGCCAGAGACAGCAAGAGAAAATTCCAAATGAATAAACTAGAATATATTGACGATAAAGTGTCGGCAAAAAATTTATCCTAATTATCACTCTAGGTTAAAACTAATTGCTATATAAAATATAGCCGAGCACTTTTACCAGCATATACGGACAAAATAAGTGGTTGGCCAGGAGAATATTTTAAAGTATTTTTTGAAGCAGTAGATTTTGTATTTTCGAAAAATGTACACTGTTTACAAATGTAATTACTAGTGATATGAAAATGGTGTAGCCTTTAACACAAGTTTCACAGACCTTTATATCTGCTTTGCAGCAGATGGATCATTAAGCCAATGGGTCATGTAAATTGCTAAATGGATTTGTTAAAACACTCCATGCTCCTTTATGTAGGAAATGATTGGCATCATTAGCACCACTGATTTCTAAATTATATTTCTTCAAGTGTTGGTCTTTAAATGACAGTTACTCCCTCCAAAACCCCTGTTTATGATACTTGTTTGAAACAAGCTTGTAGAATTCAACTTACTTTGCATTTGTATAAGAGGTCATACGATATCATGGGTTTGTGGTACAACTTAAACTTTTAACTATCAAATGGATCAAGTAAAGGATCCGATCTCTGTAGTCTAGTATAGAATGATTCTCATTCAAGTCGTTTATTGTGTTAAACTAATTTCTCTACAGGAGGTTCAACAATGCACATTAGTTTGAATATGCATAATTTTAGCATACCAGATACACTCAGTAACAGACAGGGCTTCCGGATGAATTTTGAAAAAAAATCGTCAAAATATTAGACAATATTTAAATTCTCCTACTTCTAACGATAAAGACCGCACTTTTCTTAGTTTTTCTGATTTAGTTTGTTCTTGTTGTTATTGTTCAAAAATTCAGGTGAAATGTGAAGCAGCTCTGCCTGCCCCACCAGAGTAATAACAGAAAAAGAAATGATTCCGAGAGGCAACATCACAATGAACAAACGTGAAAGGATACCAATAAGGTATATGAATACTAACAGCATAATCGGAATGTCTGAAAGGGAAACCTGACCAAAGGGTAAACAGAAGAAAATGAAGTTTTATATTTGGCTCTTTCTTTGAGAACTGCCTTTTTGTTTTCTCTATGTTACTATTTTGCTTTAAGGCCCAACCATAATGTGCATAAACTAGCTTAAGATAACTTAAGCAACTGTCCGAATACATGTAAAACGTATGTGACAAACCATAATGTACTTAATGAAACTTTTCGTCATGTTTCGTCAAATGTCATTTGCTTAAGCAAAGTGCCAAACTGAACGCACTTTCCGTACGGAATCATCTGTTTTTTGATTTCATTAAAAATAAATAAAAAAAAAAAAAAAATAGCATGCAAAATCAAGAAATAGATGATATTACTCATATCTTATCACTTTTTTTAATTTTTATTCAGCAATTAGCAGTTTTAACTGTTTGAAAATTTGCAATAAAATAAAACATAAAATAAACAAATACAGGGCTGTAATTGTTGGTACTTTTTCATTTAAAGTACTCGCAAAAACATAAAACACTGCACAAATATGCAACAAGGTTACATGCATCATGTAAGTACATTATGGCCACTTAAAAGTCTTCTTAAATTTACTTATGCATTTGACAGACTTTTCGTTCATTTTTGACAGTTGCTTAAGCTAGTTTATGCACATTATGGTTGGGCCTTTATTTTTCAGGCGCAATAAAATACATTTTTGGCACAGAGTATTGTTTGATACAATCATAACAAACTGCGTTTATATCATCCAACAACTACACAAACTCCACAATGCATACCACAAACTATAATAATTATTAAAATACAATTTAGTAACTTATTGAAATCACTAGCATACGAGGGCGGTTCGGTAACTTCTTAGCCTAGCACAGAAAGAGAATAGTTAGTTTTTAAAAATCATTTTTATTTTTCAATATAATCTTCAGAAACTTCAAAACACTTAGTCCAACGTTTATCTAGCAATTCTATACCATGATTAAAATAGTTTTCTTCAAGGCCTTCAAAATAGTGGTTTACAATTGGGTGCTTAAGCATTTTTGACCGCACAATATTTTTTGAGTGTCATCCTCTGTTAACCTGAAAAAATAACGTAGCATCCGCTAGACATGTGCACTTGTCGAAGTCACATCGACGACTGAATTGAAGAGTATAAAAATATGTCTTGGTAGTGGTATGCACAATCGTTCTATGAAATGGAAGCCCCTGTAGTATATGAAGGAATTGACAGATCGAAAATAAATTTAACATGTATTCATAGCACAGATAGAAGTTGCCGTAACAACTAACTTTTTTCTTTTTATACCGCGGTTTCTGTTCTAGTCTTAGAAATTTCCGATTCGCCCTCGTATAAACAAAATTTTGATTTAAATATTTTTACTTAAATTGTTTTGTTTATTTTGTTTTGTCCACAAATTTCTTGTTGTGCTTTGCTTTTTTACATTACCAACACACTACCACAAAACATTTTCGTTCTCTTTTTAAGAGAACTGCCTTATGAGCTGATTGTAGCGCTTTGGAATCTAAAAAATTGTCACCTCTGTATACTTTGTGAAGCTGGCTCAATGTAGCAGAATTTTATAATATTGACTTATAAGCAGACTGCTTTTAATGATGTTGGATATACCTAATTCATGATATTGATTACAATAATGTCTTTGGCCAAGATTGTGGGAATCATAAATAGAGTTTAAATGGATAACGAATACATATTACAAACACTCTAACTCTCGCAATGCACTCAAATAAATGAAGGAGTTCAATTCAAACATCATATAAGAAAACTTCCAGATTATTTAGGTTTTAGACGATTAGAGTGCCGTAGAAAACCCCTTAACAGACACACACAAGGGCAAATATCTTAAAACTAGAAATATTTGGAAATTCATGAGGCCTGAGAAGATAAGACACAGTTTTATTCCAAAAATAGTTATACAAAACATTGCAAGACGTCATTTTGTGTCATTTTTATGTATTTCTCGATGATATGTATGACATATATGTCATAATTTAATAATTTTTTGCAATTAAACTTACTTTTAGGTATGATCCAAATTTGTTTATTCATTTTGAAAATTTGTAATTTCAAATCCTAATGCAAGACCACCTTGAACTTTTAAAAAGATAACTTGAGGGTGTCTTTATTCCCAGAAGTAAACAATAAGAATACTCCTCCACAAAAAACAATCTGACTTGCCCACACTACTCATCAATATTCTCAACACCATTCTCCCAACTTAAACTTAAATGATGATGATGATGATATTCTCAACACCATTCTCCCAACTTAAACTTAAATGATTTTGTAAGAATTTTTTTTAAATACAAAATTTTTCTTAAACGATTTGCAAACATTCCTGGAAACAATTAACTATTTATATTCGTACGCACTTCAAATAATTGACCCGCCAGTATTGCGCGCACGTGCTGAATAATCCACTGAAATGTTTGCCTATTAACATTAACTCGTTTATTGTTCGCACTAGTTTAATAATATTTTCATACATGATAAACACAACAATGAGTAAGTAATTAAATTTATTTGTTTGTTTCTTTTGGCAACTCTTTTAAAAGCATTTAAACGACTCGTTAAACAACACTCGAACAAAGAAATTTTTTCGTTTAGGTTAAGAAACAAAATTTCACAAATAAAAAAAAGAGAAACAAATAAAGCATAAAATATTTTCTATTTTCTAATCAACAGCAAATAAAATAGAACTTACAGAACTGACAACATATGTACATACTATAAGTGGAAAGAAACGGACGGACCAGTAACCAGTGCTACAACTTAATCAAGCGAATAAAACAACACAATCGGAAATCGTTTTAACATGCACACGTAGTGTAATACTGTCGTACAGTGGGTATCGAAAGTTTTGAAGTTCTGGTACATGAAAAAATGTTTAAAGATTATATATTAATTTTCTAGTTTATCCTTCACTACGTATCCTTGATTCCGTTTGTAGTTTCTACAGTATTTGGTAACGCGGAGTTACGAGTTAGTTTTCAATACTCTTTCTATACAATTTATTATGTGTTATAATTCCCAAATAGTTTATGTGATTTTTAATATAAAAGTCGTAAGAAACTATGAATAGGACAAGCAAGCATTGAAGTAACGATCCCGTGTAGCAACGCATAACCCGAAACCAGAAGTTTAAATTTATATTAAATTCTTGTCAGTGATGCCAACTTAGCTATTTTGGGGCTAGATTTAGCTCTTTTTAATGACTCCTAACACGTAATATTTTCCGTTAGCTCTTTTTAAAAAACAGAGCTAACAGGGGGTCTTTTCAAACATGATATTGGCACGTTTAACACTTTTTGCATCTATCAGTAAATACTGCCGTTTTTACCCTCTTATTTTGTCTTTGATTCATTATAAATATAATATTTGTTTTAAGAAGGCTTGTGATGATTCTCATATAAATGAATCAGATAAATATATAATTAAACAGAATTTAATACAGTTCGTAAAAAGTCTCATTTATGAAATTAGGGCAAAACTTCCAACACATTTTAAGTTGTTACAAAAAATATCGGCATTTAGCGTAAAAAAATTTTTTTTTTCAAGTCAGAAAATACTTTAAATGTAATAAAAGAATTCGAATATGATGTTAAAGAAATTGAAGAACTAAAAAATTCTTTAAAAAATTTAAGATTATACCAGTGGAAAAATTACATTAACAGTATTTGGACTAATCTATTAATTGCTCTTATTGGCAATTATTGAGAAACCTTTACCAATGCTAAACATGTCACTCTATGGAGCTCTGTGTGAGTGATTGGTCCATTATTTTGCAAAATTCGGCTGCAAATGAAGTTACCGTAAATGGATTACGCTATCGAAAGATGTCAGTAACTAAATTTTGACCTATAATTGACCATATGGATATCACAGGCTTGTGTTTTCAACAGTAACGTGCCGCCTCCAAAACAATGAATTTATAGCAAACTAGATATACTAATTGTCTAATTTCACAAAAATCAGTTCCTACTTGGCCGCCCGATCATGCGATTTAACACTGCTGGATTATTTTTTGTAGAGCTATATTAAAGATAGAGTCCAGACAGAGCCGAATCTAAATATAAAATGCTTTACATAGACCCGCTATTTTGTCGAAATGCGATTGAAAATTTTGATCTTTTCGATGTTTTTTTGTTTTTTGTAAATTCTTTGTTTTTATTATTTTTTGAAAAACAAATTTCTTGTTGAAAAATCTTGTAGTACTAAAACACAGCCGTACAGAATGAAAACTTTTTGTTGGTGCCTTATAGCGTGTTCAGATATGAAACTTAATTGAGTCAATATTCGTTTAATTGACAATATTATTTTAAGTGTTCAGGTATACGCAATTTTCAGCTTGCTCAATAATCATTTGACAGTTGGAAAACAATACAAAAAATACTCTAAATGGTTGTTGTGTTTCTATGTAAACAAACTTACCTTCACATTGACTTTTCAAAGATTTCTTTTGTTTTCTTTTGTTGACATTTGCCATTGTATACAATTTTGTTCACTAAACACAGTTGTGAACAGTGTTGCATTCGAAATCTTACTCAATATTATAACAATTTCGTACTTATTGCGCAATAATTAATTGAGATTTTATGTGGAATATTGAACTCAATAATGGCCTTAATTGCGATTAATGTGAACACGCTATTAGATTTCTTAGTCAGTTTGTATGCATCTAGTATTGGGCTTCAATTCTTATAGTCCAGTTTTTGGTATCAGTTAGCTAGTTTTCGAGTTATTAATTTTTTAAGACAACTACGTAGTTACGCGATTTATAGTAACGTAAATAATAAACGGTTCATTATATGCAGTAAGAATAAAAAACCGAAATTCGGCTACAATATTATCTTTATGCCGCCTTAACCGTAGAGCGACCCTTGGAACAAAAATGTTCCATTTGCATTTTATTTTTCTCATAAATTTTTAATAAGTGAATATTTTATTTAAATATTCTAGTAATTTGTGAATATATTGTTATTGATTGCTTTTCGGCATTTTTTTAAGAAAATTTATTTTCAAGTTTTCTTGCAATTTTAAAAATTCATAATTCGGTCCCATGGAACAAAAATGTCCCATATATTGTCACACATTTGTCGCTTGCAGTTTGTAGCAGAGAAAAAAACTCCAATAAATAAAGAAAGTATATGAATGAAAAAAACTATGTTCAGCTTGACAGAGAGTTGCTGCACACCTACTTTGGAGTGTTTATATTAGCGGGAGTTTATAAGTATGATTTGAAAGCTTTTGCATACAAAATATATTCCTAAGATTGTTTTCCTTTGACGATTAGGTCAAAGAATGAAAGTTTAAAAGATTTATTTGATGCTGACTATGGGCGACCAATATTTCGACCTATTATGTCGCAAAAGACCTTCAAGGATATTCACAAAACTCTTCGTTTTGATGATGTTATAAATTGCCGCCAACATAAAAGTGACGACAAATTTGCGTCAATTAGAAATCTATGGGAACGTTGGACAGAACTTCTACCATTATACTATTATCCACATGCTTGCGGCACGGTGGATTAACAATTGTTCGGTTTCCATGGGCGTTGTAAATTTCGCCAATATATGCCTTCTAAGCCAGAGAAATACGGCATAAATTTTTGGCTCATTGTATCAGCTGAAACATGCTACATTTGAAGAATTCAGCCATATCTAGAAAAATGCTTCAGCGGAATCACACAAACAAATCTATGATAGTGAGCTGTTTTAGATTTGACAGAAGGTCTCCAAGGCCATAATGTCACTATGGATAACTTTTTTTTCTTTGCAAAGCCTAGGTCAAAAGCTGCTAGAAAAAAATATAACTATGGTAGGAACTTTGCGCAAAAACAAGAGAAGTATTCCGCTAAAGCTACTAATAAGCAAAAATGTTCCTCTTTACCAATCCACGTTCGCTTTCACTAAAGATACGACACTTGTGTCTTACATAAGCCATAAGAATAAATGTACCATAGTAATGAGTACTATGCATAATATGTCAGTTATCGGCACTGATAATAAGAAACTTCCGGAGATAATAACAACTCTACAAAAGGGGGCGTAGACACTGTCGGTAAAATGCTTAACTGTTACAGCTGTAAACGGAAAACAAACCGGTGGCCTATGGCGGCTCTGTCTAACATCATCAATATTTCCGCTTTGAATGCTTTTATTATTTTCAATGAAGTATCTCCAGATTGGCAGCCAAAGCAGGAGCATACCAAACGCAAATGCTTTTTGCACGATCTCGACATAACATTAGCTCAACCTCTTATAAGAGTTATATAATTTTATTTATTTTTTTCAGAACTATTTATTTTTTTACTTTTATTTTAAATTTAGTATTAACGTTGTTTGCTTGTACATACTTAGAAATAAATAAAATTATATAAAAGCACAGGTTTGCGGTAAAATATAAATATGGAACAAAAATGTTCCAAAGCATCGAATTCTTGAGTTTTTTTTGGGGTCGCTCTACGGTTAACATTATTTTGATTCATTGGAGTATTTTCGGAGATATCGCTCAACTTTGGATGGAAATTTTTTTTTATAAATTTTTTTATTTTTCAAAAATTCATAAAAAAAAAATAGAGAAGTTTCACAAAATGAATAAAAAAAAATCAAAACTATTGCATCCATATTACCAAGAAATATTGCATGTTATGCAGGATATCTGTTATTTTAGAGATAATAACTCTATTTTTTATGAATTTTTCAAACAAAAACATTTGTTTAAATAATATTTTTTCGTCTATATCTCCAAAACTACTGAGTGGAGTATATTTTATTATTTTAGGGCAGCATGGAGATAATATTGTAGCTAAATTTTGACTTTTTTCTTTTCACTGAAGTAGTTTTCACTGTACTTCAGTTATGTTACTTAATACCGTATAACTACGTAATTTAAAAAAATATGTATCTCGAAGCTAGAGCTGATCCAAAAAAAAAGGTGAGTTCGAGGAATTGGAGCCCTATATAAGATGTACAAAAATTTACTAAAATTCTTTAGGCACCATTTTTTGTGTTGGGCTGTGGAATTGTTCCATCGTTGAATAGATTCACAATTACCCATATCGTGAATAAAAATTCCACATGAAATTTGTTCCCTTTTCAGATTTTTTCCTATTAAAATTCAATGTTAAAAAAATAAAAGGGAACAAATTTCATGATTGGGGTGAATGAAAATGTATACAAGAAAATATATGGATTTATTTTAAATGTAATTTACAGCAACTCATAAATCCTTAACTTTAATTTTACTTTTGTCAAGCACTGTAGCAGTAAAACTACATGCAACATAAATTTGTTTATGCACTAAAACAAAAATAAAGAAAATACTAAAAATATCTATGGACTGTATGTATTTGAAACAAAACTATTTAGAACATCAGATACGAATCATCGAGCATGTTGGTGGAAAAGTTTATGTTACGATGTTGCCATTACAAAAAGGTGTGGTGGGCTCTGCAATGGTTCAAATGGCTGGCAATAGCGGTGGTGGTTGTAATAGTTAGTCTGAAAGAGATAGAGGAATTAACTAACGTCTATCGATTGTCTATAAATAATAGAGTTAATAACTTTTTTCCTACTCTAACTCTTTTCGAATTTAAGTTACAATGTCATTTTTAGTGCTTGTACCCTAAACATTTCTAATCAGTCTCCTTAAATTGTTGTATGTAGTACAAGTAAATTATTAGATTGGGTGGTTTTTTTCCAACATGAGTCATATTTTTTTTTTATTCAGCAATACACTTGGTGTTGGTTCTTAGTTCTTTTTTATCTCACTCTACGCAATGAAAACGTTGCCAAACATAATTTTAGTTTATTTTGTATTTTTTTGTTTTTGGCAATGTTGTAGCAAAAACTGAACAGAACTGAAACCTATTCATAAAACAATGTTAATTTTAATGTTTTTTATTGCTTTTTATAGTTTATCTCTTCTTTGGTTGTTGTTGTTGTTGTTATTGTGGCTTTAAGTTGTATTCTCTTTTAGTATTTTGTTTAAGTATGATGAAGTTGTTTTTATTTTTATATTTTTTTGATTAGTTTGTTTTATAAAATAAATCTCTTTTATTTTATTTTAGTTGCTGTTTTTGTGTAAAAATTATACAATTTAAAGTATTGTAGTTCATTGAACTTGTTGTAGCATTTTGTTTACGGTTGTGTTCGAAAATGGGCATCATATCATCATGATGATAAATAATGATAATGATCATCATTATGATTACATTTTATAGTTTTACATTTTTTAGTTTGGGTTAGTTTTTTTTCAATTAAAAATTGAATAACTTTAATCATAATTTTATTACCTCATTTAGTTGTTGTTTTAATGTATTGTAGGCAAAAGCGTTCATGTATTGGGTAACCATTAGCGATGCCGTGATCCGTGATTTATACTTTATACTTTTTATGTTTAATTTCCAAAAGTTTGAGCAAATTAATTGACACTCTTTCACCATCACAGGTTTTTGGAATTTTTAATTCCTTGTTTAGCAACTCGAGCATGGTGTGCTAATGCTAGTTTTTGAATGCATCTTAAACCATTTCTCTTACATTTTATTAAAATAATAGAAGTATGTATTTCTACTTTGTATTAGGACCTTAAACCAAATGTAATATCAAAGAAAATATTACTAATAGCGCTTACATAATGTGGCAATAAATTCGTCTATAGTTTGTACACGAAAATAAGTGTATTTAATTTTAGAGAAGTGGACGAATAAAGGCAAATGTTCATCAGGTCATTATATTGACTATGATCCGGCCAATGATCCTCCATATAAGTCTTTTTAAGCGGAATATGACCTACGCCTAAGTAACTTAATTTTTGTTTTTTCGTTATCCAAAACAATTGTAATCGTAGGAATATGTCCAACTCATATTACGCCTAAGGACTCTATAATAAAATTCACAGAAACAGTCTCTGTTTAGTAATAAAAATGTTACAATAACGAATTACATGGACAAGCTTTAAAAAGACAGAGAGAACTGAGACATGATCCACATTATAAGTTTAGCTGAAAATTCAGTGTTCGGGCAACTGACTGTTTGAACTGCGAATAAGTATATACAAAATTAGCTTATGCCTACATACTCTAAAATTAAGATAACTCAAGTTACGATCCACTTGGCAAATATTTGCCTTAAAAGACGTAACCACTAAATAAAATAAATTTAAACTCGTTTATTTATTTAAAAAAAGTTCGTTTATTTACTACAAGACACATATTATTTTATTTAATGCTATTTGAACATGCAAAACTCTTGTAAGAGTAAACCACGTCAAACAAATTTGTGCTGAAACAAGTGGTTACGCTTTTTTGAGTAAATATTTGCCTGAAGTTGTTAGTACATTAAAAAAGTTCCGATTTGTTTCAATTTAAATAGAATTTTGGCTTTAGTTTCGCCTAGAAAACGACAGTTACTATCTGACCCTACCAACTAGGTTATTATAATTTATTTAAAAAACTTTTGGAGCCATTTTATAAAATAACAGAAAAACTATAATGGAAACCTTATCCTATCACTCAATTTCATGTACACAATGCTTATGTACTTTATCGTATCATTGTCAAGTTTATTTTTAAAGAGTTTAAAACACAACAAGTGAGAAAGTATAGTCGGTCAAGCTCGGCCATATAATACCTTACACCCAGTATATGTGGGAGATATAACCTATTGTGGACCGATCATCCAAAAATTTAGTGTCATGATGTCTGTGAATATAAATATTATACGTGTTAAACTTTATCTCGATATAAATACTTTTAAAAGATTTATGGAGGTTAAAGTGAATTACGGAGAGTGAATTATATGGGAGTTTCGACTAACTGTGGACCAATCATCATAAAATTGTACCGTATTATTTTTATACATATGCAATATATTTTCGTTCAATATTATTTGGATACCAACATTTTTGAGAGAGTTATGCTCTTTAAAGTGATTTTCGGAAGTGGGCCTTATATGGGAGTTTCGACTAATTATGGACCGATCATAATAAAATTGGACCGAATTATTTTTAGACATATGAAGAGAGTTATTCTCTTTAAAGTGATTTTCGGAAGTGGGCCTTATATGGGAGCTACGAGTAATTATGGACCGATCTGCAAAAAATACGTAGATGTGATTTGGCTTTATTTACCACTAATTTGTGATGAAATTTGTTTGGATACTTGCGTAATTCAAACATTTATGATCAGTAAACCCCAATTTCGAGAGAACATTTGTATGGGGGCCAGGTGAAATAATGGACCGATTTCCACCAGTGTCACGTACCAAATTTTATCGAAATATCTTCAAAATTGCGACCTGTACTCTGCCCACAAGTTTTACATGGTGGGTGTTGTACCAATATTTCTGGGCGTTACAAACATCAGCACAAATTCAATATACCCCCCCCCCTAGAAACTTCGCATAATACGCAGAGAAATACCCATTGTGCAAAAAAAAAAAAAAAAAAAAAAGCACAAAAATACATTCCACAAACAATCATAAATAATTTATCTTATCAGAAATATACAACAGCAACAACAATAAACATAAAAACGAAAACCACAACGCAACGGTCACTACCATGACTAAATACACAATTGAATAATAAAACAACCACCCGAAATATATTTGCAAAAAAAAAAAATAACTTTAATTTTAACTTTTTGCGTGAAAAAAGTTTGTCGATTTTCGAAAAAATAGTACGAATTTAAATTTTTTCTACGGCTACTCGTATCAATCAGCTCATGGTCAGTTTAGCGTAAAAATGACCCCCATCTATTTTGATGTGGAGTGAAAAAGTTTGATGTGAATCAAAATAAAAGCACGAGCCTACAACAGCAACTACATACTATCACTGCAACGTAGAAATATAAAAATACAATCGAATTTACAAGTACAAGTGCTCTGCTCTGGGTATTGAGAAATCGCCAAAACGCAAAAAATATAATCGCATAATCGTTGAAGAATTGAACGGTAGCGGAGTGAGTGAGTGAGAGTGCGAGTGAATGTGAATGTGTAACAACAATGCGGCGTAATTATTTTATATATTTTTTTTTTGTTATTTATCTAGACTTTGTTGTTGCCTTTTGTGCTCCTAACGCTGCTGCCATTTGCTATTTAATTTTAAAATAAACAAATAGTTTAAAGTACTTTTTTGTGCTGATTATTTATAAGAAAATACGATTTCGTAATACAACTTGATGCTTTATTCGTTTGTTTTGGTGTACCCTACTTTAAGGCGGCTTGGTTAAAGTTGCTGTAAGTTTTCATTTCTGCCTATACGGCACTTTTCAAATTGAAACCTGATTCTAACCAGCAATAGAGTAAGAGACTTTCCAATGCGATTTAGGGGAAACTATAATAAGTTTTGCCTTATCTGTCATAATTGAAAGTTAAAAATTGAAAGTTGAAAATTTAAAAAAAGAGCTAGAGTTATTAGTTCCCAATAGGTCCTAAAAGGTCCTAATTGTCACAACAAATAGTTCTAATCAACGCTGCCTGACAACATGTCAAAAAAATAAGTGATCCAGTACGTTTTAAAATGAAATTTCGGTTATCTAACAATCGACCCAATTGAACAATCTTTCGTTGTTCAGTTCACACTAATGCGCTCAATTTCAGAAGTGAGGTCCTAATATTCGCTTGTAGATACCACTGAAAGGCATATGGGCGGCTTCACTTTTCGCACAATAAATATATAAAAACCGTTTGCTATTATCCATTTTCAACTTCCTTAATTAACAAAATCGCTTCAGTAATTTTGCAGCAAATAACCGTAAAGTCCAACTAGCATATACTATTATCTGGAATCATCAACGTACACCTTGCAGTAGGGTAGTCTCAATTAAATTGTATACAAAATTGAATACAGGGGCCAAATTACCGCATTCGATATCGAGTAAAATTTATCGTAATTTTCTTATTTAAGATTATGATATTCGATATCGAGCAAGAAATTTAGTACATTTTATCATAATTTCGATATCGAAATCATTTTTCGATACGATAGCTCATTCGATCACGAATGCGGTAATTTGGCCCCTGATATCGCCTTCGTTGCTAAAAAAAAAAAGGGTTGTAGATAAAGAACTAACACATTAATATGTGTGTGACGAAGGATTCTTATATTGACTTTAGACATAATTTTTCAGTTAGTCACCAAAAAATTAACGATATGTATAAGAAATTGGTTTATCGTGAGGTATCGTCCGTAAGGACATGACAACAAGATGTCCTTCCCTTCGGATGAACGAACATCCCACCCTCGCATTGTATGACTTCCGAGGAACATACAATTTGTACATCTCGCAAGACACAAGCACTTTGCTACAATGCTTATCTCTGTAGTTCATAACTTAGTAAAATGAGATAATTATCAAAATGAACAGAGTCACCCTAGTTGCACAGCATCCGCAGAATAAACCGTTGACTTCGTCCGATAGTGGGCCATCGGCTAGTCATGCCGCAGACTTTGTTCCCTTCAATACGTTTCTTAAGCACCAAGCCAAACAGCAGCTTTACTTTGTTGTCCGTAATTTGCGACTAAAACAAACATTAACCACATAACCAGCGATCTACTTCCCGCGTACCTTTGGGTACAAACAACTGCCACTTCGAGCTCCCCGAAGGGGTGGAGTCCCTTAAACAATAAATTGGAATAAGTCCCAGGGACACTGATTCCCGTAGCTCCAAAAAAAAACTCTGGTCAGCTGCCAACTTAAATAAACTATCAGTTTTAGGCTCCGTGCAGCCTGAGGTATCGGTATTTTCTCATATCCCCTGGATTCCAATAACATCAAGGTGAGGTGAAGATCTCCATTGCTGCTTTACAGTGACAATAAGTTACCTTTCACTGCAATTCTGAGGTTTTCATCAGCGATTAGTTTACAGTAATACAGCTTGAACATGTAGAAAACATGCTGTTTAAATACATGCAGTATATGTCGGGAATCAAACACTGTTTTTAAGGGCTCTGCTGCAGGATAAGAAAGCGAATGTTTATTCATTTCCCCGAAAAATAAAGACCTATTTTGTATTGAAAACTCCAATAATTGAAAGTGAGATATGTTGCACTGATTCGTCGGAGAGAACTAGGTATGTGCAGGATCTATTTGATTCATCCCGTAACGTCAAACATAGACACATTATAAGAACCTTTCCTTTGTAGAATTTAAAGTATTGAGATTATAATTAACATTTTCGTAGTAACGATTGTGAATTCCTTAGAAAATTTGTGTCGAGAATGATTTATTATGACTTATTCAATATTCATTGAGTGCCGCAACCAGCCCTACGCTTTGCCATTCATTCCAATAGTGTGCCGGACTATCCGTCAGAGGGTTGCGGGTTCTATTCCCGCCAAAGACTCTAAAAAAGCTTTACAGTTTATGTTTGTTAATTATAAAAACAAAATTATCATAGGGTGTTTCATTGTCGAGTAATACCGGTTTAAATAATAAGCATTGCACTACATAATAGTTGTTTCAGTTTCATTTCATTTGCCTTCTTTATTTTTGTTTTGTTTTATCGAACAATTAATTGCTATTAAGTAATTAGAAGATAAAGTAGTAGTAGAATACGAGTTGTTCAATATATATGTACCATACATATGTATGAACGTCTGAGTTTAGTGTAAATAGTGCAGTGCACTTGTCGGTAGTTTAAGAGCAAGCCAGTGAGTGAGTATTTTGTATTTTATTGTAAGCAGGTGATTGTGTTTGTAGTTTAAAAACAATTTTACAAAATGTTATTTTTTGTTTTTGTTGGTTTTAGTTTTTGCTTCTTTCAAATTGATTTTGAGCTGTTTAATTTGATTAATTGTTTAATAATTCACGTGCGACATTGATTATGATTAGTTTCAGTTTACACTTACAATCCATTGAACAAAGTACTGGATGTTTGCTTTAGTGTTTAGTTTTATATTTTCTTTGCATTCGTTCAATGTTTAAGGAAATATAACAACAATTATTATTTACTTTAAATTTAATTCAATGTCGATAGATTTTTTTACAAAAAAAAGAAGCTTGAACGAATTCAACAAGAAAAGGTAATTAATAATTAATTAGTTTATAATGAACTTGATCTTGGATTGAGTACTTATTACACGCTAACATTAATAGTGGGCGAAACAAATGGTTGGTCATGAGGGATGTGTTGTCAGCGATTTCTTATTTGATATAATGTAGCTGTATTTTCTAACTTAGCTAAGCTTGTGCCATTCCTAGGCTTTTAAATGCTTCAAATTCCTTCTAATGCTTCTCGCACTTCTGAAACTAAGGCATTATAGGAGGGAATCATGATTTTTTTAGTTTTCTTTTTAATGAGTCTTTATTTGAGAAATTCACAATTAATATTAAGATTTTACCCGAAAATATATAATGTTGCCATTTTCACTGAAATATTCAACAGAAGGTGTTCATGATTAAGATTATCTGACTAGGTCTAATGATAGCTACCCATTCTCTTGCATTGCATCCGGAGCAGTTGTGACAGTTGTGACTGGGATGGGATCTTCGTTGGCCATATCATCCTCAAAGTCGTTTAACAATTTTTGAGAGAAGTATGTGGCGATATTTACTTTTCAATGCGTGAATGACGCCTTGGTCCATAGGTTGTAAAACTGAGCTAGTATTTGGAGGCATAAATACTGATTTAATGCACTCTAAGTCCTTTGTATCTGGATGAGCTGGGCAGTTGTCTACCAGTAGTAAAATTTTTCGATTCGCACGTCGTAAATTATTGTCCCATTGTCTTAATTCATTGTTGAAAATTTCGGATGTCATCCAAGCCCTTTTATTAGATTTGTAATTTTTTTATGTTTTTGGAACACCTGGGATTTTTTGATTTTCCTATTACTAAAAGTTTTCGTTTCTCTGTGCCCGTCATATTTGCTACTACGAGCGCTGTTAATCGTTCCTTTGATAGTTTTCCACCTGTACAGGAGTCAGTTTATAAGATAAACCAGTTTCATCGCCATTGAATATGTTTAAAAATTTTTCGTATGTCTGGCCACTTATTTTGCAACCAATCATTGACCACATCCACATTCCACTTCAGCCGCCTCTCCAACGATTTTTCCGCTACTGATGTTGTGGTGGCTTCTTTTAAATCGAACAATCCAACTTTCGCTGCACTTAAATTTCAAATTACTGTCTCTTTTCTGAGTAAACCATGTTCGAGTTCTATGAAACAAGGTGTTTTAACCTTTTTTATGTTTGAGAAGTTTTGTTCAAAATTAGTTAGGACCAAGTTCTTATTTTTCCAAATTGTAGCAATTGTTGACTTGCTGAGGCCCAATTCTTGGCATATTTGCTTTTGTTTTACACCTTGTTGTTGCTCTGTTGACTGTAACATTATCAATGTTAAAAATTGTGATTTTTGTCTGTGCTAGTTAAATTCGAGTTTATCTTAACACACATATCAAACTAACTCTTATTCATTGTAATGCAATGTTTCGTAAAGTTTTGAAAGTAAATTATGCACATTCAAATAAATATAAATTTAGAGCATAAATCCTTTTAACTGAACGCATTATTAATACCTGATAATGCTCCAAGTCAACCTGAAGAATAATTACAAAAAACTGGAACTGTAGTTTTTGTACATTTAGATTCCAATTGATACTACAATATCAAATGTACGATGAAGCACCAGTTACATTCTTAAGCTATTGTGGCTTCCTAGATCATTCCAAGATTTTTACAAAGGAATTACATTCTCCTAATAAGTCTGTGAAATATACTTGATCAGCAATCTCTATATGGCATTGGGATATCATAATGCCTGTGCAACTCCATAGATGGCGAAATTAGATGAACTTTTCCAGCTTTTGCCACCATAGCATATGAGCTTCAATGACAGTATCCTACTGTAGGTTGATAGGCATAACGTTACCCTATGGCCTTTTTAAAAGTGTAGGACATCTGCACTCTTTATTTACACAACTTTAAGATTAGTTTCCATCAGTAATATACTCTTTTTAGGCCAGTCTAATGTAGCGTCTAGTAATACCTACGTCCTATTAAAAGTTGGTACGAAGTTCATCATCATTATTTTCGTGGTGCAGGGTCGCATGTCATATTCGCAATTTTCACGGATATGGCAATAAAGTCTCATAAGGATGTTACGTCAGCCTTTTAATGAAAATCACTGGTTGCAAATAGAGCTTTGAGATCTCTTCGTGATTCCACAACGAACGTGTTTGGGACCCAATTTCAATGGAAAACTACGAAAATGTAGAAACCCTTTTTAGAAGAAGCTCGAATAGATAGATCACCACGTCCAAACGTTTCGGTTGGAATTGTAGATAACCGAGAAAATTATAATGTTGGAAATGAAAATTTAGATGCACTAAGTGATGATGTGAGCACCACTGCGAATACGAAAATGGCAAGAAATATGAAGAGAGAGAGAGATGTTTTACCGATCTAGATATTCAAGCGATACCAAAAACCAGAGGTGGACAAATATATACTATGATGATTATATTTGTGTTGGTTAAGCAAGAGAAAGCTTCATGTATTAAGAGAGAAAATCACAAACAGTTAAAAAAAAGTTTCGTGGCGAGACCTTCCTTATACAAGTGCTAATCAGCCAACACAAGGCATACAGAGGTGTCACGAGACGGAAGATAATCAAGTTTCACGTTTATCTCTCTCTTTCAGAACTGCCTTTTGTTGATATTTGTTTGCAGCATGTAACATTAAACGATACACTTTAACAAACAAAATAATTTTAGTATCAAAAACTTAGATATCTGATTTTGGCTTTTTGAAACGTCAAAAATGTTCCCTCTGTATACATTGTGCTAGTAACTAATTTAGGTTTGATCGCTGAGATCACAACAAAGCAAGCAACAAATGTTAATTTTAATGTTTACGTAGCGTAAGCAGAATTTTGTGGACAGGTGTTGTAAACGGCACAATAATACAACAACAAGAAGAACACAAGAGATAGATCCAAATACTTAGAAACACCTACAAGAATCACCCGCTAAATAAATACCCGTAAAATAAATATTGAAAATACAAATTAATGGGAAATAATGAGTCACTAAAAAATTAAGGAGAAATTGTTAAATAACAAAGACAGAGAAAGAAAAGATCAAGTCATATGCCGAGGTTAAAAAAGAAATGACAAAGAAAATAAATCCCATGGATATGAGGGTGAAGATACCAGGAGGAATTAGGAGGACAAGAATTAGAGAGCTACTCGGCAATCTGGGAAAAGCGGTAGAGCTCATAAGAGATAATAGCAGAAAATCAAGGATATGGGAGAAGCGTATAATCTTGTTAACGCACAGACGGAGGTAACAAAAGTAGAGGAGCCAGCGACTTTCAAGATATTGAACTTTGGAATGTTATTTGGAAGAACCAAACAAGGGCGTATTAGGTGTAGACTGTAGACAGAACAACATAATGTATTAGATGCCTAGAGCATGACCACATTTCGAACCAATGCTCTAGCGCTGATTAAAACAAGTTATGCAGAATGTGATGTTATCTAGGACAAGATATTTAAGAACATAAAGGGCTAAATGAATGCTCTTCATTATATTTGAAGCGCGCAAACCATAGAAGAAACAAAGTAGCTCAATGACATGCGTTTCACTTGGATTTTGACTACAACAGCCTATATATGTATCAGAGAACAGAAAGAGACCATTCACATTTGCTAACCATTCGCAAATTCATTGATTTTGCATTGATTTTACTCGACAATAATAAAAATGTGCATTGCTGTTTCTTTACTCATTCCTTATTACTGTTTGCTATTTTACATTCCCTTTTTGTTATTCGGTTATACATCAAGCAACGAAATAATTCAATGCCACATGAAAAAACTAAAAACATTGACACCATTCGTCCAGTATTCGTTGCTTTCAGTGAATGAAAAGATAAAGAAAGAGCAAAAACAATACCAAACCTAATGAGAAAATAAATATTTTTTTGTTGTTGCTTTATGTGCGATTTGTTGACAGTAAACTAGTAAAGTTTGATATTTTTTGTTAGTATGTACAACTTATACAATTAGCATTGAAACCATTCATACCAATCGTTAACCATTCGTACCAATCGTTAAGTATTCGTTGCTTTTGGGAGTATACGTTTACATTTGTACAAGACATGCAATGCAAGCATCATTTTTCGTTACACTCCGTTTTGTGAATAATGGCATGTATTGCTTTACGGAATTGATTTATGTTGTCAACATGAGGTTCGTTTTTTGTGATTGTATTCAAAATCTAAAATTAACCAATCAATCCGTTCTCTGATATGTATGTCTAAAAAAAAGATTAGCTTAAAACACGTCCTCTGTAATTAACAAGTCACCTCTTTACAATGATTGAAGTGTTTTGGAGATAGTCCTCCAAACAGTCCTTAAAACAGTTTTTTTTACTTAATTGTTAAGGCTATTGTGGTGAAAATATTATTTCTATATAAAACCGACTTCAAGACAACCTTTTTTTTATACATTAAACTACTAATTTATATATTTCGACTGCTTTTGGGTAAAAATTTCACTTGCCTTCTTCAAAAATGACTCGTTTGTGTTCCTTTAAATATATTATGTCTACAATTTATTGCCAAAATTAAGAGTCACAAACTTTTCAGACGCCTTAATATTGCAGACATTTTAAAATTTATTTACTTAAAATTACCAGACAGATTTAAATTTATTGAATACATTTTATTATTATTATTATTGTATAGAAATATGCAGTTAAACAATATTTTGTTGTTTCTTATTACCCCAATACGAGTAATTTCCAAAGCACCAGGAAAAAAAGGAGACAAGAAAAAAAAATAGTGCAATTCAGCTGTAGCAACAGAAAAGTTAAGCACCAAACAAATGGAATTCATGTTTATCCTTGTCTGCGTATAGTTGTCGTGCAATAATAATTTTTTCACTGGTTTCTTTTTATGTTTTGTTGCAAGTCTTGAAGGCAATACGCAGCACTTAGAAGGAAAAAACAGACAGATAGACCGAAAGACAGACAAACCAAAACGAATGAATGAAAATATAAACACACGAATACGAGGATTTAATCCACAAGATATAGATACGGCAATTTTTCTACTCATTGTTGTTATTATTATTGTGTTTGTTGCTAAATGTAGAGTAAATAGCTAGATAGATTGTTGTATGGATAAACCTGCAACTAAGCAACAACAAACACTGCAGCAATTGCAGTAGATGAGGCAGTGGCAATACCAGCTATCGGCAGCAACATTCTTGAGTTACTTGAACTGGTTTTACAGCTGAGAGGGTTCATTTTCTATTCATTGTCTTTGCCTCCTTTATGGCCACAATTTTGCACATTGTTTCTTAGTATTTTTTTTTTTTTGTTGATGTTTGAATTTTTGCTGCCATTTTCAAATGATGCAAGTGTTTATATTTATAGTAGTGGTAATAGCAGTGCGCTTGCAAACCCTAAGGCTGTTTTGTGAAATGAAGGCTGTAGATATTTGTTTGGTTGGTTACTGCATAGATCTGCTAAGAAAAACACTTGTGTTTTATGACCCCATTTGACTTAAAGGTGTAAAGTTGTTACTTCAGTTGGCAGTGGTAGTTGCTAGTAGTAGGTGGCGAGTAGTATAAAAATGTAGCAAAAAAAATTATGATTTTCTTTGTTTAGTTTATTACACAGATTGTATGTAGCTCTCAAATTAAGGAAATTCTCTAAGCTACTCTTAGGCATTACTTTAATCATAGTCTTGGGTGGCCCAATTCTCAGCCAGTCAAACGCCCATACACTTAGTTTAAATTGCTGTCATAAAGTCTTTGAGTTTTAAATTTTTCCATTACACCGTTTCCACTTGGATTTCAGAAATTTAATATTAAATTTTAAAAGAAAGTTTTTGAAATCTTAAAGAACATTTCTTGTAAGACGCATAACTGTTATAGAGCTAATCTGTATAGTGAAAATGTCTAAGATGCATCGCTATGAAATTTTGAATGCTACAATTTATTACCTATCTCTTCCTATAGACTCCCAAAGTATTGAAATCTACACAAGCGACACGTGGACTAATAATAGACGTATACTAATAGTAGAATAATTTAGATGACTGTCACTACAGAATAAAAACAAAACAACAAAAATTAGTCATAAGCATTCAGATAAAAAAAGAAAGACAAGATCCAGATTGAAATGATTAATAGAACCGGTCGTATTCAGGTGTTCAATAAAGTTTACCGATACCTCAAATACATTGAGAGAAAATTAAAAACTGTTTAATTCTTTACGTGGTCTCGATAGCTGTGAGTGCCCCGATAGACTAGCCGATAGAGTGCCGGACTATCAGTCAGAGGGTTGCGGGTTCGATTCCCGCCCAAGACTCTGGATGTTTTCTGCAGATAAGCCAAAAGCTTCGCAGTTTGTGTTTGTTATTTATTATAAAAAAAAAAATAATTGGAGAGAGGAAGTGCAAACTTGCTAATCACCTAATAACCCATTACACTGTCATTAGGCTCAAAATGTTTTTTAATGTTCTCTCATTATAGCGCATTTCACATTGTGTTCGGCCAACATTTTCCTGGCAACCTTACAAGTCTATTGCCAGCCTTGTGAAGATTTCACTGTAAATAGTACTAAGCGACACTGTATCCGAGTTATGTAAAGCAGATACAGTTGTGACGGGCTCATCTGCCTGCTCGTAAGGGTATCTATGCACAGTTACTCAAACTAGCTCTTCCTGACTATCGCTTGGTATACAATGGCCATCTTAGAACCATTTTCGCATCATATTCTGGTGTCCATTTATCAATCGTGGAAGTCTAAAGATTTGTAGCTTGGTTTTTATGATAAACTGTATCGCTAGTTATGCCCCCTTTGCTGAAGTCATATTATGATCGAGTTAGTGATCATAATATCGTTAATCAAATCCAGAAAAATTCCTATAACTATAAATATCTCTTCGCCCCTCAAGCATCAAGTAAAATTCCATTATTTTCTAATTCAAAAAGAAACAAATTAACAACAATCAATCATAATAAAGGAGAGATCACCCAACCAAGGTAATACATATTGCGTAAAGCGATAGACTAGTTAATATGTAAAATGTAATAATTCATTCATGCGGCATGCCGCAATACTGTCTGTGTAGAGATGTTACCGAAGCAACGGAATAAATAATTTCAAATTATGCATCCGCACAAAACATTTCTTTCCGCAATCGCGGAACGGAATGAATAATTCTACCCATTAAGTTTGTTTCACTCATGCCTGAAGAATTCGCAGTCAATTTTTTCAAGACTATTTCTCTTAATTTGAGCATGAATTCTATGTAGCTGCTACTAGATTACCAAGACTGTTTGTAACGTTATTTTTAACATGCAGCGTGTTTATTATTATTTCTATTAATGGAGACTTCTATTAAACGTGAGTGTGTTTTAAAAAGATCTGGCTGATCATTGTAGAAATAGAACTTTCGAGTGGCTCCGCTAGATAATGCTAGAAAAAGGCGCCAAATTATAAATAGTGTCAGCAATAACAAGAACAAGAAGATATTTGGCGCTTTAATTTGTAATTGAAAAGATTCAGGTTTCAGGAAAATTAACTACCGTTTTTTTAAGTAAAACCGTAACAACTTTTTCATTCTTCATGAAACATTTGTTTGAGTGCAAAAGCAAGAAATAAGCGAAGACACAGTCTCACTGAATACTCAAGTGAGATTGAAAGCGGTATGTTCCATACTAGACCGCGAGTAGGTGTAAGAGCAGTAGCCATGAAATATACAGTACATACGAATTGAGTACATAAGTTGTTCGTTCACAAACCTAAAGCTTTGTATAGACGGTTGTCAGATCTTACAACGTTGTCCGAAAAATGTTCAGAAAATATCTAACCACTGTGTGAACTTAAAACTTTTGTCTTTCAACGTTGTAAGAAAAAGCATGGACAATTTACCTTTTGCTAACAATTTTTCAATGTCAGTACATTGCCAGATCTGACAACATTGTATGATCTAACAACCGTCTATACATAGCTTAAACCATATATTTCTACTGCCAACATTTAAGGAAAACCCAAATATTACCACCCTTCGGCTGCTTGCTTCCTAAGGTCATGGCAAAAAGTTAAATTAATTTTATGTGAATAATTAACATCTTTTAACAACAAATTGTTAATAAATATTAATTATTTGTTTGTTTGTATGTTTTAATAAATATTTTCTAATACTTCCTTACTCCCAAGTAAGTCATTGTAGTTTCCGCCTTCACCATACTTCAACATACATACTATGTACTTCACCAGTAGTAGAGCAGTATAGTATAGTGGAAGCAAGAGTGTAAGAGCTTCCTTTGTTTTATGTTTCGATTGCAAACAAAACTGAAATGCATTCATTGTATAAAGTTTGTGTCCCACCTTTTTTCAACTCTTTCTTCATTAGCAACAGCAACTACTAGTGTTCCATTGTTGGGTTGCTTAACAACATATTTAAAGTTGCTGTCATATTCCTGAAAATGTTTGTTGTTGTAGTTGTGAATATAATAAGGAATGTTGTCTTTGACTACTTGACTATGTATCTACGAGTATTAATAATGATGGCTTATGGTGGATGGTAAAATGTCGTTGTGTTCGTAGTTAGTTGGTCTTCCCTTGGTAACATTACCTTGCACTTGAGATCATGACAGCTGTTGTACACGATGATGATGCACATTTTGTTGTCTGGCAAGTTGTGTAAAAAATACAAGTAGACCAGGGGGGTTACTCTCTATTGCGAATCGAAAGCAAATGCGATGCGATAAGCATACAAATTACTCTCTATTCGTATCGCAATAGAGAGTAACCCCCAGTATAAACATTTTAATGTTTTCGTAAGTTTTTTCTTATACATTTTGTTTCGAGTACTAGCAGCACATATTAATGCATCTAGTAGTACCAGCTTCACCGGACTTTGATCTATAGATTGGTCCCTTTGTGATACCATAGTATCATGTTCCGATATTCTAATCACTTCAATCTTTTATTCCATTCTCCTAATAACCACCATGGATAGATACCATAGTTCGTTCTAGTACTCGAAAGTGCAAATCAAAGACTTGGAGTCATAGATCATTTGTGATACCTTCAAAGAATAACATACCGATCCTCCAGTCATTCCCATCAGCGAATCCATTCTCTTGATAATCACCATGGATATTATGTTTAGGCAGTGCAGTCTATGATAACACAGGGCAAAGACATGGACACGGACATTAATCGCTTTGTGATAACCTTAAATAAATACAAGTTCCACCGTTGCAGTCCTAGGCCTTGATAGTGCAACGAAAATATTGTGATTGGTTGGTTTCATGTTCCGGTCCTGCAGTCATTTCATTTCTTGAATGCTTTCTATTAGTAACCATCATGGATAGATCCATGGATAGTGCTCGATAACGCAGGGAAAATAAAAAAAATGTTCCACCGTTACCTCTCCGTCTTCATCATTACAACTTTTGCAGAATCCATTAGAAACAAGATTAAGTCTCCTCGCATTCGCATATAGTATAAACATTAGAATTTCCAAATGACTAAAAAATAAATTCCCTGCAAGCCAATAACTACTGCATCTTTCTTATTAGAAAGCAAACTAAAACTTTGTGTAACTAAACATTTATTCAGGTTTCATATATTTTCTACTAACTCAACTCATTCCTCTTCTATACGTCATACTCGTAGTCGTTGCTCAGCAAATGAAAAAGCAGGAATGAAAAATATAAATGCAAAAAAAAAAAACTTAAATGAACACCAAACAAGCAACAAACTATTGTTAAACATGTACTAGGACTGGTAGTCGTATTTGTACATCTACCATTACTAGTCTGGTTTAGAGATATTTCCATCTTTTCATATGCAATGTTTGGAAACACATGTTTCTTCATCTCGTTTTTTATGGGTATTTGGAGGCACACAAAAAAGAAAAAAAAGAAGCTTCCTCTTCCACTACAAACACGAGTATACGAATGAATGTTTGAATTCATTAGCATGTAAGTGCAACACAACAAACAGTAACAACAAAAGTACACAGCATGTAAAGTAGAAGTATACGAAAGATACGTATGCGAATTTTAATATTAAAACATCATCATCATGAACATCAACAACATCATCATCAGCTTCTCATCATCTTCCTCTGTATTGTTATTGTTTATGTTGATGATGTTTAATGTGTTTGGAAAATAGAAATTTTAATACTCGCACTCCCTCTTGATAAGCGTATATCCAATGAACGTATTTAGTATGTAATTTGTAGATACTTGATAAATACGTATGTAGGAGTACGTACGTATTGCATTGTTCTATTGAATTGTTTTCTAGGATGGAATTTTTCTATTATTATGTGTTATTTGTTTGAGTTAATATGTATATTTATTTTATTGATTTAACCCTTTGGGGGAGGGAGGAGGAAATTAGATGAAAAAAAGAACAGTTGGAGTTCCTAGCTTTCACTTCACGTTGTGTAATAAGCTTCAATGACTTTTTGTTTGAGTTACAAAAATCTTGCTTAATAATGACTGGATGGATTGAAGTATGCAAGCAGTCTGATTATTCAAAATAATTGTTACCGAAGGTTAGTTGTCTATTAAATTAATATTGGTTGTCTTTAAAATTGCAATTAGGTCGAGATGGCGACAATTTCTGACTAACTCACTGGCATACATTCCACTTTCTTTGTAGCAAGTGATGAGAAGATGTCGCAAAGTCTTCCCCTTCTCATTTTAATAATTTGGAAGTCAAAGATCCGTTTCTTCAAACGAATTCTTCTTGTTCTGTAGCGACATACAAGAAGCTTGATTTGGAAAGGAGGAGACTTATCGGCATCTTCTCATATCCAGAGCGCATAGCCGAAGCGAGAGAGATTTACCAAACTCTATTCTATTGTATTTAAATCTTTCACAAGCAATGCCGACGTCAACTTTTCGAAAACTTGCATTAGTAAAGAAGTCAGAAAACATAACTGCAGCAACATACATTTCAAAGCAATTCACAATTGTGAAATTATATTGTGAATTATCATTTGGAGAACAGAAAATTTATCTGTTTTTCCAATACCCGAACATATGCTTACAACGTAGCCAGCCGTCTATTAGCAGTAACTAAAGAAAGACCCGATCATTCGAATGCAGATTTGCTTCTTTAATTCGGATCGATCAATGAGAAGAAACAGAGTAATGTTACAGCCCATTCTATTGGAATTGAAAAAATAAGTTTTAGCATAGTTTAGAACATCGTTGAAAAAAATTGTGACTGATACAAGAGAAGTAATTCATATTAATTATCTTCGACTTTTTTTTAGCTTAAAAATGTATTTTCGCTACCACGGCTAACAGTGCATGGTTCCTAAAAATTTCCATTGGGTCCTCTGTATAAGATTAATACTATTTTTACTGGTCATTTAGGATGATGATTAACCAGCATTTTGCTTCATGTGAAGTCTGAGGTATATTGACATCGAGGAAGCATTGACAGGTGGACAATGCTTACTCCAATATGCGAAGGTAACAACTTTACTTAACTGATTCACTCGAATTCCCTAGTTTTTCAACCGTGTTTGCAGACATCTTACGATCTTTAACACCACTAAGTCCCAGCTAAACCACTGATCGCCCCTTAAAGGTTTAAAACTCATAAAAATGGCATAGTTGTTCTTTGAAATCATTTATGCTTAAATATGTGGGAATGTTTTAATAACATTTTATTTTCTTATTTTTTATAAATACATAATTACATTTGAGCTACTTAAAACACAACAAATCTTCTTTAATTAGTTTTTCTTTGTGTGTGTTGATTTGCTTGTTAAAAATTTGTAAAAATTTAAAATTATGTTGTAGTCAAGACATCTTTCATTCCAACTACCCAGCCAGCCAGCCAACCAATTATCCATCCATCTCGTTCGTTCTTCGCTTTATCAATGGAGAAGAAAACTACTGCAAACAAAAATGTGTTGGCATTGTTCCCGGCTTGTACGGTTTCTCTTATTGTTTGCTTCTAGTTCCGCAGCTAATAAATTTTTGACATTTTTGTTGGTGTATTTATATTTTTTTTTTTTTTTTTAATTTTTAATATGGAAATATCGTGCCATTTTATTTACAAGTGTTTTGCAGTTGATTTTGTTTATTCCTTTTTTTAAATTCTTTTCGAAGTAATAAAAAATGTAAAGAAAAAATGCTTTTTAGAAATGCTGCATCCAATGGCTTTGCATGTTTATGGCATATTCTTTTAAGAGTTTTAATTTTATTGCTGGCGAAAATCGATAAAAAGCGCAATCATTATGCCATAATGGGTATAATAATTTTGTGAATGGTCAGTAGATATTTTCGAAAGTGGCCAGATAAAGAGCAGAGTAATGCAATAATGAAAATAGCTGAACAAATAGTTGAACAAAGACATTTTAGTGTGGGAGGAGTGAGGAAGCTGACAAAGTAATGAAAAGTTGTAAGATGATAGTAAAAATTTTCGAAATATTAAGAGTGTTGTGAAAAATAAAAAAACAATATTGTAATTAAGAAACTACCAGTGTATTTGTTTAATTCCGTTGTTAAATAGATAATGTTATTCGAATATTGTACAGATGCATCATTGCCTTTTTTAACATTGTAATACTAGACAATTACGAATTAGATGTTATAGTTTTAAATTGATTTTAGAGAGTGCGAGTTAACAGTCAAGGATAAGTTTTCATTACTCTTTAGTTGAACAATACAAACTAGACATTTTAGTCTTCTTATGCATTCACTTGCCTTTAATGTTGCAACGTCTGTACAAAGAAATACTAAGCTAAATTATTGTATACAATTCATTGTAATTTGAGAATTTAACAGATAACACTTTTACCATAGTTATTAATCATTTTATTAAGTTCATATTAAAGACTGTGATGTAGTCAAAATCTATTAGTGCAAGATTATTTTCTGGGCTCTTTCTTTTCCTACCAGTTCTTAATGTGATTTGGCTTTATATTGCTTGTCTTCCAAAGGGAAATGGATCGCAGTGTAATTCGTCATATTAGTGTTTTACTGTAACTTTCCTACACTTTTGGACTGGCAAATTTTACTTAGTCCTGCACTCTTCAAAAGTTGAAACTCGCATTATTTCATTATTTGTAATTATGGACAATTGAGCGGATTGTTAGGTACATTACCGATTTGGTTTCTTCTACAGCATTCAATGTCTGGCTAGTTCAAATCAGTTTAACAGTTTTGTTGTGTGAGATCTTATAATAGAAAACAGGAATTTCTTGTAAAGGAAGCTTTTGCTGCTCTCCCATTAGAACAATAATTAAGATCTTGTAATGTGCTTCCGTGATATACAATGTTCTCAACTCTGGCCTAGATAGATTCTGAAAACCACAACATTCTCGACTTGTAAATTTATCAGACAGTGACTGATAATCGTAGCATAATTATTCAATAGTCTCTTCTAGAGAAATTTGCCTTAATGAGATGTAAGTTCAAGTTTACAGGAATCAGAGTATAGGACATAAAGTCAGCCAGCTCATGGGTCGTATTCTTTGAAATCCAGATAATACTGATATTGAACTATGTATCATCCATCTCGTTTAGAGATGTCCTAATTTTGCACAGAAACGATGATTGTATACATTAACAGCTCTTGGGTTTGTAAAATTTATCCGGAACTAAGCAGCAACTTAAATTAATAGTAAACTGTTTAGGCTTTCAATATTAAAAAAGTTTCCAATTTGTGTTATCGTTGTTTAGGTTTATTCCATATCCAGGTAAATCGACATGTTTAAATTTAATGGCTTACTCACGAAAACGCTCGAAATATCGATCCATTGTATTACCCTTAAACTATTTAAAAATCGGAAGGTCGATAGACGTATCTGAGAACATAAAAAGCCTGTGAGAACCAAACGAAGCTTTTGACAATATTGAGTAAATTCGTCAGTGACACATCTCTGAGACAATAGAGATTATGAAAGAGTTATGTACCAAAATATGTTAGTCTGCATATTCACATAGGTGTTTTACCAATTCATACTGTCGTCAAGACAACTTCTGAAAAATTTGTTTTGAGTTCCGAAATATGTTTTTAATGTATCCAATCATATGGTTACTAATAATAAGAATACTATTAAGAAGTTTAATCGAGTTCCCACCAAGAGAGTCCTGATAATTTCGAGAAATGGCCAGGTCATTCTTTAAAAGGTAATCGAAGACCACCTGAGTAAATAGTGTTCGTTACTGTAACCAACGAGATTTGAATATTTATTTACGCTACATTTTCATCATATCATCGGGTGCCCTAACTGGACATAGTGTTGGTAAAGCAAGACCAGGGAATAAATAGCAGTAAGATGACATTTTGACCTAATTACTTTAGAGTTGGGAATATGAATTGACACAATCCTGTCCAATAATATCTTTATGGTTGGCGGTTCTAGCGGCTGCATTGCTTGTGATATTTTTAAGTAATTTTCATCAAAATTGTTTAATCCTATCACACAACCTTTCAATATATATACATGTGTCAGATAAATCTCTCACTGTTTTTATCCAGAGAAAATAATTTGACAGTTTTCTCTCGATTTTATTTATTTTGTTTTCTTGCTACTTCCAGCAAATGTTTAATATAAACGTAGTATCAAATTTTAACTCCTATTTCAGACAGTTGAAAATGTTAAATTTTCTACAAATAATAACAACAACAACAAAATATTTATCTTAAATTTAAATAGGAAACACTCGTACTTGTACAACCCTTAGGGAATCAATGAAGTAAATAAAACTTAAAAAAAGGAACGTGAAGTAAAAGTTATACAAAAAAAAATACAAAAAAAAAAAAATACAAAAAAACGTTGACATAGACGCTGTCTGGTTGCATTTTTCTACTCGCACAGCCACACCAGCACCATGACTTTGAACGTAATGCGAAGAATAACTTTGAAATACATATCTACATATATACATACATATATGTATGTATATTGTAGTACAGGGAAACAAACTAACTACTTAATATTTTTTGAAAGTATACAGCAGCTCTAACAAGACTGAAGAAGAAAAATGGAAATGAATTTAAATTTCACTGCAACAAAATGTTTGCCACAACTGAGAGTAGACAAAGAATTACTTTTGTCGAAGAAATAGCATATTTCGTAAGAAGAAACTGTTAGATAGTGAAGTCTGGGAGAATCAGGAAGGCAGACATTGTATAGACTTGAGGAATTATTTATTCAGTTGTGTGTGGATTTTTTTTTTTTGTTTTTCTGCAAGCAAATCCATATTGACAGGTTTATAGTGAGTTGAACAGCAAAACCCAATGTCGTTAGAATATGTATGAAGTGCAATCAATATTGACTACTTTTCGTATGTGCAGTGTAACGTAGCACAGTGGCTCGCTTAATAATAATACAACTAAAAAACCAAGTGGTTTAGAAGAATAAGAGTATGTATTTATTTCTTTTAGATTTTTGCTTAGAAAATACATATTCATGTTATTTAAAGTTCTTTAAAAATCAATTGATCATAATCCTAAATAACAATAAAAACAAATAACTGCCTTCTCACAAATTGCACCACTGTGCCTCGTTGCGTTTTCTTCGGAAACCAAAATATAAATAAGACAATACATCTAACATTGTTATTCTATAGTGTTGACTTTTTATGGTCAATGTGCGTAAAAATCTCATTAGAATTACAAATTAAAGATTTAGATTTTTTCTCCTATTTTCTAACCAAAAATGGCATATGGAATTTTTTAGCGAGAATTAAGATTTACATTTGAATGCATTTTACAAGACCAGTTAAACTGATCTCAAGTAATTCAATACCATGTGGATATTTTTAAGAATTTACTTGTAATTTTATTTTATTTAATTTTTTACTGCAGTACATACATTGTTTAATTGTGTTATAACCTCCAACTTGCTATGGACAATGTCAAAGAACACAAAAAATAAAAAAGCAAAAACAATTCGCTGCTGGCTGTTAATAAACCTCATCCATCCACATGTTTTATGATGGTTGAACAAAGCAAAAACCGTAGTGGTGGCAAAAACAAATCTTCAACAATTGCTCAAAATGTCAACTGAAAACCCATGGAAAGAAATAGAAAGAGAACTTACGAAATATTGAGAAAGATAGCGAAAGAGTACTAACTAGTCAGAGATAGAGAGAAAATTTAATGCAATACTTGCAAAAGAAAATGGAAAACAATGTGCAACTATACAAGGGTTACCATACACTGAATGCAAATATTGGCGATTATTTATATGTGAGCTTAATTGATTAAATTGTGCAACGTCATTGGGCCTATACAAGGTTAAATTTGTTTGCACGTACACTTAGAGAAATTTAATATCTAATATTTGAATTTGGGTTTGTTTAGTTTTTGGAAAACCTTATGTTTCGCCATGTAGAACGGGTAGCAAAATTTGTATTTGCTGTTATTGCTGGTTAAACTAAATTATTTCAGAGGACTAATATTGGGAACATTTAGAAGATTAAAGTCTTCAGTATGTATCTTAATCATGGGTGCTATGATAACCTGATCATCTTTGGCTTAGCTTATACTATTTAAATGTCAGTCCAATCGTCCTCAATGTTGGATGCTTTATGTGCAAAATCAAAACAAACAAATTTATTATGACTTTATGTACATAGTTAGAAGTACGAAGCCAAAGCAGCGGATGATGCCAGCATTTCAAGGCAGACCATAGTTAATCTTTTAGTGGACCCAAATCCTCTTTCGCATCCAAAGACAGTTTGTCTCTGCAGCACACTGCGGACTTTATTACTTTATTAAAAGTCTATTAATCCTGGATGCATCAATTTCAAACAGTTTCTTGTATTATAATCCCATATGAAAAGCAGATAATACTGGCATCACTAAGGGAAATATAGTAAATATTTCTTTAGTCCCATATTCCATATATAATAAATAAATATTCGCTTCAGAACCAAATGACCGTATGTGAACTCTCTGTTATGTTATCTGAAGAACTTTGTTTGGATAACAGAGAAGATCGACAAAAGATCTTCTTTGGCATTCCAGAAGGGTATAGATTGTGGTTATTAAGTAGGCTAGTAAGTCACCCGTAGAGCGTCCTCTATGAAAGCCGTTCTGGCGATTGCTAAGTAAATTGTTGGACTCGAGATATTTCACAAGATGGTAATTTACAAAAGTTGAACGTTTCGTAGCTGGTCTTAAAACGTTACGAAGTTCGGAGAGCAAAAAGTAGGCGGAAATGGTGCAATGATCCGAATTACCAAGAGGTGCAAGAACATCTACCTCATACTTATTAGGGTGTGAGGTTAGAAAAAGGTCGAGGGTGTTGTTTTGGTGCCCATCAACGCATGGACTATGCGTTGGTTTATTCACTAGTTGCGTAAGGTGATTGTGCGCCGCGAATAACTCAACATATTGGCCTTCAGTAGTTGTATGGCTTGAATGGTGAAGCCAAGAGGAGTTGTGAACATTGAAATCACCAGCAACAACAATTTTACTGCTAGGACAACTCTCAAGAATCTTTGTTATGGAATCGGAAAGGGTATCGAAGCCAGATATGGTAGTATCTCTTGCCGCGTTTGGACTTCTATAAAGAAACCCGAATTGCAAATAGTGTGCCCTGATTTTGAACTTAATTCATAGACAGTTAAATTCTGTATCATACGTACATAATGATTGCTGGTACTGGTACACGACTTAATTGCGTATGTAGATGGCAATGCCCCGATGTAAATTAAAAAGCGATAGAAAGTGATAACCAGGTATATGAAAATCCTGTGGATTAGCATTCTCAGATACCTGGGTTTCACATAAGGCGAAAACATCCGGCCGATGAAGACAAAAAATTGCCCTGAAAAGGCTGTCACAGTTATTTCCATTACATTACCACCGCATTCATAAACTTATTACAAGGTAGTGTAAGTATAGCATCAACTTGAAGCTTTTAAATCATTACATAATAATAATATTACATTCACTAAATTAAATTTAATAATTGGCTGACCATGTAACTAAATTAAAATAAACGAAACCTAAAATTTCATCTGGAAAATAATAGAATTAACGTTCGAAAGTCGTTAAGAAAATATGAAATAGAGTAGGAAACTTGTGGTTTCTCCGAGATCATTTCTTATAAACTTGTAAGTTGAAATTCGCGATTAATGAAAATATTTGTAGAAAAGTTGATCATGTCAAAAACGATTGAATGTCAATATCCAAATTCACTGGAAGAAGAATGGAGAATTATATGGCTCTAAAAGAAGAATAATAGATAGAATATTACATATGTGTCCAGCGCATTGGACACAAATGAGTAACAACATTGAACAGCCGAGATATCCTCCCAATATTCTGCTTCAAATTCAAAGCGATTCTCTTAAATCTATGAAAGAAGTTATTTGAATAGATATCCAATGCAGTTTTCACTTTATAGTTCTTTATTAACTTTATTGGATTCATAGGCTCCGGTGAAAACTCTCAAATATCTAATTGTGTTGCTAAGTTACAATGGCAGTAGCAAACAATATTACTAAGGAAGCCACACTTTAAAGAACGTGGACGGTTTAAGAACATCTCGGATTATACGAGTTAAATAGTTGCACTTTCCCAAGTAGAACCAAGCTAATAACTTGAACAATTCTAAGTGGAAAACAAGTCTTACGGTACGGAGAAAATGTTGTTTGATTTCATCTCTTTACAGCAATGTACATATTGTGAAGTCATTTAGCAACTAGATTAAGATCCCGATTTTCGTTCACAACACCAAGTATTTTGATTACGATTACGATTTACAACACTTATCGGCTTAATCGTATGAATTATGTATGTTGTGTTGAAGTCAACACAACAACACAACATTTTAGTGATGTGAAAGATAATCAGGCCCTAAGAAACATTTGACTAGCACCTAGCTTTGTCCTAGTTTCTTTATATAACTTTGTGGTAAAGAGAGTCAGTCGTATTATTATTATTTTCAACTTTTCTTAGTCCAAGACTCTCGTTTTTATGAATTCCACCTCACAATATATTCATTGGCAGCTCCTAATCAAATAAAAAATTCCCAAACTACTTGAAACTCTCCACAGATCTTCATGTACAACACTGACATGATAAGGAATGAGTAAGTAAAGTTTATCTGATCTCTTACATTTTAGTTTTATGGATAACTTTTCAAGTTAATTATACGTTATCAGCATAAAACAGCAAACAAATTTAAAAAACGTTTCATTAAATTTGTTAAATGTTTTATCTCGAAACCACTATTTAAAGATTTTGATTAAAAAATCCATTAAAACATTTAAAAAAACATGAAAACACACAATAATAAAGAGAGACTAAAACAAGAGAAAAACAAAGAAAAGGGGAATCTCATTAAGAAAAAGGAAAGAAAGAAAGATAAAGACATTTGTATGTAAGTAAGTGCGGATAAGTGGAAATTAGCAAAACAAAAATAAAGAACATCATCATTCGTCAGTCCGTCAGACACACAAAAACAAATCTCACTGGCATATTCACCTGTAAAGAAAGAATAATCATCGTTTATGTACGTAACAACATACGAATATTATTCACCTGTCACTTTATTTTTTACAACGACAACGTAAGCAGAAAATGCGTTTTTTTTTTCGTTGTCGTTTTTGTTCTTGTTGTTTAGTATTTTGTTACGTTGTTTTGTGTTGTTGTATTGTTGTTTATGATGTGTATTGTTTTAGCTTTTTGTTTTCATTCTTGCTGACTGCGATTTCTTTTGTCAGTTGATTTCTTTTTTTTAATTTTTAAATGGTTTTATTCAGTCTTTATAATGATATTTGATCGGTTTAATGATTATGCTTTTGTTATTTCTGCTTTTATTTTTTTTTTTGTATTTTTTTTAACTTAGACCGAGAGAGAACATAAGGTAGAAAAGTACGGGTCTAAAACATTCAACGGAAATACGTTAAAAAGCTAAAAATGGATGAAATAATATTTTGCGATGAAGGAGAAAAAATGTAAAAAAAACAAGTTTTTGTATTTAATAAAAACATTGTTAATGACTAAGAAGAATATAACACATCCTTGAGGAGAAGCAGGAAGGAGAACGAACTTTCCTACGTGAAAACATTCATTCATTCATTCATTCAAGTTATGACGTAAATAAAACATGAGCATTTATTAACTCGAAATTAAAGTAAATTCCAGAAATATGTAAGTAATAACAATAATGGGTATTTCAGTGCAAACTTATTACTTAAGAAGTTTACTTAGTTAAGTATCCCTACAAATGGTTGTTCATTAAACCAGTATCCTATCCTACTGTCTATTCTTGATTGACTGATAAATATTTAAATATGGTTTTAACCAAATAAATGGAAGTCACTTAAACAGCGCTCATCAACTTTTAACTTAGCTAGATCCAACAGGAATCCTAAACATGAAAGACATTTTGGATCATTTTCTCCAGAGTCTTTCCATTTAACCTGGCTGTCTCCATTCTGGTGATGTCAGCTTAGGAAGAAGAATATTCACTACAAGTGATAGATCTCTTGTACAACAATTTTCTTCATAAACATAGTTGGAATATCCCAATGATTTAATTCTCCATCTTAAATTGAACTACAATGATGCCCTAAAGATACAACCTTAACCCTATATATGATAGATTCATAACGGATCAGTTCATCCCATTAAATTTACGCTTCAGATTTAAGTGGCAGATAGTGCTGCAATAGGCGGTAAGAAGAAATTTTGAAATGTTTTGTTATTTAGGGGAGAAGTAGACTGCCGAATGTATTCGTGACCATTTTTCCAAACTCCTGACATTCCTTTGTTAGAGATTAATCATACTAATTAGAAGCTCCGGTATCATTAGGATTTGCTAACATCATGTTCTCATGCAAAATACATCGGCAAGACAAATTGAATCCAGTTTAGTTAAATTTCTGCTGGTAAGAAGCGATTGCGAAAGTTGTATCAGTTTTGGACAGGGAAGACCAGAGAGATAATAAATATTCCGAGCTCGTGTTCTTTTCAAGTTTTACACAGATAAAACAATTTCGTTCTGACAACCACATTTTCTAGTTCCGACTGCGAAATTTTTGAAGGGGTAACAAACATTTGGATATGTCAGTTGTAATACACCTTTATGAACTAACTTTCTGTTGATAAAATCGATGTTCACAATCGCATTACTAAAGGTAGATTCACAAAAATGCAGATGTCATAACGAATCTGTACATTCTGTGTTGTATATCATGTCTAAAACTTGAACGTCTTCTTTAAAACAAAAGTCGTATCATTACGATTTGTTAGCATCAATATTCACAATTCGCTTGTGACAATTTGTTTGCTCCTGACTTGTACAAACATCAACTGAAACGGAAAATCGGCAAGTAAATGATTATTGTATCGCAGGAGCCCTTGCTGAGCTGATATTTAAATAGTCGATACACAGATTGCGGAGTCGTCCCGCCCTACATTGCTTCCTTTCCCGTATATCGCATATTCTTCAATCATATTAAATACCGCAAACAAAGCGATTTGAAAGTCCATTTGCGCCACAGTTTCCAGTATGAACGTTCCGTTATGTGCGAATTCGCTATCAATTATTGACCATATGTCGTGAAACACAGACTTAAGCCTCAGTTAGCCGACTATAATGGAATGTAACTGCAACAGTAAGAAACAGCTGATGGATATTGTTATGTGTAAAGTAATGGAAATGGTTATGGAGATGTAAAGTAACGCAACACCGTAATGTATGAATCTGTAAGAAATAGAATTTCCTTACATTTTTACGTCGTTACACTACATTCCGTTACAGTTTGACATTTCGTCAAATTCTCTTCTGTACTGTTGAGTGTTTGAGAGAGTTATTGAGGGGCATTTGTATTTTTGTGATGGCGGATAGAAATTCAGCAATTAATGTCTTTTTTTCAGGAGGTAAGGTGGAATGTTGTTATGAACCGCGTTACAATCTGATCTCGATGAGCAGCTTGTTCGGCTAATAGCAGCGCTCAGCTTGCTTTCACATGGCCCTAATCTTGTTTTCCCATCCCACGCAGACACGTAAGAGAAAGATTTTGTTTCGAAGAAAGAATTTGCCCGAAAAGGGGATAACTCTGTCCAAAACAAGATCTTAAAAGTTGCTATTGATTTAAAAGAGTCTTAGATGACGTTACTTTAGGTAATGTTGGAAAATCATTTGGAGAGATTCATGAGTAGATCTCTGGACATGTGTTTTGTGCCTTATTTACGTTGGCGTCATGCAGAGCGAGGTGGTTCGAGTGCGTCTTAATGGTCCCAAAGCTTTAATAAAGTTTTACAAATAGTGAAGTTTAGAGCTCGAAAATCATCTTATTTCCCTTTAGAAAGGTGATGCTTGTAACAGCAAGTATATTAGAGAAAATTCACAAGACAGTTTCCATTTCCGTCCTTGAAAAGTCAGTATATGTGAGATTACATCACCACATACAACAGAGTTTGCGACTTGTTCATCTCTTATTTGTATTCTAATCCTAAATGAACTTACTCTAAGCACTATTAAACAACATGAGAAGGAGTTAATTAAAACCTATAAATATTTAGATTATTAGTAAAAACTCGATTTAAAAAATCAGTTTAATTTTTAAAACCAACAATTTTTATTACAAATCATCTGAATTCCCTTAATAAAACCGTGATTCTTAACTATTGAACTATTATAAACTTAGCACGCATTACTTCCCTAAATTTCAAATGTATTAATTCCATGGTTAAAAGATGATTACAATCATTCCAACGCGTTTGATTAGTAAATTACGACTCAATAACATTTTCTTTCGACCTATTAACCCCAATGCAGGAAAATATATTTTTAAATCCTTTTTTGCTGCAGTCGATTTATTATTATATGCTTTGTGGGTTCAATGATCCGGTAACCCCATTGGTAATTAAAAAATAAAAAAGTTTTTCATAACATTTTCCAACACTTGTGAATAGAACCATTAAAATCTATTTTTTCCGAATGAAATTACACACACTAACACTTTTATAAATTTGTATTTGACACAGTTTTCGCCATGTGTGTGCGTGTGTAACTGTGTAAGCTTAAAAGTATAATGAACGTTCTCAATAAATCATGAAATAATAATAATAGTAAAGAATTATTGATTTCAGCACCCGCAATAATAACAACAACAAGAGAAACAACAAGAACGACATCACTAATATTATCAGCTATTACAAGGGTAGTTTAAAAACTTTATTTTTAATATTTTTTTAAAGTGTAGACTACAGGAAATCGATTCGCATGAATTAGTAGATTTTAATATCGTCATCGAATGTGAGCAGACATATTGTAAATTGGTGAGGTGAGGTTGATGCGCGTGCTATTGGTAGCAATGCGGGAAAGAGTCATTGAAAATTGGACCTTTCGAATGCTAAACCTATAACAGCAATTAAATAAATGAAATTAGCCTTAAAAAGCAAATGCCAGAGATTGTTCTTTCGGGCAGTAATAAAAATTCCGGCATCTAGTTTAATTTTAAATGTTTTATTAAAAATTACAAAGAGGTCTACTCTCTATTTTCTAGGGAAGATTCGACTGTGTGCGAATTATGTTTGCAAATGATGATGTGTGAAAGGGCGATCTCCCCTTCACTTCCTCTATCAATCTCCTGCATTATCACACAATCGGCTTAAATGTTTGCGAATCTAAAGACGATTACAGACCCATTGTTATTTAGATTTAACAAAATTCTAATTCATTTTGTGATCTTTTCTACGCGCCAGTTTTTTTGAATAAGAGTGAAATTCCTACAACAATGTACGAATTATCGAAATATTTCAAGGATAAATGCTTTTAAATGTAACTAGGAGTTCTATTCAATTTTCTCTCGGAGGTAGGTGATCTTCAGAAATCTTGTCAGTACAAAAAAGAGGTTTATTTATGTTTATTAAATCCATAAGTACAAATAAAGCTTATAATTGGCTAATATTTTGGCAAGAGGAAAACAAAAAACTAAATTTTAAAGCGATTAATTTGTATGTACATACATATACAGTTGTGTTCAAAAAAATTGGAGTTCCCTTAACAAATATCTAGTTTATTATTTTTTTATACTAAAAACACAAAATTTTACTTCACTTTTTTTTGTAACATTAAACACGATATTCTTAAGAAATTATTACATAATTCCAGAGGTGATTAAAGCAATAAAAATAAAAATATATGCATTTTTAACAAAAAATGATGTTAGTCCATTGTTCAAAATAATAAGAGTATTATACTTTTCATTAAAAAATGTTAACAAAATTAATTCAAAACAAGTGGAAAACGTTCAGAATGTTTAATATTTCGTAGAAAAACGTCGGTTCTTAATAACGGCGGCACATCACCGCGGCATGGAGTCGATGAGGTCCCTTCAACGGTTTACTGGGATTTTACTCCACGCATCCTGGACAGTGCGCCATAAAGCCTTAGCATTAGAAGGTTTCTTTTCGGAAACATATTTTTTTAAAATCCCCCCATAGGTTATCTATGGGGTTGAGGTCAGGAGTCTGGGCGGGCCATCGCATAACCTCAACCCCGTTGGCTAGAAACCACTCCTTCGCTTAATTACTGGTATGTTTCGGGTCATTGTCTTGTTGGTAGACCCATTTGAGAGGCATATTCCACTCTGCGTATGGTAGCATGGCATTATCTAAAATTTTGACGTACACCCGTTGGTCCATGATCCCTTTTACTTCATATAATGGACCAATACTTTTGTAAGAAAGACATCCCCAAATCATAACTTTTGCTACTCCATGTTTGATGGTCTATCTGTTGAATTGTGGGAGATATTCCGTATTGGGTGGACGTCGGACATAGAAACAGTTCCTCCAAATAGAACGATCTTACTTTCATCGGCCCACAATACGTTTCGCCATTTTTCTTTAGCCAAGTTTACATGATACTGGGCAAATTTTAAACGGGAGTCAGCCTGTTTTTTGTGAGTAAGGGTACCTTCCTGGGACTTTTGGCGAATAAATTATTTTTGACTAAACGTCTTCGAATAGTAACGGCGCTTACGCTTAGATTAAGATCCTTTTGGATCATTTTTGATGACGCAGAAGGATCAGCCGGATCAAAACGTACTATGTGACGGTCATCTACGGGCGTTGTTTTACGTTTTCGGCCTCGAGTTTCGCCTTCTTCCGTATACCGTAAAGCATTGGTTATCATCTGATCTGAGCACGACATTATTTTTTTATTTCCCGATAAGTTTTGCCTTCTTTTCTAAGATTTTTTATTAAATTTCGTTTCTCTTCGGTGCAATGCTTACCACGCCCCACTATTAAAAAAAACAAAAATTTTGCAAAGAAAATTAAAGAACTGTACCCATAGAGCTTATTTATACTTACTTTTTGAATTTATAGCTTAAATTCTAAAAGTTTAACAATTAAATTTCTAAGTTAATGCAAACACTCCTATTTTTATGATCAATGAACTTTGGAACCAAAAAAAGAAAATAAATTAAATGCAGGATAAATACTACAATTAGCTTGATTATTCCTTTTGTGTTTTACTTTCCATATTCCATACGAAGTACCGTTACAATATGGCTTATTTAAAAAGTTGCCAAATATCCAAAGATCAATTGAATAAATATATGATATGGTTACTCCTATTTTTTTGACCACAGCTGTATGTATGGGAACCATTATAGACTTGTCCAAATGGCCTGCAGAGCTTTGCTAGAACATATGCACTCTTGTTTAATCCAATGGTATTAAATCATATCATCTAGGGCACCACTACTGATCACCAAATCTAGAGAGTACACGACCGGGAAGTGTTTCTCTGGCTATATGTCATGTGGCACCGTCTTGTTAAAAGCTCATGTCGTCCACATTAATATCATCCAATGTAAGCAGATAAAAATTTATTATCGTGCCGCTGTATTAAGCACCAGTAACAGTCATTGCTTTACCAGCATTATTTTGAAATAAGTTATGAAGTGATGCCTCCTGATGCTTCTCAATCATCACATGTGGCAATATGGACGACTAACAAAGCTAATATGGTGAAAATTAAAACGTTCGTCCAATTTGGCATAAACCAGCAAAGTCTGAAAATCTGTTATCATCACTTACATAGTTAAAAAAGAACTTTATTAAATGTAAGCCTGCCGGATTACTCATATTTTAAAAGAACTTTTCAGATTAACCGCATGTATGTGTGTTTCAACAAATCTATTATTCGTCTAATTTAAAGACCACAGGGGGCGTATTTAGATTGAAAAGCGAAAACAAGCAGAACCAGCAAAAAGCAAAATAAACATAATAAAAAGTAGCAATAATAATAATGAAAAGAAAATAATAAACTATGCGGCCTTCAGAAGGAGAGCAATGTATAGAACACGCTGAACATACTGTAAAACTGTTTCGAAACAAACAAAAATTCAATAGATGATGACGAAAGCCAACCCTGAAAGTTTAGAAATGCAAAAACCAATCACCCCCTCGTCATCTTGTGCCTCTTAACATGACTATATTATCTCTTCACTAACAACAACACAACAGTGCCCCAAGCCAGATAAACAACAGCAGCAGCAATAACAACTAAATAAATATGACTCGCATAAAACTAAAAAAAAAACGAAAACAAAATAAAACTGAACTCAACTAAGCTAAAACTAAACAAAAACACAACAACTCAACAACAAAGAAAGTAAGTATAAATAGAAATAGAAACACCGGTGGATGATGGTGATGAAGATGTAGAAATATGTGCATATGTATTCTTAATAGAAATAAATAATTGAATACAGGCAACAAACACAGTTTGTAAACAAAACATTCAGTCTGTCTGCCGTATGTATTTTCTTAATATAGGAATTTTTCTATTTCGTTCCCTTTCAAATATGTCGAGAGGAGAGAGCGCACAATGCAACCCTGTTCAGTTCGCAGTAATTGAAAACTTTTTTTTTTTATTTCTTTTGAAAGTCAAGAGAAAAGCTGATTGTGTTAGAAAAGGTGGTTAAAATAGTTAAGTTTGGTTGTGTGTTTCTATTTTAACAATGTAGATTAATCTGCAAAATTTTGTTAAACTTAATGCACTAAAATAAAGAGACCTTTACAAACAAAAAAAATAAAGATAAGAAGCAAATCGGCTTAAATTTTTGAAATTTATTTTTTTAACATTTCGCCAATTAACAAGTTTTTTAGGCAAGTTTTTCTATTTAACTGCAGACAATTTATTTCTTTTTTATTTGAAAAAATTCTCTTGTTTTAATATAAATTTGGTGGGCGGAGAATTAATCCCTCAAATTGCCAGGTTATCTCACGATCGATTCAAGTAAGTCTCAAGTCGACCTATATTTTCATATAGGAAGCTGAAACACTTAAATCTTGTATTAAAAAAAATGTTTGTGACTAATGCACAACTTCGAAAAACAGTAACGCGATACAGTTAGACGACGCTAAGCATTAACCAATACAAGAGTGAGACGCAAATCTTTCGAATTCAGCGAAAAAAGGATGGCCTGATTGGCCTTAAGCGATAATGACAATGACACGGAAGTTCTTCCACCATCCAGAACTGAATTACGACTGAAAAATATCTCTTGACCAAATTTTTTTAATCGCCGCTGTGCCGCCAAAAAAATCCACTTAGCAAACAACTTTGAAATATCTTAGTTAGTTCTGAAGTTATTGGACATATTTATGATTAATTATGGCTTTCATACAAAAATTTAACAGACTTTTATCTACTGAAATGTTGTTCAAAAACTCGTTTTGTTTTTGCAGGGAGGATTTAATAAAATAAAAAAAATATAAACAAGATGAAAGTAGACACAGGAGTCGGAATCTTTGGTACGGAGTCTAGTGTCTTTTAAGCGGATATCCTTGCGGACTTTAAAGCCTCGGAATTGATAATGGCCAACATTAGAAGGAGTGTAAGGGTGACTATATATGGTGATAGTCAAGCTGCATATAAAGCTTTAAAAAGCCAAATAGTAGGGTCGAAAATTGTGCAGGGTACAGGCACGTTCAGAACAATTAGATGGCGAATGAACTTGTACGACAAGTCTGATTTTTGAGGAAAATGTCGATTATGAAATACCGCCGATCTATTATTTTTATAGACACCTTTTAATAGATACCTTCTAAATGTGACCATCAGATCTTGGAGTAACAGAATAGACAGTAGAGTGTCATGGACCGAAGTTGGATTTAACTGGTATCAAGTTACTGTCATGATTGAATAAAGTTAGCCTGAGGATTCTATCACTCCCGCTTTATGTAGGATGTCGGGAAAATAGAAACAATAGAAGACAGCTTGTGTCATTGATTTTCCAACAAGAACTTTGTTCTGCAACAGGGCCATATTGCAAAAACATGAAAGTTTTGACATTTTACTTGTTGACTTATCGTCAGTAGAAGCTTTGACAATTGCTACAGTGATTGAAATTTTGTTCGCATGTCTATGAATTTACTATATGTAAAAGCTATATTTCGTAAATTCGTGATATTTTGGATCAACATAATCGTACTTCTGAGACCGCTATTAAGAATTTGGTAGATAAAATTGCTTCGGGGGCGCTAAATGTGCCACTCACTGTATGATGGAATATTTTGTGTGGATGTGTGATTGGGTCATGCTTTTTTTAATTTGGTTCTAAATTCTGTTAAAATTATTGGATGACAATATCGAGAGATGTTAACAACTAAATGTTAGCCTATTATTGATGATATTCAAATTCACTGATGATATTCATTCACCTACATGTGGTTTCAACAGGACGAATTTAATGCAAACCAAAGGAAATCACGAAGAAAAATACATCACTGAATAAAGCAAAGCAAAATCCGGGTCTCTGACAATTTCTTTTTCTATGAGACTTTTCTCACAAAAACTAATTACCAGTCAAAGTTGAAATTAAGTAGGAACGAATTAAAAATGACTCAGTATGAGTCCCCATTTGCATTATAATGGTAATTAAGTTAGGAAAGTAAAAAATAATTTATAAATATTTCAAAACTTATTCCTGCAACTCTAATAATAGTAGCACCTATATTCTGAAAAAAATTTCAAAATTTTTTTTGATTTAAAAATTGCTGTTTGGAAATCAATTGTAAAATAATAATAAATTCATTGTTCAAGTCCTAAATTAAAATTTAGGTTTTAGAATTACTACTCCTTGCAGCAAAGTTTTTACATTTGTAAAAGGAATTCACTTAAAGTATGTTATTTTTTTAATTTTGAAAAAATTATTACGACAAACAAACATACAAATATTCTCTCGGAAGACTACTTAAACATCTCTTAGTAATATCGGTGTTAGAGTATACAATTTATTCGGTTGCTTAATTAAAGTGAATAATTCGAATAAAAGACATTATCTTGTTCGAATAATTCATTTGCATATTTAAAAACAATAAAATTACTTGACTAATTTAAATTTTGTGAAATGGTCGAAAAAAATTTTTTGTATCTTCAGTAAAAAAAACGAAATAACAATAATTATTTCAAGTCTTGCTTCTTGTCTTTGGCTCAAATCCGTTGTATCACTTCTTCTTAGTTGTATACGAGTATAGCAACTATTACAGTATATGTTGCGGGATTATGGGTTTGGGTGTACTTCAAGCTTTTTTCAGATATTTTTCTGCATATTTTTGGATCTCAGTTTTTACCAAATTGACGTTTAGGTCTTTATGAATATTCCAATTTTTTATATAAAGCGTTTTTCAATAGGGACACTACAAAAGTAGACCACTAGGGACAGCAAACGACGCCATATTTTATGTCGCTCTTTTGACATTTCTCTTCAGTAAACTTTGCCATTTCATGATGGAAAGATATACGAGCCAACGAGTCGAAATTATTAAAATTTACTACTCAAATTCGGAGTCAGTGGCCTCAATGTTAAGAGCGCTACGTCCAATTTTTTTTCTCTTCGTCTAATTCCAAGTCACTTTTAATAACAACATTTCAATATATACATTTTAAAATGGTATTCTTGCCCTATTTCAACATTATCGTCGTCAATCTTATATTTCAAACATATTCATCATCCCTTTGCAATAACTTTCAATATAATTTTCTTGTTTGCTTATAATTTGATTATAACCTCCAAATATTTAGCGTGATTAATAAGTACATAATTACCATTCTGAAAATATTTTAATAATTTGGTATGCTCGTAGTATGTGAAGACTACAATCTATGTTTGAAAAGCCATTCCAAAATCATTCAATCAGGGGTGTCATAGAATCCAATATTGTCAGAATTGGTTTTAAAACCGACAAGGAAAAAATGCTTTGGTGTTATAGGGCACTGCTACACATTCAATAAATATCGAGATATTTCTAGTATTGAATTTTTTCTAATCGGGAAGAAATTAATTTAAACAAATATGTTTAAATATATTTACACCTACATTCATTAATAATCTGTACTGCTGGTCCAATTTATTGGCGATTGTCCCGATCAGAAAGTTTTTTTTTTCGGGTCGCCATCATAATAATTTCATAATAATCCCGCTTATTTGCAAAATTTGTTGCTACAACATGTGACCGGTTTATTTTTTGGCAATTGCTCAACAACTTAAGCCACTTTTTATATAAACGAAAATTTGACTTTTTTCAAAATCACCAAGCTACGAACCACGTGACATTTTACAGCAAATTGTTGAAAATTGCATAATAAAAATAAATAACAGTTATAGGCAGTGCTGATATTCAGCCGGTTCGGACCGGTTCCCTCGAACCGGTTGTTAAAATTTTAAAAATTTTCCGTACCGGTTGTTGCATATTCACCCTTATCGTGGAAAAAAATTCCACATGAAATTTATTCCCTTTTATTTTTTAACATTGAATTTTAATAGGAAAAATGTGAAAAAGGAACAAATTGCATGTGAAATTTTTATTCACGATAGGGGTGATTATGTTTTTTGCTTTAACGGTTTTATATAATGTGTATTTATCAAGGTGATATAGTCTCGGCAACAAACACAATATTGTTCAGTTGTTCATTGTCCAAACGTCCAAACAAATGAATTTATTTTGGTCACACATTGGATTCTTGGATGATGATGTTTTCGATAGCGTGTTCTTCAATCTTTTGAGAAAAAATAAAACAATTTTTTTTTGACTTTTATTTTGCAAAATCAAAACTATTTTTTGTTAAAAACGTAACTTTTTTTATTAAACGAAAGTTTATATCATTTCCTTTAAGAGGCTTGTGGTCTGTTACTGGGATGCGACTTTAAAATTTTCGCTATCTTTATCAAAATTTGGCAAAAATATAATTTTTTTAAGCGAACCGGTTGTTAATTGTTTCGAATATCACCACTGGTTATAGGTACGTTTCTTCTTTGATTATCATAAAATGTTATTATAGTTTTGAAATACTAACAAAATATTAGTGCACAAATTCTTTTTTAAATTAACTGGCCCCAAAGTTTGGAATAAGAGATCATTAACCATGCGCTTAACAAATTTTACGCGTATAAAAAAACTGCTTGTATCTTTATAACAAATAGTAAACATCAAGTGTAATTATAATAATGCAACATAGTTTATTTTGGAATAAATTTCTCTGCAATTATTTGAAATGAAACAAAAATTTTTGTAAATATGTAGTTTAAAATTAATATATTTCGAAGTATTTGGTTCATATTCGGATCATCAAATCCTTGCAATAGACAATAAATAACAAAATAATCCTGAGTGTTTAAAAATAAACACCGTGATCGTTATCTACTTAATTTTGATCACTCGAATTCCAATCACAGATCAAATATAGCTATTTTACAATCAGAATTGCTACTCGTAGGTATACCTTAATACAGAATAAAAATCTTATTAGAAAGTTATCACTTACCTTTTCTATTTTTATTCCAAAATTTTAATAAATTTGATTTAGAAAAGTTGCAATTTCAATTGTTCGAAAGGAATTCGTAGCAGAAAATTGTTATTTTAAGCTCTAGTAAAATCCAATATTTTTTTACACATTCAATTATTTATGCGCTAATTAAGACTAAATTAGGGTTTTCTAAGAATTTATTTCATTAAATTTTCTTTCACTACTTTATTTTCTAATAGGTTTTATTGGCACCCTTATGATTTAATTAAACACAGGTTGCAAAAATACAAAAGAAAAGAAAAAAACTAAAAAAAACACAACAATTTTATTTATTTTTTTTATTTATTTTGTGGTTACTTGTGTGCACTTGTAGTTGTATTTGTTTATATTATATTTTCGGTAAATTTTTGTTATTTTGTTGTTTGCTTGAGTAGACGTCTCTCACGTCTACACTAATTTTCTGTTGTTTGCTTTGCGTTTTTTGTTTTTAGTTTGTTTTTAATGTAACATGAAAAACTTTAAAACACCGGGTTTTTATAGTTGTTGTTACTGTAGCTGGAAGTTGTTGCAAATCAAAACGAAAAATTAAGAAGCAAACAAGGCAAAAGTGGAGACTGTAACCAAAAGTGCCCTGCGAAAACGAATTAATGACAGTTGTCAGTTTCTTTTTTTTTAATTTTTCATGTGATAATAGCAGGTGTGTTTTGTTTAGTACATATGCGAACAAACACATCAACAACAACAGAATTTGCAAAAAGAATTTTCTTCCTTTTTTTCAAATGACGGCCAAGTTTACTTTTTAATTTACTATGTATACAGAAACAAAATTTATTGATACATAAAAATGAAACTTTTTTTTAAAACTGACAGACAACAAACATTAGCAAAAAATACACTTCTTTTTCACTTTGAAAAATATACACAATCACTCTGACACTGAGTGCAAAAACAAAATACAATGGAAATCAAATGGGAAAAAAGGTTTTAACGCCGGCAGCGCAGCTTCTTTTTGTATTTCATTTATTCTCTCTCACGCTTTTTTCTTTACTTTGCGACTTAATTTGTTTTACCAACAAAATACCAACCAACTTTTTTTTGATTCTTTTAATTTTCTTTAACTTTTTTTAATGTAAATTTTATTAATTTTCTTATTGCCAATTTGCGGCTTTTTTTAATTTGCATTGATTGCTTCGTTTAATGACTCTTTTTAATTTAATTATATATAATTAAATTGATATTATGCTTTTTTATGGGTAGTTGTTAGTATTTTTTATTTGATTTTTTTCTGCACTTTAATTTGCAGCCGCTTTTAATTAAACACTCTGTTGTAACGACACAACGCTCTCACGGAATCCACACGTCTTGCGAGTTTGACAGCTAAAAACGGACTAACAATTACAACAAAACGATAACATTAGATATCGTTTGGCTTGCCATATCACACAAAACTGTGCACAATGTGCTGCCAGTATGTTTATTTAAAATATAAAGTGAAAAAATCGCTTCTTTACTTAAAAAATATACAAGTTTATATTATGTACATGGTGTAAATAACAAGGTGAGTGCAGTAGCATAGCTGATTTACCTCGTTTATAAAGTACTTATGTCAAAAGTAATAGTTTGTCAAGTGTTTTTGACAATTCTTGTTAATTTTACACAAACAAAATGGCTGTTGTTTTCCGTATTGTGTTAGCAGAACTTCTTTCTGCGCAGGTAATCCTATTGGCTAATTCTTAATATTTAATTTAGGCTGTCAAAATTTAAAAAAAAAAATATAAAATAATAGTGGGAAAATTTAAATTTTTCGATAATTTTTTTGTTTTATACATTTATTTTTTACATTTCCTTTTTCTATTAATTCCTTAGATTCTTCGATTTCTTTTGAGTCCGTCATATCTGTTTGCAAATATTCAGTTGTCAGTAATAACTTACATATATCTATTTAACTTTATGAAAATGGCATCGCATAATGGAAGCGCTTAAACAATGAACGATTTTGATGACTTACTTAGACCACCTTGGCTTAGGTGATTAATCCATGAGTAGGTCATGCTCACTAGATGTATAATGCCAGGATATGTATTTTTTATTTTCGGAGCCGTCGTACTGCAGGTTTTCCAGCTCATTTTCTTTTAGTAGCACGTCTTCTTTGATGACAGGTTTAATATTCTTAAGTATAGTATGTTCAAAAATAAAAACCTTACCTAAAGCATTCTATGTGCATTTTCTTTGGCGAAACTGTACTAAGGTACAGATTTTCCACCAGCTAAAACAATTATATTAAGTCATTTTTAAAAACATTGATCATTTTGTCTTTTAGAACAATTTCTAACTTGATTTTTCAAAGAGGCAACACAAAATAAAAGCTAAAAAATATTGATTTTTAATGTTATTTTGCTTGCAGATGCCCACTGCACACTTCACAAAAATAAAAACAAATAAATGATTGCCAACTATCAGAAAAATGTATACATATATTTTTTATGAGAAAATCGAAAAACACTTGGCAATATATATGAACATACATACATGCAAGGTGAATTTAAATACTAGGTGATAGCGTAGCGCCAGCTGATTATTCATGGTGAATTTGAAAATGCCAAAAAGTTATATAAAAAAAAAACTTTTTGACAGTGACGAAAGTTTTTCATATAGAAAAATGCCTGTTGTTCTTGCCTTGTTGTAATTGTTGTAGCAATGCGGTCACCTGGTATTTAATTTCACCATGCATACATGTATTCAAAATGTTCTAATTTTATAAAATTGAGTGAAGTTTATAAACATGTCTGAAATCATGTATGTTTTTCGGCTTAAGTCTCGTTTATGTGCACCTCTCCGAACATGCTCAAAGTTTCAGCACTGAAAAATACTTCAATTCTGATTACAAAATAGATAATATTGTTTGTCGGCTACGCATTCATCCGGGCGAGCGGGGCCCAAAGGTTAAAACGGTTCACTCTGTATTTCACTGAACTGATTGGAACAAAATTTTATTTCATTAATCGAAATAACCAGACAATTTGCTTTCCAACGAGGTACAGAAAATTCTTGGCTCCGTTAATTTAGAAAACATTAAAGTCATTCAAATCTTGTACTCCCCAATTGACTTAGTTTAGGTCCACATTTCGAAGAGAATGTTGAATCGTTAGAAATGTATTTTTATAAGTTCTAATTATTATATAGTTCGATACTGTGCCCGTTATATTTCAGAAGATATACCCGATTATATTTTAAACTTTGCAGGCCGACAAAAACAGTCTTCTTTAGTCTTTAATGGGAATTATTTTTTAAATTTTCAAGGAACATGTTGTTATATGAAAATCGCTACTTTAAAAAAATTAAAACCTTAAGTGGCACCACTGAAATATAAAATGGATTGCTCTGCAACAGCTGTTTTTTATATTTTTATTGTTTTGTTTGATTAAAAAAGTTAAGTGTGTTTTTTTTGTTTAAGATTTATTATTTTATTATTAATGTTTTAATTACTTTTTTGTTGTATTTTAGAAAAAAAAATTAATTGATTGAAGAGGTGCGCAATGCAACAAGTTCCAGACAGTAAGAAGTAGAAGCAAGTTTTATAAAAATTGATACTAATTTTTATTTGTCTTTTTAGAACTTATTAGAATGAACCGATGATGTCGTAAACATACATTCATTCCCACGACAGCCGGTTTTACACGCCGGAATGACCCGAGATCACTCGGCCAAGGACTGTCAACTCAGCAATTACTTCTGTTACAACAACATGGCGTAGATTAAATATGTACAACAGTTCCAGCTCCTTAATCCCAATTAATGATTGCAGGCGCTGATTCTTATTAACGAGTTATTCGGATTACTGAATGTGCTGTAATTATGTGTTTATAGTTAATTCACTATAGGTATGTATTCGAAAATAAAACACAAGCCAGTATTTAAGTGCTGTACAGCTTCACGATTTTTAAAGTGTTTCATAGTTAAAGACTCTGATTTTACATTTTCTCTTTCTGACCCTAAACTACTACTCGTACAAGAAGTATTGTCAGAGTTAATGATCCAGTTAAGAATTTTATTCGCACGTCATTGTTGCGGAGAAATAAGTTTGTTATTATGCGAAATTCTTCTGTTTCTTCAAAACGATAATTCTCAGGCAAATCTTGTAACAATGAAAGTGGGATGTTATCCTCTGAAGCTCTTCTGTGAGGATGAATTTGCTTCCAACAAAACTTTATGGAAGAATTGGGCAGCCTGTCCCAAGATCATTTAAGCGTCTTTTAAACTGAATTGGTTACAAAAATTTCTGAATTGTCCGCTACAAATACGTAGGTATGTACATTGACAATGTCGATCATAGTAACAAAGAAGATAACTAGTTAGTCCCATTAGTTTTGCAAAAAAAAGCTAGTAAAAAAGGAAAAACAGAAAAATTAAAAAAAAATATACAATTCGGTTTAGTGCTTTCAATCAATGCGGACTATAAAGCATGTAATACTTCATAAATACAAATCGGATTACATACCTTCGGATTAGCGAGCTGGCACTGTAGATAGATAGCTGCTTATCTCCCGATAGCGAAAGCTCAACGAGTAACAAAGCAAAAAGGTATGTATGCTTTAGTTGTAGGTTTTTATTTTTACTAATTATCACAATTGTTTATTGTTTTAGAGAAATGACAATGAGAAGAGTTTCTGACTTTTCGGAGGTGACAGCAACGTGCATTTCAAGAAATTGTCAGACTTTCGCAAAAATAAGGCATAAGCAGGATCCACATCTACACATTTTGCGAGTTTGGCAAAAAAAAAATTAAAGAGTCAAATATGCTACCCCATCCATATTAAAGAACAGAATACAAAAAAGAAGCTAACGTTTTTTATAATTTAGTTTTTAATGAAGAACAATTTTTAATGAATGCAACAGCTTAGAAGTTGTTGCAGAATTAGTATGTAAATGATCTCAATCAAAGCTCCAACATCAAAGTAGGTGCAATCATAGTTTTAGATCAAAAACTGTCATTAATACGATATTAATTAAATGTGTTTTTTAATTATATAGTACAGGGTGGCGCAAAAGTAATCCTGTAATGCTATACATTTTGCGATTAGCCACTAATGTCAGTTCTGCAATATTCCGCGTTCTGGAGCAGTGTAGTATAACATTGTTTATTAACGTGCATTTCGCATGTGTTTACTACACAAATGTCAAAACAGAACTGACATTAGGGGCCTCGCAAAATTTATAGCATTTTCTGATAGGAGGATTACTTTTGCGCCACCTTGTACAACGAACCGCTCTTCTGATGACAAACTCTGTGAACGTTTTTTCGATTAACCGTGTTTATTTTACTCTATTTAGAAATTATCCGTGATGACAGTATTTTTTTTATTAACTTCAAATTCATACATGGATTAATTATATTGCGAAATGACTACAATCGAGGGTTGAAAACGGCCAAGTGCGAAAATGGGTTTAAATAATTATGTTTCGGTTGATACTGTTTTATAAGACCATTTTATGTATTAATAAGCAAATGGCAATGTATATTTAATGATATTAAGGATTTTTGCAACCCACGGGAATGACAATAGTCCCACGGAAATGATATTTGTTCCGCACGGTAATGACTGAGCAGCGTGGTAATTACGTTTTGTCATGTATTGTTGTAGTAAAATAAAACACATACAGCAATTTATGGAAAAAATACATTTAGTAAAATTAATATGTTGTTATTTATATCCATTCTTTGGATAGAGAAATAAAACGTAACAAAAAAAAATATATTATAAAAAAAATATTTATAATTTATTGAAATTATTTGCTCAAAGTTTATCTATGAAACATCATCCTCATTTAATTTAAATAATTGGTTTTCTGATGTGCGTGATGTGTGATTTTGAAAAACAAAACTTTGACATCATTATCCTCAAGGTTTGATTGGCAAATAGCTGCATATGTGTAAAGGCGATTGGTGTGCGTACCAGTTTTTATATATATGGTGAATTTCACGTCAAGTGACCCAATTTTAAAAATCGATGTCTTCCGATTTGAATGAAATTTGCACCAAGGTTAGTACTATTGGATAGTAAGCCAGACACAGCTCTATTAGTCAATAACTGCCGGAGTTAGAGGGGGTCAAAGTTGGACATTTTGGTCATACAGGGTTTTTTCAAAATGAGTGTAACTTTTCACCTATTGGTCCTAGCAAAAATTGTCCAAAGGACTTTAGATAGCTATTTCTTCAATCATTCTAAAAATATTTTTTTTAATTTAAAATTTTTTTTTTTTAATTTAAAAAAAATTTTTTTTTTAATTTTTTTCTTTTTAATTTGGGCCCTTTTTTCTCAAAAGAAAGCTTATAAAAGCATACAATATTTTCTTAATTTTATCTGAATTCTGCAATAAGTTAGTAAAAGGTTGCAGCGCGTCTTCATCAGAGTTGGAGCTGTATACTACATTATACTTTAGCCGCATTTGTGTATTATGCTCAAACAATGAGAATGACCCACTATCGATACTACTTGCTTCCCCAGCAATGCTACTGTAAATGGATGTAAAGTCCAGATGTCCTAAATGATGATGGTCACATGAGGTCGTACAATTAAAACAACTTAAAGATCGTTGCCATATACAGTAGGATTCAATACTCCTACAACCTGAAAAACAAGTCAATACACCTAATCTTACAATAGCAACAAAGATACTAACCTGGTTTACTTTCATCGTCCCAACAAATTGTTTGGCTTAAGCTGGGTCTATATTTTGTTCAAATTCTTTTATATCGCGTTCAAATATTTTGAATATTTTTATATTTGGGCAGTTCTCTTTAGTAATATCAAAGAGTGTACATATTAAAATCAGCAATATCGTGACCTTGACCCACGTATCTATCAGCTGTTCGTTTACATATAGCTCCTACACCATCAGCAGCTCCCATGGCCAGACTCAAGATAATTCCAGGTGTACTTTTTAAGTTTGGGGAACATCAATTTTAGTTTAGTTGCTGGTACATAAAACTTTGTTTTGTTTTTATATTGTGTGGCTGGGCCATCGCTTAGAAAATGGACTGTTTGTGCTTTATCGGGTAAAGCATCCAAAATTGGTTTAAGGTGACACCAGATGGCTTGCGCCATCAGGTTTTGTGTACGTTACAACGGTGTGTAGAGAGATTTGTTGTCTAGACCCACCAAAATGAAAAGCTTGCATTTCTTCAGCATACTTCAAGCAATAAATAGTTTTCGCTAAAATCCATATGGATTAAGCATTCGTTTGATTTCATTTCATCTTTCAACATATTCATTTGTGTGTACTAATGGATAAACTCTGCCTTGTTGCTATAAGAATGGTGTTAACGATTGCTCAAAATCCGAAATAATTTCAGGTAAAGGTTTTGTCGTCAAGAGTTTAGACATTTTCGAAATTAATTTTTGTGTTTTTGTTTTGATGTCAGTGTAAGTCTCTTTTACAGCGGTCCATTTGAAGACATCTCCATTACCTGTGATGTTAAATTTATTGTATGTTATCACCTTACCTTTGCAGGTTAGATATGACCGAAAAAGGCAATTCTCTGTTATAAGAGGGCACGAAAGTATTTGAATTATATCATTTGCAGTACGTTGGCTCAGAACTTTGGACTTGTGTAAGAAACAATAAATGATCAGCTCCATATTTGCATGTTTTATGCACTTGCATGTGTCTCTGTTAGAAATCTTCATTTCTTTAATACAAAACGGACGATTTCTGCAAAAACTACTATAGCTCACAGTTGTGCTGTTTAGCTTCGACCAAGTATTTTTATGTGTAAATTTTTAAGTGTATCTGTGAGAAATCGCTTTTGATGAGTTTGTTTTGATTTTGTTACATACTCCTTTTTAGCTGCGCACATCCGGTTATTAATATCCTGCTCTAAAAATCGTTGTATGTTGTTCCTGATATCTTTTTGCTTAATTAGCATCGAGTTATTCACATTCCGAACTCTGACATTCCAGCCCTTTAATATGGTGTGACGACAATAACCTAGAAACTTATATATCTAAGTAATTTTGCCAGTCAACAAATATTGTATAATCCTTTTCTGCTTTCTTTGTTTTAATGAACTATAGCTTTAGCTCAACTGGTCCTGCATAACCTTAGCAAACAGCAGGTTCCTTTTGACTTCTGGGCTCGATGTAGAAGGGGTTATCATTACAAACTGCCACAACTCTAGAATTTTGGCTAGGATTCAAAGCATTATCTTCCTTAGGAACCATTTTCATGCGAACCAACTTATTTTGATATGCTGTTAAACTTGTTTTTTTTTAACTCTGCAATCGTTTGGTTTTTTATGAGCCAACTGACTTTTATGTTTACGCGCAAGTTTCTTTTTTACTCTGAGAATATTATCATTCTGATTTAATTTAGGAATAACCGGAGCTATAACTGGATCTTGATTATCTGGAGGTGGTTCACCCTCTCCTGTGGATGATGTGGGCGATTCGGGTTGAGAATAGTCCGCAATGCTTTTTATTTTTTCTATAATTCTTTGCATTTATAACCTACTTTTTCCGCTGTGCTCTAGGTGTCATCTCCTTGATTGGTTTAATAAACTTATTCGGGGGTGTCATAGAAACCAATATTGTCAGAATTGGTTTCAAAACCGACAAGAAAAAATGCTTTGGTTTCATAGGGCACTGCTACACGTTCAATAAATATCGTGATACTAGAAATATCTGGTGTTTCGCTAGTGGAGACTAGTGGTTCTCGAGTTATGTCAAAAAAAAGACCAACAAAGGTGACAGCGAAACACCGGGACACGTATAACTTCTGTTTTTACCGATATAACATTTCCCGTTGGTTTCCTCCCATCCCGATCACTGACCCCTACCATTTGTCTCACAGTGTAATAAATATTTTGAGATATTGAGGCATGTGATGGAAATCGAATGAGTTTTAGAAATCAATTATATCGTAATATTTCTGCATTGAAAAACTTTTATCACATAAAATATATATGTAGATATTGGGCTACTAAAGAGAATGTTTAAACAAAAATTTTAAAAATTGGATTATAAATGCATTAAAATGTATTTCCAAAACTGATTCGTTTTCGATTTCGATTTCCATCACATGCCTGATTAATGAAAATCTGTGTTTTTTGAACACAAAACGATCGGACACACGCCATGGTAATGACGTTTTGCATCGTGCGACCAAATTTTTTTATAAAAATATGTATCTAGAATATTTTATTTTAATTTTCATGCCTGGTTAAAGGACATTTTTTTTTATTTATTCCTGTTCTCAGAATTTAAATTTTTCAATGTTTTTAATACTAAATGCGTCGGGCCACAGAATGTAGTCAATTCGTGATATCGACCCACATACAATATAATAAACATGAAAACGGGGAATTATTTATTCCCTTGTTTGCATACCATGAGTCAAAAGCATTTAAAAGTGACTAGTTTAATTTTGAAATATACTTTGAATATACTAAATATATTTAGATCTAATCACTCACCCTTTTACTTACTACTCTCTTATAATTTACTTTAACACACTTAAATTATGGTTTAAGAACGTTTCGTTCATTTAGAAATTCGCTATTTTTATTGCTTGACAAATAAATGTTGTTCGCTTGATTTTAGAAAACGTTAAAAACTTTTGAAAAAAGCTGCTGGTGCCGATGGTACTGCTCCTGTGATATTTGACGAGGAAAACTTGAAACCTATCGAAAATGTAGAAGATGAATGTGAAAAGAGTGAGGTTGGTAAATTGTTTAAAAATTTCGGTAACTGTTGCACCCTCGACAAATAGATGTAGACACAAACATTAGGAGAAGTTGTGGTAAGTGGTGATTTAATTTGTTTAAATTTGAAAAATATACTTTTATTTAAATTTATAAGAAACTAGCTAAACCCGGTGTGCTTTGCTACCCCCCCCCCCCCTCGTCATAAAATAAAACGTATTTATATATTTACAAACATTTATTTATTTAATTTTAATGTATTTATTGCAATGCTTTAGGCGAGACCATGCCCCTTTGTCCACTTACATAGTCAAGAATTTATTATTTCGTAAGAATATCCTGTTGTGAAAATTTGATGACGATCGGTTCAGTAGTTAAGACTATATTACGATGTTTAATTTTCCTAAAAAGGGGCGTGGTCCCACTCACTTTTCTCCTGGTACGTATTCCTAATTATGCCAATACCATATGTATCAAATATCACCGACGTCCGTCAAAAAATGCCCAAAATATGGCGGGTTAAATTTGTGGGTTATATGGGCGGTGCCACCCCCGTTTGTACAATCAAAACTTCATATAGCCTATTATTCCTTCCAGAGTCACAGTAACATGCTGTAAAAATTTCAGGCAGATTGGTCCAAGGGTTTGGCCTCCTATTAAGCACAAACATACAGACACACATTCATTTATATATATATAGATTAAAAGCAATATAATTTAAGGTGAAATGGGGCGAAAAATGGGGATTTGGTAATAAAAAAATGTATGTAGTTAAAAAGTATATAAAACTTTAGGTAAATACATATTACAAAAAAAGTTTTTTGTATAGCAAACATTGTTAGTGGTATACGTAAGTATCTGAATTAAAAAAGGGGGCGATGAAGTAGGCGTGGTTCATAGTTATATGGCGACGTTAACAGTATTAAGAGCAATATACTACCAAATAAAAAAAAATACGTTGGAATGAACAAATTTGTATAGAGAATAAAACTTTCAAAAATTTGGCGTGAAAAGGGGCGTGAAAGGGGCGTGGCTTAAGAAATCTTTATTTTTACCTCGCCTGGAGTATATAATGTGTATACAATTTGAAGTAAATCTGTTAAAAACTATATGGGAGCAATTACATAATTTTTAAAAAGTGGGCGTAAAAATGGGCGTGGTCAAAAAAAAAGTACCCTAATAATCATACCAGAGTCCCAGTTAAATGCTGTGAAAATTTCAAAAATAGCGGTCCAGAGGTTTGGTCTCCAATTACAATATTTAAAAAAAGTGGGCGTGGTAAAAAAAGTACCCTATTATTCCTTCCAGAGTCACAGTAACATGCTGTGAAAATTTCATCAAAATCGGCTCAGCCGTTTCGGAGTCTATACGTTACATACATACATACATACATACATACATACATACATTGAATTTTATATATATAGACAATATATGCTACTAGTTGCAACTATTTGAATCGAGACTTATTTAGCCAGTAACAAAAGAATTAACATGAAATTTTGAAAATGTAGAATAAATTTAGGGGTATAAAGTGATTAATTTTTAAATAACTTTGAAGCAAATTGGTTGTTGTTGGTAAACAATAGTAAAGGTACGGTTACACTTGACAAATATTTGCCGAAAAAGACGTAACCACTAAATAAAATATTTTTGAACTCGTTTATTTATTAAAAAGAACTTCATTTATTTAGGACAAGACACAACAAATATTTAGTCTTATTTTATTTGATGCTGTTTGATGTTGCAAACCTCTTGTACGAGTAAACAACGTCAAACAAATTTGTGCTAAAACAAGTGGTTACGCTTTTTTGAGTAAATATTTGCCACGTGTGACCTTAACAGTTAGTTGTATATAATTTGATATAACGAGTACTGGCTGTAACTTAATAGTTACATTCCCATTGTTTACAACGTTCATAATTATTTTTTTATGACCAATAATATTTCATTACTTTAGGGAGTAAATTCCTACAAAAAAAAACATGGTTAAAAAATTCTATTAAACTCACTTTCTTTTTATGAGAGAATTTTGCAAAATTATTAATGATGTTTTCGATATATTTACACCTGGTGGTAATATTTATTCATGATAAATTAATTCCATTGCTAAAGAATTACAATTGTATTTCAAAAATTGCCAATTGTATTTCAAAAATTGCCAATTGTATTACACAAATTTTCAATTATATTTAAGAAATTCCCAAATATATTTCCAGAAATTTCTCCTCTTGTAATATAGGCTGTTTTCATAAACGTTCATAATAGCATTTAGAATAGAATTGAAAAACTTTTATCACATAAAATATAAAGATATTGGACTATTAAAGAGAATCTTAAAACAAAAATTTTTAAATTATATTTCTAAATGCTATTATCAAATCTATGCAATGAAATGTTGCATTGCATACTGCGTTTATGAAAACAGCCATATTTAAATCTCTGAATTCGTCTCCATCTTCTGTCGGCATATAATACTCAAATTAAAAAAAAATTAAATAAACCGTGATCCATTTCGAAGTTCCCTACTTATTTAAAGAGAAAAAAAAAACACAGAAAATTTAAATTTAATTGGGAATGTTTATTATCATTTGAAAGAAAATTCTTTGGCATTTATTTTTTGAAGATTATGTCTATCAAATGTTGGCCGTTGCTACGTCGCAGATGGTTTATCCTTTGAGTTCAATTTTCGATGACTCGTTCGAGCATTTCGACTGGTAACTGGTGAATACATGCGTAATGTTTTCCTCCAAGGCCTGAATCAAAGCGGGTTTGTCCGCATAAACTTTAGACTTTACATATCCCCACAGGAAAAAGTCTAACGGTGTGATATTACACGATCTTGGTGGCCAATCGACCGGCTTAAAATGTGAAATTATGTGCTCACCGAAGTGTTCTCTCAATAAATCCATTGATTGATGCGATGTGTGAGAAGTGGCGCCATCTTGCTATAACCAAATGTCGCCGAGATCACAAGCTTCAATTTCAGGCATCAAATAGTCGGTTATCATGACACGATAATGGTCGCCATTGACGGTTACATTCGCATCGGCATCTTTTTTAAAGAAATATGGACCGATGATTCCACCGGCTCACAAACCACACCAGCGTACTGGACGTGGTCTATTCGGTCGAATATTAATTATCCAATAATGAATGCTGGGTCTCAAAATGGATTATGGTGTTGCGAATAGTACCCTCAGTAGGCCGATTATGTTGACCATAAGTTGAGCAAAGTGCACGAAACACATTCCTCGCAGAACGTGAATTTTCGTAATAAAGTTGAAAGTTGATTTGTAAACGTTGTTCAGGCGTAAGTCTTTCCATTATAAAATGCCAAGCAGTACTAAACAAAAATAACATGACAGCATGACACGACTCACACGTAATCTGTCGAAAAAAGGCAATTGGAAAAAGTATCTCTACTTGAATCACCCGTTATGTATGCACTGTTTATTATTTGTTAATTTCGTTGTGGATGAATGTTGGTTTTATATTAAAACTAATTTGGACTTAATCTGTATTTGTGTTATAAAAGAGTAAAATTTATTTACAAAAAATATCTAATATAATACAAGGAAACGTAACTAAATTAATTAACTAAAATACAATTAACGAGTATAAGAAAACATATTTTTATCACCACCATACAAATAATATACAAAAGTTTATTTTTCTACAGGAAATGAAATAACAACTTATTTCTCCAAATTGACATCCATTAGTTCTTTAGTGATTTCGGCTTTTGTTTTGCCTGTAGGTTTTTGTCGTAAAACTTGCAATTCTTCTACATTGGCTGGAGCTTTAAAAGTTTTTAATCTCTCTTGTAAATGTGTGGCAGCACTGATTTCTAAACCTTTTACAGAACTTTCGGTGGTTGGAACTGTAGATTCAGGCGTTGAACTGGTGGCCATTTTGTATAACATTTGTAATTGTCTTAAAGTTTGATCCGGCATCTGGGGCATGTTTGACATTTCATCGGGTTTATTAACAATTTGCTTTTTTGTGGTTTTAACCTTTTTCTTGGAGGATGTGTTGGCATCATTTGACCATTTCTCCAGCCAAGTGGCAGCAGAGCGTTCTGTTGAGGACATCTCGTGTTGTACTCTTAATTGTTGCCGTTTGTTTACTTGTCTCTTGTTGAACGAGGAACCATCGGAATTATCTGCGTCGCCTATGGGCCGGGTTTCCTTTTGTGGTCCCAATTCGAGTAGTACTTGAAAATCGGCATGTTCGCCAAGCCGAAAACCAAAACCTAGACGGGAATCGGTACCTAAAGGAGGAATATATAGAGAAATTAAAATTTAAATGCATAGTCGTAGTATTGTATGAATGTTATATCAGACCTTTCTTAATTGGTGGTATGTTGGAGTAAACCAGTGACAATATTGAAGGCAATTCATTGGGAACGATAAGTGCTTCTGGTTGTTCGACTGTAAGGAGAAAAGGAGAAGATTAATTCTGAATTAAACTAATAATATTTTGTAACAAACATTCATATAATATAAATAATAAATTGTTTGATATCCCAAAGTAATTTTCAGTTCCAAGTTTACTTCTGTATCTTTAATACAAAAATGCTAAATTAGAAAACTGGTCTTTAGAATTTCTAGGATTATATAGAAGAAATTTCAAAGATTGTATAATGTAGTATTTGAATAGAGTCACTAAAGAATGTTCTCCAAACATTCTCATATTTCTATGATTGCTACTGATTTGCTTGACGTTTTAAACGTTTAAAATGTAACGCTAATTTAGAATATGTCGGCAATTAAAATTGTATCCGGATTTAGTTGCTCCGAACATATTTCATTAAAGTTTCATTGAAAAATATTCTTAAACGGACCCAGTTGTCCGTCATATCTGATGTCAATGAAGCTCGAAAAGTGATAAATTGCCGTGAGAAGAAGAATAAAATAAAATCGTGGGAGCGTTTTATAAGTCCAAGTAAAATAAATATCGTTATTTTCAGCAGGATTTTCCAAACCAATTTGACAACAACATTTGCAATAGTTAGACCAGCACCTTGATAACATTCTTGCCTCGAGGTGCTGGCTTAAGTGTCGTTGTGGTTTTTACCATCTTGGTTGCTGATTTAGCAATAAAACATAATTTTCAAGATAACGAATTTAAAATCCTTCAAGATAAAATCCTCATCCCTTTTTAACGATCTGGTTGTAATGTTTTGTCTATTACCCTTAAATGCCTACTCGTAGGATTATTCTATGGAATCAATTAATAAAAAAAAATGTCGGTGTCACACAAGCCAAACTTTGAAAAAGTAAAAATTTTAGATAAAGAGAAAAGGGAAAATGTGAGCTACACGTTGGAGAGCTTGAGAATACAACACAAATCGACAAAGGCAATAAACACAAAAGAAGACAAAGACAATACAAATGCAAACTACACCATTGCAATATTTTAGTATTAATAGCGGCGTTCAGTGTTCAGTGCAAATGGCATTGTAACAGTGCAAATGCAAAACATCGTAACTTTTTATTGCAATCCAACAACAAAATACACACAATTGCACCCAGTATATCAATAAAACAGTTTTTCAGATATGGGCTATATGGAAGATATTACCTATTATGGACCGATCATCCAAAAATTTAGTGACATGACTTCCGTGAATATAAATATTATGTGTGTTAAACTTTATCTTCATATAAATAGGCTTACACGATTTATGGAGGTTAATGTGAATTACGAAGAGGGTCTTATATGGGAGTTTTGACTATTTATGAACTGACTATTATAAAATTAGGTTGAAGAAACTCATTTTTGTTAATTTTTATTCGGATAACAACATTTTTAAGAGATTTATGGTCCTTAAAGTGATTTTCGGAAGTTGGAATTATATGGGAGCTACGACTACTTATTGACCGATCATCATAAAATTTGACCATATTATATATATATATGTACGAAACATATTTGTGTTTAATATTATTTGGATATCAATATTATTAAAAGAGTTATGCTCTTTTAAGTGATTTTCGGAAGTGGGCTACGACTAATTATGGACCAATCACAATAAAATTATACCGTATTATATTTATATGTACGAAACATATTTGTGTTTAATATTATTTGGATACCAACATTATTAAAAGAGTTATGCTCTTTTAAGTGATTTTCGGAAGTGGGCCTTATATGGGAGATACGACTAATTATGGACCGATCTTTACGAAATTTGTAGATGTGATTAAGCTTCATTTAGTACTCATTTGTGGTGAAATTGGTTTGGATACTTGCATAATTTAAACATTAGTGATCGGTATAAATGTGTATGTGGGCTAGGTGAAATACTGGACCAATTTCCACCAGTTTCAATCCCAACCGTCCTTAGGCCAAAGAAATATCATAACGGACGTTAAATCGACTCAGAAAATGATTCGGAGTCGATCGGTATACTTTAAGGTGGGTGTGGGACCAATATTTCTGGGCATTACAAACATATGCACAAATCCAATATACCCTCCCAACTATGGTGGTGTAGGGTATAAATACAAATTTTCTGTGATATATGTAGTTTTAATTTACATACATTTATTTAAATATTTTAAGTTTTTGTGTTGTGCTGCTTACCTATACAAAATACTGTAATATAATTTATAAATGATGTATAACTGACGAAAAAGATTATTGCAAGGTAATTTGTTAAAAATGAAGATTATAATTATTGTTATTATTGACTAAATTTTCCTTTGTATTTTTACAATGTTACCAGATTTTAATAAAAACTCAAATCCCTGAAGAAATTGGAAAGAATACCAACGAAACGTCGGATTTTTTGGAAATGAAATAAATAATCTTTTATTTACATTAAATTAATGACCTTGAAAGCCTTCATATAGGAAACTATATAAACTATTAATGAAAAAACTTTCGTTTTGCGATCGCGTTTTGCATGTAACTTATTTTTGCTGAATTTTGTATTGATATTCCAATTTTATAGGCATTTATGGATAATTGAGCAATATTTCTGGAAGATTTTGGTATGGGGGCTATGAGAAATCATGAATCTATTCTTATTATTTTCCTCACACTTTCTTCTTTTATCATAAAAACAACGTATACAAAATTTCATGTAATTATCTGAAATATTTAAAAAAATATAGCAAGCACTATGTTTAAAAATATAAATTTTTTATGGAGGTTGTCTTAGATTTTGATCCATAATTCTGGTTCTGGTTGTCTGGTACCGATTTGGATGATTTTTAATACCAAACTGCTTAGGAGAACTATAAACGGTTTTCGTAAACTTTGTTGATTTCGGTTGTGTCCTTTGGACGGACATGGCTCAGTCGACTTAGAATTTCGTAAGGACCAAGAATATATATACTTTGTTGGGTCTCAGATGAGTATTTCTCAGTGCATATACCCTCAATCACCACTTATGGTGGTGGTGGGTATAAAAATAGAAAAAGAATTTAATACAATTGGGCTGAAAAAATTACACTTTTTCTTAAAATTTAGTACAATTTGTTAGATCTTATTTTGCTTCCCTTACTCTAATACAAAATGGTGTCATTGGTCTCTTTAGGCCTCTCAGAAATGTTCAAACCACAAATAACTGCAAATACATGCTCAAATGAACAAAATTAAGTATTCCATTTGAGACAAACCCAGTTGGCATATTTTCGCTTTCATTAATAAAAACAAAAATGTTAAAATGAAACAACAACAACAAAAACTATTTTATTTATTTTTGTCCAAATGTGAATAATAATGATAATTTCTGTATGCAAATGAACAAAAGTATTTCATACGCAATCGAGTAAATATTTTAGGTAAATATTCGCAATTTAGTTAAATGATGCAAGTGCTACAAAAACTTATATTCCCAAAACTAATTGGGGGTTTGAAATTGTTCAAAAATTGATTAACGATTGACCGACTGATACTACGTGCATAAGCAATTTATCTTGTTTTATCATATCAGTAACTCAGCAGGCAATTGGTGCGTTTCTTGGTTTGCCTTCTTATACCCACCACATAAAAGATGGGAGGTATATTAAGTTTGTCATTCCGTTTATAAAACATTGAAATATTGGTCATAGAATCAAAAATATATATTTTGGGTCCTTTTAAGTTTCTAAGACGACCCAGTCATGTTTATCCGTCTGTTGAAGGCACAAAAGAGCCTCAAAAAAAATCACTTGATAGCTGACAAAATGGCCCCAATTAAAAAAATGTTGCCAACTTAAAGTTTTATATATCTAAAAAACGCCCTATATATACATATATAAAAATCACAATCACCATCGGCCTATAATTAGTCATAGCTCCCATGTAAGCAACACTTCCAAAAAATAGACATTAACATTCTAAAATATCTTATAAAAATCGCTATCGAACTGAAATCTTGCACCGATCAGTTATATGTAAGTAAAAATTATCCTATTGGATTGAGTGAAGGTCAGCTTCATTTCCGAGAATAACTGGAATACCTCAAAGAAAAAATTCGAATATATCGTTATTAAGATGAAACAGATATGCAATAAGATGATTGAGATATGCAAATTCACCATAATACACTCTAATACGGTAAAATATTTTATAACGATTGCCACATAACACGTAATAGAACTCATATAAGGGCCCCGAAATATAAAATAACTCGTATGAACATCGTTGTCGATACAAAAGGTTACACAAATTATAAGTAGTGAGCATATAAGATTCGGCACAGCCGAATGTAAACTCTTGCTTGTTTATCTTACAGTTGATCAGTCACCTAGTTAGTCGGCTTATTTTTTACAAAGGCCATAAAAGCTAAACTGAGATTATGTAATTTTAAAATTAACAGCAGCAGATGAAGTACAAGTCGAGAAAAAGCAAACATGCGACTAAAACATTAACATCGTAAATACCTCAAACTCATACGAATATGGAAACATTTAGGCCATTGAGTTGTTTGATTAAAAAAAATTGTTGTTTCCAAATGTTTCGGTTAAAATATCACACCCGTTTTTCGACTGAATAAATAGTTTAAAGAGGAAGTTAAAATATTTAAGTAATTTTTAAGTGCAGGTGATTGGAGATTAATTTCATTTTATATAATATTTTATCTGTTTGTTAAATTTTAAACTTTTTAAACAACTTATCGTTTAAAATTACAGTAGCTTTAAGTTAAAGCATAAACGATAATTTTGCCTTTCACTTCAACACATTCATTGTCTGCTCTTGTATTGATACATCTTAAAAATAATTCTAAATTGGCAAACCTTCTCTTAAACCCTCTTCCAAACTTATCTAAAGCAAATTTATCTTTGTTTTGTGTAGGTATCAAACATTTTACAACAACAAAATATTTTATTTCAACGACCTTGACACAATGTGCCAGTATTGATTACACTTTTAGTGGTTGTTGCTTTAAAGCTACACAATTCAAAAGTCCAAATAAAGAAGATAAACAAACCAGTTTCTTTACTAAACTAACAATAAAAAAAATACTATAAAATGAAAAAAAGATACTATGAAATGAAAACAAAAAAATTATTTGAAAAAACAAACATTAGAGTTGAAATAGAGATGGACTTCGGGTTGGAGTATGAGTTAAATGAAATTACCGGATGAATCACACTCAAGCCTAAATAAACGAAACAAAATATTGAAATACCGACACCCGTCATTTGTCGGTTAACCTAAAACCAAACAGTCTTTGCCTGAGTTGAAGAACTCTGATGATCTGGAATGCAGTTTAGCATACTTTTATCACAAAATTCTTATTTTCGCATTTTGAAAACCTGGACTCGGATTTGAGATTGATCAGCAGATATAACCAGTCAACTGTGGCCGCGTCTGTACATACTTTCTACTTCAATTAATTTATCTGTGCTAGAGACCGTGAAAACGGGATAATGCATGACTGCAGGAGCTGCGAACACTCTTACGCGACCACGTTAACGAGAAAACTAATGATATACGAGGGCGGTTCGGAAACTTCTTAGCCTAGCACAGAAAGTCCAACGCTTATCTAGCAATTCTATCCCTTGATTAAAATGGTTTTCCTCAAGGCCTTCAAAATAGTGGTTTACAACTGTAATTGCATCTTCATTAGAGGTAAAACGTTTGCCAGCTTTGGGAACAGGTAAAAGCCACTGGGAGCTAAATAAGGAGAATAGGGTGGGTGGTCAAACAAGTCGTACTTTAATTCATTGATTTTAGCTATTGTTAAAACACTCTTGTTCGCTGGTGCGTTAGCTTGATGAAAAATTATTTTTTTTTTATTGTAGGCCAGGACGTTTTTCTCGAATTTTTACATTTAATTGATCCAAAATAATAGCACTCTGAATTTATTGTTTTACCCTATTGCAGATAGTCAATAATATACCTCTGAAGTCCCAAAAAACCGTTGCTATAACCTTACCAGCCGATTGAATTATTTTTGCCTTCTTTGAGGCACTTTCTCCAGCTTCAGTTCATTGCTTCGATTGTTTTTTTTTGTCTCTGGAGTAAAGTAGTGTAATCATGTCTCATCCACAGTTATGAAACGACGCTTAAAATCTATTTTACTTTTCTTAAAACGATCCAAACAAGCTTGAGAAATTTTCATTCTTATGCGTTTTTGGTCGACTGCTAACAAATGCGGCACCCATCTTGCGGAAAGCTTTTTCATCTGTAGTTCTTCATGCAAAATTAATTGGACTCGATCATTTAAGATGCCCATGATATTAGCTATTTCACACACTTTTATTCGTCGATCATTTAATACCATATCATGCACTTTGGCTACAATTTCTGTTTTTGATTCAAATATTTAATGACACCACGAATTTCTAATTTTTCGATTGTAAAAAAATCGCGGATGCGTCTTTTTTTGAACACCAGCTTCTATATGAAAGAGTTGCCAGATCGAAAAGATATTTTACATGTGGTCATATCAGAGATGGAAGTTTCCAAAAAACACTTACATTTTTTCTGTTTATACCGCGCTTTCTTGTCTAGACTAAGAAGTTTCCGAACCGTATATACATAGGTATGATTAAAGTCCCAGATTCGATACTTATTCCACTATGCCTTCTCTAAGAAGGTATTCTAGAAGGCGTTTCATACACATTCAAAATTGCATTTCAAAACAATGTCAATGTTTTCAATAGCAAACACGAATGGTTTTGCAACATTGTCAACTTTATTGAATTAATTTTAAATTTCTGTAATCTCATACATTTTATATAAAACTTTTTAAAAAATATTAATTAACGATTAATAGTAAAAGTAATAATAGTAAATCCCTTTTTAAATAAACGAGCTAATAGGGATAAAATTAGCATTTAACCACTCAAAATTTAACTCACAATATGCTATTCGGAACTGAAGTACTAATTGGTAAAAAGAGCTAATTTCAGTAGGTATTTGGTACTTTTTTTAAATTACTTTTGTTTTCTATTTTAAGTACTTTGATGTGAATTTTTCAACAAAATTTCTTAGGGCTCCACTGGGACTCTAACCCTGGTTGTTAATCTACAGTTCAAACCATCAGGCAATTATACAAGAATTTTTATTTCCATGTTTAAAATGTTAATTTTATTTTTAAACATAGATTTTCTCCCTAGTTACCTTTAGCAATAAAATTCATGTGACGAATTTATCATTTCAAATACATTTAATGGGGTCCCTTTTCGTCGTTTAGATTTCGTGATAATGAATTTTCAAAAAACTGCAATAAAAATTAGTAAAAAGAAAGATTTCATCACATATTCGGAAAAATTAAAAAACACACCGAATTTAACAAAAAAGCGCAATGCGCACCAACTAAGGAATTTTTCGCACAAAAAATTTCAAAAAGCACTAAAAAAGGTGCGAAACGCACCAAGTTGACAACGCTGATATCGTCATGCTGATATCGTCACAACAACAAACATTATTTTGGTCACTTTGTTATACGAGTAATAAAACTGAATAAAGAGAGCGTCTATAAATTTTGCCTTTTATGAAAGTTTGTGGTGTAAAGTACGCGTGAAGCAGTACTTTATATACATGCCATTTTTTAAATTAATTGAAAACCCTTTTTTTTTATTTTAAACCCCTTCTTTTACTTTCCTCAACGAAATTATTAATTTAGCAGACCTTGAATTACGCCTTGAAGCATTAGTTTGTAGACCTTTCAATTGCCCTTCTCCTTCTATCAGGCATCTAACCAGTAGCGAGTAGGCTAGGCCTTGACTAACACTGACACAGCATGTAAAATTGTGAATTTCTTATTTATTGGAATTTGTATAAAATTAACCTAAATTTCTTACAAATACTCGTTAAAAGAGTATTAGTTGTAAGACAACCTATTAAGGTAATTACTTATATATGTATGTATATATAGGTACATATGTATGTAATCTAAAAATACTCGCATACTTACATTGTGTTAGAAAGAGCAGTAGCACTAAACAGCAGCTGCCAGCATGAAGTTGACTCTTAATATGATGAGATGCTGATGAACTTTGCAGCATGTTAAGAACATTTATAATTTAATTTGACAGAATTAAAAAACACACTATTATTTTAATTAAGTTTTTAAGTGATTTAAAATGAAAATAACATTTGAACACATTAACCAGATGAGGAGCGGAAATATAGAGAGAGACACTGACCCAGGAGTGTAAAAGTAGTATGTAGCGCTGCGTTTGGTGGTGTTGATATTAAGAATAAAAACTGAAATTAAAAGTAAAATCAGAAGGCTGTTGTTGGTTGGTTGGCTATTTAAGGAGGTTGTTAACATCGTCTATGAAAATTGGGTTAAGTGTCCATTGTTGCAACATGTGCAACATGCTGTTATAGAAACCAAGTAATACACTTTGTTTAAGTTTATTTTTGTAATTTAAAATAAAACCAGTTTTTATGTTGCTAGTTGAACGTGTTGACTTAGTTTAACACTAGACAAGCCTGGGTATTTTCTTTTATGATTCATGGTTCAATGAGTGAAATTTGGACGGAGTTACGAGTTCCGATAAAAAAATAATCGTTATTTTCAAATTTCGTGAGTTACGTATGTTCGATTTTCGCATTTTTTTTTTGTTATGTTGGTACACATTTCTGTTATATATATGTTGGTATTATCAGCCACTTTGGTTTGTCAGTTTGCATTTGACAGATAAAAAGGTTAGTCGTGTTTTGGTGTGGTCTTCGATTTTTTACTATTCGAAAAAATGGAGCAAAGAAACTGTATTAAGTTTTGTGTAAAAAATTAAATTGAATGCGCAAGGACATTTGAAATGTTGACTGTAACGTTTGGCGAGTCTACTATGAGCAGAACACAAGTTCAATTGTGCAATAACCGGTTTAAGGAAGGCCGAGAAGATGTCAATGAAGATGCTCGTCCTGGTCGCCCGAGCATGTCAACAACCGATGAAAACATTGATGCAGTGAAGAAAATGGTTTTGGATAATCGTGTAATCACTATCAGAGAGGTTGCCGATGATGTTGTCATGCCGTTCGGCTCATGCCAAGCAATTTTTACGGATGTTTTAGGCATGAAACGTGCGGCAGCAAAGATTGTTCCAAAATTGCTAAATTTTAAGCAAAAACAACATCGCATGGACATCTCGCTCAGAAGCTGTTGAACATCGCCAACGACGATCCAGATTTCCTCAAAAAGATCATAACTGGTGACGAATCATGGGTGTATGGCTATGAGATTGAAACCAAAGCCCAATCATCTCAATGGAAACGTCCAGAAGAGGCAAGACCGAAAAAAAACACGTCAAGTTTTGTAACATGTGAAAGTTTTGCTCACTGCTTTCTTCGACTGCAATGGCGTGGTGCATCATGAATTCTTGCCACAAGGTCGTACGGTCAATAAGGAATACTACCTTAAAGTTATGCGCGAAGAAATTTGTCAGAAACGCACAGAATTGTGAAAAAACCAATCATGGATTTTGCACCATGATAACGCACCAGCTCACACATCCATGCTTGTGTATGAGTTGTTGGCCAAAAACAAAACCATTATCATGCCTCAACCACCGTATTTACCGGACTTGGCGAATTGACGATTAAGGAGATAAAAGAAAAATCGAAACAAGAGCTGTTGGCGATACAAAAAAGCACGTTTCAGAAGTATTTCGAGGATTGGAAAAAAACGCTGGCATAAGTGTATTACATATATATGAGAAGGATTACTTTAAAGGGGACAAGATAGTTATTGATGAATAAATAAATACTTTTTAAAAAAATTGAAAATAACGGCTGTTTTTTGATCAGACCTCGTATGTAGGTATGATATGACCTCGATAATTTGTCACATTTTTATTAAGTCTGCAAACTTTTCAATATGAAATTATCACAACCTCTATGACAAAAGTTAACTTAGTCTCAAATGTCATTCATACTGAATCATCTAGGCTGATAATGGCAGCATAAATAACAACTGGCAATCATTATATAGAATATTTCAAGAGGGATTCCAGAACTAAATAGGTGACAAAAACATTAAGAATACAGATAGACCAGATAGAAGAAGTGACATGGGAAAAAGCATTTTTCATTGTGAATATTTTAAACTGAAACAATTTAATATTTAAAAAACGTGATCTGCAATGACTGCGGCTCAACAGATACATTATAACACCATGATAGTTTCTGAATGAACCTAGTAACTGAGATGCCTTAGTCTGAAATATTATGGAAACAATTCCGTATGAGGATGGGAATCAGGGGTTATGCATAGATAAGGGATCCAAAAGACATTCTAGGAAAATATGATAAGTTGGAGACTTAAAGCTGATTTTGAAATTTATTTCAAAATACACAGAAATTATTCATTGTTATACTATGGGACCAGGGCTGCCAGATGAATTTCGAAAAAAATAGTCAAAATCCCGATAAAAAAGAAAAAAAAATCGTCATTTCGAATTTTAAAAATCGTCAAACAAAAAAAATCGGCAAAATAAAAAGTCACTATTTCTAATAGTATTTTGAAATCTTTATTTAAACGAAAACATACTATATAAATTCAAGTTTTAATAATCTCTTGTACAATACATATGAAAATACATAAATTTTAACTTTTTAAATAAGAAATCACAAAAAATATAATGTTAAACGCAACTTGTGTAATATTTTTATAATATCTTAGTCCGCTTTCACTCTATTCAATTCTGACTCTTCAGGGCAAGTATTTTTGGATGAGAAGGGAAAAGAGAAGGGAAACTAATACATTTTTTTATTTCCTTTTGTTTTTTTTGCATGGATGTTGATTTGTTCAAAAGAGAATTGAACAAAAACTGGTCTGAAGACTGTGAAACAAGACTTACAGTATTTTATAAACAAATATCTGAATTTAGTATACTATAATTTCTTTTTTTCAAGCAATTAGGTCACTTTTAGTATTTATATAAAAAATGTTCTATATACAGTGGGTGGCCAAATTATTAGTTACACTTATTAATTAAGATTCAACTGCTTTTAATACGTATATAAATTTATTTCTTGTAATAGATGTTTTCGTATTTTAATTCTGGTAATACTGTTAAATATTTTGTGCAGTGTCAACAATGATTGCTGACATTAGAGTGCAGTAGATCATTATCTGTCATTCTGTTCTGAAGTGTGAAATATGACGTTTTAATTAAATTGATTAAAGTCTGGCATCACGATGCAGAACTAAAAGAAAATGTTCAAAAATGCATTCAGAGCATACCAAAAAGGGTGCAAGCTGTAATTGATGCCAAAGAAGGTTCTACGAAATATTAAGATTTTTTTTTCAAAAATTTTTGTAATATTTCTTTTCCTCAAATATATATTTTTAAAACAAAAAAAATTATTTTTAATTGAATTAGAAACACTTAATTTACCTAAAAGAACAAATAAAAGGAGAAATTTCCACTATTATAAAATGTTATACGGCTTCAAACTAAAAAATTTTGCATGTGTAACTAATAATTTGGTCACCCACTGTATTTATATCCAATATTTTGCTATCACAATGGATAGCTTCTTCAGGGATAATAACAATTTTTGAATTATAAAAAAATAATATTTTATTAATTCAGGTTAAATTACAATGTCAAAACAATTTAGTTTATTAAGTTTTAAATAGAATCCAATTCATCCACTTATTTTCAAAGAATTCCGTATTTTTGTTATTTAAATTTTTTTGGCTGAATATTGTTTCGATGTTTTGTTAAAATATGAGAAGTTTATGTAGAATATTCCCGTTGAATTTCAGAAATTGGTTCCTCTAAAGTTCATGGAATTCAGCATTTAAAATTGCTTTCTATGTTTACAGATAAATAAGTAATTTCTACTATCCTGACTCAATATTATTTGGAATTATTATACTTAAACTTAACAATTGTCAGCAATTAAGAAAACATTACTATTACTTAGTTTTGTTTTTGAAATATGTCATGTTCTTCGTAATATTTATGATATTAAATGAGAAAAATAGTTGTTGTCTCAAAAGAGAGTGAATTTGGTAACAAAAACATTAATAAAACAAACAAATGATAGAAAATTTTAATAATTCAGAAAATCGTAACTTTCAATAAAAAAAATCGTCAAATCGTCACTGTGTTATTTTTAAAACAAAAAATCGTCAAAATGACGATAAATCGTCAAATCTGGCAGCTATGCTAGTGACCCACTTAATATTCGCCAAAGTTTACTTATAAATAGTTAAAGTCATGCCTTGCAAATGTAGTTAGCCCGTAAGGTAGTGGCTAGCCTGGCAAACTAATATGATCCGATAATACCCTGTATTACACTGTATGATCCGTTACTCCAATAATCTTTACATTTAACCGCTAATACATTTTGTTGCTATAAAGTTGGTGCTTTCTCTATTCAGTAATTTCCAGAATCTCTTTTTGAAAAAAGCTGAAGTGATGAGTAAGCTTTCTTGATACAAATATGGATAATGATATCCCTGGAGTATATCATATAATTTAGCTATCCTATTTTCATGTGCCTACAATATTATTAAGCCAATCTTCCCGAGACATTAACAGAAACGTATTAAGATGATAGTATATAAAGCACAGGGTATACAAAGGTGTCACGAAACGGAAGATAATCAAGTTTTATATTTTTCTCTTTCTTTAAGAACTGCCTTTTTGTTTTTTTTGGCGGGCAATAAATTGTTCTCTGATACTATGTTTCCACGGTACATGCTTCCCTCTCTAATCATGCTTCACACCCCAATCATGTGTGAAACAACTTGCTTCACCATACAAAATTTTAAGAGCGAATCAAGTAGTTTCATATTGAATCAACTTGCGAAGCACGAAAAATTGCACTCTTCTCTAATTTTTATCGCAAGTTTATCTGCACTAGCTGTAAAAATTTAATATTATTGTAAACAAAGCAAATTATTTTCTTGTTGCTGGAAGTAAAGAAAGTAAATACGTACGAATGTATGTTTTTTTTTTCAAATAAGCTAACTAATTTCCACTCACTTTTGTTTGTCCATTAAAAAAAATATTTCCACAAATTGTAAATTCTGTTTTTTTTTCTTCTGTTTGTTTATTAAAAACAACTGTCAAATCGAATCAAGTTTTTTGGTCATGTAAACAGCATGATTCATAAACATGATTCAGAGGGCGAAGCAGGTGATTCAAGTCGTCGTGGAAACATAGTATGAGTGAACAAACTCTTGGTTTATAGAGGCTGGAATTAATAAAAGTTCAAATATTTTTAAATATTCATTCAGTATCCAAAACACATGAAAGAAATCTAGTCACTTTAAACATATTTCAATGCGATTTTTAATTACTTTGGGCCATAATCATAGACATAGAAAAAGCATACTTTAAGCAAAAGCATGCTTTTGTTTTAAATTCAGAACAAAATTTATATGTTTTTGTTGTTTAAAAGTCTACTTTTACTTAAAGTATGCTTTTTCTATGACTATGATTATGGGCCTTTAAATTTAAATTTCAAGAATTCCCCACGGCTTTTTAATTATTACATTAAAAACAAACTCATGCCCATTGATTTATGCGTTTAATCAATAAAATCTTTTCAATGACCCATTTTGGCTTGTATAGTGTTAAACGTGTTTTACTTATGGTTTATTTGAGGTTGGTCAGTTCAAAACGTAAAAGAAATAAATAAATAAAAAAAAAACGCTACATGAATCAAGTTTTTTGTTGTTGTTTTATTTAGTTTACTGCTGCTCAAAAATGGTTTTAAACAATTGCCAAACACTCTCACTTTTATTTAACTTTATTTCATTTAGTTATTTTTCATTTCATTCATGTAGGTTTAACAACAATAATAAATATTGTTAATTTTTTGCATTCAACTATTTTGTTTTTCTCTTTTTGCTGGTATTTTTTTTTATTATTTATTTTTTAAATTATTTTTTATCGTTATTTATTAATGTACACATAGGCTGGTAATTGTTATGGCCTTGTTTCAAATACATACATACATACATTTTTAATTTAAATATTTAAATGATTAAAAGAATCATTTTGTTTTGAGGATTTTTTATTTAAAATTTTACGTTTTTTATGATTATTATATTATTGTTTTATTTTTTAAATTAAATTTATTATTAATAAAATATTTATAAGTTAAAAATAAATTTTATTTATATAAAAATGTGTTGTTGTTTTCATCACATTTAAATTCCTAAGATTATGATTACAAAATTTTGAAATATTTTCGTTATGTTTTGATTCATACTAAACAAACGATCTTCACATATTTGGCGCCACTTGACTTTTTTTTTTGTTGGCAACTCAATTTAAAATTGTTTTTTTTTTAAATACTTTAAATGTTTCCGTTTTCTGCTTATTTTAATATTTTTCTATTTATTTTCATTTCTTTCCAAAATCAATGTTTTTGTTTAAATTTCCTTTTCATTTGTGTCATCGTTTTTGCACTCACATTATTTTTTATACGTTTCTCTGCGTATCTTTATGTCTATTCGAAACTTTACTCTTGTACGTTTAGTCGTTAACTGAATAGCAAATTTTTTTTTATAAATTTCAGTTGACTGCTTTATAAAAAAAATGCCAAAAATAAAAATATGTTTCTTTATTTTCAAATTTTCATATGGCCTCAACTCATACATTCAAAACAAAACAGAGTTACCACTCGAAGCATAAACCATGGCAGACCAACGGCGACGACAACAACAACTGAAAGCAGCAGCAAACCAACTACAACAAAAATAAACATTAAATAAAATATCACGTAATGACGTTAAGCATGCGCAATACTCACGAACAGCGTTGCCGTTTTTGGTTATTTCTAACCAAAATTGGTTATTTTTTTTCTCAATGTGTACATGTGTAGATTTTTTCTGTTTTGGTTATTTTTTTTTACTGAAAATATTTAGATTTTAAGACAATTAGTAATATATTGCAAGCAAAAGAATTGTGCAAAAATCAACAAAATGCCCATTTTGTTTGGTCTGCCAAAGACAAATTTTAAAACTCAAGCTGTGACATTTTAAGTAAAAGTGATCTCCATATTTATTGTAATATAATTACATGTTTTTTAGTATTTAAGAGAGTAACTTTCTAGTTCCTTATTTTATTGCCAATGAACAATTTTTTGTTTTTATTATATACTTTTTATTTTTGTTTAAGACATTAAAAATTAATAATTAAACTTGCAAAACTTAATGTAAAGTATTGGAATTTTAAATTTTACAAATTGTAGCATTAGCTTATGTTTCTTTGCATTACTTTTTGCAAAATATGACGCTTAGTTTTTTAAAAAAATTATTTTTTAGTATTAGGAGTTGTGTTGTAAAATACGTTGTTTTATGTTTTTTTTTGTTACCTCAAAGTACAAATTATAGTTAAAATTACAAAAAAAAAATAAATAGTACATGCATTTAAATTTGGTTATTTTTTTTTAAATTTGGTTATTTTTTTCATAAATGTTGGTTACAAAAATTTTTTTTTCGTGGCAACACTGCTCACGAAGTAGTATGTTTTTGGTAACAGTGATGCCAACAATGTGTAAAGCCAAAATACCCAAAGGGAAAGAAAGAAAAGCTTAAAATGACTTTACACCTCGTCTGAGTGAACAATTTCTTGTACGCACATGAATTTTTCTCATAACATGGACGAGACTATGTTATGTTCTTGTTCCAACGCACACAGTCTTGATACGTCATCAATTGATCACTCTGCTAACAATTTCTTGTCCGCACATGAATTTAGCTTTGTATAGACGGTTGACAGATCTTACAAGATTGTCCGAAAAATGTTCAGAAAATGTCTAACAACCCTGTGAACTTAAAATTTTTGTCAACATTGTATGATCTGACAATCATCTATATATAGCTTTTGTTTTGTGTGACAATTTTTGTCGATGTTTTGTTCTTGTTTGAACAACGTTGTTACAACATTTATTCGCACAACTATGTATGTATGTCTGCCATCAAATTTTCAAACAAAAATTCCGCCATTTCAGAAAATTACAAGAATTTGATCATCAACACGCTTACACCACACATTAGAACATAAAAAATGTGTGTTTGTAATACTGCCGAAGTTTTGTTAATGTGCGAACAAAATGACGTCGAGACAACGTCATCAGAACATTTTTTTGCACAACTATGTCTGCCATCATATAAATTTTCACACAAAAAGAAATCTGTCCCATATAATTTTTCATTGCAATTGTCTTTCCATTACTATAAATATTTTGCTCATAAAAATTAAACGATTGGTGAGTCAGTTCTCACTTAGTGTTCCCTTGTAATCTAAAGTGTAATCTGTTGGCAATCACCATATTCCCTATACCAACGACAATTGAATCTTAGCTCAGAGACGACCCGTGTCTCACACGACTAAAGTTGGTCAAGTCAGCGACAGCTGTATGTATAATTATATGATTAAAGGAAAACAACTTAATTTTAATAAATATATAAAGGTTTTTTATGGTAAGAGAACGTATGAAAGTTTTAAAAGTTTAAATGCTGCAACATTTTCAAATAGAAATTACATGTTCCTATGAAATAGTGTTAGACATGTATTTACTAACTTTACTTTTCAATCATAGAAATTTAAGAAAATATATAAAACATATAGTTTTTCTGACCCTATGTAATCTAATTTGGCATCCTAGTGAGCCCACTGGGCTTAAACTTTGAGTATCTGTCCACTACATTCTAAAAGCTTTCTTCTAGTTATGTTTAATATAACTTTCTTTTTAAGTTTCTTACTATAGTTTATTTGATCTTTTTAAATAATATTTCACTAATTTTTCTAAGAATTGAAGCGAATTTTTTTGAATGCATTTTTAAAGTAAACAGTAGCACAAATAATATAAAATGGAATATTTAAAAATAAATTTATAACGGCTAATCTGCAAGATTATGTAGATCCTTAACCCTGAAATCTTGACACTCGCGAATATTAATATAGAATATTAAGAAATCTATCGACTTGGTCAACTTATAACAATGATAACTTTTTCAAATGCTATGCATGAACATTTCATAATGTGGAATGTTGTACATGAACAGGAAAAGCCCTGAACGAACTGGCACTCTATTCATCTACTGCTTTAGGATGTGTTCTATCTCCTCTTCTATGGAACTTGTCCATCAGCTGTCTGCTCGTGAAATGACGATATAACAAAGACCGAGACTCTAGGGTTGTCTGAGTGTAAATACAGGCACAAAGTATATACAGAGGTGTGACGAGACAGACTGCAAGTTTTATTTATTTATTTATTTCTTCGAGAGCTGACTTTTGTATATATTTTTATTGAAACGTCAAAATTGTCACCTACGTGTGATACAGCGTAAAATTGCATATATTTATGTACATATATTCTTCTCAATAAGAAAGAAGGTTCAAATTTCCATACTGCCCTAATTAAACATCATTGGATTTGCTATTATTCTTGATAGCAGTATACATATTATAGTAGGTTTACTGACTCTATGAAACTTTTATATGATTTCCCATGCGATGACTTCTTTGTACCAACTTTCAGACAGTCTCTTTGTAAACTGACATCCATGTTAACCCAATGATGTTCAACTGGGCTTTTCAAGGCCCATTTTGATTTTGAGTAGTCGCCAAGTTTTTACCTTTGCTCTGAGCGAAGAAATATTTTATGTCAACTACCGCTAATGCCTTCTGAACATAATGAATTCAGTAAGATATTGTTACTATTGATTTCGTAGAACAACCTTGTCTGTTTATGTAAAAATATGGTAAGTGTACCTACGGGACCTCATGAAGCCCATATGGAAAATTAATGACAGCTGATCCACATTCAACACAGTTGATCTTCTGAATGACGTTAAGTTGCAAAAATGTTTGGGACAGTGACCCACATCTGCAGGTATGTTTTGTTGGCGTTCGTATTGTGTTTATGTTTGTGATTGGTTCTCCTTGATTTAAACAAATTTGAAGCCGTGAGAGTATAAGCACTTGGTATTTATCTCTAAAATGTAATTTTTCTGGCACAATTTTGTAGAGCATAAATTATAACAATAAAGTTGTCATCACTGGTTGTTATCATAATCGTACATTATAAATGTAATATGTACGTATGTATGTATGTATATTGTACGAGTACTCGAAGAATGAGAGAGAATTAAATATTTTTGACTGTATACTCGTAAAAGAAATCACTTACTCTCCATTATAATGACAACGTATGATTTTTAGTTTAACACTTTAATTAGCTTTTAAGTATTAGTGCTTTTTGGTTTATGTGAGTGAGCAATTGTATAAATTTGTATTTTAAAAGTAAAATAACTTTATTATATATTTATACCAACAGTCACCTTAAAGTATAACAAGCGATTTGACATCGATTTAATACGTCAGTCCATGCACCGAAATGATCCGAGATCACTCAAATAGGCTGTTAGAGCTTCTCGCTGTCACAATATTGAAAATATTTCAATCCAAGGTTGAATCATAGTTTTTACGAAAGGTCTATGATTTCATGTAGCCCCAGGCGAAATGTCGTCCAGAAATAAGGTTTTAACCATGATAAAAATGTCTTATATATGTCGGTGTTCATAGAAAATTCAACAATATATGTATGTATGTACCTATAGTACCCATATGAAGCCCACATTCTAAATTACTTTACTTAAATTTTAAAGGGAGTAGTCCCTAATTTGCATATAATACTTGTTCATGTCTTCACGGTTCTTATTACTAAATGTTAAGACGCTCGGTACCGTTTTGTGCTCAATTCCCATTTCATAGTTAAATTAATATTTACTATATGCTTCATTTGAATCTAAACCTCTTCCCGTAATGGAGCTTCAACTATTCATATTTCTTATATTATAAAAATATATGGAAATACTTCTACAACACGTTCACTTGGTATGGAGTATTATATGCTCGGTCTAAACTTTCTGGTTCTTTGTTAAAGCGAAAGGTGTTAAACTTGGTAGCTTCTGTATTTAGTTATTAAGCAATTACCTAAAATTTTATTTATTTATATTCGCAACGTTGTTTGCGTTTATTTAAAATTTTGTTTTAAATGATAAAGTTATAAACTAAGTTAGAAAGGGGTTACCCCCCCTTATTCATAAAAACTTACAACAGGTTTATAAAAGGTTTGTAAAGCAAATTTCCATACAAAATTTATGACTTTAAAAAAGTTTCATTTTGTCTAGTGGAGAGAATTTAAATATTCAAATCAAATGGCAATTTGTATGTGTCTGCAGGTAAAATCGTTTATGTATTTAATGATTTAGTATTTTGAGTCAATATACCCTACACCATCATAGTGGAGAGTAGGGTGTCCAGACGTCACACTTTTGAAATCTTCCTGGCGTGTCACGCTTTTTTTTCAAAAATCACGCCAGATACAATGCTAGAGCTAGACGAGATGGATCAAAATTTTATAATTATATTTTTTAATCACCGTTCAAACAGAAACAATTTCTAAAATGTTGTTAGTTAATTTATATACAATGATTTAGTTGTCGCGTCGAGTATGCTAGTGTTAAATCGCGTCGCGTCGTTTCTGTTCAAGCGGTAACGTCCCTACAAGATCAGTGTCGGTTATTTGATAGGTAAAATGACTGCCACTGATGAGAGATATATCCATCAAAGTTTCTATCAAGTTATTAACTGCCATCCCTAAATACCGACGGAAAGCGTTTTTTAAATGTCAAAATTTCTCATGATCATACATTTTGTATGGAGCATACCGAAACAATGCGGCGACTCGGATTTTACTTTTGAAAAAAGTGAAATTAAGTTATAAATATCTTTAGTTTAATTATAAATGTTCCTATATTATTTTTAGTTATATGTGATTCGAAATTCGTGATAAAAGTCAATGAATGACTTATTTTTTTTTTTATTTTTAATAAGCTTTTTATATTTGGGTTTACAAGATTGAAAAATCAAGAACTGAAAAGTCAATGAATGACTACTTTTTTTTGTTTTTTTTTTTTTATTTTAAAACGTTCTTTAGGTTTATGTTTATTTAATTATTTAAAAATCGAGACCTTGAAAGTCAATGAATGATTTATTTTTTGATTTAATAAAATTAATAACTTCAAAAATAAGAAAAATAAAAAATTATTTTTAAAAAGCTTGTCAGTGCCATGCACTTACTATAATAAATTAACGACTAATAAACTTTAGGTCTGAATGTTTTTTTTTCAAACGCCGTCGAAAAAATTAGATCTGGACACCCTAGTGGGGAGAGTATATTGGATTTGTGCTGATGTTTGTAACGCCCAGAAATATTGGTCCAACACCCACCTTAAAGTATACCGATCGACTCAGAATCACTTTTTGAGTCGATTTAACGATGTCCGTTCGTCTGGCTGGCTGTCCATGTAAAGCTTGTGCGCAGAGTACAGTAGTGCTGGAAAAGTATTGAGTAATGGGTACCGAGTATCGAGTATTTGCCCTTTTTTTGGATACTCAATACTCAAAAGTAGTTACTCGATACTTCCTGAGTTGTATTTTTAATCAAGTTGAGTGGGTAAAATAGTGCATAAAAATACATCACTGTAAAAACCAACCGCCGAAATAAAGCTGTTTATTATTTCTTAAGGTGCTATCAGACGGGATGTATTTTACATATGTACTGTCACTTTTCTGACCCATATGTAATTCCGTATGTATCGTGATAAAAGTCAATTGTCAATTGTAATTGCGTATGACATAACCTATAAATGTAAACATAAGCTGCCTTTTTAACGTTTATAAATTTAAAGAATTGCTTCTTTTGGCCAATCTAACTGCAATAAATATAATAAACATAATTTAATTTATTAAAAATCGAAAAATCCATTTTATTTAATTTTTCTTTACAATATATTTTTTCAAACAATTTTGTTTCAAAACAAAACAGCTGTTTTGTTTATGTTTGTCACAGGAAAATAGAGCGTGTTCTAATCGAAAAAATTACATATGTATTTCCACATGTATTTTACACATGCAAAGTTTCATATGTATCACACGATGTGTACAACTTTTACAGATGGAAAATTTGACAGTACATATGTAAAATACATCCCGTCTGATAGCACCTTTAAGTTTTTGTTAACGTTGAATTAAAAGTTAGCTTTACATTTATTTTTGATTTAATAATAAAAGACATACAAAACCAATATTAGTTGAAGATCTATTTTTATTTTTTGAAGAAACTACTTCAATTTGCAGATAAAAACTATGCGTTGCAATTTCAAAAAATCCGTTAAAAGTATCGAGTAGTATTGAGTACCCAAATGAAAAGTATTGATTATTATTGAGTAATGGAAAGTAGTAGAATTTGCCAGCACTAGAGTACAGGTCGCAATTTTGAAGATATTTCGATAAAATTTGGTACGTGATATTTTTTAGACGTAGCTCCCATATAAGATCCAAAATTCGAAATCACTTTAAAGAGCATAACTCGCTCAAAAATATTAGTATCCAAATAATATTGAACGATACAAAGACGGTACAATTTTATTGTGATCGGTCCATAATTAGTCGAAACTCCCATATAAGACCCTCTCCGTAATTCACTTTAAGCTCCATAAATCGTTTAAAAGTATTTATAGCGAGATAAAGTTTAACACATACATATATACTTATATTCACAGACATCATGACACTAAATTTTTGGAGAATCGGTCCATAATAGATTATATCTCCCATATAACGCCATTTCTGAAAAACTGTTTTATACTTGACCGACTATACTTTCTTACTTGTTTTAACACATCGAAATAATCCAAAAAGTCTATATATTCTGGGTTCTTATAAGTTTCTAAGACGATCTAGCCATGTCCGTCCGTCTGTTGAAATAATAAAATTTTTTACCCAACATTCTTTGATCTACCGAAATGTCCAAGTTATAGATATTTTTCTGATAGTTTTTGCTATTTTTTTCAAATACAATGCATATAATACCATGAAATTTTGCACACTTTATTTTTATTATAGAACGACAAGTCCTTTTGAAAATGGAAGGAAGCGGTCTACGATTTCTCATAGCCCCCATACAAATGTCTTCCCGGAATACGGCTTTATGGTACATAAATGTCTAAAGAAAAACCGTATCGAAACATAATTCTGCAATAATTGCATCGGTCCATATTTTGACCATAGCCTACCTCCTAAATCGTGTGATATCATCTGGTTTTTTTCTTTGTGAAGTCAAAAGTCTTACCAATAAGCCAGCTACTATTAGGGAACTCAGGTATTAGTTGCAAAGAGATTGTTTAATTGTAGATTTTGTGAGTAAATAGTCTTTAAAATTAAAGGAAACTTAAAAAACTGCCTACACTTCGGAATTCTAAAATACGCAAAGTGGCTGTTGATATTTTATTACATTACTTTTTTTCGAATGGTACAAAGAGAATAAAGCGACTATACTATACATTAGTTAGAGACATTAAGGTGACAACTAACTACATGTTTCATTACCTGGCGATATGTAATGTAACCAATTTACTTTTTTTTTTATTTTTTTAGCTTTAAAAAAGCACTTAATAACACAAAAATATACATATGTATAGGTATATTAGTCCACCACCTACCTTAAAGTATACCGATCGTCTCAGAATCATTTAAATCGTTAAATCATCTCAGAAACGTTTGATGACGATGTCCGGCCGTCCGTCTGTCTGGCTGGCTCTACGTGTAAACCTTGTGCGCAATTTTAAAGATGTTTTAATAAAATTTGGTACATGGTATTTCTTTGGCTTGGGATTGAAAGTGTTTGAAATTGGTCAATTATTTCCTCCCGAAATTGGGGTTTATCGGTCATAAATGTTTGATTTATGCAGGTATCCCAACAAATTTCTCGAGAAATAAGTTGTACATGAAAACTAATCTCATCAACAAATTTTGTGCAGATCGCTCCATAATTGACCATAGCTCCCATATAAGGCCTTCTAATGAAAATCACTTTAAAGAGCATAACTCTTTTCAAAGTGTTGGTATCCAAATCATATTCATTAGAAGCCACTTTCACATACACAAAAATCATTTGGTCCAATTTTGTGATGATCGTTCCATAATTAGGCATTGCTCCCATATAAGACCCATTTTCCAAAATCACTTTAACAATCATTATTCTCTTAATAACGTTTGGTCCACAATAAGTCATACTCGTCGAAAATGGAGATTGAGATAAAATTTAACACAAAGAATATTTATATGCACAAAAGTCATGCCAATACATTTTTGGATGATCGGTACATAATAGGTAATTACTCCTGAAAATCTGTTTTTACAAATATACTAGGTGTAGGATATTATATGGTCGGGTTTTACCGACTATACTTGCTTAATTGTTCTCATGTGTATAGATTACTATTCAATCGATTTTATATAGTTTTGAATAAGCTATTTACCAGGTCGACATAAATATATAATTTCTGTCCATTGCTCTATATTCTTGTGATGGCTCATAATTAAGCAATTTTTTATTAATATTATTAATTTAAAAATCTTTCTATTTTATTAGTTCGGCTTGAGGTCCCTTTTATTAAAAATATAATAATATAATAATAAAATAAAAGGGACCTCAAGCCGAAATAATAAAATAGAAAGATTTTTAACAGTATAAAAGTACATAGCACATTAAAAACAATCATAATATTAATTTATTTACATACATATGTATAGACTAATCATTTCTCTACAATTAAAAGTATTGTTACATAATTTGTTTAGAAATACCAGAAGAAATAGTATAATTACATATTATGTGAAATATTCAAGTGCAAATAAAAAACCATCAAATAAAGTTTTAATTACTGAAGCAGAACTATACACATACAGACAATTCATTAACAATTACGAAAAGAAAATTCAAAATAAAAAAGTTCATATTTTTTCGTTTTTTTTTTTAACAAAAACGAAATTTCACTTCTTTCTTTAACTTTAAGCAGTTTATTCAATCGCATGCACAAGAGACAAAAATGATGACACACAATATTGACATAACAAATTTTTCAATATTTGTTAATGATATATAAAATACAACAAAAGCTAAAAAAGAAAAACATTTGCCTTGTGGTAAGTGACCGCATGTTGACAAAATGTGATGGAATGGACTGAATGAGTTTGTGCACCTTCTGAACGATTTTGTAAAATATTCGTACATGTGAAAAGTGTAAATTTATTAAACATTTCATTGATTAGTTACACTGAAAGGCGGACAAATATTTAACACTTTATAGTGCAAAGACCACAAAAACATGACTGGAATATTTCATGTATGTATATAGATTAGACTCATAGGAAAATATTGGTACAAAATATCTATGTATGCATTCATAGAGCAAACAATACTTAATGTTATTAACACAAAATGTTTGGCATACTTTAAGGCGTTCGTATATTTTGTTAAATTAACCCATGCAAGCTAACGAACTTAAATTGTCAGTAGTATTATTATAAATGGTCCGCTAAATAACTTTTTTTTTTTTTGAAAATGCTATAAAAAAACTAGTGAATATTTTCTCAAATTTATTTTTTTATTTGAAAGTACAGTCCTTTCCTTTAATGGAAAATAATTTCATTCAAATGGCTGCCTCGGCTGGCCATGCAGTAGCCTACACGATCGGTCCAATTTTTAAGCTGGCTTGTCGGTGTAACACTTATCTTTGACGGCACCCCACCAATAATAGTCCAACGGTGTAAAATTGCAGCTCCGAGGTGGCCAAACGACATCAGCTCTGCGACTGATAATGCGATCTTCAAAAACAGGGCGCAAAACATCGAGTGTAGTTTCGGCTGTGTGGCACGTAGCGCCGCCCTGTTGAAACCGAATGTTGCCAATATCCTCCTCTTCAATTTTTGTGAACAAAAATTCGTTCAACATGGCCCGATAACGATCGCCATTGACTGTAACGGCTACTCCTTGCTCATTTTCGAAGAAAAAATGACCCAATTATGCCTCTGAACCAAAATCCCCACCAAACAGTGACTCGTTTTCGGAAACCTCTTAGCCTAGAACAGAAAGCCTGGTATAAACAGAAAAAAGTTAAGTGTTTTGAAAACTTCCGTCTGTGCTATGAACAGATGTAAAATATCATTTCGTTCTCTCAACTCCTTCATATAGAAACACGTGTTCAAAAAAGACGCATCCGCGATTTTTTTTTACAATAGAAAAATTAGAAATTCGTGGTGTCATTAAATATTTAAATCAAAAAGGTTTATCGGGACAAGAAATACACAATGATATGGTGAAAGTGTTGGGTAAAAGTGCTCCTTCATATGCAACAGCAAAAAAATTGGGTTGCTAAATTTAAACGTGGTCGTACAAGCCTTGAGGATGAATCACGTAGTGGATGTCTAAAAACAGCAACAACAACAGAAATTGTAGCCAAAAATGATCGACGAATAAAAGTGTGTGAAATAGCTAATATCATGGGCATCTTAAATGATCAAGTCCATTTAATTTTGCATGAAGAACTACAGATGAAAAAGCTTTTTGCAAGATGGTTGCCGCATTTGTTAGCAGGCGACCGAAAACGCATAAGAATGACAACTTCTCAAGCTTGTTTGGATCGTTTTAAAAAAATAAAATGGATTTTAAGCGTCGTATGATAACTGTTGATGAGACATGGATCCACTACTTGTACTATACTCTAGAGACAAAAGCACAATCCAAGCGCACAAGAGTGTTTTAACAATAGCTGAAATCAACGAATTAAAGTACGAGTTGCTTGACCATCCACCTTATTCTCCTGATTTAGCTCCCAGTGGCTTTTACCTGTTTCCAAATCTAAAAGAAATTCCAAAGCTGGCAAGCGTTTTACCTCATATGAAGATGCAATTACAGTTGTAAACCACTATTTTGAAGGCCTTGAGGAAAACTATTTTAATCAAGGGATAGCATTGCTAGATAAGCGTTGGAATAAGTGTATTGAAGTTTCAAGAGATTATATCGAAAAATAAAAATGTTTTTAAAAAACTAACTACAGTCAAAGCTCGGTATAACGAACGACATATTGTCAGTCCCTTTCGTTATAGTGAAAAATTCGTTATATCGCAAAGTTTTTTTTTTGTATCAAAATGTGTTAAAAATTATTTAAGTTGGTGGAAAAAAAATCATTTATAGACGTTTGTTTACAAGTAACTTGAGGACTAATTTGAATAGCTTCTTCCTGTATTTCCCGAAGTATTAATTGTTTTGAAATATTAATATTATTTTGGGAACCCCATTGTATACATTTATCAAAACATGTTATTACTTCAGAATGCTTTATTTTCGTTTCATTATTAGAAAATTGGTCAACAAAATCAATATTTTCCTCATTTTCGTCACCTCCATCCAAAACAAACCTGTTTCATCAGCATTAAATATAGAATCATGTGATAAACCTTCTTCTTGAATAACTCTCTGCAACTTCCTCTTAAACGGATCTACCAAATCTTCTCTTGATGACAATTTTTCTCTAGATTCCTTCAAAAGTCGTACACCACCATAGCTTTTCTTAAATCTGGATAACCATCACTTGCATGAAAACCACCAGTGCAGAACTGGTTTTGAATTTCCATAGCCTTCAATTTTAATGTTGTCCCATTGACCGGAATAAAAATCTTTCTTTGATTAAGAAACCACTGATAGAGCTTTTCCTCCATTACGGGATATTTTCCCTTTCTGAGGGATCGACGGTTTTTTGATACATTGTTTGTAGTTTCAAGATTTGAAACGATTTTACATTTCATTTTCTTTCTTTCGTTATACTGAGCTTGAAAATTATAAAACATTCGTTATATAAGGTAGTCAATGTAAGAAATTTACTCATTCGTTATATTCCGAATTCGTTAAAGTGAGTATTTGTTATACCGGGCTTTGACTGTATTCTCTTTCTGTGCCAGGACCGCCCTCGAATGCAAAAAATTGCTGCTCATTTTGGTAAATAAATAAAACAAGTTCATGTAGGCGAAGGGTACATTCCTTTAAACTTACCCATCTCCATTAATCTTACTCGACAAATTCAGAAAACAGTTTCAAATTATGTCTGTATCAGTTTATTTTTATTTTTTTTAAGTATCTCAATATAAATAACTATTCATTGAACTAAAGGAATAATAATTAATTACATCTCAAAAAACAAAGCATTAATTAGTTTCTATAAATTCTTTAATTAACTAAATAAATCAAATAATTATTGTTGAAAATTTGTAGTATTTTCGCAAGTAACAAAAACAAAATAACATAATAACTAACAAAATTTATTTAATTTATAAATTATTATTTACTGTTCAAAATGAAAATATGAAAATATATTTATCTATAGATGGGTTTACTGCTGACAGAATGCTCGAATTACTTGAAGATACAGTGGCGAGCAGAAGGGAGTGCATGCTCATTACATTGACTTTCGCCATCCATAAAAACAAAACCAGACAAGCAAATCATTTTTTTTTTATTTTATTTAATTTTTATCAGTTTATTTGTAACAAACAAGAAAAAAGAAACAATTATAAATGAGATGAATTCAAAGAGTTTGAAAGAAAAAAATAAAAAAACCCGCATAAACTCAATTTTGCACGTTTCAAGAAAGTTAATAGCTAATCCAATTTCAATATTTGGACCATAGACCCTTATTAAAAATAACTTGATTTACGCGGTTTGGCATTTCCAATAATATCTTTTGGAATTCGATTCCATTCCGCATTTACACGATCCCAAAGGTTGCCGATGTCTGTTGGGGCTGATTCGTACTGCCCGAGCCGTCTTTTCTCGATTGACCAAAGATTTTCAATCGGATTGACGTCGGGACTTTGTGCTGGCCAATCGATCAATTGAAAATTTTGTTTCACAATCCATGTTTCACGATTTTTGCTGTGACCTTAGGATCACCATCCTGTTGAAAAACAATTTCTTTTTCGAGATAAGCACATTTGTCCATAAAATCGGGAAGATGGGTTTGTAGAATCTGTAGATGGTCCTCTTTTCGCATGATACTATCTATTAAGCAGGGGGCCATGTAAAGCATCCCAAAACCATTAGGTTTCCACCGCCATGTTTAACAGTTTGTTTCACAGGGTGTCTTTGAACACGTTTCCGGGGTCTGCGACAGCAGTAGTGCTTTCCATTTGACTGAAAACGGTTAAATTTGGACTCATTAGACCAGATAACAATCACCAATGGCCCAATTTCGAAGCTCTCTGGCAAATTTCAAGCGCGCTTTAACATTCTTATCGGACAGTACAGGTTTTCTTTTTTTAATAGTTGAAATATAGTTGATGTCATGGAGCGCTATTCTACCAGTCCATTCGCTTACATTTTAGATAATTGCCAGAGAAGAACCCTTTGGTGTTAGCAGCTTGTTGTTTCTCATTTCGGACATCATTAGTCGAGCGTCTGAGTCCGTTAATAATTTTTGGCGACCTTTGACTTGCGATTTGGAGTCACATTTCATATCTTTTGAGCTGCAATCACCGCCTATTGATTAATACCAAGCCTCTTGGAAATGCTACGTGAAGAACAGCTCTTCTCGGTCAGGCACACAACACTATTTTCAATTTCTGCAGATATTTTTTTCATTTTTATGTAAAAAATCAACAATTTATTTTAAATATGATAGTAATTGAAAAAATCTGCTTTGATTAGCAAGAAACACGTTTTAAACTGCTCTACGAAAAAGAATTATAGATAATTTCACAACAAACATAACGGTAAATCTGCATGATCTCTACTGATAAGAGAAGTGGGAGAGCGAAAATGCAATTCATAAAACATGCAAAATTGAGTTTACGAGTATGTGGGTTATTTTCGTTTTTACTTTTTAAATCATTCAATACATCTCTTGTTTCTTTACTTCTATTTGTTACGAATAAAATAATAAAAAATAATATAACATTTTTTTTGATTTGCTTGTATGCTTTTGTTTTCATGGATAACGAAACTCAGTTTCGTGAACATGTACTTAATTTTGCTCGCTACTGTATGTATTTTTATATATCTAATATTTTTTAATTTTTATACTTTATGTTTTTGTAGAAAGTGTACAAGTACACTTTAAACTTTTGTATTGTTTATATATATTTTTATACTAAACGCAAGTGTGCATTGGGTAGATAATGGATGAGACCCATGTCACTTCACACATGCGTTTCAGGAAGACATTCTTATTAGTCGTGTATTCTTGTTTACCACAAGCAGTGATAAGAACAATCGATAGTTTAGGTATAGTTTTGTTTTAAGATTATAATGTTTAGTTATTAAGATTTTAATTTGAAAATAAACTTCAGTGTCTTACAAGCATTCACATTCGCAACAGAAAGATAATTTTGTTAAATGAAGTTAATTTTTGTTTATTTAAAGACACATTTGCAATTAACAATGTCATTGTTTTTAGTAGAGAATTAAAAAAACTTATTTATAAAATTAGACAGTTATAAATAATAAAAAAATATATAAAGAAATCACACATTCCATTATTTTATCAGTGTCACGCTTTATATCAAATTGGAAAGAAAATTTTTTTTCTATGTTTTTTGTCTATGGTAAAATTTAACAATTTGTTGATATACATTTTCTTTTAGTATTTTATACATTTTATTATTTAAAAATTAAGAATGCATAAATCACAAATTATTAAAAAAAAATACCATTTAAAGCATAATTTATGTATAAAGCGATTTAGAGTAAACAACAGCTGTAGTCGAATTTGCAAATAAGGCGTTTAGGTTTGGTAATAGTTGTTTTAGTTTAAAAAATTTCCAATGTATAAATTCTTCATTGATATATTTTGTTTTTTTTTTTTGTAATTAAAAAATAAATACAATTTTTTAAGTATAATTATAATTAGAATTATCTAAGATTTTCTTTTTCATTCTGAACTAGCATTAATTTCAATTATTATTTGGAAAAGTTCTAATCAATCAATTAACTTCTTTTAAAATCCCTTAATTCTATAAGACAATTAGTTTCATCTAGATTGTTGAATTCATTTTATTCTGCAGAGAATTTTTACTCCATCAAGAAAATTTTTAAATTAAATTGTTTACGAATTCTATACAAAATTTTATGAAAATTATTCAAGAATATTTTAAATGCAAACTTTTTTCGAATTATTTTTCTGACCATTTTTTTTTTTGATGAAAAACGATTTTTAGGGTTAAAATATATTTGCGAAAAAATATTTGGTAAAAAATATTTTGCTTGCAATTCTTAGCTCATTATCGAGGTCTCTGTTCATTAGAGGTCTGCACAAATGTATTTGACAGCCAAATGAGTGTTGTGTGTGTATTTGATTTTCAATTCAAATGTGTAAAACAAATGAGAGCTAGTCATTCACGTTCAATCATTTTAAATGAAAGATCAACACAACACCGTTCATGAAAAAGTGAAACACATACACTAACACTAATTGTGTGTGCGTCTCAATTATATTGCATTGCTTGATAAACTCTATTTCATACATCCCATAATAAAAAAAACCTGTGTGAAGTTAAAAATCACACAATTCCTTCGTGTGTTTGTTGTCTTTCTTATTTTGTTAAAAATGGGTTTTCCCCTATTTAATAAATTTTCCTAACGTTCTTTGTTTTGATACGGGCGTTTACTAAGTTTTTGTGTTTCGGTTGCCCAGCAGTCTTGTTTTTTCTTTAGTTTGGATTTACATAAATACAATTGTATTTACTCCTGTAAAACAGCATATTTGTTATTTACAGTTGAATCAAATATTTCTCTCACAACACTCACATAATGAATTGAACGCTTTGCACAATATGTTATTTCTTACACACAATAAATTTTGTGTAATTCTTAAATCACACACAACACACTACTTGCTAGTTTGATGTGTGAATTCATGTGTCGTTTAATCGCACACATGCAGACCTCTACTGTTCATATTGTCTGGATCTTAAATCTAAAGCTGAAAGTCCACACCAAGCGATTACGTGATTCTCACGTTTTAATCAACTGTCAAAAAAAACTGTAGAATCAATGTAGTCGTACGTTGACACTTGAAAAGCGAAAAGTTCGTTTACTTACAGCTAACATTGACATGTGAAAAACAAATTTATTTTAAAGGTGATGTCACTAGAAAAAATGACAGTTGAAAAAACAATTTTTATATGAAATTGACAAACAAACCGATAAAAAAAACTTCATATAAAGAAAAAATCAGCTGAGCTTACTCTTACTGGCCTCTTGTAGATCATCCCCTACTGCAGATCATAGAGTAACTAAAGTTAAATTTTAGTAAGTCCGTAACAAATGTTATCAAGATAAAAGTGAATCATACATTTTACCAGTTCAACCACTTATCATTGCGGAAATTGTTATTAACAATAGCTATTGTTGGCAAATTCTTTCTAGGTGTTCTCGTAAAGGACCAATCATGTTTGAATTGATTTTTAATGACTGACACGCGAACATTTTATTGTAATATTTTACGATTTTGAATAAGTCCTTTAAGTCCATTCCTCTAATCCTCAACATACAGATGGTAATAGCTAAATCGTCTTAGACTTATATTTGCGTTCTACGACCAATATTGCGATGTGTTATAAATGGAATGACAAAATCAATATATCCCCTCTTTTTGGTGGTGGTTATAATAAGAGCTTTATTCGCGTTAATGTATTTTCTGGGTAATGCTCCCAAAATCCAGTATGTATTTAAAATTATTTATAATTAGTTTATTAAGCGGTTTAGGGTGAAAATAATGACAATCAATGATCAGTGATCTTCCACACCAAAAATAAAATAATTCGATATTTTCACAACAAATACAAAAATATTTTAAATTGCTTATAATTCAAAATTTAGTTAATTTATTGCGCATAAAATGGATACTTGCGATCATTGATCATTCTCATAAAAACTTGAAAAATTAACTGTTTTCACATAAAATTTTAAAAACTGATCGTTTCATATAAAATAATAAAAATTGTAAAATTACTTATAATTATTAACTAAATGGTTTAAAGCGCAAATAATGCACTATTATGATCAGTGATCTTACCCACCTAAAATGTAAAAAATTCGATCGTTTCATAATAAAATCCAAAACTGTTTAAAATGCTTATAATCCTTAATTTACTTAATTTATTGGGAATAAAATGGAAATTTGTGATCAGTGATCTTTTCCATAAAAACTTGAAAAATTCCATCGTTTTGAATAAAATTTTTAAAAATTTTAAAAACTGATCGTTTTATATAAAATATTGGATATTACAAAATTACTGAAAATTTATGGAATTGGAGGTATATAGAGAAAATAAAGGAAATTAGACATCAGTGATTTTTTCCATTTTTAAGCGATCTTGTCATATACTTGTAAAACTAAAAATATTTAAAAATTATTTTTAACAGATATAATAAAATTTTGAAAAATTGCTTTTAATTCCTCAAACTAAAGATTTAAAAGCGACAATATTATTGTGCAAAAAAAAATAGTCATTTATATAGGTTTCTATAGACTGTTTTTTAATTAAAAAAAATTAGTGTTAAATTGGTAAACAATTGGGGTATTCACAAGGTGTGCTATCATGTTATATTGTCATAATGTTCTAACATTTTACAATGGTTTAAAAATATTGTTGTTGCTTTGTAAACAAAAAGTGTCTTAAATTAATAGAACTTTGCTTGCTATGTTTATTGTGCTGTCGTAATTAATCAGAAGAGACCTGCGCTGAGCGGCTGAGCCATCTAAAATGTATTTTTCGCACAAACTGGCTATTATTTTAGTTTTTTCACTTATTTTTGGCATTGTGAAAAACAATATTAATTTTTATATTTGTTTTAAATCAGCTGATTTAAATTCAAAATAGCACACTGAATTATGAGGGGTTGTTCACAGCAGTCGTATTTTTTCATGTTATTATTTTAAGACATATGACTTTATGACACCTTGTGAATCCCCCAAATATCTGTAATTTAATCATACTACGAGTATTGTTTTCTGATTTATTTTTACTTGAAACTTAGGTTTGCTGATTTTTGTATGAATATTGCTTTTCGTTAGCCATTTATGAACGATAAAGACATATTCCGAGAAGAAATTTGTATGGGAGCTAAAGTAAATCATGAGCTTATTATTAGCATGTTCAACAAAGTTTGTCTATTATTTGCAAAATACTAGTATATAAAGAAAAAAAATTAAAGTTTTAACCTTTTTTTTGGAGGTTGTCTAACATTTTGTTTGATAACTCTAGATGTTCTACTAAGCCAAACATTTCAAAATGAATCAGAAATATTTGAGGAACATTTAATCACCCAAAGTCCGCTCCTCGTGGTACTATTGTGCCTTTTAAAGACAGACAGATATAGTTACATCGTCTTAGGATTTATGTTTTTTAACATGAGAGTAAAATTGACACATGTTAGGCTAAAATAACCTATGCACTCTTGTTACATTTTGAATTTACAAAATTTCGGGTAAAAAACACCAGGATAAATATTCCTTATTATTGAAGTTTTTATAACGACAAGATAACAAATAAGTTTTTATTTTTTGTTTGATATCGATTGATTTTTATTAAAATAAGATAAGTAGAAAAACAAACGTAGAATCCATATTAACAAATTACATAAAACATATATAAATACATAAGTGCACATAAAAAATAACGATATATTAACAATGGCCAGGTGAATGGAGTGGCAAACACATGCAACTAATATCATATTTGGAAGATTGAACTTTTCTTTAATTTTTCGGCACAACCCGTTGTGTGTTTCACTCATCACTGCAGGATTATCTGTTCCAATGGCAACTAAGTGTTTAAAGTCGAAAATATTTAAAATACTTTCCAAACCAATATAACGAATGACTACGCCAAGTAGCTTATCACCTGAAATATCTGTCCCTTTCTAATATCAGACTGAATGGAACGCCTTAACTATCGTCTAAAATATCAAGAATATTTTCTCCAAAATATGGAGTTATATATATATATATATATATGTTAGGGCGGGTCGATTTAATAATCGCCCATGGCTCAGTGAAAATCGTATTCTAAGAAACTTTGCCGAAGGAACAATACCTCTAAAACGAATTCTGTTTGTACGGGACAAAAGTCAACAGTTGGGGGGTAGTAGAATTCGTTTTAGAGGTATGGTTCCTTCGGCAAAGTTTCTTATTTTGATCCCTAGAATACGATTTTCACTGAGCCATGGGCGATTTTTTTGCCTCCCCACAAATCGACCCGGCCTAATATATAGCATACAAGCAAAGAGAACCTTCAGATGGCTCTGGCTGGTCAAAAGACAGCATATATTTCAATGTAAAACTTTTTCATGGATCTATTGCTTTTTCATGACTAAACGCAGTATATCACTATTTGTTCTTTAATTTCACAATTACAACAAATACTGGTCTAAGCCACCTTTTGAATGCTGTATCATTCTATCAGGCTTTCCTATATTTTGGTTTTCCCATCTGAAGTTGATAAACTTTAACCAAAAATTCATGAAGAACTTACTTTTATGCACAATTTTTAATTTTATTAAACCTAAGACACTTTCTTTCTTAAATTTGCACAAAAGACGAATAAAAGTAAAATTACTGTTTAACAAATTAACAATAAAAGTTTTTGTACAGATTAAAAAAAATAGATGCCTGAGAGAAATCTGGAAGCGTTTGCGAATACTACTCAAAACAGAAATGTAAATAATACGCAGTTGGTTAAAAAAGTATTAGCCGTGTTTAAATAATACTAGTAAAATGTTTCAGTACCAACAATTTTCATTACCTAAAAGGCACTAAAAAGCACTGTTAGAAATTGTAAAAAGCGCTATAAATACACGCTTTTTAAAAAAGGGTATTTAATAAAATTTCGGGTATTTGGAAAGTAAAAACGCACCAAAAAATACCCTAAAAGCGTTAAAATGGCAACGCTGATTTAAACTAATGGTTCTCCTCTTTTCTCAGCTTTCTAGAAAATTCAAAGAAATGTATAAAAATTTCAGGTTGCAAATTTTTGTCGTTATTCTGACAAATGAAATGGGGCATACAGTTTGTAAATGCTGTTTCACACAATCAGCCACTTTGACCTGTTTCACACTCAGCAGTTCTGACTCGTCAAGTCAAGTATTTTTCAATTAGAGGGAAAGAGAAAATTATCTTTTAACTTTTTCCTTCTCATTGAAAAATACTTGACAGTCAGAACTGATGAGTGTGAAACAGAACTTTCTTAACACGCGTATTTTCAATTTTCGTGCTCTTTACCATCAAGACGGAGAAAATAAAAGAAGAAAACAAAAGGAAATAAGAAAATTGACTTTTATACTAATTTACCTTCTCAACCAAAAATACTTGCCTTGAAGATTCAGAATTGAAATGTGTGAAAGCGGACTAAAAACTGGCTAAAGATAAAGTTAGTTCCCTTAATAACTGACAACTCTAAATCTTACTCCTAACCAAATTTAATTCTCATTTAAAAGCGTTTGCATTTAATTTCATATTTAAGGAATTTGAGTAAAAAACTTTATTAGACTTTCAATAACAATTGAAATTTGTTATAAAGCAGTTTTTAATTAAACTATTTAGCAGTGTTTTTTTTTATTATCTAAAATGTAGATTTTATTTTAAGGGAACTTATGGCAATAGTTGCGACTTAATTACTAATAAAAAAAATAATAACAACATGTGTAAAAATAGTACAATTTATTTTCTTTGTTTTCATCTCAATTTATAATTTCATAATTTTATAATTGTTTTTGTTTATGTATTATTAAATAATTTTAAACTGACACTAGTTTTTTAGTACCTAAAAATATATTGTTTTATATAGAATAGAATTTGTTTTTAAATAATTGTAATTTATTTATTTATTTAATTCCCTACTTATGACATTCTTAATTTTTTGTAAATTTTTTTATATTTATAATATTTTTCTTAAAAACTAAATTCACATAAATTACAATGATTTTGTTTTGTTTGTTTGTTTGTTTTTTAAAATTGTGTGTGTGTGATACCTTGACTTTATTTTATGTATTTTTTAGAATTTATTTGTTGAACAATAATAAATTTTATTAAAATCACCTAAGATTTGAAATTTGTAATTTTGGGCCCTAATGTAATTCAATGATATAGTACATACATACATAATTATTATTTATTAAATATATAATTACATTTATTTATTTAATTAATTAATTAATAATGATGAAAATTAAATGTGCAAAACAACATAATTAATTTCACACTTTAATATGAATTTATTAATATTCATTAATTATTTCTTTAATTTAAATAAAAAGTAAAACACAAAAAAATAAAAGAAAAAGTAAATGTTTTTAATCTAATTTAAACAAAACAAAAAGAAACATTTTTAACGAGGTAAATTTGAAACTACTAGTTGCGCTGAAGAATTGTCTAGCAATTCTTCTTAGAGTTTTTATCAATGCCATGCGAACAGCACATGACTTATTAACAGATAACCCGTGGACACGAAGATACTGCCAATCATAACGGGGAAACCAACTCTGTAATTTTGGAAAAATAAATTAATTTTTGCAAATATATGTATATTAGAATTTGAATAACGTGAATGTAATATTGAGAGTACTCACTTAAAGAATTGTAAGAATGTAAATTTATAACCATGTTGCTCAGCAACACCAGCACACACGACATTAGCCGAAGCACCAATGAGAGTACCATTGCCTAAAAGTATTAGAAATATGGTTAGATTAGATTTTGGTAAAAACTCACGGTTAACTCTTAAACAATGTTAGATACGCTCCCTTTAATATTTCAAGTATAACTTAAGAGACGACCTTGTCTCAAGAATTGTTAGCTGACCTCATTGCTATACATTTGTTTTTGAACTCTTTGCTAAAATTAAGTATTGCAGAGTTATGGAACAAAAGAAATGCGGGCCTGTCTACATTTTCGGAATATGTAACTGTTAATTTTGACTATTGCACTCCTATATTCGTCCATGGCAGACCATTTTCGGTATCAACCAAAGGCCGACCACATGTCACACAGGATACATCCTTTAGGGATAACATACTCCTACTTAAAATTTATACAGATGTGCCCAAGTCTGTGACTTTAAATGTGATATGTGACGATTTTATGCATCGATGACGGATCGGGGACCTTCGATGGGGAATGTATCACGTAGGGATAACATATTAAATATCTCCTCCATAATGTCATATTAAATGTCTGCAACTTTAAATTTGCAAATAAATCTCACTCGAATGTAATCTCAATTGAATGCTTTGTCGTTATTACAGAAATTCAATACTATTTTCAGTTAAGGCTGTCGTTGCAATCTAGGCCAAGATTTTGCGATACTTCAACTGATCTTTATTACTTTACTGGAAGAAGGTGAAGGCTGTCATGGGAATCTGTTTCCCAGAAGAAACAGACAAAATATTCGGATGGTATATATGTATATCTTCAACGATACAGCTTCGATAAATCTTCGGATGCTATATATTGGCTTCAACGTTCAGTTCTAGCCTTCCTTCCTGGTGATGTTTCAAACGGGTGTCTCTAAATTTGAGACACGACAGATAGTTGTTAAATGGAGGGGACTGTAATACATACATATGTCCTCATAGCATGACTGACGCGCCATCCCTACTACTCAATTTTAAGATATTTTAATGAAAAGGTTTAGATTTTTCGTAATAAACCTAACTCTAGACTCCTCAAGGGGTTTCAGAATGAACATGGAAATATCCTTTCAAGTTTTAGTATTTTATGACCTCTAAAACTCTGACCACCAATAACAGTTAGATTTTGTACTGTGTGAGCAATACTTGTTTCACATTGTCTCATGTTTACCCTTCACAACATTCTTCTTGGTGGGTTTAGTTCATCAAATGATTAATCCATAATTTTCATTTATGTTCATTGACCAAACCAATGACTTTCTTGAAGAACTAATGAATCCGTAGGAAGCTGGAGTCGGTACTGCGAACGTTGTCACGCTCATCTGCAAATTACGTTGTCTCGGCTGGATAGTATCGTATATGGGCAGGACATACATTGTTCGGTAAACATTTTCATTTCATTCATAATGCTGAAGATAGAACGATATCATGATGAACAGTAGCACGACGAACAATGCACTTCTGGTGGAACATAAAACTATATCAGGTATTTTACTTTGGTAGCAGTTGCAGTTAAACTGCTAGCTTTTCTATCAAAGAAGTGTCATAAGTTCAGACGTACAGACACAATTCCAGCTCAGACCAAAAATATATAGTGCAAAGTTGGCGGAAAATTCAGTTTCGATATGTGGTTGCCATTTACCAGCAACCATAGTTCAATGGGTCACGGGTTTTGTTGACACACCTGGCAATCGTTGCAGAAGAACAGGTTGAAACCGGTTCTACACTGTGAGGTCATTAAACCTACTGGTTGGTTGAAGTTCCGCTTTTATGCTAAAAGTTGTTTATACATCAGTAACTTCATGTGACTGCTATATGGACTCCTATGGATATGTGCTGGCTTCTAAGGAACTTTTATTGCTGCCGAAGACGAGAGCTTTTGTTTCGATTACTGTAGGAGTCGTCGTGATTCATTGAAACACATCCTCTATCTTTGTTCTGATCTCTTATGGATAAGACGTCTGTCTGTTCGAATCTGAGTGACCGAGGATGGATATTTGGAATATGGATTCCTTAATTTTTGCATCGGATTGGTTTAATATCGGGCCGTAAAAAATCATGCAAAGGAATTCATTGGGAGACCAAAACATTCATATTTTCGGGTATCACAAAAGCCACAGTTTATGGAACCAAAAATCTAAACTAACATTGATTGCATAGACACTTACCGATTTAATGAAACATTAAGTACTAAAATTCTTACTACTAAATAATAGGATGTAATGCAAAATGACAAAGTTCATGAGACTGGAAATCTCGCTATAAATTAACTACATTTACATAGCTACTAGCTGATTGGCTATTAGCTGATCTTTTTACTAACGCTATTAAAATTTAAACTTGAAATTCTTCTCCTCAACATGTATTTGAGAAATTCTTAGGCAACATTTTGAAATTTACCAAATAATGATAACCTATAAAACTTACCTCCCAAACAAGCTCCGAAAGCTAATGCCCATACCAAAGGCTGTAATGGTAAATTCAATGTACTATTTTGAGCTAAAGAAATAGTAATTTTAACCATCATTGTAGTCAAAGGTATATTGTCAACGAAAGCCGAAGCTATGGCTGAAACCTGCAAATTGAATGGTTAAGGCATGGTTTTACATACAAGTATTTAGAATTAATAATATACCCATAAAATAATTAACACAGCCACCATTAAACGGGACTCTTCGCTCACACCCATTATGATATTCTCCGTCATATTACCAATCCATTCGATAAGGCCCAGCTCCGATAGAGCCTCCATTAAAATAAACAAGGCAGCAAAGAAGAGCAGAGTGGACCATTCCACTCGAGCCAATATGGCTTCCATATCCTCAATGTCAGCTAAAATAATTAAAAATATGGCACCCAAGAGAGCAGTCCAGCCCAAAGAGAGACGTTGCAATTCGGGAACGGAGTGCAAAAAGAATAAACTTATCACAAAAACCAAGGCACAAGAACACTTAACAAGCAACGGCTTATTGCGTATGGGATACTGTAAACAAAAAAAAATTAACTAATTGAAGCCAACTGTTTTTGTTTTTGAAGAAAAACAAGTGAAAAGATTTATACCTTCGCTTGCAAATGATCCAAAGTTTGTTTATAATTAATGGTAGGTTCTATGGTGGTGGATATTTTCTTCTTCAAAGACCGCTTCAAACGATTCACTTTCTTAGTCAGAGTCTGTCTTACCAACTCTTCATCCTTGGAGTATGACGATAAACTGGCAGCAGCCCGTTTCCAAACATGAATTTCATGTTTAAGCTCTTCGATCTCTGGGGATTCTTTGAATTGCAAATCGCTGATGTTGCGGAACTTAAATCTCAATTGTATATAAGTTTGGAACATTACCAAAATGACACCTGGCAACATGTGTAAAGTAAATATGGCAAAATTAACACCCTGAAAATAAAATAAGAATGAAGTCTAAATAATAATTCCGTGCCTTAAAGACACTTACATTTTTGGATATAAAACTATTTGAGGCAATAATGACATTTGGTGGATCGCCTACGGGTGTTAGAGCACCACCAATGTTCGAGTAGATAACCATACACATTAATATAGGAACCGGATTGAGAGACATCACCTCACAAAGACGTATGGTTACGGGAGTCATTAGTAAAACCGTGGTGACATTATCCAAGAATGAAGATAAAACAGCGGTAAATAGACACAAACAGTTAATCAACGGCCAGACATGACCATTAGTGATCTGTAAAACAAAACAATGTTGTTTTCAGAAAGATTACCTCAAGATTTGTAAAGCAAATACTTACTTTGTAGGCATACACCGCCAAATAATCAAATACGCCCGTTTCCGATAAAATAGCCACCAAAATCATCATACCGAATAGTAATAGCAAGGTCTCCACATCAATCCAACCCATAATGGTAACCATGGAGGGTCTAGAATTCAAAGCGGCCAAAATACCCACCGATAGCGTGGAAGCGATAATAGCGGCAAACGTACGATTAACTATTTCCCAAATTATCATGATATATAAACCACACAACACTACAGCGGCGTAGATAACACCTTCCTTCTTATAAATCGGCGATTCATCTATGCTCAGTTGAACTGGCAATTCAGCTTCGATGCTCGACACAAAGTGTAGCGTCAACTCGGTTTGATTGGTGAAATTTCGATAGTCTTCTTGTATGCCCTTAATATCAAATTGATGAACTTTTTTAGTTTCTCGCGTCGAGTCCATGTATTCGGGATATACTAAATCTAATTTCCAAATTTGCGAAACAATTTCATTGTAGGCTCTGTCACCGGATATATTGAAATATGCACGTTCTACATACACCTCGAGAAGAGGTGGTGGTCGTTCTTTTGTGTCTTTTAGAGTTTCAGCTTCCTGCAGTTTGAAGGGACCTGTCAGACTTAAGCCTATTCGCAAGAGTTCTGCGGTGTTGACAGGGAATACTGGAAAGAAGAAATATATATTATTTGTAACATTATATAAATGAGAATAAATTGAAAATAAAAGAAATAAGCAAGTATAGACAAGTATCGGACAAGTCCGACCAAAGTGATTTTCGAGGGACGTCTTATATGGGAGCTTTGATTAATTATGGATCGACCATTACAAAATTAGATTTCATGATTTCTGTATATATGGCTCTTATTCGTGTTGAATTTTATTTGTATACCAAAATTTTTGGAAAGTTATGCTCTTTAAGGTGATTTTAGAAAGACGGTCTTCTATGGGAGCTATGGTCATATTATGAACCGATATGCACAAAATTTGTAGATGTATTCATCTTGCGATATTTCGTTGGATATGTGCATAAATCAAACATTTATGACCGATAAACCATTATTTCGGATGGATATATATTTGGCGGCTAGGTGAAATAATGAACCGATTTGAACCAGTTTCAATCCAAACCCTATCTTTAAATATCTTTAAAATTGCGGCCTGTACTTTACGCACAAGCTTTACATGGCCAACCAGCCAGCCAGACTATACATTCTTACTTGTTTATTCATTTAAAATAAGTTTTACTTATAAATATTTATTTCTATTAAACTTACCTCGTTCAGTACCATTCCTAGGTATACTAATCAATTTCAATTCGTCCACATGTTCATTTGTTGACATTAGAAACGCCGTAAAAACACCCCAAACCACCAGGAGTATCGCAATTTTGAACCAAATTAAATATTTTATCATCTAAAAAACAACAAATTAAATAAAATTAGTTAATTTTTCACACACAAAATTGCCATAAATCTTAACAGCCAAAACACGGTTTACGGCACTGACTTACCTTTGAGTTACCATGATGTTCTGTGTCGTCCTGATGATCCTCATTGTTATTTTCCACATCGCGGCCATCTAAAATGCGAACCTGTCCCATTTCGTTTGTGACATTAATGCCAATTTGTGAAAATTTATTTGTATTTTTGTTATGACCCTCCACACCGTCAACCATGAATTTGCCATTGTTCTGGTCATGGTCATCAATGTCATCATTGGGCAAAGGATCAACATCGGCGGGTTCATAGCCTGAGGATTCAAGTAATAGTTGTAATAGAGAAATAAATAAAGAAATTCATGATGGGTTTGTGTATTTTGTGGGTATTGTAAACAAGACTAGAATATGGTTATTGTTGCTAGTAAAGAAAATTACAATTACATGCATATGTACATATTTCTTTATGTTTATTGAAGTTTTTTGTTAAGGTCTTGTATATGTACATATAGGAAGATGTGTATATCTAAAGGGATTTTCAACGAGGTCTTTGCTTTGTAAATGTTTTTTTTTCAAATTTCGTTAATCATGTCATGGATTTTGTAAGCGGAAGCTGTACTCGATTCGATTGGTTGTATTGGTTTATCTTTTATGAGGCAAATTTTATCTACCAAGTTCTTAAAAGCGGTCTCCGAAGCATGATACCAGGTAGTAAAAATTAAACTATGTTTGTAATAAATTATACTATGATGGGAACAAAAAATGGGTTCATTGTGAAAGCTCTGCTGGTTTCACAGTTACAACAAAATATTTTATTGTATCAAAATTTTGTCTGGATCGATTCTTTATAAAGCGTGATCCATTTCGAGGTTCCCTACTTATTTAAAGAAAAAAAAAAACACAGAAAATTCAAATTTAATAGTGAATGTTTATTATCATTTGATAGAACATTCTTTGGAATTTATTTTTTGAAGATTATGTCTATCAAATGTTGGCCGTTGCTACGTCGCAGATGGTCTATCCGTTGAATCTAATTTTCGATGACTCGTTCGAGCATTTCGACTTGTAACTGGCGAATGACACGCGTAATGTTTTCCTGCAAGACCTGAATTAAAGCGGGTTTGTCCGCAAAAATATTAGACTTTACATATCCCCACAGGAAAAAGTCTAACGGTGTTATATCACACGATCTTGGTGGCCAATCGACTGAAATTATTATTTAAGAGCCAATAGAGCGAAGCGATGACGCTTGGGAAGACCGAGCGGCTTCAATTGTTGTACAAGCTGTATTTTGTACGCTTTCAATTTAAGATCTCGACGTAAAATGCGCCAAGTCGTTCCATACGTCAGTCCGGGTTGCTGCGTACGGCGCCGAATCGACGCTCTACGGTCTTTGTGCACACTCTCAGCTATGGCCGCTATATTTTCTTTACAGCGTGCTCGAAGTGGTCTATTCGGTCGAATATTATCCAGTAATGAATGCTGGGTCTCAAAATGGGTGATGGTGTTGCGAATAGTACGCTCAGTAGGCCGATTATGTCGACCATAAACTTATGGTGCACGAAGGCAAGGTGCAGGCAAGGTGCACGAAACACATTCCTTACAGAACGTGAATTTTCGTAATAAAGTTGAACGATTTGTAAACGTTGTTCAGGCGTAAAGGCTTCATTAGTCTTTACTTTCTGTTGCTGTTCTGTTCCGTGTCGTTCTGTTGTTAAATATTTGTAGTTAGTTTTTCCGTATAAACGTATCAGCTGTTTTAGGTAAACAGAAAACACATACAATACAATATATCATTACTTTCGACTAAAGTAATGAGTTTTTCGTCATCCATCGTTTATTTTTTATATTTTTATTACGTTTATACAAAAAATTAATTAAATTCAAAGAAATTGAACATTTTTGTAATACAGCAAACATTTTTTGTTGTGCGGATGTCAGCTGTTTTGTGCTGTCACTTACAATTAGCAAATTTTTGTTTTCAACAGGTTCGTCCGCAACGGCACGGAAAGTAACAAAACAACTAACGACTTCTACACATTTTCTATTTAATAGAATCAAGTCAGCTGATTCGGAACGGAACAGAAAGTAAAGACTAATTCTGCTTTAGTCTTTCTATTATATTATAAAAACATGACAGCATGACACGACTCACACGTGATATGTCAAGAAAAAAAGGCTATTTAAAAGTGCATCTCTACTTGAATCACCCTTGTCATACAAGTAAATAGTATTTATTATCCTTTAAACAATTTAAACAATTTTGTCTTTGTTTGTGTAATATGTTTATTTAGTATAAATAATAATATTATCCTGCCTTTCCTCCTCCAGGCAGTTCTTTTCTGTTTTGTTTATTTAGCAAATTGATGGCGTACAAAATACAAAAAAAACCTAGAAAAACATGGCAAAGAGAAACTTGTATAAAAGTTTTGGGTAACTTTGTGAAATGAATCATTTGTTGTTTGGCTTTTGGGCATTTTGTAAACGGAATTTTACTACAAATTGACATGCAATAATCGAATGAAATGATTGAATAAATTTACACTCATACATTTTTGGTATTTTGTTAACATACATACATCCAGACATATGTATGTATGTATGTTTCAACCGAAAGTGCAAATATTTACACAACAACAAAAACCAAAATATACTTTCATTTCGTCTTATGAGTGGCAATCAGTAACTTTATATAGCTACAAATGAGAGTTTCCTTAACAAAAAAATTCTGCACCAAAAACATTAAAAAGAACTTGCAAAAAAGTTTAGTTTTCTCATCAGCCCCTTGAATTATTAGTTTCAAAAGCCGATAAAGTTATAAATAAATAACGGACAGGGCAAAGACTGTTTTGGCTTTTACGTATGTATGTGGCAAAGGAATACACAAGTATTAAATAGTGTAAATGTATGTCGTAAATATAAGGATTTTGCATCAGATGGTTCATAGGAATACTCGACTGTTGACGTTATTTATGGGGTCATTAGAGTATAATATTAGTTGTACATAAATAGATGTGATTAATAGATTCTAAGCATACATGATAAGCATATTCAACAAGCTGAGAAAAATCAATAAAAAGATGTGCAACAAATTGTATCTACATATACTTTGCAATGAATAATATTTTTCTGACAGTTTCATAAATAAATAATAATTTGTTTTACAAATGGCAAAATATGGCTTCCTGAAAATATATAATATACATACATACATACGTATATATGTACACAAACATGTAATACTCAAATAAATATTAAATATGTATTCAAAAGCCAGGTCTATGGAGCTATAAAACATTTATTTATTAAATTCATTCTAAGTGGAATATCATAGATATACATACATATGTACATAGGAGAGGTCTGTAACTGCCATTGTATATGTATGTCAGACTAAAGCTCAAAAAAAAAAACGTAACCACTTGTTTTAGCACAAATTTGTTTGACGTTGTTTACTCTTACAAGAGTTTTGCAAGATCAAATAGAGTCAAATAAAATAAAACTAAATATTTGTTGTTTGTGTCTGTCCTAAATAAACAAAGTTTATTGAAATAAATAAACGAGTTAACATATATTTTATTTAATGGGTTCCTCTTTTTCGGCAAAAATTTGCCAAGTGTGACCGTACCTTAACAGTAGGCAATATAGGTAAAGAAATCCACCTTTTTTGTTATCAACAGGGGAGTGGGTTTTTAAATTTCACTAATTATCAACAAATATTAAAATATGTTAATGAACTGCAACGAGTCGAATGTCTTTTTCTTTTCTAACCGCTTTCGATTTGGTATTTTTTGTAGATTTTACTCATTAATATCAAAAGAAAGACTAACTGGTCTATCCATTCCGAGGTTAATATCTTAGTTGCTCTATTGGCAATAGATTCGTAAGTCACTTCACAGATAATATCTTAACGACTGCTTAAAAGTAGGAAGCGTTACGTTTCCATGTTGGAATTAACAAATAGCGGAGAAACACACACATTCTCAAAAAAAAGTACTGAAAAGTGAGGAAACTTTACACACTGTTTATCACAACATAACTAAATATGGTGGACAATAAGAAGCTTTAATCCATACAAATCGATTGGCTGATTAACAAAACTTTAATTTATGGCTCTTATTAGAGTGCTTCCACCAGGACATTTTAAATATGTACAAATGACAATAGGACATGTGAATGAACATAAAATCAAAAAATTTTTCGAAATAAATTCTAAAATTATTTAAATAAACAGAAATCACAAACCAACAAGTCTTACACAAAAATATAAAACCCAAGCAAAGAGTATTCAAAGCAGAACAAACAGAACTTTAAAATCTACCTTTTGTCTAAAATTGTCCCTATAATTTTATAAACATTTCTTTATTTAACTCCAATTTAAACCAAGTTACTTTAATAAAGCTCGGCAACATGTTGCCTAAGATAAATTTTGACTTCAAATACAAACAGATTACAAAACAGTCATAATATGGAAATACATATACTATTCTCTAATAAAAATAAAAAAGATCTTTTAAAAGCCACTTTATTTTCAATAAAGTAAAATAAAATGTTGCTAGAAATAATCAGCAACATGTTGCTAAAACAAAATATTGAAAAATACTTTTAAATTTTAGAATTAACTAAAATAATAATTTTAACGTTTGCAATTTTTGTTTTCGATTCAGTCTAATACGAATTAGAAACTAATGCATTAAACTTAATGTAATAAATTTAATTTTATCTGCAACATTTATTGTTGTTTTTAAACCTCAACTGAAATACTGTATCCTCCACTTCCCTTAACCGAAGACAATGACAATTTCACTTAATTGGAAATTCATTTATTCCATCACAACTACTGAATAGTAACGAATTTGAGCAATTGAATTAACAAAAATGTTTTAAATATTTGCAAACAAACACATAATTGTGATGTAATTAATAGTCTACTTAAATCCCATTTGTTTTTACGATCTATCATAATTCTTCCATATAAATTTTAGCAGTCTTAAAGAGTACACTATTTTTATGAGGTAAACAAATTTCGCCGCAAATCATACCGTTTGACGAAACAAAATATTACGTGAAATACATAACAGTAAAACCAAATAAACGTTAAAATAGATTCAGCAAAATAACAGGTCTGTGCCTTAGAAAAACACATACGAGTATGTACATACATATGTATGTATGTACGAGTACATGAATATTTACTGTAAAGTCAAGCCAACAAGAAGGTTAAAGAAAATCCTTGAAAGATATGGGTTTCTTGGTTGTCATACTCAATGGCTGATAGTATAAATTTAAGTAGGCCATTGAACAAGCAATATACCCAAACAAATTTCTATTATTTATTCGATTCCACAGGGGTTGACACTGCTCAGTCAAAGACCACAAATAACTTGTGCCATATGAGCAAAATACAAAATAGTGATTTATAACTATTTAGTTTTAAAAAATAAATCATTCAAAATAACTGTTATCAAATGATTTTTGTGTACATGGTTTGGTATGACCTTTTTTTTTGTTTTTTTTTTAATGCCGTGGTGACTATTTCAATTATGCTTGATCATAATAACTGTTAACATTCTTTCTCTTTTATTTACATAGTATACGAACATTTGTATACCCTCCACCACCATAAGAGGTGAATGAGGGTATATACATATGTATAAGTTTGTCATTCCGTGTGTAAGATATATGAGAAATATTCATCTGAGATCCAACAAAGTATATATATTCTTGATCCTTATGGAATTCCAAGTCGATTGAGCTATGTCCGTCTGCCTGTCTGTGTAAAACACTCTCACGTCCAAAATATGTAACCAAAGTCGGCAAAGTTTACAAAAAACCATTAATAATTCTCTTAAGCAGTTTGGAATTGAAAATCATCAAAATCGGTTCAGGCGTACCAGCAGTTATGCACCAAAATGTGTAATGAAATACATACCTTATTTTTAATACCATGAAATTTTGTACACGTCATTTCTACAATGGAAGGACAAATTGTGATACAAATAATAAGAATCGGTCCATGATTTCTAATAGCCACCATACAAATTTTTTCCGAAATATAATTCAATGTTACATAAAAGCCTATAAAATTCCAATATCAATAAAAAATTCAGCAAAACTAAGTTTCATATGAAAACACATCCCAAAACGAAAATTTGAGTAGTTCGGTAAATGGGTGCCCGATAGACTATGCGATAGTATGCCTGGACTATCAGTCAGAGGGTGGCGGGTTCGATTCCCGCCAAAGACTCTGGGTGTTTTCTGCAGACAAGCCAAAAGCTTCGCAGTTTGTGTTTGTTTAAAAAAAAAAAAAAAAAAAAAAAAAAAAAAAATGTTTGACCATTGATCCAAAGTCTACTTCCGAAAATCGCTTTAATAATTTCACAGATCATGTATACATATATATATATATATGAAAAAAAAAAAACTGTTAGATTTTGCAACTATAGGTCCATATTTGGCCATATCTTCCATATAATGTTCACTCATATCTCTCTTAAATATACATAATACATCCTCATATATATAAAATTCTCTGTACCGAATTTTGTAAAGATCAGTCCATAATTGGTCATAACTCCCATGTAAAAACCAATTTCGAAAAACAGGTAAACCCACAAAAATGTCAAATAACTGAATATATCCAACCAACATTTTGTACCGATCTATAATTTTAATCCAGAAATTATACATAGAAATCACACATAATAGGTCATATGGCAAATATACTACTGAATTTTGTAGTTATTAGTCCATATTAGGCAGTAGCTCTCAAATAATGTAAACTTCCGAGAATTATTATAACTACTACTAAACTTTTGTAAACTACGGTATTGAGATGAAATTCTACCTAAATAAGTCTCAAATACATAGAAATAACCTGGTGAATATGAACAAATGTTGAACATATTTTTTAATTTTATAAATGGTTACATACTCGTATATATAAGAGCCATCCTTAAACACCGGCGGCAAGCGTTTTTTAACTGTCAAAATTTCTCAGGCTCATACATTTTGTATGGAGCATACCGAAACAACGCGGCGGCAACGCTTTGCTATTGGAAAATCCGATTTTTACAAGGCTTTTCACAGTAAAGTTAGTTGCAAAAGAAAACAAAAAACAAGAAAACAACAATGTCCAGCTATTACAATAAACAGGGTCGTTTTATTTATTTGTTTGATAACCCTGTTTTTATCGTTTTGACATAACGTTGTCGCTTTTGTTTAGGTATGGGGTATCAGCGTTAACGCTCAGCGTAAAGAAACGCTTACCGCCGGTATTTAGGGATGGCTCTGAGATTGTTATGGTAAATATACAAACTTTGTAAATAATGGTAAGAATTGGTAATAAATTGAAAAATATTTAAAATAAATTATATTGTGCGTAAACTTGTCTTTCAAACAATATATAAAAAACTAATAAAATTTACACTAAAACTGAATTAAAAACACAATTGAATTAAAAAAACAATGAGGATATTCTAGTCCTATATAGAGTGTAGTTTTTTTTATTTTTCATTATATTTAGGTGGAGGGTATTTAAGATTGCACTCTAACTTGTTAAAATTTCAATTGTGGATTTAATGAATTTTGAAATTTTCTTAAATTTACAATATGTAAAATTATATATGGATTATATTTTTCAAGGTTTTATAAAATTTACGTTTTTTCATTTATGTATTTTTTGTTATTTTGTTCTAAAATTTAAGTGTTTTTGTTAAATTTTCGATTTGTTGTGAAATTTTAAATTATTTATAATTTTTATATTCAGGCATCATTGAATTGCATCAAATGAACTTTTGCCATTTATTTTTAAAGTTCGAAAATAAGAATTATAACCTGGGGGTTATTGTAGTTCGATTCGAAGGCAGAAGCTTAAAAAGTATAAAAATTCGAACGATTTCCTTTTCGAATCAAAATACATAATAACAATAAATATAAATAAAAATTTTATTATAAATCACTCATCTTGATTACTTTTGTTATTTTATTTTCTGTTTCTGTCAACCAATAACCGAAAATGTTCTCTTATAAAAATTACTCACTCACAGACAGACAACAATATTCTTAAATTGTTTGCAAAAGGATGCTTATAGTATAGGTATATTCTCCAATAAAGACTTACAGCAATCATGTCGTTTTAAATAAATAATTTACAATTTTAAGTGAACAATAGAATAAACATTTACATTAGATTTTAAAGACGTCATTGAACTGACACAAAAGCGCAGCCATTATTCGTTTATTGTATTCTAATTTTATCAAAAACCGAGATGAAACAAAATTTGCATTTATTGTTAGAAGATGTTTCAATGGGCGAAAGCCATTTAATTTGATTATAAGTGCCACAAAACATACACATCTAGCCATAAACACAACCAACAACTATCAACAAAATTACAGACAGTAAAAGTTGATGGCGTAAAACCATCGTACAAATAAAGAGCCCAAAACAAAAAAAAAAAAAATAATCCATTCCACAAATTGAATGATGCTCAAACTTAAACCCAAATAAGTATGAATTTAATTTAACGACATGACTGAATGCGAATGTTTAATGTCAACTGTGTAATCTGGATTCATTTCGAAAAGGCAGTTCCATTGTTCACTTACCATGTATACGTTCATGTTCTTGGCGAAATGAGGCTAAACTTGGATCTTGTCTAATACGTTCTGGTAACATGCGCCATACTTGTAAGGCACCTTCTGTAACTTCACTGTAAATAGACAAAGGTTAAGAAAAGTATTAGTTGGATTGAAATAAAGTATTTTGTTTGTAGTATATGTATGTATGTATGTAAATAAAGGAATCTGCATATTTTTATATAAATTTAAAAAATTTGAAGAGTTTTCTCTCTGCTATTTGTAAATAAAATATTTGATATAAATTTAGCACCATTAAATACAATTTTGTGTTATAACTAAAAAGATATGACACATAACAAATTAATATAATAATAAGGCAAATAATAAGAAACAAATTATAAATAATTTTATATTCAGTAGCAGTACTTTTTCGACATCATCATCATCATCATCATCATGGTCATCTACATAATTATCACGTAATTGTAGCCGTTTTATTTGCTTCGTTTGAAGAAGAAAATTTTCCATTGATAATAAACAAGCTACTTATGTACATATGTATGTGAGTCATGAATGAAAAAATCTTCGCTAAATATTTGTTTTTAATAAATTTATGATGTTCTAGTGGTTTTCTTAATTAGTCAATATACAAACCCAGCAAACATTGTAATGAATATAAAATTAAATATGTATTAAGTTTTCATGGCTGCTGTTAATAGATTGATATTTGAAGGCATTTAACTATAAACACAATGTACAGCCGACTCTTGATAATTAGAAATTCAAGGGACCAGAGAAAAAGTTCAAATAATCGAGATTTCATATTAACGAGAGTTCAAATTAACAAGAGAAGATAGAAAAAAATTCAAATTAACAAGAGTTTAATTAAAATTTAAGATTTTTGTTTGTGAACTTTCTTACAGTTACATATACAAATGTACATACATATATAAAGGGTGTCCCAACTAGAACGCAATGGTGTCATGAAATGATAACCAGTTTTTTCTTGCCTAAAATTGAAGAAATGAATGTGGAGGGCATGTGGTTTCAACAAAACGGCGCCACATGTCATACAGCTAGAGAAACAATTCAATTGCTGCATCAGTCATTTCGCGTTTTGGAGACCAGAATTGGCCGCCTAGATCGTGCGATTTAACACTTTTAGATTTTTTTCTTGGGGGTTTTTTTAAGTCGATGGTTTACGCGAACAAGCCGACGACGACTCAAGCCCTGAAATACCGCAGCATTTATGCAAAAAGGTCATTGCAAATTTCATTAAAAGATCGCGTACATAACCTCATTCTGTCTACTTTACGATATAATAAAGTTCCACGATTTTTTTTAAATATCTCTGTTTTATTTAAAATTTAAAAATTGTGTTCTAGTTGGGACACTCTTTATAAAACTTATTTGTGTGAATTTTATTTGAATGCTAAGATTTTTAAAAGATTTATGGTCGTTAAAGTGTTTTTTTTTTTTTTTTTTGAAATGGGCCTTATATGAAAGCTATGAATAATTATGGAACGACCATCATTAAATTGGACCGAATGCTTTGTGTCTATTGTATATGAAACATACTTGGGTTGAATATTATTTGGATATTAACATTCTAAGAGAGTTATGCTCGTTGAAGTGATTTTCGGAAGTGCGCCTTTTACGGGAGCTATGGTCAATTATGGACCGATCTGTTCAAATTTTGTAAATGTGCTTTGGTTTTATAAATAGCTATAACTTATTTGTAGTTACATTTGTTTGGATACGTTTATAAGCCAAACCGATATATACTTCTCTAGTAAGACCGGTTTTAGAGTATGGTTCCGTTGTATGAGACCCGCATTATATTGTACATACTGATCATATTGAATCCGTTCAAAAACAATTCCTTCTTTTTTGTTTGTTCGATAAAATTGCCAACATTAAAAAACCGTAGAATAATGCTAAACATCCCCTTTTTAGTAAATCATATAAATGAAAATGTCTCCTTCGAATTTCTATTAAACAAATTATTATTTAGTGTTTTCCAACGTTCACTGCGCCTCCATAATAATTCACTTTATGTTAAAATTTTTCGAACTAATTTTGCTATGGCAGATCCCTTTTGAAAATTATATTGTTTTTATAACGAAATGTTTAATTTGATGGACTTTTCTTTAAATGTAAATATGTATCATAAAACGTAACATTATCTTAAATTTAAATAATTAATTGTACTAAGATGTCAAAAAATATATATACATACATACATATGTATGTATGTTTGAAAATGGTCTGTAAGGATTTTATCCATAGACGAAATAAATAAATAAATAAAATTTCGGAAGGACGTTTGGATAGGGGCTACATGAAATAATGAACCGACTTCAAACAAATTTAATCCCAATCGTCCTTGGGCGAAAAATTTTACCAAATTTTATGAAAATATATTTAAAATTGCGACCTGTACTTTGCGCACAAACTTTACATGGATAGCCAGCCAGACGGACAGCGTTAAATCGACTCAGAAAGTGATTTCAAGTCAATCGGTATACTTTAAGGTGGATGTTGGAATTATGTATTTGCATGTTATAAACATCAGCACAAATCCAAATATTTGAACTCATATCATAATTAAATTAAGTCCAGCATTATTACTTAATTGAATTTAACAAAATAATTAATTATGTTAATATTTCACCAATAAGGAAACTAATATTTCTAACGCACAACAAATGAATTGCTAAAAATCAAAAAAAAAAATATGTAAGCAATAAATTATCGCTTATGTTCTATATTCCACAACGAAGTAAAACTATATCGTTTTCAATTCCACATGGGCAATTTCACGGCGTTCTAGAAAACGTGGTGAAACACTACAATGAATGAAACTAAAAGTGATATTTTACTTTTCAAATCATTTTCACAAAATTTAGAATACAAAATTAATGAAAATTTCACTTCTATTTCATTTTACAAATGTAGAACCCAGGTGTATCTCACGTTATAAAACTCATTTATGACAGCAATAATTCGAAAAGTATTTGCACAATTCAAATAATAATTAATTAACATTTCATTGTAAACTTTAACAATAAAAAGACATAAAACCTGACAGACACTTTTTCTAAAAACAACACAAATTATTGTGATTAAATGGTATTTATTACATTTATAGTCATATAAAAACAAAAAAATAAAAAAAACAACAAATAGATATAAAATTAACCATATGAGTACGAATTTGAATGGATGTATGTATGTCTCGTATGTAGTATATATGAAGTGTTCAAAATTCTCTATGATCTTGAAAATTTCTAGCCAAAAATACTTACATACATACATACATATCGTACGTAAACATTTCGACAACAAATATTTATTAAAGTCAATTAAAACATCAAATGGAAAAAGTTAACAAAAGTTAATTAAAATGAAATTAAACATGCCATAATAACGATGACGATGATGATGATTACAAGACAACTTTCATTGGTATTGATGATAATTAAAATTGTAATTTATGTGATACTTCATACTCATAAAAGCCCAGCTCACTTTCTTGCCGCAATAAAGGAATTGTCTTGTAATTGCTTTCATAGCTTAACATGCTACCGCATAATTAATAGATTGATGGGTGAATTTGTCTTCTTATTGAATATGTAGAATATTTAACGTAACAAACTATTTGAATTATATAATTAAGGCACAAAGTTTAGAAAAACAGTTTAGTGATTTTACCTATTATTAAGGGTAACTACTGGTTACAAATAGCACATAGGCCTAGCCGAAAGTTAATTAACCCTATACAGATTGCAATTAAACGTCCAAAGATACCAGGTATGTAGGTGTTAATAATACCATACGCCGCTGCGGGTCTCTGGGAGACTTGACTTGATCAACTAGTAAAATGTAGTCAAAGAATGGATTTTCATATACAATAGTAATTTTATATACGAATAGTAAATTTAAAGGACATTTCATTTCTGTCTTTTATGGATTAATCAAATACGATTGGATCAACTATAGATTAATCGACGCTAGTAAAATAACTAATTTCTATAGTAAATACAAAATTATTTTTAAACTAACTTGGCTTGATAAATCTGGTGATGAGTCAAAAAAAAAAAAGCTAAATCCTCAATGGAAATATAATTAAAACATTAACCCCCTTATTTATAAAACTTGTCAAAGGTTTATAAGTTGTTTATAAAGCAAATTTCCACACAAAATTTGTTTTATAAACCTGTTATAAACCAGTTGTAAGTTTTATGAACTAGGACATAAATGTTTAAATTTGTATTAATTCAAATCTAATACAAATTTAATGAAAATTATCATTAAATTTGTTTTGTTTTTAATCATTTACAAAATGAATTGAAGATTTAAATTGCCTACAAATTTAATCAAGCACTATAATTTTTAAAAATATTTCATAATGAATTTAAATTATAGAAAACTGGATTGATTTAATAAGGAATTCAGTCTAAAGGGTGTCCCAACTAGAACGCAATTTTTAAATTTTAAATAAAACACAGATATTTAAAAAAAAAATCGTGAAACTTTATTATATCAATGACCTTTTTGCATAAATGCTGTGGTATTTCATTAATGCAGCGTCCAATTTCCTCTTTTAAGGTCTGAGTCGTCGTCGGCTTATCATCGACTTCAAAAAAAACCCAAAGAAAAAAATCTAAAGGTGTTAAATCGCACGATCTAGGCGGCCAATTCTGGTCTCCAAAACGCGAAATGACACGACCGAGCAATGACTGATGCAGCAATTGAATTGTTTCTCTGGCTGTATGACATGTGGCGCCATCTAGTTGAAACCACATACCCTCCATATTCATTTCTTCAATTCTAGGCAAGAAAAAACTGGTTATCATTTCACGATACCGAACACCATTGACTGTTTGCGCTTGAACTGCCTCATTTTCACAAAAAAAAGGTCCAATGATTCCTCCAGCCCAAAAACCACACCACACAGTGACACGTTGAGGATGCATTTGCTTCTCGTGAATCACTCGAGGATTTTCCTCACCTTAAATACGACAATTCTGCCTATTGACGAAGCCATCAAGATGGAAATGGGCCTCGTCACTGAAGATGATTTTATCGGCAAAATCAGCATTTTCATGTTGTCTCTCCAATACCTAATTAACGAACTCCATTCGCTGTCCATGGTCAGCTGGCTTCAGTTCCTGAGTCAATTGAACTTTGTATGCGTAAAGATGCAAATCTTTCGTCAAAATTCGCTGCATAGTGGATTTGGAGACACCAATTTGCTGAGCTCGGTGTCGAATTGAGGTGGATGGAGTTTGAGCGACATCATCAATTACAGCTTCGACATTTTCGGTTGATCGACCTGGTCGAAGGCGCGTTGTTGTCTTTACATCACTAACAGACCCAGTTTTGGTAAATTTATGCATTAATCTCTTTAGAGTTGACACTTTTGGAGCATTATTGTGACCCCAAATTGGTAAAACAATTTCACAATGAGAATGCGTTGTTCATTCGTGTAGCGCTCCATTTTTAGTAACCCCGTACCTTCTACTAGCAAACAATAACAATTGTTCATATGTCAAGCAATGACACTTCGAATGGCGCCAAATTTAAAAATTGCGTTCTAGTTGGGACACCCATGTCGCTCAATTAATAACGATCGGTTCAAAATTAGTCAAAGCTGCCATATAAATCTAAAAATCTCTTTAAAATGCAAAAATCTTTTAAAAGTGATTACATCGAGATAAAATTAAACACAAACAATATTGCTATGCTCAGAAGTCATGCCACAGAATTTTTGGATGATCAGTTTTATTATGGACTATATAGCTACAATATAGGGATGATTTCTGAAAAACTGTTTTTGCACATATACGGGGTGTAGGGTATTTTATGGTCGGGCTTGACCGACTATACTTCCTTAATTGTTTTTTATTGGAAGAGGTTTCAATTGTTCTGTTTCTATTACGTCGTCCGATTTCTTTGATAAAAATCTAAGGTAGCTTTGAATAATGCCATGGCGCAAAATTGAGGCAAAACTTTACTGAAGACTGGCGATGTCTAATAAGAGACAGCAAAGGTCTCTGCAGTCATTCTTTTATATAAATATTTGAAGTGATATGTGAAGAGATGGCAGCAGGTTGCTCTTCAGACCTAACCATTGCCAAAAAAGCTTCAGTAGTGCGGCCGGAGTTTGTGTAAACAATGCTTTAGGGATCGACTTACTTTAGTTTGTTAACCTTTTATTCATATACTGATCATTTCAACCAAGTCTAACAGGCTGTCTGTTGTTCATCTGCCCGAAAGCCATTAGTGATTTAAAACGCCATTATAATGATAAACTTTTCAATTTCAATTATTTAATGATTTATTCTGGCAATTATTTCATGTGACTAATTGAATGTACTTATGTATGTAAGTAACTGGCGAGTAAAATAATATTTTCTTAAATGTCAAATTAAACATCATTTGTGTACATATGAGATGATCAACAACCTACAAAAAAGGTCGTTTATAATACGCTGACAGACACACAACAAAAAAACAACAAAAAAACAACAAAAAAAAAAAATAAGTCGAATCCAAAAAATGCATTTTATAAATATAATTAAATTTTGCATAAATTTCAATTAGTAAAACAGAATTTCTATTGTTAAGTTTAGAAAATATTAAACACAAACACACAGATTTAATTGTGTGGCTTTTACATTGTAAATCATCATAATCTTTATTACTTTCATTAACATCTTTATAAAAGTATTTAAATATTATTTTTCATTATAATTTATGCAGCAAAAGTTTGTTTTTTTTTTTATTTAGTTTGGTGTTGTAATGTAGACTCCGTATATATTTATTAAATGTATGATTAGTCGTGCTAAGTATTAGAGAATACATAAATATTAATTATTTCTACTTTGTTTTTTCATAGAATAGATAGATTTTTCTACTTCAGATGTATGTTGTATATACAATTAAATAATTGGTCATGTGTCTGTAAGACACATTGGGTTAAAATGTCAATGTTGTGTACAACACGATAGAAACAATATCAACAACTTGATATTTAATCATTATGGAATTTGAATTTTGTTTTGATACCCACTCACACATATAAATTATAATTTAATAATTATTAATAAGAACATTTCGAAGAACTTGAAGACATACAATTTCGTTGTTAATTAAAATTAATAGATACATAATAACATGCAAGATTTACAACACACACACTTTTTAAATGTTTTTAAATTGGGCCTACAAGAGAAACGCTTTTGCAGATATTTTACGAAAATTTTATTAATATATAATACTGTTACGTTTTTAAAGCTCTTAATTGGATCTAGAGAAAACGAATGTTTTACTACATTTTAGTTTAATTTAGCTTTTTCTTAAGTTTTGGGATACGAATATGTTGTCTACTAAATGATCCCGTTTCTACAACTAAAATCGTTCGTTATTGTTTCCGACAATAACAAATTATATGTGTTGAATGTGTATTGGTAATTATATACAATGAAACTGATTTATATATTTGGAAGGTTCGAAGGACTAATATAGATTACAATTTTAATCTATTTACAACTCCCTATGTACACTATCGGGCAAAATAAAGTGCGGTTTCAAATATTTCCTGTTTTTTTATTAAAACGTGTATTTATTATTTTCAAATTTTTTTTTTTCTCACCTTTATTTATTTATTGAATCTTCATATACTGAAATGACAATAAGTATTCAAATCTTATTTTCTAATAATTACAAATTATAGTTAAACAATTTTATTTTTCGATATTAAGGTCAGTTTTTATTTTTTCCAATATTTCGCTACACAATGTGTAGCATCTTCGGGGAAACAATAACAAAATTAAAAAAATAAAAAAAAATTTGTTATTGTTTCCCTGAAGATACTACACATTGTGTAGCGAAATATTGGAAAAAATAAAAAATAAAAATAAAAACTGACCTTAATCTCGAAAAATAAAATTGTTTAATTAATAAAAAGGTCGAACAATCAGTTAAATAATTACAAATTACATATAGTTTTAGTTTTAATTCAGGGACTATTTTATATAATATTTGTGCACTTCTTTGCAAAGTCTAACCGCTTTTTTATATTTGCAGCTCGTAGAAGAGGCTTCTTCTTAGCGAACGTATTTTTTAGACCGCTTTCATTAAGTCTTCTTGGGATAGTTCGAGGCGAAATATTTAATTCTAGTGCCTGCGTTATATCTCTGGCTGTCGTAAAAGAATTTCTTTTTGCTAGAATTGCAATATGCCACATAAGTTCTTTAGGCTTTAGTTTGACTTTCTTATTTTATACAAAGCAATTATTTTTCTGACCGCAGATTCCGATATCTTTTACTTAGAGCTCAAAGCTTTACCGGTAATACTGGTTAAAGGATTGATGTTTGACTGTTGGCTAGCGGGCGCCGCAGTGGTGCAGAGGGTGAGAACGTAAAGAATTCTGATGAGAGAAAGTGGTGTTTCTCGAAACATATGTAAATTCAACCAACAACCCAGGTTCGAATCCTAAGCCAAGAAAAATTATCAATAAATTTTAATAAAAATAAAAATAATTTAATGAAAATTAAGTAAAAATAATTTAATGAAAATTAAATTTAATGAACGCGAGCCTAAATAAAAGAAATATCGAAGCCTTTTCATTCATACCATTTTCATGATCTAGTACCAACAAATCTTTTTCCTTTTCGGTTAAAGTCCTCATTTCGAAAAAGTCTGGATCCTTATTATGTGTATATTTAAGTAATATTAAATTAAATAAATATAGAAATATTTCACTATAATTTAATATTTTTAAAAACTTGCCACAAATTTTTCAAAAAAAAAAATCATGATAAATTCTTATTCTAAGGTTACCTGAAGAAAAGCGCACTATGTTGTGCAATTGAATATATTTAAATCAGAATTATAAATGAACGACTTTATAAAATTGCAATGTTTATGTAACTAATTCAGATACTCCAACAAATAACGGGACTGTGAATAAATAGTAAACAATACATGTAAAATATTAAAAGGAATGAAGAAGGTTACACAACCGCACTTTATTTTGTCCGACAGTGTAAACATTTTTAAATTTTAAGATACATAAGTAATGTGCCTTGTTAAAACATATAATCAAATGAGGAAACGTTTCTTCAAAATTACACTTCATATAAGTATAAAATGACAATAAAAAATATTTTAAAAATTGTCGGTAAATGTAAAACCACAAATCTGAAATGAAAAACTTTAAACTACTGTTTACAATATTAAGTAAGTACATATAAGTATCTATGAGTAATAGAAATATAAAACTAGAACACCAATAATTGAAACTTATTACAGAATACTTAATAGTTATCATTATAAAATCTGTAATAAAACCAACTAAATTTTATTAGTAACAGATTTGCTGTAGTTTTTATTTAAACATACACGCGGAGAAAAAACATGATTGGACATGGTTGCGATAACTACACTACGTTTTTGGTAACAATATATTGTTGTGGTGCACAAATAATTGTTATTTTAATTTGATTTTAACGATAATTTAGTTACCATAAACGTTTTTATGTTTATCACAATTATAAAATTCAATATAATTCACTGAAACATAATTATTTTTAAAAAATTTTTACCACAACTATTGAATTATAACTATTCAAACATATTATATTATTAACAACTATTTAAACTTACAAATAAGTTTCTATATTTGTAATCAAATTATGTTTAAAATGCAAACAAAATATGTTTAATTTTAATAATATTTTGTTTTTACCATTTGTAGAATGCTTTCGCATCAGTTCAGTAATTTGTCTACGTGATATTGGATTATTTATTTGGATTTAAATATTCCAATAATTGAAGAAAAAAAAACAATTCGTATTTAAAATATTACTACAAAATACAAATATATAAAAGAAGTGTGAAATAACTTAATAAAGTGTACATAAAAGAAATAATCACCTAATATCACACTATAAAATTCTATTAAACATAACTAAAAATAAATGAAAATTTGATTTATATACGAGTACGTTGAAAGTGCATAAATATTTATTTATATTTACAAAAATATAACTAGTGTTTGTAAGTTTTGTGTTAAAAAAAAACTGTAGAAATAATTGCGATTTACGTCGTATAAATTATTGTTTTATAACTAATCATATTGTCCATTAATTAATTACGATTTAATAATAATTATGATACTTTTAAAATAATAATATGATAAATATTAAAAATAAAATTATATTAATTTAACATATTATGATAAAGTACTATCATAATATGATTACTTTAGATCATTATTTGATTATTATATATCATAATATAATTACTTTACATCATAATATGATTATTATATATCATAATATGATTAATTTAGATCATATTATGATTACCTTAGATCATAATATGATTATTATATATCATAATATGATTACTTTAGATCATAATATGATAACTATGGATCATATTATCATTACTTTAAACAATCTAATATGATTATTATATATCATAATATGATTACTTTAGATCATAATATTATTAATTTAGATCATAATATGATTACTAAGATCATATTATCATTTCTTCAAACTATAATATGGTTACCTTGTGTCATAATATGATCATGTATGACAATTTTATGCTTATATTAGGTTATAATATGATGTTATATTTTTTTTTTATTTTTAAACAGTGTGAATCATATGTGATGCGTAGAACGTCTGGTTAAAAACTATGTTAAAAAAAATGTCTGTGCATCACATATGATTCACACTTTTTTTAAAGAAAAATAGTTTCTTCATTACTAAAATTACATATGTATAATAATAAAAAAAATAAAAAACAGTGCCTAAAAACCGGTTTAAACAAAATTAAAATTTTGGACGTACGGTATAATTTTTTTATATGGGGACAGGCAAAGGGTTAACAAGAAAATATTATGATGAAATATTACGATAATAATTGATCATAATTTGGTATTTCATGACACTTACATATATTCATCATAATATGTTTTGCCTACAATCATAAATCTTATCATAATATGTTGCTCTTAGATTATGTTAACCACAACCATGTTTTTTCTCTGCGTGTATGCAAACAATTATTTATTCACACCACAAAAAGTCTCATCTCCAATTCGTTGCAGTTGATTTCAGATTAAAGTGAAATTATTTAAATTTGTTTGATTTAAGCAAAATAAAAAAATCTTTCTTTATATTTTTAAATTTCAAGTGTCATTATTACAGATGGCACATGATGCTGTAAAAGTGTGTTTACAAACTATATAAATGAGAATTTATTTTATAAATGACAATAAATATTTCTATTTGAGACTGAAAAAAAGCCGACAAACAAAATTTTTTTTTAAATAAAGAAGGAAATATCATGATGAAAGTAATCATTACACTATAATGACTATGTCATAATTTAGTTTCATAGGCAAACAAACACAAACAAAAACTTTGAACCAAAGTTTTCTTAAATATTTATATTTGTCAATTTTTTCCATAAATGTTTTCTTTAGTTTTTTACCGCCAATTTGTAGTCAGACTTGGCGAGTAAATTTAATAGCAAAAAGAAATAAAAAAACAATCTGTTACACTTATTGCCTGGTTTTAACACGCCTCCCTCACCACTTCTCATTTCATCAGTCTGTCAGCACTGATAGTTTTGTTCCCAGCACTTGTATTTTTTTGTTTTGCTTTTAGTTGTGATTATTCTTGCGGTTGCTGTTTTGTTTGTATGTGTTTATTGTACGTGATTTTCGTTTGAAAATAATAAAAAAAAGTTTTTCAATATTTCAAGTAGTTTTTTAATAAAAAAAATAACAAAACTCATGACTTGGCTGGCTCATGCAGCTTATTAAAAGAATTATTTCATTTAAGTCAAGATTAAATGGGCCTATGTGTTTATATACATATTAAGTTTAATTGAGTAATTAAGTGTAAGTGTAGGGAATGGCGGAAAATTGTTTGAATGTCTTTATTAAATAGAACGTAATTATTATATAATTTATCCATTAGCAAAATCTTTCAAATTTTAAATTCTTAGAATTTCAGGAAATTGTAATGATAACAGAGATACTGCTTTCTTTAATCCTAGTTCAACCTTTTTTATAACCCCAAATATATATTGATTTTTTACTTCTCTTCATATATTCTTATAAAATACTGCAAGTAGTCATTGTAATTATCAATTGTATGCGTCATTTGACATGCTTTTTATAAGACAAATAGAAGTCAATTGATTACTTTATACATCCCTGGTAGTCATTTTAGTTTCTCTAATGTAAGCTAGAGTGCGGACACTTTCAAGGTTTTAATATACTTTAGTAATAAGCTATTTTTCTCATTACAAAATATATACACCCTTATCGTGAATAAAAATTCCCCATGAAATGTGTTCCCTTTTATTTTTTTAACATAGAATTTTAATAGGAAAACTGTGAAAAGGGAACAAATTTCATGTGGAATTTTTATTCACGATAGGGGTGATAATGTTGGCCGTTTTATTGCTTTACTCCATACTCGTATGTATGTACATTATTTTCTTTATAAATTCATTAAATGATAAATAAATTATAAATTTTTCCATTAAATATTGAATAATATTCTGCATAAATTCAATTAATCGTGATAAAATATTGCGACTTACCTACGCTGTCTTATGCAAATTTGCGAAATATTATAATTTATTGCTAAAAATATAAAAATAATGCAGGCGCTATCAATTTTGTTTGTTGTGCATTAATTTTATAATAATCGAATTTAAACGTTTGTTTTCGTTAAACTTTTTAAAATGTCTTTTAAACATAGCGAAATTGTTGCTCGGTAAAATGCGAATAAGTGGATCCAAAATTTAAAAAAATCTGAAAATAAATGTAAAAATATTCCAAGCGTCGATATTTACGTACAAGATATTTTCTCCCAATGCAAATCAACACGAACTCTTAATCTTAAGTTAATTTCACTTAACAAAGATAGTTTTTAGATTGTGATGTTGATTATAATCATATAATTGCATTAAGAAATGTAAATAGTTAAATATGTAATTATAAAATAAAAAATTTTGAAAAAATAAAAAACAAATCTTAAAGGGCTTTCAGAAATCGGCTTCGACGCGGAACGTTTTTGTTCCGAAATGACCTGAGGAAGCATTTTTCGCTTTAAGCACAACATGGGCTACAGCGTGGTGATTAGATTGAGTATACTCTCATATAACGGTAGCACGAGTAAGTTCCATCCAAGGCCTCGTAAACAAAATATTAAAAATTGCTTTTGAACAGATTTGGGTGCCCCGATAGACTATGCGATAGTTTGCCGGACTATTAGCCAGAGGGTTGCGGGTTCGACTCCCGCCAAAGACTCAGGGTGTTTTCTGCAGATAAGCCAAAAAGCTTCGCAGTTTGTGTTTGTTAATTATATGTATTTAAAAAAAAAAAAAAGATTCAATACTGTTAATTAAAATATTATAGCAAGGATCCCAAATAATTGCTCCATATTCAATAATGGGACGAACCAATGTTGTATATAGTTGTTTTGTGATGTATGGGTTGGAAAATTCCTTGGACCATCGTTTCATAAATCCAAGAACACCATAGCTTTATTAATAGTTTGCGCGATGTGATCACGAAAGTTTAGCTTGTGATCTAACAATATTCCAAGATCTATTATATTATGAACTTTTTCCAAAGTTGTTCCATTTATAAAATAGTTCGGGTCAAATTTTTGAACTATAAAAAATTACATGTGCTTACACTTTTTGATATTTAAAACCATTAAGTTTATTTTACACCATTGAGAACATATATCAATATCAGATTGAAGTAGGCGTTGACTATTAGTATTTACCAAAGTATTTAGAATTTTTACATCATCAGCGTACATTAATACTTTGGAATGTAAGATAACATTAGAAAGATCGTTTATAAATAAATTAAATAGTATTGGACCCAAATGGCTCCCCTGCGGAACACCAGAGGTGACATCAATGAATTTAGAAGTAGCGTCTGTGAATTTTACTTGTTGTGTTCTATTTGATAAGTAGGAGAGCAACCATTTTAAAGCTCCAAAACTAAAACCCATTTGTGATAATTTATATAGCAATATATTATGGTTTACTTTGTCAAATGCTTTACTAAAATCAGTATATATTACGTCAGTTTGCATATTGTTTATTGAACCATCATTTATCAGAGTGGTGACTTCAAGTAAATTAGTTGTTGTGGAACAATGTTTACAGAAGCCATGTTGGCGTGTAGACAGCAATGAAGACGCCTGATGTAATAGGTCGTCGGTTAAAATTTTATCTAATAGCTTGGGAATTGTATTCAGCTTAGCAATACCACGATAATTTGATACTTCAAGTTTGCTGCCGTTTTTGAACAAAGGAATTATAAACGATGTTTTCCATATGCTTGATAAATAGAATAGGTTAGGTTTTAGGTTAGGTTAGAAGGCCGGTGTGAGGTTATCCCCACACCATCACCCAGAGACCAATACGGTCCATTGTGATGCCTTTCGGAAAAGAATTGAGACACTTAGTACGTTCCAAGAGCGAAATGCCTAAGCCCTCACAGAGCCCCTTCTCCTGTTGCACAGCCAGGCCATATTCATTACGAATCCTTTGAGATCCCCGAGCCTACAGCTCGAGACATCCCCTAATTCGGGTATGAATCTACTGCCTAGCCACCTCAACCTGCTAACTTGTAATCTGGGACAATGGCACAGAATGTGCTCGATCTGGGTCCTCGCATAACCCGCATATGTCTGAGAAGTCAGATCCTATTATCCTTGCCATTCTACCTATCATACAATGGCCCGTGATAACGCCTATCATGGTTCTTACACAGACCTTGTTCTCGCCCAGTAGCGATTCCGAGTCGGACTTCCTGAGCACCGGCCATATCGTCCTTGACACTCGGCAGTCCGTTCGGTTTTCCCAGGCCCTATTTGTCTCGCCTAGAACCCATTCCCTGATTTTCCCATAAAAGAAACTGATAAATAGCATAACTCAATAGATTTGTTGAAAATAACCATAAGCGGAAGGAACAAAGTTTCAGCACAATATTTAAGAAGACAGCTAGGTATTCCATCAGGCCCTGGATAAAATAAAGGTTTTAATGATCTTAAGTTTGATAAGTTTGATGAGTGGTTAAGATGAAAAGGGTATCTTTCATTATTGCTTGAGAGAAATTCAACTACAGACTACTAGACTGTGTATTTGTAGTTGGTATTGGGTTGGATTGAGTATTAAAAGCTGATCTTTAAACTGATAATGATTTAAAACGGCACGGTAATTGGGTTTGTTTCGTTAAATGTACTTTAACGGTAACGGTGTTTGTTGTTAGTTCGGTAACTGCCATTTCGGACTATCTTTAAAGATTAACAAAGATTACAAAAATTAAAATAACTTCCACAATTATTAAAATCAACATTTTGTTTTTTAATACTATAAAATGATCTCAACAATAGCGGTAACGGTAGTTGCATACATACATATTTCGTCAACGGCTGCTTAGCGGTAATGCTGGTTAATGTACATGTAATAGTACAATTAAATTAGCATAAAAACAATGTTTTTATAAAATATACTAACGAATTCATTATTTTAAAGTTTCATCATAGAATAATTTTTTTCCTTTTTTTTTTTTTTGTTTTAGGTTTTCATAAGTTTAAATTTGTTGCTAAAAACTAAATTGAAATCTATTTCTTTTGACTTTGATTGCATTTTGCGGTAATAAAAGTGCAAGAAATACTTGTTTTCAAAACAAGGAATTTCAATATAGTTTTAGTGTTTTCATTATTGCAGTAGTTAGAATAAGAGTGCAATTTTAAAGCTCTATATTTAATATTTATGTATATTATTCTTATGTTAATAATTCTATAGTGTATTTTGATTAAATATAGGTATATCACATAAGATTTAAGTTTTTAATAGTTACAACCGAACAAATATTCAGAATTAAATACTTGCTATACTTTTTTTTCAATATTTTGTGGACTTATGTCGTTTTGTGAAAAATACATTTGTAATTTACAAATTAATGCAAGTGTTTAGCCTGTGGTAATTTTTGCTAATAGATCTAAATGTATTAGTCAATTACCAAATAGTTATCTGACTAGTTTGCATTTGTATTGTTTTCTATGAAAATAATTTGTTAAGTGAGCAACCGTCTTTATAAATCATTGTTATGGAAAACTATTATTATTTTGAAAACTAGTACATAGTATTAAAATCGATGGATGAGGTACGTGGCTCTTCATCTAGGAGACAAAAAAAAAAAAAAAACAAACACAGAACTAGTAACGCGATATGGATCTGTTCTCAGCTCTAAATAGAGATGTTATTTTAATGTTACATTTTCCTAGTAGTGGGGAAACTTCTTATGAGTTCAAAAAAACCGTTCTATTGTTCTCAAATCACTAATCAGAGGTCTCAAAAAGCTGTTAACGAATGCGAAGCCAAGTCTCATGATAACACAAATGAAAAGAGACAAGTGCTCAAACCCAAAAGATCAGCAGTTAAAAAATGAAAACCTGCATTGTCGATAAAAAAAATGGTAAGGCAGGGTTAAAGGTTGCCAGAGAACATGGAAATTTGACCATAGATGCCAGGACACATGCACTCTACGTCTGACGAATCCAATTTTAAGGAAACGATGAAGCACGGTGCGAGAAACGTCATGATAATCGTATGGAGTTAATTTACATGGTGACACCTTGGATCACTGCAAAGTATCCAAGGATTAGTTTGGCAAACTCATCATTCCGATTTTGTATCCGATTAAGAATTTGTGGTCAATCATGAAGAGATAGTTGGGAAAACCCATTTAAATGAGTATTATTTGAAAAATTGTTGTAGAGTATGCCAAAACATGTAAAAAGTTGTTTGCAAAATAACTTTGGAGTAAACATTAAAAATACAATCTATGGGTTGTTTTCTGTTTGTTTGTATTTTTTCTTGAACTAGATACCTTTAGTTCTGATTTATAAATTGTTTTGTTAAATACTAAACATAAAATATATGACAAAAAAAAACTTTTGCTAATTTTCTTTATTAATTTCATTTTTATGCAGCTCCCCACTGTATATATAATTTTATATGTATATTTGCTTTCCTCCATAACTGCCTGAAGCTCCCTGAAGAGCTAGGAAGTTAAAATTCGACCTTTCCTACGATTTTCTTTTGCATTTTGTTTTAATTTTATCTCAATAACAATATTTTATACTGGTCCGATTTGTATTTTCAATACAAAACATTTCTAATAGATAAAAAATATTTTTGGAAAATTGCTTCCTTTTAGGCCTTTATCTTGAGGTCCTATTGGTCCTACAATGGGCAGATATGGATCGTCTAAGAATTTTTTAAGAGCACAGGATATTTGTACTTTTTATTTAAAAGTCCAATACTCACTCCCAATTTTTGGCGGTGAGTAAAAAAGGAGTTAGATTTATATACTACTAGTTCGTAATAATTTGTTGTATACAATTTTTAGAAAATAATTTTCTATATCAATGAGAAAAAGAATATTAAATAACAACATTTTGAAGAACTCCGAATAAATTAAAACATTTTTTTTTTATTACGACCAGATATACTTTTGTGTTAAAAAAAGTAATTTTTAACAGGCATTGAACAATTCCATGATGTCTTTCATAAGTTTTATTATTAAATACAGCATTTGGAATTTTAAACATAATTTTGTTAACTTCTGACAAATATCAATTGATTTTTAAACAACAAAACCACTTTGTATACATACTGGTTCTTAATAGGTTAATATTAATACCAGCTTTTAAAACCACCTTCAATTCACGTGTTTGTTTTCTGTTCTTTCGTTAAGAATTTCTGAATGAATGTAGACAATGTCCAGCAACTGTGTTAGTGTTGTTGTTAGTTAGGGAAAATCTAATTGTAAAAACAAATAGACCTGAACGTCAACTTTTTTCTTAAAATATTTTACATTACAAAACTACTAGAAACAATTTTAGAAACTTATTTATTAAATTTGTATATTTCTATTAAAAAGATACACATATGTATATTAAAAAAATTATATAAACATACTCATCATCCAGTGGTTCGGGTCCATTTAAAGGTGGACTTATGCTAAAACGATGAGCCATAGTTGGACTCAATTATAAAAAATTTATCGAATTGGTTTTTTGGCTTTTAGTTACACTTGTTTATATTTAAATTCAATAAATTTTAATATATTTTTAATATTGACCACGGTTTCTTTTTTTTTTTTTTAATAAAAATTGCGGCTTTTAATAAATTTTTATTGTCGGCAACACGATTTTTTTTCTTAAGAAACACACTACACGAGATTATACCATTTCATAAGACATTATTAACACATTTATTAATGGATATTTGAATAAATGGAATATAAACGGAAATTTGACAGTTCGATTTTTGTTGTTGTTGCGTTTTTATTTTTGGCGTGTTGGTTGGTCGATCGGTCGGTGGTTTTTACGACTGTAACAGAGACGACAACGTTTGAAAGAGTAATAAACATAAATGAAATAAAAATTGACAATAATACATGTCCGTTCACAAAAAAAAAAAAAAAAATTAAAACAGTAACAACAATTGCAACAACAACAAGAGCAAGAGCAATAATAATAATAACCACAAATCTGCAACAATCTTATATGAAAATTTATAGAAAATATAACAACAACGTTATAAAATACAAAATAAAACAAATACTTAATAATGCTCTGGTATTCGTGAGCAGTAGGGTAGCCGACAAAACGAAAATACAATTTTCATATGTACATTAGACGCCCTCACTCTTTGAATTACTTTTCACTTGATTGTTGTTGTTTTTTCTCCACCAACTAACTCACTTGATTACTTGCTTACTTAGTACTCATTGCTGCCTTTGTTGATGTTGTTTGTTATTGTTATTATTCTGTACTTGCTCTCATCATCAGCATCAGCAAAAACAAAAAAAAACTTGTCATTATTATCATCGGTGTCATTTAGTATATGTAGTATAGATAACGTGACCATACATCCCGCTTTTGGCGGAATTACCCCGTTTTCTTAAAGCTCATTCCGCCAAGATTTTATAACCAAAATCCCGCTTTTTACTGTTTTAGTTTTTTTTGTTAATTTTAAAGGATATATAAAAATAAAAACTATGATAACATTTCAACTTCCTTTAATATATGAATTTAATTTGCTTTATTTTCCTGTCAATGACATTCACCCCTATCGTGAATAAAAATTCCACATGAAATTTGTTCCCTTTTATTTTTTTAACATTGAATTTTAATAGAAAAAAGGGAACAAATTTCATGTGGAATTTTTCTTCACGACAGGGGTGATTACTATTGTTGAAGTAAAAAAAATGTAGTAATTATCAAAAAATGAGAAAGTTTTTTTTTTACAAATAGCATTTTTTACAGGTCCACATTTCTTTCGGGACATACTATAAGGTTTTCAAAACAGCTTTTCGTTTTGTAAACCCAGTTTTGACATTTTAGAACCTACTCGTATGACCTAAAGGATATTTTTTTGACAGGGAAAAGATATTAGAAATTTTGCTGTTTAAGTATAAAGTACATTTGAGGATATTTTAAACCAGACCAATATGTGATCCGGCCTATGAAAAGGTGGCTTATAACTCAAAAAAGAAATTTCGAGACACAGCTGTTAAAGATAAGATTTTCAATAAAATTCTGTTTTTGTTTCATTTTTACTCTTCTTTCTCTGCATTTTTAGTACACTTCTAAGAAAGTTAGGACTTTCTAGTTTTCACCACGTGAAAGAGCGTCTCAAAAACTATCGAAACAAAAAAAAAGTGGAAATTTTTTTTTGAGTCATCAGCCACCATTTCATAGGCCGGGTTACATATTTTGAAATTTTAACTTTCAAATGCGTTTAATTTGAATATTATAAGAGCACACGCTTGCATGTTTTTTTAAAGACTTTTTAGAAAATAAAAATATCTTTGAAATCAAATGAAAAATAAGAAAATGATTGTTAATTTACATGTTAAAAGGAACTATTTTCAAGCCCAAAAGCGTGGCTCGTGTTCAAAACATCTCTCTTGGTTATAATGAACTATAACTGGTTCTTAAATGTTTTTTTTTTTTTTTTGAAATAGTGCAATGCTTGAGATCAACAACTTAGAATTAGAATTTTCTCCAAATCAATTTTGCAAGCAATTGGTAAACCGTTAAAATTTAAGTACACTTTTCATTGGATTTTTTTTTTTTATTTTTAATTCCATCATGTATCCCAGTGATTTTAAACTACATATGTATTGGTTTGCATAAACTTTCAATAAGGTTTTTATTTTTAAAAAAATACCAGTCGAAATTAAAATTTAGGTTTAATCTGCAACCAAATATTCGTTTGATCTTTATTAATATGCAATAGATGCACTACACAATAGATTTTCAATCACTTGTACACTATATCACCGATTTCTTGGCATAGTTTGTTTAAGTTTTTGCGGCCCATTTCTGTTAAAAGGCTATTATTAAATATTCTGCAGTGATTCTGATGTAGTTAGTTCTAGAATAAATGATTTTATAATAAAAAAAAACTTTTGAAAGTTAATTATAAATATGCAATTAGTTTAAAACACCCGTTTTTTTTCATATTATAATTTCAAAATCCCGCTTATGCATAATATTTACTTTCAAATCCCGTTTTTTCCTCTTTAATATCCCGCTTTTTTATAAAAACCGTCTGGTCACGTTAAGTATACGAGTAGAGTAATAATAATAATCATTAATAAGAAAGCCTGACTACAACAGCCAGCAAGAACAACAACACCGACGATAATAACATTCGCTTAAAAAAAAAACTGTAACATTTTGAAAAGACAATAATCGAGATTATTTCTTATAAAATTCTTGGTCTTCTTTTATTTCGGAAAACAGATTAGTGCAACATTATGCACGCCTTAATGTATTATACAAATTGGGGGAATGAGATAAAATAGTTAATAAAATGGCTAATTATCAAAATATATTTAATAAAGTTTCCAAATGTTTCTTTTATGACCTAAACAATTTTTCATAATTTTGAACTAAAATTTTATTAACAATTTAAAATACAGAAAAACCTGAGAGAATAAAAATGATCTTAATGATTTACCAAAATTTATTATTTAAAAGACAGTGGTTCGAGAACAATTTGATAGAAGTTCTGAAAAAAATTATTTTTTAACTCAAGAATAGGATATTTCAATATTTGGCACATGTATCATTTTCATTTATATATTAATTTTATTAAATTATTTATTATTTTTATTCTTATTTAGTATTATAAGTAATAAATAGGGGAAAAAAATGAAAATAATGCATATGGTACAAATTGAAACACTTTCTTCTTTGAGTTGGAAATTTTTTTTATAGATACCCCACTTGCATCCCACTAAGTGACCACAAAGCTCTTAAAGGAAATGGTCTAAAGTTTCTTTTGAGGAAAATAAAAAAAATCCATTTTGAAAAAAAAAATAATAAAATTGGGGAAAATGAAAATGATACATGTGTCAAATATTGAAAAATCCTATTCTTGAGTTAAAAAATTATTGTTTTGATAGATATCCCACTCGCATCCCATTAAGCGATTATAAAGGCCTTAAAGTAAATTGTATAAGCTTTCTTTTGAGAAAAAAAGGCCCCAAATTAAAAAAAAAATAAAAAAAATAATTAAAAAAAAAAATAATTAAAAAAAAAAAATAATTAAAAAAAAAAAATAATTAAAAAAAAAATTTTTAAAATTAAAAAAAAAATATTTTTGGAATAATTGAAGAAATAGCTCTCTAAAGTCCTTTGAACAATTTTTGCTAGGACCAATAGGTAAAAAGTTACACTCATTTAAAAAAAAACCGTGTATGACCAAAATTGACCAAAATGTCCAACTTTAACCCGGCACTTAACTCCGGCACTTCTGGACTGAGAGAGCTGAAAATTTGTGTCTGGCCTACTATCCAATAGTACTAACGGTGGTGCAAATTTCATCCAAATCGGAAGACATCGATTTTTAAAATTGGGTCACTTGACGTGAAATTCATCATATAAGAAAAATAAACAAACAATTGCATTTGTTTAACTTTAAATTATAGCCTGTTCGCCGATCTCGAACGTTAACGTTCGCTTAGATAAGACTTAAGACACAAACTTTTTATCGTATCTATTTTTTTACTCAATTAAGTTTGTTTATTCCACAATCAAGTTTATGTCTTAAGTCTTATCTAAGCGAACGTTAACGTTCGAGATCGGCGAACAGGCTATTAGTTTTGTGGGTTTCAGAAAGAATTTTGTTATGAATAGGTAAGAATATTTTGAAAGAAAAAAGTGTATACAATCAATAGCAGTGCAAAACAAAAAAAACTTGTTTGTAACGATAGGAAATTATAAAAACGTTTAATTACAATTTTAGATGAAACTTTTGCTGTATAGAATTTGTTAACAACTAATTATTTAAACAAAGTTTTTAGCATTTAGGTAGTTAGTATTCAAGCAAATTTGAAATGGATTCTTTCAGCCGTGCCGATTATAGAGCACTACAGTGACATTTAAATCTCAATTGAAATTTAAGACTGATGAACACAAAAAGAATCAACAAGAAACTGTATGTTCGTGTATTTTATGCATATGAGAAATAATAGTTACATATAAATTTCCTGGCATTATTTCAAATGATATAGAATTTTATATTTGTTTGTATGTATGATGATTTATTAGTGTGATTTCTTTATTTGTTTTATCTATTTTTTCATTAACTTAATTTATATATAAACTTGTGCTCAATTTGCTGAAAGAGATATTATTACCAGCATTGTCAACTTGGAATTTTCAAAATGCACCAAAATGGAGAAAAAAACGTGTCATTTGAAAAAAAAAATCGCACCAAGTTTAGATTAATTTCACATAAAAAATATAATATTTTTGTATTATAAATATAACAATAAAACAGTCTTTTACAGTTCAGTGTTTTTAGAAAAAAAGAAAAAAATAGAGCTTAACAAAAATAAAAAATAAACTAAATAAATTTGTTTGTATTGCTTTGTATTAGATATATGTATATTAGGGCGGGCCAAATTTTTTGTCGATTAGAGCCGCCCCCTAGGATGATTCTATGGACAATTTTAAGCAACTTTGGTGAAGGAACCATGGGTCTATCTCGATTTTCGAGTCTCCCACTTTTCAAAAAATGAATGACTTGAAAGCAAGAAAGACTTTCAAAAATAACTTATTCCGCTTTTCTTCCACTAAATTAATTTTTTTTACACATGTTTTTATTTTTTAGGCTGAATTTTTGTTGAAAAAAATAAAATAAATATAAATTTTACCGAACATTTTTTCTCGGAAAATAGGCGAAAAATATTACAAATATGCATGAAACGCCCTCTGGTGGTGTTCATAGGTAAAAATAAAGATCAAAAATGAATTTCTCGACCCCAAAAACCCCCCATATACACATAAAAAAGATAATATAACGATGAATAAAAAATCGAATTTCGAATCAAAATGATGTTATAGGGGAAAAAAATCATTTTTTGAAAAGTGGGAGACTCGAAAATCGAGATGGACCCATGGTTCCTTCACCAAAGTTGCTTAGAATTGTCCATAGAATCATCCTAGGGGGCGGCTCTAATCGATTTTTTCGGCTCCATACAAGTTGGCCCGGCGTAATACATATGTAATTAATTTCTTCTTTTTTTTAACTTTTTAAAAAGAGATCAACGATTAATAGTAAAAGTAATAATATGTAGTAAAAATACTCACAATATGCTATTCGGAATTAATTGGTAAAAAGGGGTAATTTCAGTACATATATGAAAAGGTGGCTTATGACACAAAAAAGAAATTGCGAAACACAGCTGTTAAAGATAAGATTTTCAATAAAACTCTGTTTTTATTTCATTTGTGCTCTTTTTTCTCTGCATTTTTAGTACACTTCTAAGCAAGTTAGGACTTTCTAGTTTTCACCACGTGAAAGAGCGTCTCAAAAACTATCGAAACCAAAAGAAGTGAAAATTTTTTTTTGAGTCATAAGCCACCTTTTCATAGGCCACATAGGGTCACATATTTTAAATATTTTTGTTTTCTATTTTAAATACTTCTAGTACTTCGTTGTTGACCCTATTTAATAAAATTTGTTAGGGCTTCACTGGGTCTGGTTGTTCGTCTATAGTTCAGTAAACCAATCAGGCTACACAAGAATTTTTATTTTCATGTTTAAAATGTTCATTTTATTTTCAAACAAAATTGTTCATCCTATTCAGCTTTAGCAATTACCTTCATGTGGCGAATGTGTGATTATCATACCTTCGTATATAAAATTCATTCAATGGGGTCCTTTTCCATTGTATTGATTTCATGATAATGAATTATTAAAAAACTGCTATTAAAAATTAGATAAAAATAAAGATTTCATCACAGTTTCGGAAAAATTAAAAAACGCACCAAAATTTGAAAAAAAAAACGCACCGCTCACCAACTAAGAATTTTTTCGCACCAAAAATTAAAAAAAAAACACCAAAACTGGTGCGAAACGCAACAAGTTGACAACGCTGATTATCACTCTATCTTTTTTGCTTACACTTACGCTCTCTCTTTTAAGTTCTATTTAAATATCTCATCGTCAAGATAATTTTTTTTTTGATTCATACTCCTCTTATCCACAACAAAGTGACAAATTTTAATTCAAACAAGAATAAATAAATTGCAAAGACTACATATGAAGAGAATTTAATAAATCAAGTGTCAAAATATGTATCAATTTGACTTGGATCTAGAGAAGAGCTCTAAGTCGGTTGTCGTGACTGCCTGTAGTTTTGAAAGATTTATGGAGGTTACGGGGAGGGTCTTATATGGGAGTTTCGACTAATTACGGACCAACCATTATAATATTAGGTGTCATCATTTCTGTATATTATTTGTGGCGAATTTTATTTGATTAGCAACATTTCTAAGAAATTTATGATCGTTAAAGCGATTTTCGGAAGTGGGCCATTTATGGGAGCTACGACTAATTATGGACCGATCTGCACAAAATTTGTAGAGGTGATTTGGCTTCATTTACCACTCATTTGTGATGAAATTTGTTTGGTTCCTTGTATAATTCAAACATTTATGATCGGTAAACCCCAATTTCGGGAGGACTTTTGTATGGAGACCAATGGACCGATTTCCACCAGTTTTAATCCCATCCGTCCTTGGGCCGAAAAAATAGCACTTACCAAATTTTATTAAAATATCTTAAAAATTGCCACCTGTACTCTGCGCACAAGCTTTACATGGATAGCCAGCCAGCCAGCCAGACGGACGGTCATCGTTCAATCGACTCAGGAAGTGATTCTGAATCGATCGGTATACTTTAAGGTGGGTGTTGGACCAATATATCTGGGCGTTACAAACCTCAGCACAAATCCAATATACCCTCCCCACTATTGTGCTGTAGGGTATAACTGAAATATAAAAGAGTTACTGCAACAGCTGTTTATATTTTCATTGGTTTGTTTGATTAAAGTTTGTTATTTCTTTTATTTTAGTAATAGCTTCTATAAAACCAACAAAATTCTCTGCAGCCTTTATGTTATTTAAAAAATTCGAAGAACAAAATTTTTTTTTTATTAAAAGGTCAGATTTCACGTTCAGTAAACAGCGGCATTTACACTCGTATAGTCGTGTAGCCTGCCGTCTCGATTGTGTTTAATGCTTTGCGCGTTAGATCAGACAGTCAGTTTTTTGTTGGCCTCTTGTTTTTAACTGGCTCTCATACATGCAATTCAATTTTTCAATTGAAATGAAATTGTACATTCGTAGATAAATATGTATGTGTTTCTTGTGTTTACATTATCACTTTTCATGTGTTATCATTTTATTATTTATATTTTCATAAGATCGTTAAATAAAATAGGGATGTTTATATGGGGCTAAAAATAGATACCTTTAGTGAAAATATATGAGCGATTTGTTTTTCATTTGTTTAAAAAATATGTGTATATGTTCAAGTTTTAGTACTTTCATTATAAAAAAAAGTACTATTTCAGTTAGATTTCAGGACCAATTTAAAATCATTATTACACAAGTCTGTTCTGAAAATTTTAGTGAGCGGGAATCTTGTGGATGGCAGAAAAAAAACACTCTGAAAATAAAGGTTGACGCTAAGCTAAAATAACGTTTCAGATAGACTACCGTTAGCTGTAAAATATCGTTACCGTTATACGTGACTTCAATTACGATTAAAATGTAATCTCTTAAATACCGTTATTCTTGCATAATTTTAAATTATAAAAGAAGTAAGAAAGCATAGTCGGTCAAGACCCTACACCACGTACATACATATGTATACGAGCAAAAATTGTTTCTCAGAAATGAGCGCCATATGAGTTCAATGACCTATTATGGACTGATTATCATACAATTTACTAGCTTGAATTGTGTCAATAAACAAATTACATGTTTGTTTTCAATTTTATCTCGATATAACCACTTATAAAATTTTTATCCATATTAAAGTAATTTTCAGAAGAGCGTCTTATATGAAATCTATGATTAATTATTGACCGATCGTTAAAAATTATATGAAATGACATTGAATTTATGAAACTTGTGTTAAATTTTATTTGTATACACAAATTTTAAACAAAATTTATGGTATTTAAAGTGATTTTCGAAAGTGGGTCTTATATGGGACTTGTGAAGACCGGTCCATAATTAGTCATGGATTATGGACCGGTCTTCACAAGTCCGAAATAGCAGTTATCGTTATAGAATCGTTTTCGAAACCGTTTTGAAACGAAAAAAAAAAAATCAATTTCGACTAGAGCGAAATACAGTGCAACCTCGCTTAACGCAACTAATAGAAATTTTGGCTGCTGCGAAAACTGAGTCCCATTTTTGTCAGCGCTTTTTGTTTTTTGTGGTGAAACATACAAAATTTGTTTTATAAACCTCTTATAAACCTTATGTAAGTTTTATGAATAAGGGCATAATTATTTTTAAAATAAATTTATTAATTCTATTGAAAAACAACATAAAAACACTAAAAATAAATAAAAAATACACATTCGAATGTACATCGGATACACAAATTTCAATTTGTAAACCTAATCGTAAAAAATCAAATAAAAAGTCGGACATTTTGTAATGTGTTTTATTAGATGATATTTTTTTCTGCACTGTAATTTCACGAATATTTTGTAGAAACATGATATCTCTTATAGCTACACTATTTTCCTCGGCCCATTGAAGACAAATGTTAAAACATTCAATGGCATGCTGAGATCTAATTTTGGAAGCGCTGGAGTAATGTTAATATTGTTCTCTCATCTTTACTTTCAAATTCTTCTAAAGGAATTTCTTCTACAGTTGAGTTATTAAAATAGTAGCTTTCATGTATCCAAGCATTATTTTTCTTCATTTGGAATCTTTGGATTAATTTCATGAAGATAATCCGCCACAGTAGAAAATATATTAATGGGTTTGAAAAAAAGTTGCGATAACTAAGTGTTTTTTTTTTAGAAAGTTGCTCTACCTAAGTCAACAATGCAAATAGGAGTTGTATTTGTCGAGGGTTGCGTTAAGCGAGGTGACACTGTATTATTGTAGAATGTCATGTTATTGGTTAAATTAGACTTTCGATGCTAACAGTCTGTTTTGATGATATCTGCTAAAACATTTGTCGACGATGTTGGTAAGGCCATCTTCAACCACCAAATTTAATGAAAATCAATTTATGTAATGTTGATGTTTCGAATTCGGGGGAATTCTGAAAATAAAGCAAAATAAATCTGTAATTTCTGATATTCTTCAAATAAAATTTCACAAGCCCACATAGGTTGGTGTTAGGGTACTACAAAGTGGGGTCCAGGTATGTGAGAAATTTACAACCATCCCAATTCATAATTTGTGTTCCGATTTTAAAGATTTTACTATGTATGAAATCTACTAGTCAAGGAGTAGAAAAAAAAACTCTTCTGAATTGTTAACTGTTCCCAAATTCATTTGACAAGCTGAAAAGACAATATATTCATATTTTATATCAATGGATAGGAAATTGTGTCTACTTTTAAAAAGATATGGATGACTTTTTTGGAAAACAAGTAAAGAATGTGTTGTTTTGAGTTTTTTGCGGAAACAAAATTTGTTTAAACTAAAATAAAAATTTTATTTGTAAATATTTTTAAATAAACTTTTGCACCTATACGGACATTCTTATGCAAAATACTAAAATAAAACAAAATTTAAAATAGCAATTCCTAAAAAAGTTTGGAAAAATTCCAAAAATTAAATTTTTTTAGATGATTGGACATATTTTCTATATCAGAGACGGGGTTATCGAAGCCCTTTGCAGAATAATCAATAACATATTGGGCCATATCGGTTATTATTTTTCGATGTCGACTATGCGATTTAAGATCATTTCCTTTAAAGTTGAATTTTACATAAAAAATAGCTATATTTTGAATGACTCTGGTCTTCTCGGTCTCAAAGTTTTTTATTTGTTTTTCATATAAATTATTTCCTTTAAAGTTAGCTTTACGAAAAATATTTAAAAATACGTGGACAGTTCTTAAATAACATAAAAATAATAGAAGTACCTTTTGTGGCAAAAAAATAACCAAAAATCAAATTTTGAAAATTGTTGAATTTTAAATGCATATGACTCTTGAATCTATGCCGATTTTTATCTAATTCTAGATTAATAGAGTTACAGAAGTGTTGTAATCGACAAACATTAGAGCTGTGTCGTTGATGAACGAACGGAATGGGCCGGTCATTTAACTGAACGGGTTTCGTTCGTTTTATCACTGATCTGTAATTCCCTCAATTTGTTTAAACATTTTTTTTTTTTTTTTTTTTAACTTCCCTTTATTATTACACCTGTCAACAAGATGACAATAAGTAATTTAATTTACAGAGGTGGGATGATAATTATCTTAAATCAGTACCTAAGATAACTTAAATCGAATTATTGAATGATAAGTAATATATAAATTTTTTAGTATCGCTCAGCTAGATCTGAAGGTGTAAACCGTTTAAGTCTTCTAGGTGCCAGGATTTCGTTTGCCGGCAACTGTCTGAGTTCCATGTTGGAATGTTGTGTTAAACGAGTTGTATGTTTAATGCTGCTGATACGGATAATTTCTTTTATTGTTTTGACGTTTAGATCTCGATGTATGTCCTCATCTCTAATATACCATTCTGCGTTGACAATAGTTCGCAATATTTTAGATTGAACTCGTTGAATAATTTTTAAGTTTGTTGTGCTAGCTGTACCCCATATTTCTACCCCGTACTTCCAAATTGACGCTATAATTGTGTTGTATATAAGTAGTTTGCTTTGAGTTGTTAGTTTAGATTCTCTCCCTAACAGCCAAAATAATTGTCTAAACCTGTTGTTTATTTCTTTTTTCTTTTGAGTGATGTGATCTTTCCAGTTAAGTTTTGAGTCAATTATAATGCCAAGATACTTCGCCTTTGTATCCATAAGAATTGGTAGAGTATTTATCTGGATAGGTTGAAAGTTTGTTATCTTTCTATTAGTGTAGATTACTTGAATTGTTTTATCACTGTTTACTTGAATTCCCCAACTACGGAACCAATTCATTGTATTATTGAGCAGTTGTTGTAAGTTTTGCATAGCCCATTTGATGTTTGCGTGTGATGATAGTAGAACAGTGTCGTCAGCAAATGTTGCTATCATATTGTTATTTGTTGTAGGAGTTGGAATATCTGATGTAAACAGGAGGTAAAGCATTGGTCCGAGGACACTACCTTGAGGTACTCCAGCTTTTATAGAAAGTATTTTTGAATACTCGTCTTTATATTTAACATAGAATCTTCGGTTTTGTAGGTAGTTTTGTAGTATTAAGAAGAATTCTTTTGGCAATTGATTTTTTAGTTTATGAAGAAGACCTTTGTGCCATACGCTATCAAACGCCTTTGCAACGTCGAGGTATGTTGCAACGCAAAAGTTTTTTTTGTCAATATCAGACGATATTTTATTTGTTACTCTATGAATTTGTTGTATAGCAGAGAACTTTCGCCTAAATCCAAATTGGTGTTTGGGGATGAGTTGTCTTTCTAGAAGAATTGGTTCAATACGTTCATAGAAGAGTTTTTCGAAGATCTTTGACAGCAGTGGCAGAAGGCTAATTGGCCTGTAAGATGTTGTTTTTGAGGCATCTTTGTTTGGTTTAGGAATAGCGATTATCTCAGCGACTTTCCATACTTTTGGGAAATATTTAATATCTATAACTGAATTAAATAAATTTCTTAAATAGACTAGGGCCTTATTCGGCAATTCTTTTAGTAGTTTTCCGGTGATCTGATCATAACCAGGAGATTTATTATCTTTTGTTGTTTTTATAATTTTTTTAATTTCATTAATTGAAATTCTTCTGATATGAGAGTTGGAAGAGCTGTTTGGAAAACTTTGAAGAGTTATATCCTTTTCGTCCATTGGATTTGTAAAGGTTTTAGAAAAATGATCTGCAAGAACATTAGCTTTTTCTTCATTTGTGCGGGCCCATGTGAGATCAGGTTTTTGGATCGGCGGCTGATGTAAAATTCCATTATTTATTTTTTTGGTTGCTTTCCAGAGCGAGTAATTTGTTGTAGCTGATGAGTCAAGGTTAGTAAGATATCTTTGTAGTTTATCTTCTTTGTCCTTCTTTAGCAAGTTTTTGAGATCTTTTGTGAGCCTATTAAGGTGGGTTTTGTCCTGAATTGACCTTGTAGTTTGCCATCTTTTTCTTAACCTTCGTTTGGCTTTTATTTTCTCTTGGATGTGAGGTGGGATACTGAATTTATCTACTGTGTGTGTTCTGGATGGAGTGGAATCACTAACCGCGTTTATAAGCGTATCATTGAAAAAAGTTATAGAATTATCCAATTCTTCTTCGGTTTTTAGCGATATATTTGTCTCGAGTTTTGTCTCTAAGATTTCTCTGAAACAATCCCAGTCGGTTTTCTTGTTATATATAAATTTATTTTGATTGGATAGAAGTACATCGGTTTGGTATATAAGTACCACTGGAGAGTGGTCAGAAGATAATTCAAAGCATGATTTTATATTTAGATAATCATGTCTTATATTCTTGGTAATAAAAAAGTCTAAGAGATCTGGTTTTTTGTGAATGTTTGTAGGCCAGTAAGTAGGCTCTCCAGTACTTATAAATTTGCATTTGAATTCATTTATTGCCTCTAGCAAATTTTTTCCTTTCGATAGTGTTAATCGAGATCCCCAAACTGTATTTTTGGAGTTAAAATCACCACCCACTATAAACCGATTCCCAAGAGATTTAAGAAGTTCAAGATATTCAATTTTTGTGTTATTATGTTTCGGCGGGCAGTAGACTGCAGATAATACAAATGGACCGTGTATATCTTCTATTAAAATGGAAGTAGCTTGAATATAATCTTTTCTAAAATTCTGTAATTCAGTACATTTAATGGATTTTCGTATTATTATTGCTGTACCCCCATGCGCTGTGTTGTCAGGATGATTTGTATAAAAGATTGAGTAGTTTGGTATGGCTATAAAGCTTTTTTGCGTGAAGTGGGTTTCAGAGACAAGTAGCACGTCTACTTTAAACATTTTAAAATCAACTTTATGGCGGAAAATAATTTAGTATGTAGTTTTTTTCTTAAATCATGAAAGCTGACTGCATAGTCTGGGAGAGTGAAGGGATACAAATTGTTTCCTTGGAACGTTAATATGATAATGTTTTCTACACAAGTTGCGGCATATTCTGGGTGATTTATTAAATTGTTTATGATTTATTTATGACGATTTTATGTTAATTTCAAAGTGATCTTTGATATTATAAATTTTCTAGGTAAATTGTATGCATACATGGCAACTAACGAAAACATGGAGATAAACACGTTTGTCAGACAGCAAATATCTACGTAAGTAATTATGTTTGAGATATATTTCAATAATATAATTATAATAATAATACTAATACTATTATAATTATTAGTGTTAATGCTGAATTTCTTTATATTTAATGTTTATTGTTTCTATTGTAAAGTGCAGCATAAAACTGAATAATCCTGCATTGGAAGTGACATTGAAAGGACATTAAATACATCAAATACTACTATGTACATTAGGGTGGCCCCTAAAATACAGTTGCGGATGTTCTCGACTAATATGAAAATTTGATTCATTTTAAGACTACGTTTATTATTTTTTTTTGTCCTGGGGTCAATATTTGGTGAGCTGGATCAAAGGTTTAAAAGGTCCTTTTTAGAGGTTTTTTGATTTTTTTCACATTTCTTCCAAAGGAACTATATAATAGAATTTACTTAAATAAATAGTTGAAATTTCTTGATTATAAACATCATGCAATTTAACTCAAATGGTTTTTCCCATTTTTTAACTTATAAAATTTACGTTATTTTAATACCCATTATTTTAATACGAATTGAGTTAACAGAGATTGTCAGATAGGGAAGAACTTAAGTTTAAAAAAAAATTAATACAAATTTAAATAGATAGAATTTTAATAAACGGGAAAAACCATTTGGGTTAAATTGCATGATGTTTATAATCAAGAAATTTCAACTATTTATTTAAGTAAATTTTATGAAAAAATAAAAAAACACTAAAATTTTGTCTGAAATTTTAAAAATTTTTGAATTAAAAAATATTATTTTTAAATTTTTGATAACCCATTGAATGCGCCTGTCAAAGACCTTTCATATGATACCAAATTTACATATAGTTCCTTTGGAAGAAATGTGAAAAAATCAAAAAACCTCTAAAAAGGACCTTTTAATCCTTTGATCCAGCTCACCAAATATTAACACCAGGACAAAAAAATTGAAAAAAGTAGTCTTAAAATAAATCAAATTTTATTTATATTTATTTTTTCTTCATACAAACGGGGCCACCCTAATGTACATACTTAAATATTTGTAGTAAAAATCCATGACATTCTTTTTTAAATTTCACTTAAAAGAATTACTTAAAAAACCACACACCTAATTGGGAACTAAGTAGTTGCGTACAAGTATTTATTTAATAAATACATTAAATAATGGTTATTTTTTATTCTCTTTATAAAAACTACAACAAAAAACTCAAATAACAATAGTAAATTTGGGCAATAAAGTTGTGGTTCGTGATATTTCTTAATTTTGTATTTCAAACAAAACAAACACAAGAGATTACTATGACAATTGACCAGAAACCAAAAAATAATTCAAATAGAACATAATGATACTCGTTCATAGAAATAAAAGATACTTTTGTGATCAAAGAAAGAAAATTAATCTTGAGGGTTTATTATTCCATTTTTATTGGCATGTGCAACAGATTAAAAAAGAAATTATTTTATTTTTCGTTTGGCTTAAGACATACTTACTTGTTTGTTTAGTAAATTCTGGGTATTTTATACAGGTATATACATATGTATGTATACGAGTATGTATGTAAAACAAAAAGGGACATTTTGTAATCCTACGCCAGTGGGTCTCAAATGAGCTCTATGCTTAAGTATCTACTTTAATATTTATATAATAAATATGTTTTCTGTGCTGAATTACTTCTACTTCCATAAAATCGTGTAAGAGGGTTCCATAGTTATTCTCATAACATGCCATCAATTTGTTATCCTGTGTGGACAAGTCTTGCCGATGCTATGTTCTTGTACGAACAACATTGTCAAAGCATTTGTTTACGCAACTCATTTTAAAACATCCAGAAGTGGGTCAACCAACTTTCTTCACTTTCCATTACATTTTTAGAATAATGACATTGAGCCAAATCGAGCCAAAACTTTACAGAAAAGTAATGACGTCTTATAGGACGTTTCTGCAGACATTATTTGATATAAATATTCCAAGTCACAGTTGAAGAGGTGACAAAAAGGTTTCTCTTCAGATCACAACATAACAAGAAATTGTTGCCAAACTATTGCCTTTTACCAGATTTATCAATTTTTTTATATTCTGGTTCGGCATCACCTAGTATCGCTGCAACAGAGAATTTTGACCCTGATAGATGTTTGAGGTCTATTTTACAAACAGTGTATCACAAAACAAATTTTCCTAGTAATTTTTAGAATATTTTTGTTTTTCTTTCCTACAAAAAATTGTAAAAAACAAGTAAAAAAATTATGGTTTTTTCGCAATTAATTACAAATATTTTGTAGAATATGACCCCAAATAAACATTAAAAATTTTTAATTTTTATTTAGTTATCAATTTGCATCATAATATGAAGGTCACAAAAGTACATATTTTGCTTTTTTTTTTTTTGTCTTTTTATAATTTTTCATGTCAACCCCTTTCAAACTTATATCAACCCTGTAGGAAACGTCAATATTTAAAATGTACTGAATCGTTATCGACTTTGTCAACAGTACTAGTAACGAATTATACCCCATACAATGCTTAGTTCTATAGACATTTAACATGTGCGTGTCATTGAAAATCCTCTAGTGACATTTTGACTATTGACTTAGTATTGACTAGGTACTTCTCATGGATCCATATGGTGACATTAGAACCAGGAATTTGCTAGTACATTTCTACAACTTATGGAACTTTCCTGTAGGCAATATCAATAGTAAATAGGTGGTGTCATACTAGAATTTTGTCAATAGTATTTTTTGTATTTTTTTTTTTTTAATATTAGGGATTTTAAGCCGCCAACGAAGCAAATAAATTAAGTCGTACACTATGTTTAAATGTGAAGTTTATTTAACAAAAAATAGAGATAAAAACAAAAATTTTGCACATTTTTCAGGGTAGGCTAAGCCCTAATTCTAAATTACTTAAAACTACTTATGAGATAATTTCACTATTGATTAATTGCAATTAAAAAAATGTTTCTTCAACAAAAGCCAGACTGGTTTCTTCATTTTTATTTTCTTTTGTAGTATTCCATTGATTTTTTCCCGACTGCTTTACTTGAAAAACTTTTTCTTCTGTTTTTGGAATATTTTGATTTATTTTTAAATTTGTTTACTGGAAAGCTAAATACATACTTACATATGGATCTGAATGTGAGCCTAGAAGAGAATCAAGTTCTTTTAATTTTTCCACGGTCTTTACAGGAAATATTTTAATAATATTGTGGACGATTGCATTTTGGGAAACCAATCTATCCAACAAAACTTTGTGTTCGGAAAATTTCAATTAAGCTATTTTGTTTCTTTCTATTGCATCAAGCTGTTTTGAGACTTCTTCCGCATTTTGAATTAGCTAAAAAAAAAACAGAAATACAAATCAGTAGAAATTATAGTATGTACAAAAAAGCTTTGTAAAACTTACCTTGAGGTGGAAAATATTTTAATTTTTCTTTGGATAAATGGTCATAATCGGTAATTTTTCTGCAATGCAGGTGTGCAAAATTGAGATTATTAAAAAATTGGTATTCAATGCAAGGCAAACAAATTTAATTTCAAAGTATTTTATAGATAACTTTTCTATTTCATCAGCAACAAAGTTTGTTTGAAATATTCCTAACTCGCAGGAATTGACGGGTCCTTCAAAAAAACTTTCCAAATCTAATAATCTGTGAGCTCATCAATATTATTATTTTCTCCTTCCTCTGTAGCTTCACTAAACACGGTTTCACTTTTTTCATTTAAAACTATTTTATTATTTATAATTCTATTTTTATATTAAATAATTTGTTCTTTAATTTTTTATATTTTTTAATCACGTTTTAACGTTTATATTTTTATATTTGCTATTATTATATTTAATATATAAATATATTATTTTTATATTTCCAAACAAAATAATATAATTTGTCAAATGTTAAACAAAATTTTTCAAATGTTAACTAATAAACTATAATAGAAAACATAAATGTCAACAGCAGAGACATTGTATGGTGTACAATTAGTCGTCAATACAGTTGACCAAGTCAAGCGCGAGTCAACACAGTTTAACTATAGACATTTTCTTAAGGAATATTGACATGTTTGTTGACAATGTCGGTATATATACACCACATCTTTTGTCTCTGTATTTTTTATATTGACACAGATATGAAAGATTGGAGACATATGAACTAGTACTGTTGACAAAAAAACATATGGAGCCAGTCTGACTGCAGGGAAAATATTTATTTACACATAGAAAATTTGTTATTGTTTAAATATTAAAATAAAATAACTCCTGAAGAAGATTTCTAAAGGAAATCGAAAATCGAATGAATTATATATAAAAATAAAAAATCTTTTATAAAAACAAAAAGTCATTTCAAACTTAAAAATTATTTAATAAAAATCATACAAAAAGGTCGAAGAAAATAGAATAAAATAATTTTTTATGTACATTTGTTTATATCTTTTGTTAAATATAAGATACATATATTTACGTCTTCTTTTCCCCGGACGCCGTCCTCTTTTTTAGGGCGTCCGGGGTAGTCCTACTTCTTTTTTTGCAAGTGTCCTGGGTTTGTCCTACTTTTAAAACTTTAATCTATAATTTCGTTTTATTGAATCGAAAGTATTATTGGCATTGATGTATACATTTTTTTAAATACACACGATGTCATGACATGCTTTTTTGTGTAAACAAATTGTGTTTGAAGCTTTTTGGCCGCCATATGCGCCTTCACAATTTTAAACGGCTTTGGCTTTTGGCCTTTGTCTACGTGTCTTATGCCCGTAATTTTAACAAATAGATAACTACTAGAGTTTATACCAATTAGTTTACCTTACCTAACCGGTAAAAAGAATTTGGTAATTTTAAGGTTTTTTACCTACGTGTAACTACTGACTGCATTCGGTGAAAAATGTGGTAACATTGGTGTTTGACGTTTAGAGCTACATCAATTAATTACCAAATTTAATTGTTTGCAACGACTTTTTTAGTTTTGTCCAGAAATGTCTGGAAAAGGTGCCAAAAGAAGTGCTAGTTTATTGGAGGGGGGAAAAACAGCTGATGCACTTTTCTTTGAAATACGAAATCTTCTTATAAATTCCAAATCATTCCAAATTCCCTGAATGTGTGTGTTAACCTTTGGGAATTTTGTTTTATGATATTTCTCAAAGTTCTTAGTTCTAGAAGTTCTGAATTCAGTGGACACCAGAAAGAAACAAATTAAACACAGAAACTATTTCTGATATTATTAAAGTCAAATATAATTTTGATATGAATTGTCAAGAGTTTTATGAATTTTTAAAAGAATGCGATAATAATATATTGGTTCAAATTGAAAGCGCTGAAAAATATACATGAAACTTTACAACTTCTACTAAAAATTTATATATAATACATGTGAAGTTTTAAAATGAATTTGTTAATTGTTATGTTTTTATGTTGTAGTAGTTATGAGATCAGACTGATAAAATATAATTTTTTTAATATTTTGTTTAAGTTTTGTTTTGTTATTATATGTAAATAGAATTTTAAATTTGTTTTGTGTAATTTAAGGCGTTGTTTTTTTTAATATTTTGCTACAGAGTATTGTCCTCTTTTTAAGGGTAAATGTCCGGCTTTTTTTTTGGTCGACATCCTCTTTTTCTCAAAACGAATATGGTAACCCTAGATACATATATGGTGAATTTCACGTCAAGTGACCCAATTTTAAAAATCGATGTCTGCCGATTTGGATGAAATTTGCACCAAGGTTAGTACTATTGGATAGTAGGCCAGACACAAATTTTCAGCTCTATCAGTCAAGAACTGCCAAATATTGAAAAATCCTATTTTTGATCCCATCCCATTAAGCGATTATAAAGGCCTTAAAGTAAATTGTATAAACTTTCTTTTGAAAAAAAAAGCCTAAATTGAAAAAAAATTAAAATAAAATAATTAAAAAAAAAAAATAAAAAACAAATTTTTAAAAATTAAAAAAAAATATTTTTGGAATAATTGAAGAAATAGCTATCTGAAGTCTTTTGGACAATTTTTGCTAGGCCCAATAGCTGAAAAGTTACGCTTATTTTAAAAAAAACCCTGTATGACCAAAATGTCCAACTTTGACACCCTCTAACTCTGGCACTTCTGGACTGATAGAGCTGAAAATTTGTGTCTGGTCTACTATCCAATAGTACTAACCTTGGTGCAAATTTCATCCAAATCGGAAGACATTGATTTTTAAAATTGGGTCACTTGACGTGAAATTCACCATATGTATAATCACATTCCAATTGTACATATTTAGTAATAATTTTTTCGTTATTTCTCTCGGTTGTGAAGATCTTTGTGTTAAATATGCTTAAAGGAAAATAATTAAACATTTTCGAGAAAAATGTTACATTAAACCTCTGCGATTTCTATGGGGCTCAGGTCCGAGCATTGAGGAGCTGTTGGCAAGTGTTTGATATTCTGTAAAAGCTAAATTTTAATCTATAAAATTGTGTATGTCGGGCCTTTATAATGTTGCAAATAACAATATTTTTTGTAGATCCATTTTTCGGTTCTGAAGTTACGATTTGCTTTCGGAACGGGCCAATATTCATGGTGGTCCATAATGATATTAGTATATACAAGATTACCAACTCCATTGGCGGAAAAACAGCCTTATATACTATTTATGTATATTAACCCTTTGACGATCATAGGCAAGTAAAATTGCCCAGGGGTTTTTATTTTTTTGTTATATTTGTGCTGGCAATAGATAGACAGTTTTAGAAGAAGATTAGGGCAACAAGAATGTAGTTTTTTTGTACTTTTGTTTATTTTCATTAAAAATAAACTAACATTAAGTATTTCAAATCTTATTTCTAATAAAATTTAATTATTTAGTCCAGACAGTGTCAGACAAAAATTGTTTCGACTATTGTTGAATACATATATTAAGTAGGAATTCTTCCTTCTTGTCTTTTCTTCTTGTCTTATACACCATTATTTAATATGTAGCGGTCTAATGGGTTTGGTTGTACTTGAAGCTTTTTTAAGTATTTTTTTGCATTTTTTTTTTTTTTTGGATCGCAGTTTTTACCAAAGGTACATTATATTTTTATATGTATACCAGGGGGCAATTGTGATAATTCGTAGCAATTTGTTTTGGCGTCTTTGAATTCTGTCTACATTTGAAGCTGAGGCTGGTCCTCATAGCTGTATTCCAAAACACCTTACGATTTAGTTATGAAGTAGGAGTTTACAATCTAAACTTAGCTTAGAGTTTCTGCCAATGAGCCAATTAATTTGGATTAATTTCAATTTCATTAGAGTCAATTTTGCATCTATAGTATATGGGATTTCCATGTGAAGCGACGATCGAAGTGTATACCGAGATATTTAACTTCAGATTGTTGTGTTTTTGCTTGATTATTGATATAAACAGGAGGCCATGATTATCTACGCAATGCAAAAGTTATGTGTGTGCATTTCTGCACACTTGCTTAATATGTATAGGTATAACGAATATGTTTTTTTTTAAGATTATGTGCTAATCAGCATAAAAAAATAAATAAAAAAGAACCGACATTAACATAGTCATGTGTACTCAGTATATTTTACAGTTGTTTATCAACCGGATACCAATTTACCTGCATTTCCTATTTGATTAAAATTAATTTCTTTTTCTATAAATAAAAATACATGTGTGTGTATGTATGGCTGTGTATAAGCTTGATAAGACACAACAACAATAGCTACAACAGCAATAATAGTTTAGTGTACAATAAATCTAATCAATGAAAATTGCATTGATGTAAACAAAATTGTACAGCGTAGCGTAAAAAAACTAAAGTCATGTCAAGTCAGGTATCATATGGCATACGAGTATCGTGTTTAATTTATGTACAACATTTGTTTTATATTTTCAGAAAATAAACAAATATCAATTAATATAATGACATCACAATATTTTGCACAAGAAAAAAAATTAAATAAAATGAAAACACATAGTAGACCCACAAGTTGACAAAACAGCTGACTGTCATGACAGTGAAATTGAAATATGAAACGAAATAGTATGTATTTATATACATATGTATATTAGAAAGAAAAAAAAACAAGTTAGAGTGCAATATTCGGTTGTGACGAATCTTAAATACCCTCCACCTAAACGTAATAAGAAATACAAAAGCTACACTGGTTATAGGACTAGAATATCCTTATTCTGTGTTTTCTTTTCATATTATTTTATATATTGCTTGAAAGACAATTTTAAGACCAACAGAATATATGTTAAATATTTTGAAATATTATCTAATTTCGACCATTTATAATTGATGTAAGTACCAATTCTTACCATAATTTACAGAGTTTGTCTGGGGCCAAATTACCGCATACGATATCGAGTAAAATTGATCGTAATTTTCTTATTTGAGATTATGGCATACGATATCGAGCAAGAAATTTAGTACATTTTATCATAATTTCGATATCGAAATCATTTTTCGATACGATAGCTCATTCGATCACGAGTGCGGTAATTTGGCCCCTGATTTTCATAACAATCTTGTGTGTAATTTAACAATTTATAAAATTAAAAGAATATTTATAAAAAACGGTAAGATTATAAGGTGAGGATTCTGTGGGTTGAGTTTGATCTCAATAACATTATTTATCGTAGATTTATGGGTGGCATAGTAGAAGTGGACCAATTATGGACTGACAGCTTCTAAATTCATTATTCACTAATGTATTTCTATGCATTTTAAAACTATTTTAATTGAATTTCATCTCAATAACGTTATTTACAAGTGTTGTATGATTGGTTGTTATGCTCGGAAGTGGACTTAATTCGGGAGCTATTGCCAATTATTGAAAGCTACAAAATCCATAATTATAATTAGCATAATTATCGCATAACCAATATTAGTATGATTTCTGGATTAAAGTTGTTGATCTGTATAAGAGTTGGTTCGATATCGATGATTATTAGACATTTTTGTGGGTTAAATTGTTTTTCGGAAATGGTCCTTATATGGCAGCTATGACAAATCATGGACCAATCTTCTTAAATTTTGAAACAGTGCATATGAGGATATCTCACGCCGAATTTTAATGTAATAACGGTATATTTAAGCTACTTATTAGTATTAAAGTGAATTTCGGAAGTGGATCTTGTATGGGGAATATATTCAAATATGGACCGATGTTCTCAAAGTCTAGAAGTTTGATTTTGGCATGTATGTAAATGATTCGTGTAAAATTTTGGATTGATACCTTCATTTATAAGAGATTTATGAGTATTTAAGTGATTGAGACGGAAGACGTCTTTATATGGGGGATACGATCAAATATGGACCGAACATCATTTGTATATTTAAATGATATATAAAAACTTTTGAGTCGATACCGATATTTATGAGATATATATAAAGATAAATGGCTTTCTCGGATCTGGTCCTTATATGGGAGCTATGACCAATTATGGGACGACCACCATATAATTTAGTACAACAATTTATTTACCAATAAGAATTATTTATGTCAAATTTTAACCGTTTCACATTATTTGTATTAGTTTTATACGTATTTAAGTGAATTTTAGAAGTGGACTTTATATGGGGTCTATCTACATGGACCGAACTAAAGAAAATTACGTTTCACAATTTCTCTTGGCGTGCAACTTATTCCTGCTGCATTTTGTATTGATATTTCAATTTTATAGGCATTTATGTATAATTGAGCAATATTTCAGGAAGATTTTTGTATGGGGGCTTTGAGAAATCATTGACCTATTTTTACTATTTTTCTCGCACTTTCTTCTTTTATTATAGGAACAACGTATGCACAATTTCATGTTATTATCTGCAATATATTTAAAAATATAGCAAGAAATATATAAATATTTCAAAATATCAATTTTTTTATGGAGGTTATCTTACATTTTGATCCATAACTCTGGTTCTACTAAACCGATTTTGTTGATTTTCATTACCAAACTGCTTAGGAGAACTATAAACGGTGTTTTGTAAACCTTGTTGATTTTGGTTGTGGCTTTTGGAAGTGAGAGTGTTTAACAGAGACAGACAGGCGGACAGACAGACAGACATAGCTCAATCGACTTAGAATTCCATAAGAATCAAGAATATAAATATATACCTTGTTGGGTATCATATGAATATTTCTCAGTGTTACACACGGAATGACAAACTTATATATACTATCTTCATTCGCCACTAATGGTAGTGGAGGGTATATTAAAATGTATTATACATACATATACCCACTAGTTGACACAACAGATGAATGTCATGACCATTTCCAATTATATTTAAGAAATTATAGTTCAGAAATTTTTAATTACATTTCAGAAATTTTTAATTGTATTTCAAAACTTTCTAATTGTATTTCAGAAAATGAATTGCCATCACCCAGAAAAATATCAGAACTACACACTACACGGCAGAACGACCGACATACTATGATTCCGTTTTACTGAAATATTACATGATTTTTGTTCGTGATTCCTTCCAGATGATCTAAGTAGCTGTAAGCAGTTGTTTGCATCGCTTAACCGAATTTCTTTACCACTTTGAAAACTAAATATTGCGAGAAGCTGTATGGAAGCAATACCGAGATTTTTATGTTACAAGTCAATGATGACCGATTATGGACTCATCACAGAAACTGGCAATATTATTTCTGCATTTATGACATAAATTCGTGTTGAATTTCATCATGATAGCGATATTTAAAAGACGCTATATGGAAGCTAAGCAGAGGCCGATTGTAATTACATTTATTAGCATAATATTCATGTTCACTTAGCGTGCCTAATAATTAGAAAACTTGGAACAAAAAAAAATTTGATATCATAAACTACTGAAAAATTTTTGAAAAACTTTACAAAAAGCTTTCAATTATCCTTCTCATTTATGAACCTGTTGCACAATGTACGAGCAACTACTTAAATTTCTTAATTTACCTGCCACATTCCAAGTGAAAGCAAATATCATTTCCCCCAAATACAAGAAAAGCCCTTTCAACAAACAAACATAGCTAACAGAGCAGGAGAATGTCGAAAAAAAAGTGAAACGCAAACAAACTTAAACGAGGAAACAAACTAAAAATTACCAAAGCAACTGAGAAAAACGTCATAGTAATCGTAGTCGCATTCAGTAGATACGTTTATGTTGATAGTAATGCGGCATAAGTTTTGTTTTGAACCATTACAATTTGTGGCATGTTATTGACATTGATACTTGGACTGTTTCTCAATGGACTTGAAGCCACCAACAATCAACCCCATGTTGTTCGTATTATTCGTATTGTTTAGGTTGTTTTTAATTTTTTGTTTGTTTTTTATTTTCCGCATGAATTTGTTGAGTGAAATGTAAAAATTTGTAAGATCAATAAATGAAATAAGTGAATACGGGTAAATTGATTTGTTAAAAGTTTTCTTTTATTTATTTTATTATGTTGTACATTTGCAAATTGTTATTGTTTTGTTTGCTATTGCTTTCTACTTTCCTGCTTTGCAAAAAAAAAACAACAATAATGGAAATAATAATAGTCTTGTTGATTTTATTTTATCAATTTATTCAAAATACAATTCTTATTTATTGTTAAATGCCTTTATGATGGCCTTGTTTATCATGTTGTTCAGATGTTTATCATCTTTATTCATACGTCTTTAATAGCATTTTACTTGTTTGCTGTGTAATGATTTCATTATTTACTCTTAAGATTTGTATAGACGGTTGTCAGATCTTACAACGTTGTCCGAAAAATATTTAGAAAATGTCTAACAACCGTGTGAACTTAAAATTTTTGTCTTCCAACGTTGTAAGAAAAAGTATTTTCAGTACATTGTAAGACAAAAATATTGTCAGACATTTAACAATCGTGTAAACACATTTTTTTTGTCATTGTAAGATTGTTTTAAGACAATTATCAAACACTTTTAATTGTCATATAACATGTCAATGGCAGCAATGCCAAAGAAATTATTCTAAATGCAACTCTGTAAATAGTTGAGGAACTTGAGGCTGGTTGCATTGAATATAAACTTCCCAAAGATATTTTATTACAAGAGATCGCAGATTCCATACAGTTAAATATAAATGAATGCAAAGGAAAATGGGCAAACCTGTGCATCTTTGTTTTTTTTTTTTTTTTTTTTTTTTGTTATTTTGTTTTCATTCTCGCTACTTTCTAGGACAAATGCAAATAAAATTGTTGCAATTGCTGTTTTTTGTTGCATGAAAATATTTAAAGTTTTTAAACACACACACAATGCCTCACAACGAATATGACAATCTTTACCACACAACAATGTGACAACTGTGTGAACTGACAATTCCGGTTGACAGATAAATTCATTGTGTGACAATTGCGTGCCAATGAAATTGTAAGGTTTTCTTACAGTCGTCTGAACTGACATTTACCTTTTGCTAATAATTTTTCAATATCAGTACATTGCTAGATCTGACAACATTGTATGATCTGACAACCGTCTATACATAGCTTTACAATATAATTAATATACTTAAAATTATACATATAACATGTTTAACACTTGTTCATTTCGTATTTACATATGTTTGTATGTGAGTGATTCCAGCTAATTTTCATCTTATATATTATATATTGTAATTTGAACTGATTTTAACAGAACATTGATATCGAGAAATTTATTAAAAATTTGAACTGTAATGAATTTAAACCAATAAATACAACGGAATTTGAAACAGCGAAATCTCGAATTAATGAGTTTAATGAGGACTAGGATTTAAAAAAAACCTCTAGTTTCGGGTTTAAAAACTTGAAAACCTATTGGTTTGGTCCAATTTATTTAATACTATGATGTTATAGAAACAATAAATATTTTCTCGTCGTCAGGAGACAAACTTTACTCCAAGTAATTATTGCAATATAAATATTTTTTATCGAGTTAATTTAATTATAAATATCTTTTTCTGTACCGATCAAATCTGGGGCCAAATTACCGCTTCGATATCGAGTAAAATTGATCGTAATTTTCTTATTTGAGATTATGGCATTCGATATCGAGCAAGAAATTTAGTAGATTGCATCATAATTTCGCTATCGAAATCATTTTTCGATACGATAGCTCATTCGATCACGAATGCGGTAATTTGGCCCCTGCTGATTTTTGTCTCAGCTACTATTACTCGTTTAAAAACGAGTACAATTTGAAAATTTTATGTGGGTTGTGTTTCACTGTTCTATCGATACTATAATGGAATGTGTTCTGCTGAAATCAGGGAACTTGTTCCTAAAACACTACAGGGAAAATTCATTCTTTAGCCGTACTGTACGTATGTGGAATAAACTACCAGCAGGGGCCAAATTACCGCATTCGTGATCGAATGACCTATCGTATCGAAAAATTATTTCGATATCGAAATTATGATAAAATGTACTAAATTTCTTGCTCGATATCGAATACCATAATCTCAAATAAAAAAATTACGATCAATTTTACTCGATATCTAATGCGATAATTTGGCCCCAGAAGTATTCCCTGTCACTTTCAATACAGGAGAATTGAAATCAAATGTTCACAAACACTTCTCCGTCTATCCTCCCACCCAGAACCTATTTTTCTAGTTCCAACACAATGCATTGCATAAGTAGGGGTCGTCCTCTGAGTGCTGGTCCAAGAAAAAAATCGTGTGATCTTAGCTTTATATCCCTGTATTTTTATTTCAGTTAACATTTACCTTATATAATGTTGAACAATTTATTAAAAATTCTTTCAAAAGTTACATTTCAATGCAAGAATTGTGTTAAGTAAACTATTTAGGAACCGCCTTGAATTACGGCACCAATAATAAGTTGTTTAAACTGGAAGTGACATTATTGTACAATTTATTTACAATAAAAAAAATAATTATTCTTTGAATCAGTTTTGTTACAGCATTGCATAAATGAGTTGTGGCTTTTATTAGCTTCTCGATTCGTTTGACTGGTTTGGGCGAGTGGTACTCGTATTACATTGTAATTTGTCTGTTTTTTTTTCTTCACTCCTTATGATGATTAAATTAGAAAATTGTTTTTATATTTGTACAGACAACTTTTTATCGCTGTGTGTATTTTGTCTTGTTGTCACTTTTTCTAAAGACACAATTTATTGTTTAATATATATAATATTTCATTGTAAATAAATATTTGAAATTGCGTCTCAGGTATTGTTTCGTTTTCATTTTCTAGTCTATTTATAATTGATTTTTTATATCAAATCCAGCAAGAAAGAAAGGAACCAGTGCTATTACATCTACAACATGCATGTATGTATGTCCCAATTTACACGAGGTAATTCTTAAAGCTTAGCTGATTACCTTTAAGTCATCGAGGTAAGGGAAAGATAAGACGAATACACACTCGTTTGCACGGCTGTCAGATATGGCGTTTTTTGTCCAAAGGTGGGGATTTTTAGTGCTCTTTCAAATTCGTGGAACTCATCGGTTATTATATGGAGCCGCCGTCAAAAGAATTTTGGAGCAATGGATAAAGTTAAAACATTCATTAATTCATTAATATCGACTGTTGAAATAACAAAAGTGCCCAAAATATAAAATAATGAGTTATGTGATGAAAAATCGACTGTGTCTAGTATTTATCAACCGGATAATAAATAAAATTAATCATTTAAATTTAGAATTTCAATCGGATCACATGGTTGCAGGAACAAATAGTTTCTGTAATAATTATTTTTTCATCAAAAATCTTTAAACCAACAAATATTGATGACTTTTTGTGTACCTTAAAATCAGCTATGGATTTAGCCGATTCTTTTCTTTCATTAGATGCAATTGATTGTCGAGCTGAGTTTAAAACTGACCAAGTGGAAATGGACCAAGTAAACATTTTTAAAAACAAAATTGTTTTATATATCTCAAGAGACTTTTAAAAGAAATGTTGAATATATTGTCGGAAAATATGAGACTCTTTAAAGTATATGGAGAATTTTAAATATTAAAATGAGGAAATTCGTTGATACAGATTAAATTTTCATTGATACAAAATTCTTTAAAACTTTCTCAAGATTCAAAAGTGTCTTTAGGCAAGTTAGGGTAGCGATCAAAATTGGCTTATATTAATTAGAAAGATTATTTTAAAGTAGAAATTCCAAACTTACTAGACTTCTTGCCTAAAGTTTACAACCACCCAAAAATAATAATTGTTCTTAAAAATAGCTATGGCACAAGCTTCTAATATTTGGAGTTGTACTTCAAGTATTACACATAAAAATGTCGACGAAAATGTACAAAAACATAATAAAACAAATGTATTCAGGGTTTCAAGATAAAGTCTTGACAGAAAAAATACGAAAAAAACTGAAGGAAAGGAAGCACCACCGGTAACACTGGTTAAAAGATTGATGTTTGACTGTTGGCTTGCAGGCACCGCAGTGGTGCAGAGGTTAGAACGCAAAGAATTCTGATGAGAGATTGTGGTGATTCTTGAAACATGTAAATTCAACCCAGGTTCAATCAGCCAAAAAAAATTATCAATAAAAATTTTAATAAGATTTCATGTTGTAATAAAAATTCCTACCTTCCGTAAAAATAATTTAATGAAAATTAAATTTAATGAACACGAGCCTGACTAAAGAAATATCAAAAAGTTTACAACTACAGTGATGCAATGGGAACATTTTATTTTACAGGGATTGCTTTGACCGTTCTTAATATGTTGATCATTCCGACGACCAATTCTGGTCTCCAAAACGCGAAATAACACGACCGGGAAATGACTGATGCCGCAATTGAATTGTTTCTCTGGCTGTATGACATGTGGTGCCGTCTTGTTGAAACCACATGCCCTCCACATTCATTTCTTCAATTCTAGGCAAGAAAAAACTGGTTATCATTTCACGATACCGAATACCATTGACACCATTGCGTTCTACAGGGTGGGCCAACTTGGACTGACTGATTTGAAATGCTTATAACTTTTGCATTTTTAATTTAATACTCAATTGAACATCTCCAGAACATCGCTACGACGTATTCTAAAAGTTGATCTGAAGATGTTTCCATATAAAATTCAATTGGCCCAAGAATAATTGCCGAGGGATGCACCACAACGGCTACAATATGCCAATAGAGTTCAAATCATTCAGTCAAACTTGGCCCACCCTGTAGTTGGGACACCCTTTATATGAATGTTAATCAAATTTAAAGATTTAATGCTAATATAATGTACAATGATCAGTATCAATTTGTCAGTGAATTCGATCAGATGCCTTATCGATTGTTTTAATTTTTACAAGTCAATTCTTTTTTGAATATCAATAAAAAAAAACTTAAAACCCTTTTCCTTTACAAAAAATATATTTTCATATTTAACAAAACAATAAAACAAACAATTTTTATAATTATACCTAAATAAGGAAGTGAGGAGCTCGAGGGAACCTCCGGACAGGGGGTTTTCCCAAAATAAACAACTATTCACAATAGATAAAAAGAAAAAATTAACTATTCTCGCCGACGGTCCCAAATATTTAATAATGAGTAGAATCAATAAAAGCAGCGAAACACAAAAAAAAACAACAACAACACAAATAAAAAAAAAATAAAATATGACAAATGTTTCCCCATTTCTTATTAAATGAGTAATTGATTGTACATGCGGTAGTGAGGTGGAAATGTGCAAAAAAATTCATGATGGTAATATATTGATAAAAACCAAAAACAACTTACAAGCTGTCAAACTAATTACATTGACTTTGCTCTTAGGGGAATAGATGAAAAAGAAATATTAACTGAAAACCCAAAACGTAACTGAAATCAGAAAAATATTAAAAAAACAAGACAAAGAAATTATAGAAACGGGACTAATAATTATTACTCTAGCCACTTTTAACTTGCCAGAGAGTTTAAACATTGGTTATGAAAAAGTAAAAATACGTCCCCTAAGATACCGCAAGTGCTTACGATATGGGTATTATTATTTTAGTTTAATGCTATCTTTAAATATTTTACAATGGAATATTAGAGGCTACCTCATAAACAATAACTAATTAGGGTATGTACAGAGTGGCAGCTTGTTGCCGAGCCGAGCTGGTTGACGGTTATTGCGAGAACCAATGCGAGAAAACTGGTGCTATACAAATGGGCGCCGAGCTGGTCAGAGCGCAAAGCTGATTGAATCCGAGAAAACAATTTCAAAGCGTTTTTCAACGCCGATAACATTGTTTATGTTATGTTGTTATGATTTCAATTTGTTTGGAAAACATAAAAAAAAAATTAATAACAAAAATTTAAGAAAAAGTAAATATGTAAAACATGCAATCAAAAAATTAAAAAAGTAATAAAAATTAAAAAGAAATAAAAAATTAAAACATAAAATAAAATAAATGTACATAAAACACAAATAATAGATAAAATATCAGCGCTGATTCTCGCATCCACTATGAACACTCAAACTTGTTTCTTGCACAACCATATCATAGCAGGCAAACACCCTCCTGTTTGTGATTGTGATGACGATAGCTCAATAAACATTACACACATTCTATGTGACTGCACCAAATTTGATCAAGTTAGAAACCAAATATTTTCTGATATATGAAAAAATTTCTTCAAATTTTAACTAGGTTTTTCCTATCTTTTTTTTCCTAACACTGTAAATATATATCTTTTTAATTAGTATATTTATTTTTAAAAACATAAGTTTATATTTGTTGTAATACCTTTAAGTAAAATCTCAAATAATGTAATTATTAAGCAAACAATTTTAATTGATGATGATAGAATAAAATATTAATAATAATAATTAATTAATATTTTCTGATATAAATCCATTTCTACTTTATCTCTTCCCTCTGAGCATTCCATTAACAAAATAATAAATTATTTAAAGGTTATTAACTTCTATAACTAATAAGATTTAAATTATTTGTAAAATATAACACCACCTTTGTAATATTTTTTTTAGCATAAAAATATCTTTTTTTAAATCTATTGTACAGCTTAAGGCCTTGTTGCTATAGCCAAAATAATTCTATTTATTATATTTACATTTATGTATTACCTGAATCTTAAATAAATAAATAATGTAACTACAATGCTGAAAAAATGATGCAAAGAGGTTTACGACCTTATAAATATATGTATGTGTGTAGTTAAAAGTACATACACGTTAGGGATGCCAAACCCGAACACGAAAATCCCAATTTCCGGGATTTGTTTTAAGAAATCTTGGGAATTTCGGGATAAACAAATCACGAAAACTAGTACAAGTATTTGTTTACAAAATCATCAACAAAACTGTAAATTTTGAAATGTTTGTCGAAGAAATAAAGGTGAAAGAATTAAAATTAATTTTGGATTGCTAAACTCGAATGCACTATTTGATGTGTCTACAGTTTTTGGATTTTGAAAAATCCTATATAAATAGCTTTAATTGCCTTCTTTGCATGATTTTTTCTTTATTGGTGAAATAAATCAAGGTGATATAATTCATGTTCAAAATTAAAGGAACAATTTTTAAAAAAAATCCTAGTGTTATGAATCCTAATATGATGGCATTAAGCAAAAAACAATATTATGGAAAATATATGGAACCATTATGCAACGAAGGGTTAAAACCTCAAGAGATGAATAATTTGTTTTACTTAAACAAATAGTTGTCATTTTAAATCCAATTCAAGTAACAGACAAAGCTCTTTGTCGCAGTAATATGAATCTCTGCACTTTTATTTATGCTCAAAGAGATATCAAAAAGTGATCTGCTGAAATCTCACCTTAAAAGAAACCAAAAAAGAAGCATGATTTAATCAAATTTAAAAAACGAATAAAATAATGAATGCAATAATATGGAATAAAATATTAGGAAAATTATTAGCAAAATAATAAGAATAATAATAATAATAAGAGGGTGAGGAAGGATTGTTTATGCATAAAGAATACAAGAATTTGCTAAAAATTTTATATACAAACGATGTTACTAATATATGAATATATGAAGCTTCATATATTGGTAACAAACTTAAATTAAGATTCGCTTTACTAATTTAATTTTTTCAAGAATCGTTAATATTCTGTTGTTTTTAAATTAAAAAAAAAAATAAAGGAGAAATAACATATCACTCGTATTTCTGTATTATTTTTGCCAATCTAACATTTCAATATAATGTTATTATGTTTTTTATTTATTAATGGCTTATAAACTTTTAAACAATTTAAAATGTTTGTTTTCAAACATGTTTATATTTAACATATGTAACTTTATAAACTAATTTGTTTTAATATAAAAGAAAAATCCCGGATTCGTTTATGAAATCCCGAATCCCTGAATTTAAAAAACCACTCCTGTTTGGCATCCCTAATACATATGTACTATACATACATACATATATATCATATCTGTATTGATATCAATATTAGGTTTATTATATAGTATATTAATAAACTGGCAAAAAGGAAAAATATTTTTTTTTTATAATCTTCATAAATGGAAAATAAAATGTTAATTTTTGAAAATTTTATTCTAGCGACATTGTTTACGATTTTTTTTTATTTTTCTTTTTGTGATTTCCGGCAACTGTTTTGGCGACGTAGGTGAAAAAATCTGACAACCCTGCTCGATTGTACTAGCAATTGCTAGAATTGCAAGAATTAATTCTTGTTAATCTTTTCGTATGACATATGTATGTGTATACAAATGTTTGTATACTCTCAAATAAAAATACGTGTGATTTAAGCAAGTTTCAAGGAAAAAATTGTATCAATATTTTCAATAAAAATTGCTTCCTGTAAATTGGTACTACTATATAAACTTAAAATTTTCTAATATATACTTCTTAAATATGTTGTATATATTGTACGTCTTGATTAAAATGTTACTGCAATTTTATTTTTAAATTCATAGCTGTTACATTCATTATTTTATATCTTTCAATTGTCCATTTATACATCATCATGTTAAATTATTAAGCAATTTGTTTTGTATTTGGATTTGAATTGAAATTTTGTTGTTTATTTAGTTTCCTGACACACACTTGTTGCCAAATAATATTGAAAGTGTTTTCATTGTTGCTGTTTTTTTTTGTAGTTTAAATAAAATATAATAAAGTTTTATTATTTAATTTGCAAAAAAAAAAAAAAAAATAAAGAAAAGAAAAACAGATCTTCATTTATAATTAAATTAAATGAGTTAGTAAAGATCTGGCGTAAGTTGTTACTCTGGTACACTTTTGGAAATTTTGTGTAGATAATAATAAGATCTTTTTGGATACTTTTTTGGATTGTTTTTAATGTTAAAGCACTTAATTGCACGTTTGAATCTTTATGATAATGCGAAAAAATAATATACGACACTTACGTTTTAATAATAATTTCTCAAATTTTGATATTGTTTCAAAATAAATAAAAATAACATAACAGCAGTCAAGCGTAAACTGTAAAAAAACCTTTAACCTTTTCACCCCTACTGGGATCATATGTCCCAGCAAAGTTTATAATACTTATATATAAAATGTGTCCCAATAAAGTTTACAGTGTAATTAAAAACAACTGTGTTAAATTGTAGCGATATATTATTTATGTGTATTTTTTTTTGGTATGAGAGCAGTTACATAAGGTAAGTAAGGAAACATTGTTCTATACCCTCCACCATCATAAGTGGAGAATTACGGTACGAGTATATTACATAAGTTTGTCATTCCGTGTGTAACACGTACAATGTTTCCACGACGATTTGAATCACCTGCTTCGCTTTCTGAATCATGTTTATGAATCATGCTGTTTATATAACTAATAAACTTAATTCGATTTGACAGTTGTTTTTAATAAACAAACAGAATAAAAAAAAACAGAATTTACAATTTGTGGAAAATATTTTTTTTAATGGACAAAAAAAGTGAGTGGAAATTAGTTAGTTTATTTGAAAAAAACATACATTCGTACGTATTTAATTTCTTTACTTCCAGCAACAAGGAAATAATTTGCTTTGTTTACAATAAATTTTTACAGCTAGTGCAGATAAACTTGCGATAAAAATTAGAGAAGAGTGCAATTTTTCGTGCTTCGCAAGTAGATTCAATAGGAATCTACTTGATTCACTCTTAAAATTGTGTATGGTGAAGCAAGTTGTTTCGTTCATGATTGGGGTGTGAAGCATGAATACTCATCTGAGACCCAACAAAGTATATATATTCTTGGTCCTTACAAAATTCTAAGTCGATTGAGCCATGTCCGTCTGTCTGTCTGTCTCTGTAAAACACTCTCACGTCCAAATGACACAACCGAAATCAACAAAGTTTACAAAAAACCGATTATAGTTCTCCTAAGCAGCAAAATCGGTATAGTAGAACCAGAGTTATGGAACAAAATGTAAGACAACCTCCATAAAAAATTTATATTTTTAAATATTTTTCTTCCATTTTTTTTAATATATTGCAGATATTCCTATGAAATTTTGTATACGCTGCTTTTATGATAAAAGAAGAAAGTGCGAGGAAAATAGTAAAAATAGGTCAATGATTTCTCATAGCCCCCACACAAAAATCTTCCCGAAATATTATTATACATAAATGCTTATAAAATTTGAATATCAATACAAAATGCAGCAGGAATAAGTTTCATACCAAAAAAAATTGTAAAACGTAATTTTTTTTATTAATTAGAGAAGGAAAATGAACTAATATTTTTAATTTTAATATAAGAAAACACTCAGGTTAAATAATTCACCCCATATATTTAAAAGAACCGTAGTACTCTCGCAACTCATTTAATATTTTTAAACCATTTAGCAACATTTTACAGATTCCTTTAGGCTAAAAATAATTTTTTGCTATTTTTGCTTTCTAAAGAAATTCTTGTTAACAATAGCATTACCTATATTGTACTAAAAATGATTTAAGTAATTGATTCATAAAGTCATTTAGTTGAAAAATTTAAATTTACATACTTTCATGTGTTCAAAAGTCAATCACGAATTCAATTGTTTAAAAACACGTTTCACATTTGTTCACAACATTTCAGGGCCAATAATTCAAGTAGTTGTTGTTCTTTTTGCTCTACCGCCTTCTAACAAGTCAATACTTACTCAGTCAGGATATTAAAATAAAAAGAACATAAAACACACATGCGAATGTAAACATTTTCATATTTATGTGTGAACATTAGGGTGGCACCATAGTACAGAGCCAAACAAGTTCATTTGCAAAATGAATTTTTAAAATATTTTGCCTCTGACCTTTCCTGGCAGCAAAATTGCAATTTAATCTTTTTTTTTTTAGAAAACAAACTGCAATTACTTGGAATGGAACCCGAATACACTCACATGGAGATATGAGAAAAATCAGTCAGAAGAATCTTTTTTGTATTTTAAACCACAAAAATTATTTTAAATTTATGTTTAGTAGGAAAGCTATTTTTTTCCTGGGACCACCGTAATGTACATATGTCTCATATTGTTTGTACATTATATCTCTACAGTATTTGCATCTCATTAAAATGTTAAAGAAGAGCAAATTCAAAAGATAACGATTACAACAATACATTAAACAAATTTAAATAAAATCACATTACAAAAACAAAACACGTATGAAAAGCACAGACGAACGCTTTTGTGCACACGCAATATGTTCATAAAAATATCATTTCTAATGATGAGAACGTATGTATGATACAAATCCTTGCATGCTGTTTTTATATTTATTAATTTAATTCAACACATCCTTATTTACTCCACAAAAGTGAGAATCTATATTATCATAAACAAACACACTCACAAATGACATATGTCAACACACAATCAACAGCGTCATCATACTTTACAGGATAGTAAAGACACTTGTGAAAAGTGTGGAACAGAGATACATAAATAAAACACTTGAACAGTGGGATGGCTCAATTTGTAAAGAGAAAAAACTGCTTCAAACAAAAAAATTATTTAAATTTGATTTATGATATAACTAATAAAAATTATAGTGACGAGTCTTGACATCCAATATCATTATGTCCTTGGATTTTATGAGACTCCAAAAAAATATCATAATATAACGGAACAGAGTGTTATGATTTGCTATTAGCCATTTTATCCTCGAAAACCTTAATAATTGGAAATAGTAGTTGAAGTTCATGTAAAATCTGGAATGATATAGTGGTTATAGAATATCAGTATGAAGACGACAGTAGTCTATATTTCAAAAATAGAACAGTTCATAGTTAGACTTTCACTGCATTGGCATATATATTACTTTTTTCAAAGAGAAGTAACACTCATGCAATTAATATGCCTATATATTAATTAATTAATTGTGTTACATTCTTTGAAAAGGGGATAGGTAGGAAAAGAATAGGTGGTGAAAGGAGAGACAAGTTTTTCATATGACAACACTGTAATTGCGCGTTATGTTTATTAACAGTACAGTATTGCAGCGCCTCTGGTGATGAGTAGGAGCATTGATCAAAGCTTGATTTATAGCCATTATTTAATTATTTTACTTCGGTGGCGTTTCAATGCTAACTATACCAATGAAGGACCAAGGAAGGACTGTAATAAATATTAGTTATGATAGGATAGAAGAAAGCTAATAATTATCAGAAACTGTTGTTGTTTTGAGTGGCAGAGGCTGTGAATCGAACCCAGGCCACAAATACCAACTCATGCTTAATGATCAAACGCGCTAATCCATTAAGCTACAGCACCCTCATTGGATTTTATAGAACATGCCATGGGCGCTATTTTCCCCATTCCACAACGTCTGTAAATCCGCAATTAATTTAACAGTAATATCCGGCATTAATGCTATTGAATTGGCGAATCACTGCGTATTCTCCAAAAAAAAATATTTAGAAATGTGCTAAAATTTAGAGTGTTAGTGTTGGTACTACATCTGATCTTTTTCATAGTTATACTGAACAAGTAATAGTGGACTTCACAAATGCATTCAAACAGACAAATGACAAAACTGGAATAAGTCCAAATTAACACTTAATCTTTCAGACGGAAAGTTAGTTACGCCATCTTCCTCTGAAAAAAAAACAGTCTTCGAGGAGAAGCTTAAGGTTTGCAAGAATTATATGACTGTCTGTGACTTATTATCGTATTAAGAGATGCACGATGAATTGATATTGTACTGGACATTAAGGCAATTCTAGCAACGAATGGCTGACTGTTTTGGCGTATCATTGTGAGACACAAACTATTTATTGGCATATGGAAAAATTTCGGAACCTCAGCTGAGTGGGAGTTTGTTTGTTACGAGGAAGTGTTTTGTCTCTAAATAAGTGCCACCTTGCAATATTAACGGTTTGTCTGGTTTGTCTGCTGCACTAAAAGTGTATATTTATTCTATGGGTAATTTTATATAAAATACTTAATGTATGGATTAATATATAATTGGATGTTTGAATCATTACGATAACCTGAAGGAACAATTGTAGGAATTTACATTGCACTCTATTCGGATGGTCGTGTAGCTTTCCAAGCCTTCCAGCATTGTTAACGGTATCTTGAGATTTATGCGATTAATTGTCAAGTCTTGGACGTCAATAAAGCCCAGATGTTATTTAGTCGGACACGTATCTTCCAATAACGTACACAGAGACTGAAATTTACGAATGTGCTCGGAAGGTCGACGAAATGAACCATATGTTCCTGGAAGTGCACGAAATACATTACTCATTACTAAATGAATTGTTTAATTATACTTGTGATCTGTAAAACACGGAATTAAACACACTATATTCTATGATTGATTTATTGATTTTTAACCTCTCAGCAAATCGTAAACTTAATTTGTTACGTTGAACAGAAGACCTGTATTAAAGTTCTTTGGACCGTCTGAAATGTCTAAAAATTTTAAAAACATTTATTAAAAAAGATAAAGTTTATAGAAAAAATGTAAAAAATTTAACTTATTTTGTTCCTTCCTATTTTACGGTATTTGTAAAACAGTACAAGTGATTGGCAAGCAATGAAGTACGAATATTTTAGATGTTTAAGGGAATTCAATGTATATCACATGTTTATTTCTTAATCAGTGAATATTAATGTAAACGTAGCTTTGAAAGGACTATCTTAAATATTTAAGTTAGATTAATTATTATAATTTTAAAAATCATTTAGTAATTGAATTTTCACTCACTCAAGATATTTAATGTTTCTAGATTTATTATAATAAAATTGTCATTGCTAGGTATTCCATTTGTTAGCGCCCAATTATTCTTCATATTAACTTTACTCGGAAAGTACATATTTTTCTCTTTATTTTGTGAAGCAGATAGGACTCAATTAGCTTGCATAAGCTAAAGAAAATTATGTTTTGAAAAAGTAATAAACAGTTTGCCCGAAATCAGGCGGCAATGTTTCAAATTTTGTCACAGAGGACATAATAATAAAAATACGATTTTAATTTTATGACTTTGAATAGTTGGGCGCCAAAAAGGCACCCATTGAGCTATATGATAAATCAGTCAGTCAGCAATGTTACTCTTTAGCACATATATGTATAAATGAATATGTTGTTAGAAGTGTTTAAGAACGACTAAGAGCTTCTTATAGTAAAAATCAAAACAATATCAAATACACATTTTTTTTCTCAGTTTGCTCAAGCTTAAATTTGTATTATTCAAAGAAATAATTCTTTTGATTATTTTTAAAGCAATTTATTGTAAGGATTTCTCACTACCAGCCCGAGTACAAGTTATAAGTATAATACTGACTATAGAAATCAAAATATTTGACATGCAAACGTTTGACACACAAAATTACTTGTAAATTATACAAAGGAGTTACTTTTACGCAAACAAGCTCATGAACCAGCAACAATATTATTGAAACATTAAAAAAAAAAATCAAGTTAGGGTGCAATATTCGACTGTACCGAAACTTAAATACCCTCCACCTAAATATAATTGAAAATATAAAAACTACATTGGTTATAGGACTAGAATATCCTCATTTTGTGTTTTTTATTCAGTCTGAATTTTATTAGCACTTTATTGTTTGTATATTGTTTGAGATACTTTTACGAACAACATAATTTTTTTCAAATGTTTAGACATTTGCCAATTTAAAATTTATGTAATTGCCAATTCTTACCATAATTAACAGAGTTTGTCTGATTTTCATAATAATCTTGTGTCTAATTTAACAAATTTATAAAATTAAAAAAAAAAAAACATTTTTCAATATTTACCACAAGTTATGAAACAGAGTATAAAGAAGGGTAAGATTATAAGGTAAGGGTTCTTTTGATTGAATTTGATCTTAGAAGTGGACCAATTATAGAATGATAGCTTCTAAATCCAATATCCGCTAATGTGATTTCTATGTATTTAGGCCGATATTAGTATGATTTCTGGATTAAAATTTTTAATCTGTATAAAAGTTGGTTCGATATTTATTACACATTTTTGTGGCTTAAATTGGTTTTCTGAAAAGGTCCTTATATGGCAGCTATGACAAATCATGGGACGATCTTCTTAAATTTTGGAACAGTGAATTTTAACATAATAATGGTATATTTAAGATACATATTATTATTAAAGTGCATTTCGGAAGTGGACCTTATATGGGGGATATCGTCAAATATGAACCGAAACTCACAAATTTCTGTAGTATGATTTTTGTGTATATGTAAATGATCTGTGTAACATTTTGAGTCAATACCTATATTTATAAGATACATATATAATATGATAAGATAAATGTTTTTTTTGGATGTGGTCCTTATATGGGAGGTATGACCAATTATGCACCGATCATCATAAAATTTAGTAAAAAAATTTATATATGTGTCGAGTTTCAACCCAGTAACAATATTAATACCAGATTTCTACTTATTTTAGTAAATTTTAAATGTGGACTTTTATGGGGTCTTTGGTCAAATTTGGACCCAACAAAACAAAATTTCATTTTGCGAGTTTTGTTTTTTTTTTTGCTGATTTTTGTATTGATATTTTAATTTTTAAGGCATTTTTTTTATCATATTTTGCCATATTTTGGGAAGATATTTGTATGGGGGCTTTGAAAAATCATGGACCGATGCTTACTTTTTTCCTCACAGTTTCTTCTTTTATCATAGAAATAACTTGTACAAAATATCAAATTTTTATGGAGGTTGTCTCACATTTTGATACATAACTCTGAACCGATTTTGCTGATTTTAAAACCAAACTGCTTAGGAGAATTATAAACGGTTTTTTGTAATCTCTGTTAATTTTGGTTGTGTTGGAGGTGAGAGTGTTTTACGCAGACAGACAGACGGACATTACTCAATCGACTTAGAATTCCATAAGGATTAAGAATGTACATACATATACACCTTGTTGGGTCTCAGAATTTTTCTGAATATTTCTCAGTGTTACACACCGAATGACAAACTTATATATACCCTCATTCACCACTTATGGTGGTGGAGGGTATACAAATCGCTAATTTTCCATTGAAACGCCAGTGGAGATCATTTAATTGAATGAAATGGTTGGATGAATAGATAAATGAGTAAACAAACGCACTTTTTTGAAAGTGATGAAAGTTTCATTATTTAAACTAAATCTAAGATAAATAAATAAATAAATAAATAAACAATAATTGAGTTTTTTTTAAAGATTTAGCGTAGTTATATATAACTAAATGAAAAGATGTATTGAATCATAAGACTCTAAGAAATGTTTGTATGTGGGGAAAAATATTTCTATTGTCTAATAATTAAACCCCTGGCCCACGATGTCGAACGATAACGTTCGCTTAGATAAGACTTAAGACACAAACTTGACTGTGGAAAAAAACTTGATTGAGTAAAAAATAGATACGATAAAAAGTTTGTGTCTTAAGTCTTATCTAAGCGAACGTTATTGTTCGACATCGGGGGCCAGGGGGTAAATAAATATTGTTTTTTTTTTTAATTAAATTGTAAGAATAAACTTAAATTAAACTTCGTTCATTTTACAAAATTTCTATTAAAATAAATTAAACAAATTTATCTCACTTACGTATTATCAGCTGTTATATTATATCTTTAAGTTTTATTATTTGGGGATTAACATACCTGAAAAGAAATAAAGATTTCTTAAATTAATACTTTAGTAAAACTTTATAGATAAATACTTTATTTTAATAATTTTCAATATAAAACTTTATTTTCTCAATTTCAACTTGTTGTAATTTAGTTACCCACCAATCACTACATGGATAACTTTAATGTATATTAACGTTTGGATTGTTAAACGGAATTGCAGATATAACGAATTGACAAAATTTTTTAAAATTCAACAACATATTGGCACAAGACTTGTCTAAGTAGCGACATACAGAAGGAAGCCTTGTGCACTTTTAATTGCATAAAAATAAAACTAATAAAGAAAATTGAAGAATGTGTTTTGTTATCTACATATTTTAGGTTTAATGCTAAACAAAGTAATTTACAGTACTGAATACAAATTAATAGTTTTCGGCAAATAAACAATTAGAACAAACAAAATTTGTGTCTTATTAATTATTTGCCTTTAGATTTGTATGTGTTTGCTTTGTTTATGATTAAACAAAAAAAAAAAACATTAGTGTGGTATTAATTTAATTGCATGTGGTAAACACTTTTTGCAAATTATACAACACAAATCAAATTATAATGCAAATTATTATAAATAATGAAGAAACTCTCAAGAGTCATTGAGGAAAATATTTTATCAATGACAAAAACTACCTATTCTGCGGGAGTAATGACTAAACAGCATAAAGTAAGTCAATATGTGGCCATAAGAGTCTAAAAAGGCGGTTGTAATATTCCCAAATCACAAATCAGAGTTCGCAAAAAAGCTATTAACGAATGCGGAAGCATGTCTCATGATAACACAAATAAAAAGAGACAAGTGGTTAACACCAAAAGATACAAGACGGTCAAAGCAGCAGTAAAGAAATTATAACCTGCATTGTCGATATAAATGTTAAGGTAAAATGGTCAGACGAATCAAAATTTGATCGTTTTAAACCCGAAGGTAAATAAAATTATCAATAAATTTTAATAATAATTTTCATGTAACAATTCCTACCTTCAGTAAAAATAATTTAATGAAAATTAAATTTAATAAACTCGAGCCTAAATAAAAGAAATATCAAAGATTTAAAATTAACAGTTGAAATAAAAATAATAATTGTTGATAAATAATATTGCTGAGAATTTAAAGGCACCATTAAAAGGAAAAAAATAGCAGCACGATGGCAGGAACGTCATGATATGGGGTTGATTTATATGGTAGAACCTAGGACCACTGCAAAAGATCAACGGAATCATGAGGAATTGCAAACTCATCTTCTCGATATTGAAGATAATGTCGATTAAGTTACTTCTCAGCTGGATGGCGACCCAACACACACTTTACAAATCGTGAAAGAATGACTTAGTGAACAGAATTTCCTTTTGATGCAGTGGCCAGCAAAAAGTCCCGACCACCGATTGAGAATTTGTGGGTAGAAAAAGAGAGTGAGTATTTTAAATGAATTCAATGAAAAATTGTTGCAGAGTTGTTGCCAAAAGGTGTAAAAAGTGTTTTACGTAATAACGAACTTTGGAACTTTAGTATATGTACAAAATTGCTGAATTTTTTTTTTTAATTATTTTCCTTAGAACTTGTTACTTTTAGGTTTCATTTATAAATTATTTTGTTAAATATTAAACATAAAATAAATGATGAAAAAATTATTAATTTCTTTTCTAATTTTCTTTCTTTTATTTTTATGCAATAACAAGTGCACAAAGTATGTACTAACCTGTACATATTTGTGTTCCACACTGTATGTACAGTGGCCTACAGCTTATTTTATGTACTGCATTTTTTTCGTCTGCAAAGCTCCACTAAAAGAAAACTAACAGGAACTTAAAAAAGAAATTGGTGTAATTTAAAAGAAAAAATGTTATAGTCCAGCAAACAAAAAACATTTATTAAAAAAATATACAAGAAAAAAATGCTGGTTGTTTCACTTCATTTAATGAAGTCAATTTCTCAGTCAATAGCTCAATACAGCGTTGATGGATTTTCGTTTCTCTTTATTTCTACTTCTATCAATATTTTCTGCTGCACTGTTTACCTACAGCGATAGAACAACGATAATTGGTTTTGAATCAAATGTTCAAAATGGACACTCACAGCGAAAAATAGTAGAAATGGTGAACATTAAAGCTTACACAGTTCAAAAAGTCAACAGTCCATTGAGGGCTTCATCCATAAAAATCGGGTCCATAACAAAGGCATAAAGGCAACAAACACAATTTTCAATGAGCATTTCAATAAGGGCAAATGCAAAGCTATCAGTTTCACAACTGGCTTCCGAAGTTGAAGCCGGCAGTGATGCCAACTTAGCCCTTTTCGGACTAGATTTGGCCCGATTTTAGTCACTCAAAACGCGAAAAAATTAAAATTGGATGTGGCTTTACATAGATTTTTTTCCATTTAGCCCTTTTTTCAAAAATGTTTACGCGTTTTGAGTCTCTAAATTTGGCATCACTGCAAGCCGGGCAAACAATGTTGCGATGAAACTGTTCATCGTGTCCTGCGCCAACGTTGCACGCAATAACCAAAAACCATAAAAAAACGCTACTGACGGAGTGGTCGAATATTTCCCCGAGTATTGCCAAAAAACTGTGGCAATTATCGGCAATTCTGTGGCAATTTGGCTTCTATGCCAAATTGTTTTAAATCTGTTGTAGATAATAAAAGTTTTCGGTAAATATACGTGCCTGCATTAAATAAACTGGGACGTAAAAAACGAGCATATTTTTTTTTTTTTAATTTTAATATATTAAAATGTACTCGTATATTTTTTCCATAAATAATTTCTGTTTGTTAGACTAGATAATTTTTTCTTTTAAATGACATAAATTTCTTTTTGAAGTTCCTGTTACTTTTTCTTTTATAAAGCTTTGAAAACAAAAAATGCACTGCATAAAATACGCTGTGTGCCACTGTTTCTACGTAGTTTAATGTTGGCAATTCCAATTTTAGAAAAATGTGGAAAGAGTGTTTTTGCACATGAATATGTCCCGTGTAGACAACTCTTGTCTATGTTCTTGTTTGAACAAAATTGTCAGAACATTTGATTACTCAACTATGCCAGCCATCAAATTATACATATTTTTTGGAACTATGAATATAACCTTTGACGTTTTCTACACACAGAAGAGCATATTATGGTCATGTTTTTTTTCCTGTGCGTACAGAACGATGGCTCTTCAAGACGTGGCTTAATAACACCATGTTTTATTGTATTATTTGATAAGGTTTGCAGGAGTAGACAGCCGGAAATTAAACAACTACAATATTATGGATATGAAAGAAACATATCTCTGAATATGAAACAGCTAATAGGATCAATATTTTTTTGTTGCAGCGAGATGAAGATATGCGGCCCAAAAATATAAATAATTATAAAAACATAAGTAGAAAGTAGTCAGAAATCATGGAAATTAGCAAACAACAAAACTTGTGAATTAATCTGCTGGAAATCTATTATTATACTCAATAAACAAAGATGATAATTTACTGCAGTGGAGTGATATTTATAACACACTTTCATATGGATATGATTTTTGTAAAATTTTTCACTGAGTCAGTAATATTTTCATTAGAACTCATATACGATTATATACATATGTATGTATGTCTTTCTTAACAGCATGAATAAATGATTTGTATAGCTACTATTATTAAAAGAAACGTATAATTTCCTCTAAAATGAATTCAATTTAAATACGTTTATTATTAAATATTATTTCTTTGTCATTTTCATTTGTGGCATGCCAAAAATATCTACCCGTACATATTTATGTACATGTGGTTGGAAAAAATACACAAATATTACAATTGTTTATTTTAGCTAAAAGTTGGAGAAGAAACTATAAAAAGTTTATATTTTAAACTCATGCAATCATTTGACATTTAACATGGATGTTGTTGGTTTTTCTGTCTTTGTTGCCAACGTGAAAAATTTTTAAGAAAAAGAGCTTCTCTTTACCTTGAGGCAATAACCGAGGTCATGTGAAATATGAAATAATATATTTTTTTAATTTATTTAGTTACTTGGCAGCAACTATTTAATAGTTGACGTTTTCTATGAAAATAAGAAGTTTAGTTTTTTTTTTTGGGTATAAATAATTACAGAAAATCGTTCAAATATTTGATAAAATATGTAAGTGTGTGTTAAGCTAGATTTACACGATTGAAATTTTCTTCAAAATTGCTTCAAACTCGTGTAAACAGCAAAATTTCTTCAAAATTTATTTATTTAATAGTTTAATAGTTATTATGTAGCTATTAAATAAATAAATTTTGAAGAAATTTTGCTGTTTACACGAGTTTGAAGCATTTTGAAGAGCAATTTTGAAGAAAATTTCAATCGTGTAAATGTAGCTTTAGTTGGTTGTTAGTATATTCCACTTTTGTTCAACAAATTTATTAATTTATTTAACAAGCTTTATTTAAGCATAGAACAAGTAAATTTAAGTACTCTTACAATAAAAATAAATTTTATTATATCACTGAATTTGTCAAATATTTGAAAAATGTGACAACCGATTATTCTATACAATGTTTTATTATATTCTATTATTAATAGTAATTCTGAGAAAGTGAATACACTGGAATTGGATTCTTAATCAGTTAATTTATGAACAATTATTTGAATAAAACAAGTAAGAAATTATAGTTGGTCAATCCCGACCATATAAAGCTAAATGTTGCCATAAAAGTTCATTGCTCCCATGAACTTTTATGAAAACATTTAGTGGCATGACTTCTGTGCATATAAATATGTTTTGTGTTAAATTTTATCAGTCTTATGCAAAAAAAAACTTTAACAGGCTGGTAAACCTCTGTTAAACAAAATTCCTTAAAGTATCATGCAAAAACAACTTTTAGCTTAACACGCGTCTTGTAAAGCGATGATGACATCAAATAATCTAAAGCAGCTACATACCTACATTAAAGTTAAGTTAAATTGTTTTATTGTTTTAAGAAATAAAGTTTGGTGAATTTGTATGTGGACTTTTACAAAAAAATTTAGAATGCAATACACTAAAGCCCCGACTTGCGTCGTCCCGATTTGCGTCGCTTTTAAAAACTGGAAAAATTCGATTTGCGTCGTTGCAATTTCAACTTGCGTCGGTCCGAGTTGCGTCGTTTTGACCCCAATTTGCGTCGGTTCGATTTGCGTCGTTTTGTTTCCTATTTGCGTCGTTTCTATTTCCATTTGCGTCACTAAAAACGGTTACATTTTTTTACTGCAGCATTGTGGATTACCATTTTTAGCATTTGTAGTGCCTGATTTAGCATCTTTCCTGTCTTTTAGCATTTTTACAAGTTCTGGCAACACTAATCGTCACCTGTACTTTAAGAAGTTTTCAAATTTTGTGAAATAAGGGGAATTTCCTTTTCTTTGTTACATAAGTGGTGCTAAGAACCACTGGCTGGTTGTGGTAAGAATTTAGTGTGTGATTCGCCAGAGTACATTCAGGACGTACAAAATGAGTCAAAGTAAAAGAAAAGTAATAACTTTGGAATTAAAATTGGACGTAATAAAACGCTTTAAATCGGGAGAAAAGGCTGTTAATATAGGAAGAGCTCTTGGACTAGCACCTACAACAGTAAGAACAATTTGCAACAGAGACAGTGACAAAATAAATCAATTGGCTGAAATTGTCACACCACACCAATCTAAACAAGATACTATAGCAAGAAATTCCTTATTAGTTAAGATGGAGTCCCTTCTTTCAATTTGGATACATGATCAAAATAAGCGAAGAATGCCACTGAGCAAGGACGTAATAAGAAATAAAGCTCTTTCTATTTTCTCCGACCTTAAGAAAAATACTTCATCTAGTAGTAACGGAAATTCTGATGATTTCGTAGCCAGCAATGGTTGGTTTAATCGATTTAAAACACGGGCAAATTTACATAATGTGGCATTAAAAGGAGAGTCAGCCAGTGCAGATTCAGTAGCTTCAGAGACGTTTAAGCTTGAGCTGAAAGCCATAATTGAAAAAGGAGGCTATTCTGCTAAGCAGATTTTGAATGCCGACGAAACAGGTCTTTTTTGGAAACGGTTACCATCAAGAACTTACTTGTCAAAAAATGAGAAAGCATGCCCTGGATATAAAGCAGCGAAGGATCGGCTAACACTTCTTTTGGGAGGAAACGCAGAAGGAGATTTTAAATTTAAACCTTTTTTGATATACCAATCAGAAAATCCAAGGGCAATGAAAAGTGTAAACAAAAGAGACCTTCCGGTTCACTGGCGCTCTAATAAAATGGCATGGATGACCACAACCCTGTTTAAAGATTGGTTAGAAAATTGTGCAGTTCCTGAGTTTAAACGCTATTGTTCCTCTCAACAAATTGAGTTAAAAATGCTTTCGTTAGTCGATAACGCACCAGGACATCCAATTTTTTCAGATGACTTATCGGAGCATGTAAAAGTTGTTTTTATGCCGCCTAACACAAAATCACTTATTCAACCTATGGACCAGGGCGTAATTTCGAACTTTAAAATGTACTACTTACGCCGAACTTTTCGGCAACTTCTTGATGCAACAGACAAAAATGATAAACTCTCTATGAAAGACTTCTGGAAAAACTACAACATAGTGAAAGCTATTGGAAATATACATTTATCTTGGAAAGAAGTTAAGGCATCCTCCATGAAAGGGAGTTGGCGGCAATTATGGCCAGAACTTATTAATGGAGCCGAAGATAGTGTCGATGATGTTCCAAACGTTAGTAACGAGTTGGCTAATTTAGCTAGAGAAGCAGAATTTGACGGAATGGAGGAAGGTGATATTAATGAATTTTTGCTGGTTCACGATGAGGAGCTTGATAATGAAAATTTATTAGCCATTGATATTCAGCATGTTTCAGAAGAAGATGTCATAATAAATGATGATACATTAGAAGGAAAAAAATTAACAATCGCCAATATTTCAAAAGCTATGCAATTAATTTTCCATGCAATGGATATATTTTCTGAAAACGATCCTGAGGAAACCCGTAGCACAGGCGTAGCAGCATCCGTTGATCAAGCCATTAGTTGTTACAAAGAAATTTATCAACAAAAAAAATCTTTAAAAATTCAACAAACTTTAGACATTTTTGTTAAAAAAACAGTAAGACCATCCAATCAAATGGACATAAGTGTTGTTGATTTAGATTTATCATCTGAAGAAAGCGCAATGTTAACTAAATGATTTACAATTGTTTAATGCATCTACATACTTTTTATGAAAACATATGTAAATGAATTTAATTTTTGTTATGTTTTTTCTTAATTTATTGTTTTGTTTTTTTTATAATATGTAATTATAAACATTTGTTGAAGTAAATAAAATGAAAAAAAATGTATTTATACTTGTTTTTTATCAAAAATACAAAATTTTTTGCTTTGTTTTGAATATTTTCCCCAATAAATCAAATTTCAGTGCATTTATATAGAAAAAGGTGATTCAATTTGCGTCGTTTCGATTTGCGTCGCATTTCTCCCGCCCCATTAACGGGGCTCTAGTGTATTCGGATGTGTCGAATCTTAAATACCCTCCACCTAAACGTAATAAGAAATACAAAAAAAAATACACTTGTTATAGGACTAGAATATCCTTAGTCTGTGTTTTCTATTCAGTTTTAGTGCAAATGTTATTAATATTTGATATATTGTTTGAAAGACAATTTTAAGACCAACACAATTTATGTGAAATATTTTGTAATTTTATCTAATTTTATAATTGATGTAATTACCGATTCTTACCATAATTTACAGAGTTTGTCTGATTTTCATAGTAATCTTGAGTGTAATTTAACAATTTATAAAATTAAAAGAATATTTTTCCATATTCACAACAAGTTAAGAAACAGAAGGTGAGGCTTATTTGTTTGAATTCGATCGCAATAATATTATTTACCGTAGATTTATGGGTGGCATAGTAGAAGTGGACCAGTTATGGACTTCTAAATCCAGTATCCACTAATGTGGTTTCTACGTATTTGAGGCTTATTTTGGTTGAATTTCACCTCAATAATGTTATTTACAAGAGTTGTATGATTGGTTATTATGCTCGGAAGTGGACTTAATTCGGGAGCTGTTGCCAATTATTGACGGACAGCTACAAAATCCAGTAGCATAATTGCCGTGTAACCGATATTAGTATAATTTCTGGAATAAAATTATTGATCTATATAAAAGTTGGTTCGATAACAATATTTATTAGACATTTATTCGGTTTATTTGTTTTTTGGAAATGGTTCTTATATGTCAGCTATGAGAAATTATAGGCCGATCTTCTAAAATTTTGGAACAGTTATTTTCATGCATATGATGATTTTTCATGTCGAATTTCAACATGAAAACGGTATATTTAAGATATATATTAGTATTAACGTGGATTTCGGAAGTTGACCTTATATGGTTGATATAGTCAAATATGGACCGATATTCCTAAAATCTAGCATTTGATTTTGGCATGTATGTAAATGATTTATGTAAAATTGTGGATCTCTCTTTATGAGTATTAGTTTCGGAAGAGGGCTTTAAATGGGGGATACGGTTAAAAATGGATCGAAATTCACAAAATTTTGTGGGATCATTTTTGTATATATGTAAATGATCTGTGCAGAGTTTTCAGTCAGTACCGATATTTATGTTTCGGATGTTGTCCTTATATGGGAGCTATGACCAATAAAAAATTTAGTACCACAATTTATTTACCTATAAGGATTATTTATGTCAAATTTTAACCGTTTAACATTATTTATACCAGCTTTATACGTGAAGTGAATTTTGGAAGTGGAATTTATATGGGGTATATGGTCAAACATGGACCGAACTAAAAAAAAATAGTTTTGAGATTTCTGTTTGCATGAAACTTATTCATGTTGTATTTTGTATTGATATTAAAATTTTATAGACATTTATGTATAATTGAGCAATATTTCGGGAAGATTTTTGTATGGAAAATCATTGACCTATTTTTACTATTTTCCTCACACTTTCTGCTTTTATCATAAAAGCAGCGTATACAAAATTTCATGGGAATATCTGCAATATATCAAAAAAAATTGGAAGAAAATCTTTAAAAATATAAATTTTTTATGGAGGTTATCTTACATTTTGTTCCATAACTCTGGTTCTACTATACTGATTTTGCTGCTTAGGAGAACTATAATCGGTTTTTTGTAAACTTTGTTGATTGCGGTTGTGTCCTTTGGACGCGAGAGTGTTTTACAGAGGCAGACAGACAGACGGACGTGGCTCAATCGATTTAAAATTTCGTAAGGACCAAAGATGAGTATTTCTCAGTGTTACACACGGAATGACAAACTTACCCTCATTCACCACTAATAGCGGTGAAGGGTATAAAAAAGTTTTTTAAATAGTAAGATAAATAATGTAGCACTGTGGAGCAAATTCAGGTTAGCAAAAACTATGTCGATTCTGAGAGTGAGGGGTGAAAATAGAGGCTAAATTAGAAAACCCGTATCGCGGCGTTTGTTTATGTTAGAAAACCATTATTTGTGTGAGCTTATTTTATAATTATACTTCAATGCTTACTGTATATTATATACATACAAGTAACATTATCGCAAGGGTTCAGTTTTCATTATTAAACTATTTTTAACAAGCCTTTTATGATAGTAATTACAACAGTTTTCTAAGCTTAACGCTTAAGTTAGTAAGCTTGCTATAAGTTATTTCTAAATCGTTTTGGTTTGTTGGGATGTTTTCAGACAATTTCCAAATAAAGTTTTGTACGTGATGTAACTACCCAGTAAAAAAAAAATCGTGTTTTTTTAAGCACTTAAGAGAAAAAGCGCATAATCGAGCGCTTCAATAAAAGCGCTCTTTTGAAGCAGTAAATGCTTACGACAAAAGTATATAAAAAATATGCTTTTTTAGTGCTGACAACGAAGAAGGGTTTAAAGCGAAAAAACAAAAATGAAATTATAGCCTACAGATTTACGTATGACAACGAAAGTCAGTTACAAAACGAATATCGCGCATCTCAGTTAATATGAATTTTTTTTAAGCAAAAACATTCAGATAGAATTAAAAAACACTTCAGGAAAGTGCTTTATTTGCATGTTTGATGAGGTTAAAAGAAGCGCTTATTATCAGCAGAAAGTAGTCCTCCAAACCGGGAACACCTCATACAAAAATCATGCATCCCATCAGCAGGTTGAAGCGTTTTGAGGTATGAATACATACATAAAATCTGCTCCTTTTGAAGCACATTTTTTACTGGGTATACAAGGTGAGTGCAGCATCAGAGCTGACTGACTTTCTTTACAATTTACTTGTGTCAAAAGTAGTACTTTTTCAAGTGTTTTTGACATTAGTACATTATTTTACACAAACAAAATGCCTGTTGTTTCTGTATTGTGTTATATTTGTGGCCGATTTGTACTCACCTTGAATAATTACACCATGGTTTTTTATTACATTACACAAATTGTTACAAATTAATAATGTTTATTTTCCACTATAAAAATCGTCATCACATCACGGAAATTATCAACCAATTGAGTGCTCTTATATTTGCAGAATGAGAACTGTGTTCTATTTTATTTAATACTATTAAAGAATTTCTCAAACATTTTACTTTATATTGTCACTTACTGTACGTATGGAGAGTCATTCTATCATTCATTAGTATGTCAAAGTAATTGACCTACATATTTTGTTCTTCTATTACACATGATGTTGTTTTTACCATTTAGTTCTTTTTTTTTTGTTGTGTACAAGTTCAGATGTGTTAAAGTGTCTGTGTATAATTTGAAAATGGTACTTGAAGCACTCAACTCTGACACCACAGTCATTATATGTATGTATGTATGTATGTAGTTTACAGTTACAATACGGTGTTTTGGTTTTAGTAGCAGTAGTGGCAGTAAATTGTCTAAACATTTAACATTAACATTTAACATATTATCCTCCTTCATTGACCAGCAAACTTGTTTATCTTTCTTGGGGAGTGTGTATTAAAGAGACGAGAAGTACTTATTGTGTAAAATTTGTTGTTATATGGTACTTTCTTGTGCTATACTATATAGCCAAGTATAAATATTTGTTCTTAAAACAAAACAAGATACGAGTTATGTGACTAAAAGGCAGGACAAATATCAATTCAAGAAATAAAACAGTTGAGTGATAAAAGCAACGGACTCTGAAAAACTGCCTTGTACTTGCAACTGGCCATTCTTATAAATGATGACTGAACAGATACTTATTGGAAACAACACCTCATATTGACTAAAGTTTAAAAGAACCTGCTAGTACTTTTCGGTCATGAATTGTACCAACAAAAAATGTACAAGTCTGCCAACTTTATAATTTTCTGCATGAAAATGTGTTTCTATTCCTTTAAAGGGGGAGTTGAGTTAATTAGTTTTCATAGCACCAAGTGTGAAAGTCTTTAAGTACAAGGATATTTAAGTAATTTTATTTGAAATTGTTTTTTCCTTTCTGTCCACATGTGCCGACATTTTTCATAAATTCTAATGCAAGCAAAAAATTTACAATAAATTAAATAAAAGGTTATGTGGAGTGAAACTTATATACGAGTATATTCTTTATCATTTTGTGGGCGGATAAGGAATTTTATTTTTTGTGTGTTTGCAGTTCAAATGATAAATGTGGTCATTGAAATTGATAGATTGTGGTTGTTGCACATGAGTGTTTGTGTGGCTTATTGTATAACAAATGAAGTTCTTACATATTTTAGGAAAACAAAACGGCTTAAGGCGGTTCTAGTGACTTTTTTCAAATCACTATAAAAATTTTATCACTAATAGAATTTTAAATTCTGATTAAAAAAAAAAATTGGGGCGGTCACGCCTATTTTAGAGTGGGCGTGGCTCCAAAGTTTGTAATATATTGAGCTATATATTCAAAACTACAACTTTTTATTAGACGATATATACATCAAATGATAGGTATTTCAAAGACCTTTCCAACGATATGTAACATGACCTATTTATATGGACCACCTATTGATAAATTTCAAAAATTATTTTTTGATCCGAAATTTTTTTAAAAAATCTAAAAAATCCATGAAAAAGGTCTATATAAGTAAGTAGATAAATTACAACAATTTCATGTCAAGAAATTAGGCTTTAATTTAAGGTATAACATAACCATGTAGGTAATACAAATCCGAAGATATTCAAGAAAGATTATGACATTTCACCATAAAAAATACAATCTGTACTATGCGAAGCCGGTGTTCTGTATACCATGGAAGAGAAAATCCTTCAGGCCGGCCGTAGCCAGGCAATACAGGGAATTTGTACAATGCGAAGCCGGTATTCTGTATACCATAGAGGAAAAAATCCTATCCTGCACACAAAATTTTAAAAAAATGTGTTTTTTGAATTTTCAGATAATTCTATGATTATAGTACTTACAGACACACATGATACCTTAAATTAAAGCATAATGTCTTGGCTATTTATATTAATAAACTAAAATAACACTTCTGTAGACTTTTTTTTAATTTTTTTTTAGATATTAAAAAAAAATTTGGGTCAAAAAATATTCTTTTCGGATTTAATCCATAGTCGGTTCATATTTTATAATCATGATATATGTCGTTGAAAAGGTATTTTTAATTTAATGTATTACAACTTATCAGACACCCAGTAGTGCCCGAGATATAGGTCTATATATTTTCAACTTTAGGGGCCCGCCCCCTCGAAAATAGGCGTGACCGCCAACAAATTTTGCTGGCATCTCCTCTAATAGCCCTATTTGATGATTTTTTTTTTTTTTTTTTAACCAAATTCACTAAAACCGACTTGTTCCAACAAAAGTTATACATACTTACATATGTATGAAAATGAATTTCTTAACATTTTTTGTGCCAACAATAGTCACCACCCTTGATAGCTAAATAACTGCACCTGAAGATGTCAATTCAGTTTTAATTGCCTGAAATGACATTAAACAGCGATCAAATATTTCAGAATGCAGTACGAAGCCGCAATAAAATATTTTAATTAACGCAGCAAGAAAACCAAAAATAAATTTGTAATAATACAAGTTTTATAAATACTAATAAAGAATACACACACATTGTAAACGTACGTAAAGTTCGTTCTAACTCACAACACGTTAAAAAGAAATATGACAATTCTCATATTCTATTTTCTCAAAAATGGTGAGTTAAATAGATGATATTTACAGAGTGATAGTGGACAATGAAGATTGCTGATGACGCCCTTGGCCGGGTAGAAAATGCTATTAGCCTAAATAAAACTTTTTTCTTTTAATTAACGCTTATCGGAGAAACAGAATTCAGGATATTGTGCAAAGAAAACAAATAGCTAAGGTCTCTTACACCAAAAGATAGTTTTAGCTTTTACACAGTATCAGATGGAGTCAATGCCATTACTTGCTAAAGTGATTTCTTTCTAAAAGATGCGTATTTTTTATACGACCATTTTCATTACAGGTCACGTTTTTCATTACCTTTCACACAAGAAAATGGATGACTACAATTTCTTGAATAATTACCCCTTTGACACCTCCAGCATTCCGGTATTTTTCTGTTCGACTTTGGACGTTTCCATGAAACTACCTGATTAAGGATATAGTACTTAATTCCAAGCAACGATGAAAATTTTAGAATTTTGAGTTGTGACCCTTTTGTATTTAGGGTGCGATATGTAGCAGAGTTTCAGGCTTGGCTAAACATTTGTTACCGTTAGTAAAAATAAACTGAAAATATGAAGAATACTTACACTACAACAAATTTAAACTGTCACAACAATTTATTTCAAATGGCACGGATGTATTTAGTTTAAGGCTTAAGAAAGCACACTCAAATTACTCATTCACTGGCAAATGAAGTATAAAACGTATAAAACGGAAGTGAGTACACACTCTCTTTATTTTACGAGTACACTCAAACAAACATGCATGATTAATTTTCTATGGTTCTCCGTAGCGTATGATTTATATTTTATGGAAATTTTTGTTTTCCTCTTTAGTTCTGTCAGCAACAAATGGTGGATGACTTTATTGGTAGCTGGTGGCCACCAAGACCTTTATTATTTTCGTATTTTTTTTTTTCATTATTTTATTTTGTTTCTTTAATCTTTCATGTAATATTTATGAAGGCCACAATTTTATTTATTTATTATCTTTGGGGAAAAAATCTTCATAATTATGTTTTTTTTTAGATTTTTATATTTTTTAAAACATAAAAAGATCAAACAAATTGCAAAATATTTGTTCAATTTACTTGAAATGAAAATATGTTTAAGGCATGTAATTTACATGAAAATGAAAACCCTAAGTTAAAGTTACTACATGAATAATTTAGTAAGTAGCTATAAGACTAACACTGCGAATTAAAATGTTAGAAAAACTTAAATATTACAAAATTATTAAATAATTTCGCACAAGTTTTAAGGCAAAATATTTCTCTTATTAAATTTTCTCAGAAGAAAGTGGTCACTAAAGTAAAATTATTATCGCCAACGTCAGAGAGAACAAATAAATTGTGAACAAATAATTAACACGTGTATGAAATATAAATATTAATGCAGAAAGGAACAGGGTAGAAAACGAAAATAAAACGAGTAGAACGAAATGAAATATGTATGTATGTATATTAGGGCGGGTCGATTTAATAATCGCCCATGGCTCAGTGAAAATCGTATTCTAGGGATCAAAATAAGAAACTTTGCCGAAGGAACCATACCTCTAAAACGAATTCTACTACCCCCCAACTGTTGACTTTTGTCCCGTAGGGTCAAGTTTTGAAAAATCCCACTTTGGCCCATTTAGAGTGCCCCAATCGAGTCCAAATGTATGACCGACTCCCACTAACTTTGGAGGGCCGATCCACCCATGCCAATGGCACACCCCCTGGAACTCCCCTGAGGGGTTCCCCATACAAACATTTAAACATTTTTTAAACATTTCGGCCCTCCAAAGTTAGTGGGGGTCGGTCATACATTTGGACTCGATTGGGGCACTCTAAATGGGTCAAAGTGTGATTTTTCAAAACAGTTAGGGGGTAGTAGAATTCGTTTTAGAGGTATGGTTCCTTCGGCAAAGTTTCTTATTTTGATACCTAGAATACGATTTTCACTGAGCCATGGGCGACTTTTTTGCCTCCCCACAAATCGACCCGGCCTAATGTATATGTATGTTCTAAGCAATGTTTAGCTACACTGAAGTATAGAAAAGTGTTTTCATGTTCACATAAATTTCTAGTTGATTCATCTTTCTAGATCTAAAAGTGTTAATTTGATAAACCAATTAGTTTGAAAAAATTCATGGTTTATTGTACCATTTCTTGATAGTTATTATCAACTAAAAATAAGATACCATTCTTAACACTACACTTATGCATTTTTAAAATAAGTATATCAGCATTCATGCTATTTAGAATTTTGATCCTTTTCTATAGAATTTATTTTTCTCTTCAATATGCTTACATAAGACATAATTGAGACAAAGGCCGATTTTCAAATAAATAAAGCTCTAATTACCAACGAATTTAATAGAAAACTCATAGAAAGTCATAGACAAGAATGATTTAAACAATCAGATGATGAAATATTATTACACTTGTCTCTATATAACAGCTTCAATAGCTTTTAATGCGCTAGTTATTTGTTAAAAGTATGTTATTGTGTGGGACTTGCTCGAGGGGTTATCACGATTTCATATCGTCACCGAAAATCCAAAAGGCCGTAACTACACATTTTACTTTTTTACAAGTAAAGCAAAAAACTTAATAAATTTAAGACTATTTCATTCTTATTGGCCAAATTTCAGAATTAATCTTAAAAAACTATTGCGGATTTGGTTTAATAAAAAAAATTTTTTAAATAATAGTAGTTTGTTAGTAATTGTACTTAAGACCTTTTGAAATCATTTTTTCTGAAACTAAAAAGCCGTAACAACAAAAAATTTTTTAATAAAAGATAAAATTAGCATGAACACATTCCGCTTTTCACTCTTATTAAACATTTCGCTGGCTTAACACGTAAAGGCTCTAAGTCTACTTTTTTAGAAATTGAAATTTTGATGCAGTTGTGTTCAATAAGTAAAAATACATCAATTACAAAAAAAAAAAAAATACAGTAATCTCATTTGTTGTTGTTCTTTTGTAGTGATGAGTAAAGGCGCTAAGTCCAATTTATCACATCTTTGTGTAATATCTCACTTCTTTCAATGTTGACATATCAACTGTTTCGCGCGGAATAGTCTGAGAGTCCAACCAATTGACATAATATTATTTCTCATTGGCTACACTCTCGTTGTTTTGAGTATCAACACCATTAATCATCATGATGTTACTTATTTGGATCATTAATTTTTTAAAAAAATTTAACAATGTACAATTTTGTAAAAATATTCGCCCTCGCCGTGGAAAAGACGATTCCAAAGTGACGGACATTCAAGGAATACAATACACAGCAAATGGTAAAATTAATTTCAAACTTAAATTTCCTGATGAATGGAAAAATCTCCACCAAAAAGTAAATGAAAATGTAGTTGCACTAAAGTGGTCGGATTTACACCAACTTCAGCAAGAAAGAAGAAAAATAAAGACAAGAAAGTTCAAAGACTTACAATATCTAAAATCCACTTTGCCTTCAAATCGCCATAAATTTTATGAGGAATAAAAATAGTTATCGACAGTTATCTTACTTTCAAATCCATTAAAAATTTAAATTAATATTACTAATAATACTAATAACAGCAATGAAATAAGACTGAATAATTTTTGTTTTCATTATGTACGAGTATATACAAATATCGAAATTGAAATTACAATAATAATGTTATTCATATTTTTGAATAAATTCTGTTTCTTTTTTTACAATAATCAAAACAAACTTTAACATTTGACATATTATTAGCTTCTTAAATAACAACAATAAAAAAAGCAACAAAAGTACACTTTCATTGTAGTAAGTAAGAAATATAAGTAGAGACAAGTTTTAAGAAAAAGATCTAAGTCCATGAAAACATACAAACTAAGCAACAGAAAAAGCTCAAAGTCCAAAAAAGATTTTTATCTCGGCAAATACTTATTTTTTCATTTTGCTTTTACGCAAATGGAAAACAAAGAAAAATACAAAAACAAATTGCATTTACAGATTTCAAAAATGTTTATTCAAAAAAAAAAAAAAGTTTGATTGTTTTTTGTCTCTCCTGTAATATTGTAAAATATGGACTTAGAGCCTTTACATGTTAAGCCAGCGATGTTTTACTTTTTGTTTTCTGTGTTTTGAATATAAAAGATAAAAAACTCATTACAACGAGTTTAATTAATTCGAGAAAAATATACTTTATTTAAGAAAGGAAAACAAAATTAAAAAAAAAACAAAAACTCATTATTGTACACATGAAAAGAAAAGGATTAAATTTAATCTGCGTCTGAAGTAAACATTTAAGTTCCTGGAGATGGCTTCATTTCTTTTTGGATATTTTTATTGTTTCTTTAAGTAACCGAACATGTTCGATATCTTTAAACTTTTTTTGTGTGCGTTGTGGCAAAACCTCATATTCGTCCTTAATATTGCTTTTAAAGAAAATTGTCCTAGAAGCATCATATGCATTTTCTTATTTTTTATTAACTTTTTCAATTTTCTTATGAGAATAATGTTCACTATCAGTACCCATTTTATTATTTTGTAAGACACAAATATCCACAGCGTAATTGTTATTAATTTGAAAAAATTTTACTTTCAACTAATAGTTAAACATATGCCAACTTTGTTTTAATATATTTCGTTTTTTTTTTATTAAAAGTGTAGTTACGACTTTTTGGTTTTTACAGATATTAACATTGCAATTGCGGCCTTTTGATATGTAATAATAAAATCAACGTTTTTCGGCATATGAGAGTAAAATTATCAAGAAAGATGTATTTTGGTTAATTACATAATAATCAATCAAAAAATCGATTTTAAATTTTTTGGAGTTACGACCTTTTGGATTTTAGGTGACGATATATAGGATGTCCTAAATTTCACGTCAGACAAATTCAGTAAAAAGAAAAATACAAAAATGCAATAACGCTGATACTTCAGGTGCAATATTCCATAAATAATAAAAATTTCGTACAAAATCTATTTCGAATATTTATTTAACATCGTCAACTGTAAAGGGAAATCGGTTGACTTATAAAAATGTTTGTCCAAAAACCAGCCATTCAAATCTTGTTTTCTTAGCAATGCATAAACACCAATGCGGATTACTGGAGTCGAATACATTCACTGAATATCTGAATATTAATGGTTAGAAAGTTTAATTCATCCAACTAAACGAAAGCCCAGTTCAAACAAATTTTTCCAGAAAAATCATCATATGCGATTTCTCCTTAATGGCTAATCTGTATTTGGGATTCAAAGAAATCACATTTGTGAATTGCATTCACACTGTATCAGGTGTGTGGTGCTAGTTTTGAGGTATCATTAACAAAATCACTTAAATCTATACTCATAAATCTCTTATAAGTAACGCTACCGATACAAAATTTTACACAGATCATTTACATATATGCCAAAATCAAACTGCTGGATTTTGTGAATATCAGTCCACAATTGATTATATCCCCCATATAAGGTCCACTTACGAAATACACGTTAATACTAATATCTAAATCTTCAAGATATTATTATTATGTTGAATGCAACGAGAGATACGCCCATATGCATAAAATTCTATTTTCCGTAATTTAAGAAGATCGTCTGATGATTCGTCATTGCTCTCATATACAGACCACTTCCGACAAACAAGTTAACCCTCAATAATGTGTAATAAATATCGCTATTGGACCAACTATTATACAGATCAAACATTTTAATCCACAACTCACACTGATATCGATTGAACGGCAATTATGCTACTGGATTTTACAGATGTCAGTCAATACTTGCGGTGAATATGGAAAATGTTTTTTGAATTTTATAAATTCTTAAATTACACTCAACATTGTTATAAAAATCAGAAAAAGTTATGATAAGAATTGGTAATAACATCAATTATAAATGGTCAAAATTAGATAACATTTTAAAACATTTGAAATAATTATCTATTAATTCAAAAAATATGTATGTATATAAAAAACTAATAAAATTTGTGCTAATACCGTAGACAGACGACAGAGTTAATGCGCATTAAAATCCCACTAATTTGAATTAAGATTTTACCGTGACAGACGACAGTTTCTGCATTTAAACTGCATTTAAGTAACAGATGTTTGTTTGTAAACAACTGTTTAATTATGAAAAAAATTTTTTGGCATTTGGTGAAAAATAAGTATTTATTTGAAAAAAGCTGAAATTACATTTGTTGAAACTGCTCCATAATGCAAAACTTGTTCATGCACTAGCAACCATCAACCTGAACGTGTTGTTACATGTGGGGACCGCAGTGGGACACTCTGAAATAAGAGAAATGCAATTGTGGAAATCTATTTTTATTATTTTAATTTTGCAATTGTCTTCTTCTTCTTTTACAATAGTAAACAATTTGATAACATATTATTGATTTTCGACGATGTTGCCATATTGAAATAGCTAAATGCAGTATAAATTCAGTTTGATTTTGTGTATTTACGTCTAACTTAATGCGCATTAAGATGGGATAATTCACGAGTTAATTTGAATTAAGACTGTTAATGCAAATTAACTGTGTCGTCTGTCTACGCTATAAGACTTAATAAAAACACTGAATAAGAATATTGTAGTCCTATAATCAGTGTAGTTTTTGTAAAGGGTATTTAAGATTCGTCACAGCTGAATATAGCACTCTAATTTGTTGGCTCTCCTTTTTTATTCTTAATCATGCTGACAAATGCATATGTACATATGTATATACTTGCAAACATACATACGCCTTTATTTGAAATTGTATGTTGAAAATTGTTGTGGTTATTGTTTTAATATACTAAATATAATTGTAATAAGAGTCTACATACACAAGTAAGTGTAAGTTAATAAGATAATGTGTATTAGGGTGGCCCTATCATGGATTAATGTAGACCAAGTAAAAAATTATAAAATTATAATTTTTAATATAGTTATGGTTCAATAAATGCAGTTCATATTACTAACAGACCTTATTTATATTTTATATATTTAATTAATTAAATAATTTTATAATTTTTAGTTTAGAGGTCTAATTTAGGGTTAATAATATCCTGGAAATTTTTATATTACAAAATCGAAAATAAGCAACCCAAGGAAATAGTTTGAACTTAAATATTAGAAATAAGGCTTCGAAAACTAAATTTCCTTCAAATCTGTCAATTTAAAATTGCTAGTCTGCATGTTTACACGTTGCAATAAGATTCTTAAGCTAGATTAATTAACACGATTGAAATTTTCTTCAAAATTGAATTTCAAAATTTATTTATTAATAGTTATTAAATAAATAAATTTTGAAGAAATTTTGCTGTTTACATGAGTTTGAAGCATTTAGAAGAGCAATTTTTAAATAAATTTTAATCGTGTAAATGTAGCTTTACTTATTTTACTTTGCGCAATGCAAGTCTTTTTTTAAAATTATTATAATTCAAGCTTAAATAAATTACGAATAAGAAAGCAAAACAAATTTCAAGAGCACATTCAAGTGTGTAATCGGTTCTCTTCCCCTCATCTATTTCGTGTATAAATTAGCAATCTTAAAAATTAGCATAAGTCTTATAGCGTAGACAGACGACACGGTTAATTTGCATTAAGAGTCTTAATTCAGATTAACTCGTGAATTATCCCGTCATAATGCGCATTAAGTTAGACGTAAATACACAAAATCAAACTGAATTTATATTGCATTTAGCTATTTCAATATGGCAACATCGTCGAAAATCAATAATATGTTATCAAATTGTTTACTATTGTAAAAGAAGCAAAAGACAATTGTAAAATTTAAATAATAAAAATAGATTTCCACAGTTGCCTTTCTCTTATTTCAGAGTGTCCCACTGCGGTCCCCACATGTAGCAACACGTTCAGGTTGATGGTTGCTAGTACATGAACAATTTTTGCATTATGGAGCAGTTTCAACAAATGTAATTTCAGCTTTTTTCAAATAAATACTTATTTTTCACCAAATGCCAAACAAATTTTTTCATAATTAAACAGTTGTTTACAAACAAACAGCTGTTTACTAAATGCAGTTTAAATGCAGAAACTGTCGTCTATCACGGTAAAATCTTAATTCACATTAGTGAGATTTTAATGCAAATTAAATCTGTCGCCTGTCTACGCTATTAGCGTATTTACTCCTTATTTATTAGATTAGAATTTTTTAAAGTAAATTTTTTAAACTTCGTTAAAAAAATCAAATTCTAAACGTTATCAGATTTTGCTAAAATTTTCATCATTTCAGTTTTGGATCACGAAGAACAAAGGCCACCCTAATGTGTACATACAAAGAGATGACACAAATTATTCATGATACAGTAAAAGCTCAGTACAACGACTCTAACCTAATGTTCAGCAAAATGTTTATATAACTAACGGTTAAAAATTGTATGTCGATATACCGATTGTTGAGAAAAATAAAACAAAAATAAATGGAATAAATTTTTAACATTGACAAGTTGACAAGAGAATGCTGAGTATCCACGACTAGAGCAACAATTGGATTGGAAAATCCAAGGTCATAGAAATACATGAAGTCTTTATAACGATGGATTTATTTTATATAATGACAGTCTATTTATGTTCAAAAAAGTTTTCTAAAAGGCTCAGGAAAGAATTTAAAAAGAAGATTCCTGACATTCCTTTATTGGAAAATGCTAAAAGATAAATCATGTGTTTGCGCTAGAGCGACTAGTGCTGCAGGATGAAAGTTATTCAACGATAGAATAGGAATTTTTCTTTGCGATAACACATCTTCAGAAAACGAAATTATACTTTTTACTTGACAAAGGTAAAGAAACCTAGCTCGTTTCGTTTAAATAAAGTGTGAATATTTTTTGATGGTAAAACAATTTTTAGAACCAAAATCCCACGCAATGAAGTATGTTTTTTAATTCCTGATAATGCCTAAAGACACGCTCAAGAAGAAAAATTTGTGGAAACTACAAGAAAAAAACAAATGTGGATTATAGTCATGCCTCCATCACTTATAAATGATATCTCGATATAACGAATTTTAATGTACAATGTTTGGTCCGCTATGTTTTGGTATTGCTTTTAGTATTGTAATATTAATAAAATTGTATTATTAATTTATTTAAAAAAGCGTAAGTTATACGAAATTCTATGAAAGGCACATTTACATTATTTTAATCAAATTATTATTTTTATTATTTAAAACCTATATACCTATAATGAAAACTGCATAAATGTTGGTTCTTATTATTATATATCGCTCTCATATTTATGCACAATTTAACTTGTGTATATTGCGGAAAAATACAAAACATGTTCATACACAACCTGTGCTCATCTTTTATGTACATACATATACATTTAATTCTTTTATATACTATTTTTATTTACCTCAAAGACACGAGTTTGCTATTGTATTTGTGTAGACACTTTATATAGATTTTTAGAACTCAGTATAACATGCGTTTAGTAAAGTAGGTTTTGTTTTTGTTTTATTTACTTTAAGGTTAAAAAAATATTGTTTATACATACATAATTAATTTAACATTAATAGATGGCAAATAGTAGGTAGCTATGGTAACTATGGAAGGATTTATTGTCATAAATAATTACAATTAATAACAGGATCATTTAATATTATTTCTATTTGTATTAAAAGTAATTTAATAATAAATTTATGAGCAAATTAGAGCGATTAATGAGAGTGACAAATTAAAGACATATATGATTTGCATAAATAACAATGCGATATCAAGTATACGCCACATGGTATTAAGAAAATTTAATTAATTATCACTCATACGCCACAACTGTACAGCTGCTGATGATGAATAAGTTGTATAATTATAAAGACGTGCAAATTGCTAAAGACTATTATTTGTCAACACTCGGTACATATTAATTAAATACAGACAAATGTGTATATTTGGTATTTAAGCCAGACGTTTAAGTTATTTGTTATTGCTCTGCTATTTGTTATATGAATGAATAAATTATAATTAAGTAGTATAATGACATATACGATATAATGAATACAGACATTGTAGTTGTTTATGAGTGGTTGTGTTTCAGCAATTTAGTTATGAATGTAATCTAAAACATTTGAAAAAGGATTACCAAATTTCACAATCACCCCTATCGTGAATAAAAATTCCACATGAAATTTGTTCACTTTTCACATTTTCCCATTCAATGTTAAAAAAAATAAAAGGGAACAAATTTCATGTAGAATTTTTATTCACGATAGGGGTGAATGTGAAAAGTTTTTTTTATACATTATTTATGTATATATATATATATATATATATATGTATTTATAGCATTGTTCACATAAAATTCGGGCATACCACAAAAGCTGGATCAAAACTTTCATGTTTCTTTCAATGATTTTTTTAACAAAACTACGGTTATTCTTTTGAAAAATTTAAATAGTCTGAACAGTTAAGTGCTAGAGCTAGTTAAACTTGTCTCCATGGCACCCCTTCCTGTTCAACTGGCCAGTGAATCCTGCTTCTATTCATATAATGGAATTACAGATCACCCACTAGAAGTAACACAATTCATAAGTCTGAAATTCGATGCAGAAACAACAAAACAAATTTAATATATTAGAATCATTTATATTTTTTTTATATTTGTATTCAAATTTTTATTTGAGAATTTACATTAATAAAATAAATTTTAAGAATATTTCTAAAATGGCCAACTGACCCACAGACGATACCGGATGTTATTGATTTTGGAGCGGTAAAAAATATCCCGAGAGAAATGATTCAATTTGAATATTCGCTAGAATTAGCATCAGCTCACTTACCCACAATTGTCACTCTAACGAGGCTCCAAGAAATTGTATTACCGACTGGTAATTTAGCTAGCAAAGCACAATACTTATGTACACATTGTTCTGAAAACGTACCGCTAAAAACACGGTAAAATGCCGATTACACTCTTATCAATTTGAATAATGATCTTAAACTTGCTGCTCAACTTGCTGCCTAAACTTCCCGGCTAACCAGATATAACAAAATTTATTCTGCAGATGTCGAACGGGTCTTAAGTGAAAAAAGAAGAATTCGAAGAGAGTGGCAATTGTATAGATCTCCCCAATACAAATCTAAGCTAAAATATTGCATAAAAAGATTTTAAAAAGCTCTTAGAAAACTAAATCACTAAATAAATATTTAGAAAATGTGAACGCACTTCCGCAATCGAATTACTCATTCTGGCGAGCCACTTAAAGTCTCAAAATATCTTGAATATTCTCCATCTGAATGGAAGATTTCACTGGTCACCATAATACCTAAGGCCGGCAAAGATAACACAAAAATAGAATCATACAGACCCTTCAGCCTATTGTCAAATATATCAAAGCTATTCGACAATTTAATCATGGACAAGTTATACCCGATTTTAATTTAAAACAATTGTATTCCGAATCATCAATTTGGATTTAGAAGAAAACACAGTACTATCGAACACACCCATAAAATTGTAAATATTGTAAAAGAAAACATTTGAAAAAAAAAATTGTTCAGTTCTTTTTATAAACATTTCTCGAGCGTTTGATAAAGTGTGGCATGATAGTCTAATATACAAGTTGAAACATAAGCTATTAGAAAGCAACTTAACTGCTTGAACATTCAAGCTAAAAGAAGAAGTTTTTTAAGCTCTGCACAACCTATTGAAGCAGGAATACTTCAAGGAGTACTTCCTACGAGGAGTAGCGAGGAATACCTCAACGAGTACCTCCTACGAGTAGTATCTTCTTGAGGTACTCCTAAGCCAATAAATAATCGTACTTTCACATTTATATTTGCTGATGATACTACTATTCTAAACGTTCATGACAAACCTCAAAATGAATCTTGCTACCTACAAAATCATGTATTTAAATTAGAAAAATGGTCAAAGCAATGTAGGCTAAAAATTAATGAGCAGAAATGCAAACAATTTGATTTTTAGTATTTGAATTCTGTCTGCATTTTAAACTGAGACTGTTTCCCATCGCTGTATTTCATAACATGATTGAGTTGTAAAGTAAGAGTTTGCAATCTTTGCTTAGCTGAGAGTTTCTGCCAATAAGATAATTAATTTCATTAATTTCAAATTCATTGTGTATTTCAAATTCATTGTTGTGTTATTGCTTGCTTATTGATATATTAAATAGGGGAGCATGATTCTCTACGCAAATTGCTGCGAATGATCACAATGGCCCCCTAGTATAAAAAAAAATTAAATATTCATAAAGACCTAAAATATTTAATAAAGCTTGAAGTAAACCCAAACTCATTAGCCCGCATCATATTGCTGAACGGTGAATATATTCCACTAATAAAAAGGGATACAGCGGATTTGAGCCACGAACAAGAAGGAAGAACGCCTACTCAATACATGTACATATTCAACAAAGGTTAAACAATATTCGTTCGTTCGTACAATAAAAAAACCATAAAGAATGCTTTATAAGTAAAAAAGCTTTATGCTCCGAAATAACAAAATAATTGCTAAATTCACTAGCAAACTATATATGTATCATTATAAACAATGAAGCAATTTCGAATACAAATCTAAAACAATTAAGATTTAAATAACAATGCTTTTCGTAATAAATATTTAAAAATTCAACAAAAGTTTTTAAATTAAACAAATTTATAGTGAAACAATTAATAATGATGAATGGAAAGAATATCGGAAAATACAGTTGAACGTTTTAATTTTTTAATAAAATTAATAAATTATTTATTACATATGTACATACCACAATTAAAAATATGTTTGCCATTGAGTTTTTTTATTTGCTTGTTTGTACTTAATCATTTTTACAATAAAATATACAAGTAGAAAATATGTTATTGATTTTTCTTAAAATATTAATATTAAAAATAAATATAAATTAAGGCTGTTTTTGTTATTGCTATATAGTAATACTAATTACTAACAATACAATACAATAAAATACAAAGACAATTTAATAAATACCTGGGTTTTGGAAAACTTTCACGTTTTGACCGTCTCCTTTTCAGCCATATACGTTTGCCCACTTTGACACGCATTGTAAGGGAAATATTGTTACTTATGTGGCTAATGTTGGTAACCCTTCTATTGAACAGTTGTTTTAAAGTAACAAAAACAACAATACACAACCACACGCACTCTTCTTCCTGCTCAGCCTTCTTAATGAAGAGTTCTACTCAAGAGAAAATAACTGTTGGTATGTATCTGTAAATACCGTTGGAGTAGTTGCTAGTTGTGTACAATTTATTACAGTTGTTGTTGGTGTTCTTAGTAAATCACAGTCGAAATTAAAAATCTTAGCACAGACATGGAATATGTGTGTTTTTGTGTGTAGTTGTTGTAGTTTAGTTATTGTGAGTAAAGATGAGAACGAGAGTCATTAAATTAGGACCCGCGTAATTAAAATGATTTAAAATGTTTATAAGATATGCTTCGTTGCTAATAATATTTAATTAAATACTGTTTTGAGTTTTATAATGATTTTGTTCTATTTATTACAAACAATTCTCATTAATTATTTTTCTCTTATTACGTTTGTGGTAATTAATTGGTTTTAAAACATTTTTTAATATTTGCTTAGTGGTTATTTAAATAAAGCCAGGTACTATTAGTTGTTGTGTTGGTTACAGAACTTTTTCTTTTGTTTCTTAAATAGAAAATTTCCATCTGTTGTTGCTGTTGCTGTTTTTTTTTTTTTTTTGTTTGTTATAAGCTTAAATTTGTTTTCTTAGTGTTAAATTTATCACATTAAGAAATAGAACCAGCAAGGAATAAAAACACAAAAATTACATCAAAATGATTTCATTCTCAGTTTTTTGTTTGTTAAACCTTTCTTTTGTACATTTTTGTTTTCTTCTTTTCCGTTTCCTTTTTCGTTTTATAAAAATTTTATTTTATTTCTTCTAAATTTTGTAAAGTCTCTTCTCCACCTCCTCCTGCTATTAAGGTGGGGATTTAAAACATTTCACTTGAAAATATTTCTTTAATACTTTTGTCAAATATTTGTTTTTATGCAAATGTATTTTATTGTTAATTTTATTGCAGCTTTACTTTTATTTAAAATTCCTATTAAAATGTCACTCATACGCAACGTTGGCCATTAAATATTTTTTGTTGAAAACCAAACGAAAAAAACATGTGCAAATTCTTTTGTTAATGACTTTTTTTCTTTTTTATTATTTATACATTTTCTTTAAACTTATTTTTCATTGTTTCTTATTCTTATATTCTTGTATCCAACCTATAAGGAAATATTAAATAAAATAAGTAAATATTTTCACTGGTTTGTTCTCTTTTTTTTTGTTGTTAAAAGTAACGATTTCTTTATTTTTTTTGTTATTGTATTGGCCAGCGTTTAATTGAGAATTCCGTTTAATAGCTGTTGACACGTTTTCATTACTGGCCGAACGTTGTTGGCTGCCTGGCTGGGTTGTTTGGTCGTTTTGCTTGTCTGTATAGTTTAAAATTAAAAGAGGTGTATAAAAAAATTTGTTTTTTGTTTTTGCTATACACTTCCATTAGTTTTATTTATTGAATTTCTTTGTGTTTTTTTAACAACAAATCAAATTGTTTATTTGTTTTTTCTATATTTTTACTTTCTATTATTTGTCTGCGTCTGTTTGTGTGAGTTTAAATTTTCTATTTAATTTCAAACATATTAATTAACCCTCTAGTAAGTGTAGGTGATGGATGTATTTGAACCAATTACTTAATTGATTTCTTTTATAGAAACTATTTTGTTTTCTTTAAGAAAATATTTATAAAAATTATCTTAATATTTAATCATTTATTTTTCTCTTTAAATAATAAACAAATATAAAGAATAATGTTTAAGAAAACATATCACAAATATACATATCTTTGTACATACATGCATATGCACAAGTTAGCAACGCTATGAATACCCATGTTATTTTGATGGCCGACATGAATGCCCATACTAATGATAATATGCTTGGTTGCAATTTTTGGTAAATTTGTTTTGAATTATATTGGATTAAATTTCGATTATGTTTCATAATTTCATTTGGTCAATGCTTCGGTTATTTGTGCAAAATATTTGATCAGCTTGAAATATTATTGCATTGCTTTGATTGGCTAATTTATGGAAAAATTTGTAAAGTATTTATATGATTGATCAGCTATTGTTTTGTTACTGGAAATTTTTATTTTAAGTAACTTTATCCAATAAATCATTCTATGACGAATCGCCTAATTGAGTAGTTTATTTTAAAGAAGTTCATAGAACTTAAGAAATTAACTCAAAGCAGTAACTTACATATTTTACATATTAAACTTTTTATTATAAAATTGTATTTTCTTTTGCCTGAATCATATACAAATTTAAAACATGTTCAATCTTTGTACAAAAATTTAACTTCAACACTAAACATTTTCTTTTTAAAGCCTTAGTAATGTAACTAAGTCATTATTTACTAAAGGTACGGTCACATTTGACAAATATTTCCTCAAAAAAGCGTAACCACTTGTTTTAGCACAAATTTGTTTGACGTTGTTTGCTCTTACAAGAGTTTTGCAAGATCAAACAGCATCAAATAAATTAAAACTAAATATTTGTTGTGCTTTGGCCTAAATAAGAAAAGTTTTTTTAAGTAAACAAATGAATTCAAATAAATGTTATTTAGTGGTTACGTCATTTTCGGCAAATATTTGCCAAGTGTGATCGTACCTTAAGACCTGTATAGGAAATATTTTCAAATTGTTTTTTGGATTTATTTTTAAATTTTCTCCCAGGATTTATATTGCAATTGTTTTGATTTAAACCTAATTTTTTATTTTATCATTCGATTACACTTGAATTTACAGGTGTTTGTAAACTTATTTATACTTGTAACAAGCCAAGCAAAAAAATATTTGTAACAAAGTAATATTTGTTTATGACAAACTTATGTGTCTTGTTTTAGCACAAATTTGTTTGTCCTTGTTTACTCTTACAATAGTTTTGCAATATCAAACAGCATCAAATAAATTAAAACTAAATATTTATTGTTCTTTGTCCTAAATAAGAGAAGTTTTTTTTTAAATAAATAAACGAGTTTAAATAAATATGTATATGTTATTTAGTGGTTATTTCTTTTTCGGCAAACATTTGCCAAATGTGACCGTACCTTAAACATATGTATATTTACATATGTATGTAAAAAATACTTGTGTATACATGTGCATAATATGTATCGTTCAAACAGATGCTTGTATCACACTCAATACCACAAAATCCAAAAAAAAAAAATGTATTAGTGCTGCCAAAAGTTGTTATTTGAGTTTTAAGATCATTGTGTTTAAAAGTATTTAAGGCGTTTTCTTTATTTTCATTGTATTTTCATTTGTGCTTACTTACCTATTGTTGTGAAATTTAAAAGATTTATGAAATATAACTGATATAATCAATTCAATTTAAGAAATAACGAAATCACAGCTGTTTTGGAATACACATATAAGTATATTTATAGCTACAATTCACTGAAAATGTATAATTAATAATTTCCCAAATATGTTGTATATACACCAATACCTCAATTTGCGTCGGGGTTACATTCCAAAAAAAAAAAAACACAGCACAAATTGAAACAACGCAAACTGAATTAAGATTTTCTATAGCAAACCATGTAAAGATCTAAGACAGGTTCTAGGGTTACGAAAATGCTAATTCGTCGGCTTTCTTTAAAACAAAAAAACAATCAACGTAAAATAAATTTCCTTGTAGTAATTGTCGGTAGCATTATCGTTGGATAATGCTTTACTTTTTATGTCATCAAATATGCTTTTTGCTTTTGTCTGAAATACTATTTTACTTAATTCTATTTTCTGCGCAACAAGGCCTCTATTTGGATCATTAAAGCACTATTTGTACGAGTCATCTTTTAAGCATCTAATAATGTTGACGATTTTGCAAAAATTTAAAAAAAAATTAAAGACTCTAAAACAAAACAATGCAAACTCGAAAATCTAGCGACGTACAGTGAAAATTAGTATTAAATTGAGCAGCGACGCAACTGCAAAAAAATTGGTATTGGTATTGGTGTACATAGTAGAGACCCATTAGTAGATACCCAAACAAAAACTTATAAATATTTCCCTATTTAAAAATAAAGTTTGCATTTTTCGCAAAATATTTGTTATATAAAGGGTTTTTTTTAGATGTATACATGATATGAAATTTACTTTATTCGAGATATCGAGATCAATCGAAACGATTGACCACTTGAAGGACTTAAAACGGCACGTTATTTCCGACATACGGCCACAAATATTGGCAAATTTGACTTATAGATTAGACTACGTTCGAGCCAGTTAAATGCGAAAATTTATTTTTAAATTATAATGCCAGAAGATTATCTTTCGAATAAAGTAAATTTCATGTCAATTTAAAAAATCCTCTTTGTTTTATTAAATTTCAAAATTCTATAACAAACACCCTCGATACGTATTTTAAAATAAATTGAAATGCTAAACCCAACAAAACATAAATCACTTAACAGCTGATAAAATGGCCGCCAATTAAAAAAGTGTTGCCAACTTAAAGTTCTATACATCTTAAAAACCATCGTATATATTATCAAGCAAAAAAATATTCTTTGGCATTTTGATCACGAACTGCTAGAATTAGACATACATACATTATAAAATTGGCATCACCTTAATATAGATACATATATATTTATACCCTTCACCTTCATGAGAAGGGTATATATAAGTTTGTTATTTCGTTTGTAATTTCCACAATATAATTTTCCGACCCTATAAAGTATATATATTCTGGATTCTTATAGACAGCGGAGTCTATTAAGCCATGTCCGTCTGTCTGTCTGTTGAAATCAATTTTCTGAAGTTCCCAGATATCTTCGCGATTTAAATCTTCAATAATTCTGTAAGACATACTTTCGAGAAGTTTTCGATTTAAAATCAGCAAAATCCGTCCATTAATAACGGAGATGTCATCAAAAAAACTATCAAAATGTGTTACTATAATATATGTATGTATATATGTGTGTATATAATATTTATTATTATGCATCCACAACAAATATACCTTATATACCCTATAAGATTCGGCATAGTCGAATATAGCACTCTTACTTGTTTTTATTTATTTATTTCTTCTTAAGTATATATGCTATTAGTGATTTGTTATAAAAAAGTACAACTTCCAAAATATATTCAATAAAATATATATTTATGTACTTAATGGCAGTCAACAAAAAGTAGACAAACATATTAGTTATAAAATATTTAATTAAATGAGCTTTTTTAATATTGAAAAGTAAAGTAATTAAAAATACCATGCAACAAAAAATGTTTTTAAAAAAATATTAAAGCAAATCTGTGCACTGTCAATGACAAAATGAAGAATAGAAGCAAAAATCGCAAAAAGTACGTGCAACACCGAAATTATTTTTCATTTATTTTTTAGGCCTAAATTAATTCTGAATTCCATAAACAAATACTTATGTAACAGATTATATGTGAGTCACTACCAAACAAAGTCGTAAAGGTAAAGGTCGTGATACACTATCCTACACAATCGTACGATTCATTTACTGGAAAATCTTACCGTTTTTTATCACACTCAAAAGAAAATCGCATCAAAGTATGTCATAGGTGCCACACTATTACACAAAAAAGATGCAAAAACATATGTTTTTGCTAATGTAAATAAACGCAGTTTTCCGCCTGTTAAATTAACTTATATTCATTGTATTTTGTTGTTATATGTGAAAATAATAAATTGTATAAACTATGCAAACAATTAAAAAAAATGCTAAACGTCTGTCCTTTAAATTATAATTTGTGATTTAAATCAATGAAGCCGACATTATTTTTTTCTTATCGTCTGTATTAGAAAATACAACTCTGATCGCATAGAAACTATCATTTTATGAAAAATTTTAAAAACTTTTGCAAGTCGGACAGACTTGTCAAAAAAGTCTGTCATTTAGTTAAATTTTTAGGCCACACTATCATACTTTATGAACACACAAGATATTTTTGACATATCGTACGACTAAATAGAATAGTCAGTATGCACCTTAATTGTAAATATAAATGTTCTACTCAATTTCATAGTCGATTAAAATAGGTTTCAATTAGATGGAGTTTTTTCAACATTTTCTATGATGTAGTAGTCAATTAGATACAACTGAGTTATGATTTCTTAAGTACCTATACGAAATTTTATACAATTTTCGAAATTAGTGTAATGAAGTCCTCAGTTTGTCGCTGTAGTACAGAGTAATTTATTAATGAATTTAAAACTAATTTCTAATCTATTACTGCGCAGTATGACCCAAGGGTAAATTGACTTTAAGTAAATATTAATAATATTAACTTTTAGGTGGGTAAAGCCATTTGAACATTAATTTACTATTTCAATGACACTTCAAAGGTTCTTGGGAATATTGTAAATTTTAAATGTTAGCAAAAACATTATGTAATTAAAACCACTTGATGTTCTGATCTGTTGAAATTAGCATATACATGCAATACTATATACTTTGTTACAGAGCAAAATATTAAAATAAAAATGTCCCGTTTATTTATCTAAAGGTATTGTCACACTGGGCAAATATTTGCCGAAAAAAACGTAACCACTAAATAAAATAAATTTGAACTCATTTATTTATTTAAAAAAAAACTTCGTTTATTTAGGACAGGACACAACAAATATTTGAGTTTTATTTTATTTGATGCTGTTTGATCTTGCAAAACTCTTGTTAGAGTAAACAACGTCCAACAAATTTGTGCTAAAACAAGTGGTTACGCTTTTTACACAGTACCTTTAGTTATCCCTTATACTTTAAAATATATTTAAGATTAAATTTTAAAGTTAAAAACTCCACAAAGTTCTGCAAACCAGAGATATATTGACGTCTCGAAGGCATGAATTCTGCGTGTATTAATTTATTTTCTTGCAGTGTAATTCTACAGTAAACACCGCAAAGGTTGCACGACCTCAATTTCTAGTTTTTCATTTAAGCCTACAATATGAATTCAATGGCCCATAAAAAGAAAGAAAATCTATAGAAACTGGGATGAAACAAAAATGTTTATGTTAACACCCGCATTATTTTGTTAATTCAACTTTTTTGTATTTTATAAAGACAGTCAATATCCAAGCCCATACTTTATCTTGTTTTTTTATTGTTGCTGTTCTAGTGTCATTCTTGCTGAGTTAATACAAGAATAAATTGCTTTTAAAGCCATTATGAAACGACTTCTTAAGTGGTTGGAGAATTAAGAAATAAACAGATTTACCATCGACAGACTGCTTGCTCCAAGCAACTAAACAACAATAACGAAATACAAAGTTACAATTCGTCGTGCATATTCTAAATTTGTTTGATTCTTAAGGCACCATCATAAAATTAATGTACGTCCAGTAGTAGTACATGTTTTTTCACTTTAAACACATTTTCTTCAATGAAAGAAACAACATTTGTTGCAATAGTGCGTGACTAGCTTTTCGTTCCGTTTAAAAACTAAAAATACTCTATTTCTGTATCACTAGCAAATATTTGATATATATATAAATATTTCAATATCAATTGATTTCGCCGCTTATTGAATTGAGTGTGAGTCCAAGTTAGAATGTATTTGAGTGAGGCATTGTGGAAATTTTATATACAAGTATATAATACGTATGAGTGTGTAAGTACTTCAGCTGTCTTTCATTTGTTTATACATATATATAAACATATTTTTTTTGGGGAAATTATAAGGGTAAAAAATCGATTATCCTTTGAATATTTACTGTCCTTAATATATTTGAGTAAGTATCATCTATTCATTTTACTTATAATTATTACAATGGTGTAGTACAACGCATTTGTATTAAGTAATTACACGCAGTCCCAACTGTATTCACTCATACTCAACTGTCATCAGGAAATGATAAAAGTTTTATTTTACTCGTATTGCCAAGCACTTACCCAATGATAACATTTATCGATGAACTCAAATAAATGTGAATTCTTGTAACTATATTAGTTGACGTTTATGGAAAACTGTAAACCTTTTAATTGTTTGTTTGTCTGTTGGTTTTAGGGGGGGGGGGGTTAGAAAAACGTGCGCCACTGCTAGATAGCAATTATAACGCTTAACGTTTTATTAATCCACTTATGTGCATGGAAAGGGTCTTTCTTTTATTTCTTTACTATAGATAATATATTTAAGTCTAACACATAGTTTTGTAATCCAGCTGGAAATTTCACGTTCCTACTGAGTTGTTTACTTGTGTTTATATAAGAAACTTATTGACATATACCACTTAATTGCTGAATTTAAAATATTACCAAATCGCTTTCTTTACAGCGATTTTATATACATTTGTAACGCATTTCCATTAGTTTTACTTTATTATACAGCAAAAAGCAAAATAAAGACATCTATAATAAATTAATTAATCCAAGTTATGTCTTATTAATTTTTTTTTTTGCAATATATGATCCAATAGACTAGTGATACAGAGTTAATAGTCGAGTATTTAACGATTTTAATTGAAAATGAAAAATTCAATTGTCCTAACTAAATGAACTATACTTTTAAGCTGTAGGTCCACAACTCGCGTTTTAGCGTCAAGGCGTTTATAGCTGTCTAAGCGTTTTAAGCGTCAAGTATTTCAAGTTGCATGTGAAGATTTTTCGCGTCAATCATTTGTGTTTTATATATATGTATGTACTTTCGGAGCTGATGCCGTAAGCCCAGCTAATTTTGTTTTTATATGAAGTTTTTTATCGGTTTGTTTGTCAATTTCACATAAGAAATGTTTTTTCAACTGTCATTTTTTTAGTGACATCACCTTGCAAATAAATTTGTTTTGTATTTGTCAATGTCAGCTGTTCGACGCCTGCGACGCTTCCAAAAGTAGAAAGTAAACGAACTTTTCACGTTTCGAGCATCAACGCGTCCTACGGTTTTAAGTGTGGACGCTTGGTGTGGACCTCCAGCTTTAAACTAAAGGGTGTCCCAACTAGAACGCAATTTTTAATTTGGCGCCATTGACATTTGAACAATTGTTATTGTTTGCTAGTAGAAGGTACGAGGTTAGTAAAAATGGAGCGCTACACGAATGAACAACGCATTCTCATTGTGAAATTGTTTTACTAAAAATTACAATTCGCAAATTGCGATCAATTCGGGGTCACAATAATGCTCCAAAAGAGTCAACTGTAAAGAGATTAATGCATGAACTGGGTCTGTTAGTGATGTAAAGACAACAACGCGCCTTCGACGAGGTCGATCGACCGAAAATGTCCGTGATGATGTCGCTTAAACTCCATCCAGCTCAATTCGACACCGAGCTCAGCAAATTGGTGTCTCCAAATCCACTATGCAGCGAATTTTGACGAAAGATTTGCAGCTTCATGCATACAAAGTTCAATTCACTCAGGAACTGAAGCCAGTTGACCAGGGACATCGAAGGGAGTTCGTTAATTGGGTATTGGAGAGACAACATGAAAATGCTGATTTTGACAATAAAATCAACTTCACTGACGAGGCCCATTTCCATCTTGATGGCAGAATTGTCGCATTTAAGGTGAGGAAAATCCTCGAGTGATTCACGAGAAGCAAATGCATCCTCAACGTGTCACTGTGTGGTGTGGTTTTTGGGCTGGAGGAATCATTGGACCTTTTTTTATTAAAATGAGGCAGTTCAAGCGCAAACAGTCAATGGTGTTCGAAATCGTGAAATTATAACCAGTTTTTTCTTGCCTGGAATTGAAGAAATGAATGTGAAGAGTATGTGGTTTCAACTAGATGGCGCCACATGTCAGCTAGAGAAACAATTCAATTGCTGCATCAGTCATTTCGCGTTTTGGAGACCAGAATTGGCCGCCTAGTACGATTTAAACCTTTAGATTTTTTTTCTTTGGGGTTTTTTAAAGTCGATGGTTTACGCGAACAAGCCGACGACGACTCATGCCTTAAAAGAGAAAACTGGACGCTGCATTAATGAATTCATGCAAAAAGGTCATTGAAAATTCCATTAAAAGATCGCGTGTGTGCCAGCAAAGCCGCGGCGGCCATTTGCACGATATCTTGTTCCATACATAAGCTCATTCGGTCTACTTTACGATATAATAAAGTTTCACCATTTTTTTTTATATCTGTGTTTTATTTAAAATTTAAAAATTGCGTTCTAGTTGGGACACCCTTTATAAACTAAAATTACCTAATTGTATGCTCTGAAATAAATGTGTGTTCTCGTTGTTTTTCAAATTTCTTTCCATTCTCATTATTACAGAGTGCTAAATTTAGAGTATGTTGGTTATTATGAAATGATTTATAGCGAGCTCTTTGAAACTTCAAAAAGACTTAAAATGGTGTCCTCGTAATTATAAAAATATTAAGAATTTAATATTACAAAATTTATTTAAAATCTAATAAATATTAAAGCCCTTATTATTCATAATAAAAAAGTTCAGAAAACTTTTAATGCTAAATTTTCATACAACATTTGTTTTGTAAAACTTTTATTAAATAAAAAGTTTCTTATGACGAAGAAGGGTATAGGTTTAATTAATCACAGTTCAGTAATTTTATATATTCCTAAGTATCTACGAATAATTCTTTATATTTCGTGAATAACATGAAATCATTAGACAATCAGTTTTATGAAATTAACATACAAAATGTCAAGCATCATTATTATAAATGAAAGCAAATCGTGATAAATTCTTAATTTTTGACATCAATTCAATCTTAGGCGAAGTTTATTTAAACAAAGTGAAAAGTGCAATAATCGGCTGTGCCGAATCTTAAATACCCTCCAACTAAATGTTATAAGAAATACAAAAACTACACGGGTTTAGGACTAGAATATCCTTATTTAGTGTTTTTTATTCAGTCTTATTGCAAATTTTATTAGTATTTTATATATTGTTTGAAAGACAATTTTACAACCAGCATGTTACATGTTACAAAATAGCCGATATTAGTATGATTTCTGGATTAAACTATCTGATTCATATAAAAGTTGGTTCAATATCGATGATTATTAGACATTTTGGTGGGTTAAATTGTTTTTCGGAAATGGTCCTTATATGGCCGCTATGACAAATCATGGGCCGATCTTCTCAAATTTTGAAATAGTGAATTTTATGCATATTTAGATATCTCACATCAAAGTTGAACATAATAATGAAATATTTTAGACACATATTAGTATTAAAGTGGATTTCGGAAGTGGACTTAATGTAGGCGTTATAGTAAAATATGGACCGATATTCTCATAATCTAGCAGTTTGATTTTGGGATGTATATAGACGTTCTGTGTAACATTTTGGATCGGTACCGTTATTTATAAGCGGTTTATGAGTCTTAACGTGATTTTCGGAAGAGGGCTTTATATGGGGCATACGGTCAAAAATGGACCACAATTAACAAAATTTTGTGAAATGATTTCTGTATATATGTGAATGATTCAAGTAAAGTTTTGAGTCGGTACCGATATTTATACGATATATAAAGATAAATGGCTTTTTCGGTTGTTGTCCTTATATGGACGCTATGACCAATTATGGGCCGACCACAATAAAATTTAGTACAACAACTTACTTACCTAGGATAATAATAGTTATACCAAATTTATACGTATTTAAGTGAATTTTGGAAGTGGACTTTATATGGAGTCTCTGGTGAAACATGGACCGAACTAAACAAAATTTTGTTTTGACATTTCTTTTTGCATGAAACTTATTTTTGCTAAATTTTGTATTCAAATTGTAATTTTATAGGCGTTTATATAACATTGAGCAATATTTCGAGAAGATTTTTGTATGGGGGCTATGAAAAATCATTCTTACTATTTTCCTTACACTTTCTTCTTTTATCATACAAATAATCACCCCTATCGTGAATAAAAATTCCACATGAAATTGTTTCCCTTTTATTTTTTAACATTGAATTTTAATAGGAAAAGTGTAAAAAGGGAACAAATTTCATGTGGAATTTTTATTCACGATAGGGGTGAATGTATACAAAATTTCATATATTTAAAACTATTGCAATAAAATGAATAAAAAATGTCAAATTTTTATGGAGGTTGCCTCACATTTTGGAAAGTTACCTGTGAAATAAGAAATATTTCTGGGAAATTTGGTTTAGTTAAGTTGTGCAGTTTGGACGTGAGAGTGTTTAACACAGACGGACATAGCTCCTTAGAATTGCATAAGGATCAAGAAAATATATACATACTTTGTTGGGTCTCAGATGAAGACTTAAATAGTTTCAGACGGGATGACAAACGTAATATACCCTCATTCACAAGTTTTGATGGTGGAGGGTAGAAAAAGAAAACATTAAATAAACGTTAATGGATTTTTGTGTTAACAGCATACGTAAGTAATTTTAGAAAAAGTAGATAGTTGCTCCTTGCATAGAAAAGTTGTTAAGGTCGTTTTAAGTATATTTAGCTTGTTTTTGTTTAAAGAACATTTCATACTACAAGATAGAGGAAAATGTAAACAACTACAACAACATCATTATTATATTTTTATAATGAACCATTTCAGCCCCAACATCATCAACATCACCACTACCACCGCATAAATACCGTTATTGTTTAGCCACAAACTAATACACACAAGCAACAGCAAATAGTTTTTATACACATACGTACATACATACATATGTATATAGATGTAAGCACATGTGCCCTATATTTAAGTATGTATAACATACACATACATTTCCATATACACACATGTATAAAAAGTCGACATTTAAAAAAATAAAAAAAAACATTTTGCCAACATTTATTTTTGGCATAAAACATACACTATCGTCCTCCTAAGTTTATGTATGTCCACCAGTGACGACAAATAAAAAGTACCAACTGTACAAAAGAAATTTGAAATAATTACATTTATTCGCCACTAAAACCTTTCCCCCTTATTCATAAAAACTTACAACAGGTTTATAACAGGTTTATAAAGCAAATTTCCATACAAAATTTCTCTTTACATTGTCCTACAAGTAATATGATCTGTCAAGATCCAGTGTAAAAGAATACGACTGTAAATATAATTGTAATTTAATATTGAGAGAAAATTCGGATGAGTTGTTAATTCGGATTTAAACCGGACGTTCGACAGGAACCTCTCATAAATCCACTGAAGGTGATGTGATGAATTTGGGTTATTTAAACAGCTAAATTGTGGTGGGTGTCATAAGGACCCTGAACATATGCTGTACAAGTGTGCCAAAACCACGGTATCCTGCTTCCGGCGTATTTATTAATACCGTTCATTACTATCACGAACGATCGACGATCAGATTTCTCCTACACATACTTTATGCATGAACTCCACGTACATAAGTAAAGTCAATCTGATGTACCTCCGGGGAGCCTCCAAATGTGTGATGCCAAAGTATGGATGACTTCTTCTGTGACATCTTAGAAGAAACTGTTGCGTTGTGTTCCATAGTGTTCTCATAAATATGGTGTTTAGAGATTATTTAAAGACAGTCTACAGAAGGTCCCTAATGCTAGATTTTGACAGCATTGTATATTACTCTTCTCTGTTGAAGCCGTTGATTAGCATGACTAAATTGTATTGAAGAGTGTAGCCAATAACTTCGTTGGTGATAATTGCAGGCTAATGGCAGTGAAGAAATTAGCAAAGCTTAGCAATGTTTTTTCCCGTCGACGTGACGGCACTGTCATCCGCATATAATAGGTCAACAACATTGATAAGCAATTCCACACAGAAAGTTTAGAGAGTTAGAAGTTAAACTGGAGCGGGAGCCTTAAGAATTTTTAGGAATATTATGGCATGACTGATAGTATCAAAGCCATTGATATTGTGGTGCTGTGAAATCCATTCTGGTGATGAGCTGCTTGTGTTTCACGAGTCTGCTGGAGTATGAGAGTTTCGACATGCTATGTGTAACTATCTCCGACAGATTCAAATTGATTGTCAGATTCTCAGCTCGCATGGACAAACTATCGGGCGCAACAGTCTTTAAAAGCTAGGCTACGTTAATGACTTCTGCAACTTCAAGATCATGCAGTTTAGAAACAATATTTCTTTTCGCCTTGTTGCTCGCGGGGAGTGCAATAAAACGCTAACTAAAGAGCGCACTCACCGTTTAGAACAGGAAACTTAAATCGCGACTCCATCATCATTCTTTGTCGGCTTGGAGAGATTTACCAAATCATGAAATCAGGTTGATATTCTTCAAATAATCTAGCTACTTTTTTGCTTATCCTCGGATCGTGTAAAAGGAGATATATTTTTTGGAAAACGTATGAAATTCTATTTAATTTTCTCTTCATAAAGTCGTATTGTGAGAAGCCAACTGAACAATTTGAACAAAACCTACTACTATAACTTTCAGGTTTGAGAAAAGTACAATTGTATCAATTTATTTATCATCCCTGATACCTATTTTATGTTGGTCCGAAAAAGCAAGTGTTTCACATATATGTAGTTACACACAGAGGAAGAGAGAGAACGTGAGACAGGCATAAATAATTGTAACCTTGGCATAGAACGTTAAGAGTTTCTGTTTCATATATGTAAAATATTTTGCCAACAAGAAAGAAAATTCTAAATTAAAACTTTTTTTAATGTTTTATTTTACAGAAAACCAGAAATGATAAAAGTTTGCATATGCCAACAACAACAATAATAAAAGTTACAGCAATAATAATACTAATAACAACAAAGTCAATAAAATCTCCAACTAATTGTAAAACATTAAAAACATTTGTGGTCCTGCTTGTTGTTACTGTCAATGTTTCTATTACAAATATTTTTAAATATCATCATGGGGGATGTTGATGTAAAACAGAAGCTGCTGTAATAGATCTGTTATATTTAATCTCTTTTGTTTTATTTTCCCACTCTTGGTGCCCAGTTTTATAGTGTTCTCTTAAGTAGGAAGAGAGAGGTTTGAAAGTTGAAAACTAAGGTCTATCATAACAACTTTTTCGCTCGCGCTTTAGTTAAAGATTTATAAAATTGGAATAAGATATTTAAGGTTAAAATTTATATGTGTGTTGAACAAATCAAAATTGCTAAACAAAATCAAAAAGAGTTCCCAACAAATTACCCTATGAACAAGTAGCTCCCTAGAAGGACCCTAATTTCTTTCTACAAAGAGTTTTAAAAATTCCTATTTGTCTTGCTGTTTTGTTTGTTTAACATTTTTGAAATATAAAAAGGTCCTTTGTGTATTATATTAATTTCAGCATCTAATTCCACTGCACAGTGGGTGAGAATCAAAATTTCTTGGAAATAAATCTGGCATTTCTAAACGGTTGGTCGCATCACGATAAACTTTTACAGGGTCATAGCCAAGGAGTACTCGAGCTTAAATTTTGAAAATGTGTGGTTCACAAATCTTCCAAGGGCGGAGGGCGGCATCTTTGGCATGTAATTTGTTTAAACACGTGCAATTTTATTGTTATTCTGCAAATCTAGATCTTTAAAAAAACATACAAATGTTAATATAAAAATTTTACCAAAACCTGGTCCGGGATTTTTTTTTTAAATATTCTGCAGATTTTTTTACCGTTTTTCCTCAAATTTATTTTCTTATTAAACAATAGCAAATTATTATAAGATGGAAACTATTTCAAAGCAATAACTTTTCCAGGTCCAAAAAGAAACGATTTTCAATTTCAAAGTTAAAATTGAAACATTTTTCTGAAAGGTGTTTCTACACAAATCATTTGAATATAAAAAACATGTCAAATTTTATAAATATATTGTCCCTACGCTGTTCCGCATTTGAACTATTTTTCTTTCAAACCCACACATATTCCTTATTTTATCCTAGTATTTTACCATCCCAATACAAATGGCTGCCTTATGAGCGAAACTGTACAAAATAGCCACAGCTGCGCGAGGTTTATGGGGTTCATTTTCGAAACATAAACTCGAATATTCCTTCGCTACGACCATGTAAATTTTATCTTAAGTGGACCCTTCGTTTAGAAATAACAGATATATTACCAAAAGAAATGCAATTCTTCCCCACTGTGTAAATATTGATAAGCTAAAATTAGTTTGAAATTAAAGCATTTCTAGTCTCTTTTGACAATATACTCATACTGATAAAAGACATCCAGGACAAAGTTTTGTATTTAACTAATTAATAATTATATACTTTACCTACTTTTATTTACATTGATAAATAGATGCGTATATAAGATGGGTAAATTTAAAGTTTGTAATTATGTACATACTGGAAACAACAATTTTAATAAAATATATAATGGGTTGCACCGAATCTTATATACGCACCATCAAATCACCTATTATAGAATAATGTACCGTAAGTTTTATTTTTTAGGTTTATTTCGGTTGAATTTCATTTCAATAATAATATTTAATAGAATTTTATGCATATTCCGTTTATAATCAAGAATTTATATTTGTCTCTTTTATTCGGAACTGCCCTTTGGTTACATTTTTGCAATGCGTAACATAAAGCGATTTATCTTAACACACAATAAATTAAGTACCAACAAGCCCTAGGAAACTGATTTTGGCTTTTTCAAAATCCCGACAGTGGAGCTTGTATGGGAGCTATGGCCAATTATGGACAAACTTTCACAAAAGTCAATAGTATAATTTGTACATACTTGTAACTTTTGTTGTAACTTGTTTTGTGTAAATTTTCTGATCGATATGGATGTTTATGTTTAATGAGTTTTCGAGAGTAGTCCTCATAAGGGAACTATGACCTATTACGGGCCGATCATTATGAAATTCTGTACGACAATTTATATGTATATTTGTATATGCGAATTATTTGTGTTGAATTTCAATGTATTTTTGCAAGTGGATTTTATATAGAGCCTTTGACCAAATATGGACCGATGCAAACAAAATGTTGTATTGAAATTTCACTTTGCATTAAACTTATTTTTGCAGAATTTTGTACGGATAAGTCTTCTCTATGGATATTTATGTACTAAGAGAAGACATTTGTATGGGGGGCTATGAGAAAATGTGGACCGACTCCTACCATTTATAACGGGACTTTTGTAATAAAAATAAAGTTTGCAGAAATTCCTGATAATATCTGCATTAGATTTGAAGAAAATATCAAAAAATATCTACAAAAAATAGCGAGGTTGTTTGAAACTTTGTCTTATAAAACGGATCCTACCGGACCGATTCTGCCCGGGAAAAACCATTTGAGTTAAATTGCATGATGTTTATAATCAAGAAATTTCAACTATTTATTTAAGTAAATTCTATGAAAAAATAAAAAACACACTAAAATTTTGTCGGAAATTTTCAAAATTTTTCAATTAAAAAAATTTTTAATTTTTTAAAACCCATTGAAGGCGCCTCTCAAGGACCTTTTATATGATACCAAATTTACATATAGTTCCCTTGGGGGAAGTGTGAAAAAAATGAAAAAACCTCTAAAAAGGACCTTTTTATCCTTTGATCCAGCTCACCAAATATTGACCCCAGGACAAAAAAATTGAGAAACGTAGTCTTAAAATGAATAAAATGTTCATATTAGCCGGGAACATTCGCAACATTATTTTGGGGCCACCCTAATGTACATACATAGACTTTGATTTGGTGTGGCTTTATGTAAATGTAATTATTCTTTAAGGTCTGACACAAATAATTAAATTAAAATAATAATAATTTGTATTGTAAGTATTAAATAGCTTCAGTGTCATATTATGATTACTTTAATGGTGAAGTCTACAATAATACTCGATTGACTATTAACTCATTTCACAGATACACTGACGAAAATAAAAGTCTTATTGTTCCAGTGCTGACAAATGTATAAATAATGACTGAATCTCATTTGATTTATGGTTAAACTTTTATTTTATTTCGTTTTATTTCATTTTATTTTAGTTCGTTATGTGAATAAAAACATGTGCTTGAATTTGTTGTTTATATCCGTACTTATTTAACAAATATTTGTTAAATAAAACCTGCTTACCTACCTGGTATACATAATTATTTGGTTTTACCCAAATAAACTGACGAAATTTTAGAACATGAACGAAAACTTTGGCAACTTTGACTACCCTTTCCCAAAGGAATTGTAAAGTAAACAGCAATATATTTACATACCTAAACGAAATGTTAAACCTATAAAATAGCTAAATAATAAAAATTATACCATATATACGAAGGCACTTAAGGGGGTTTCCTTTAGAATTTTATTATAGCCCAGTTTATAGGACAGTCATCGGAGTGTTAATTTTATCGAAGCAATTGTAACATCGCAAATATTTAAACAAAATGCAAACGGCTCAATTTCGTTTCGAGAGAGAAAGAACAGAAAATGTTATTAAACATATTAGATTTTGTCCAAAACTTACTACAATTTCTAATATATTTGGGTTGGGATTTTGTTACTTATAAAGTTATTGAGTTGACAATTTCTTGTTTTTATAGAGTTCTAATAGTGTTTTAAACATTCGTTGTTGTCGTTCATTTTAATTTGGCTCTTATAAATGTTTAAAAATCCAAACAAGTTATTTATTTTATGTAACCAATTCTGAGGGTTGAGTGTATTATAAAGAAATGTATTTTATACTTTTGTTTACGTTTTGAAACCACAAATTCACTATAGACAGATTAACAAATGAGCAATATTTATTTATATAGTATAATTTGCATTGAAGACAATTTGTAAAGCTGGTATCGAGGCAGCGGGATGTTTGGCCCAGTAGATGCAGATATTTTATATATAAATTAATTTTCTTCTAAAATATATTTAAGGATTAAAAGATTCCATATAGCTATGTATAACACTCTTACTTGTTTTATGATAGTTACCGTCCATCTGCAAATTTTTATTACTAAATTGGAACCAAATTGTTGTGTGCATTTTTTTCCAAAAATCCATAAAAGACGAACAAATTTAGCATGAGATAAATTCTTGAATTTTAAAATTATTAGTTATAATGCGTTATAGATGATGTCAACAAGCACAAACAGTTGAAACATTTGATCTTCAGATCAAGATTATAAAAATTTAAGATGCACGCGGAGACGAGTAAGTTGTAATCCAACATATTCTTTTCATCTTTAATATTTAACAAAGACGTCTGAATAAATATTTATCATTTATTTTTAGCATTTGGTCCCAACAATAATTGAGATATTACTGCTGCATAGCATTGGCAGTACAAAAAAGATACCATTGAACTTGTTAAAATTTTATAAGACTGTCAGCTTGTGCGTCTCTTTGGAGACATTGTTCGCTATACGCTTTCAAATTGCTTAAAGAATTTAATGGTATTTTATATACGTGTTGTACGTGTCAGTTGCTCGTGGAGTTTACAAATAACAAGTTAAACATCTTATGTTATAAATACACCATATACAGAGTTTATAAAAAACCGATTTGTCGATTATCCGCGTTCGATGAAAATTGGTAAAAGTTTATAAGCAACTCAATTTAACGAATTCGCGATTTAACGAACAGTCATATTCTTTCCATTGGGTACCTTATATTACTTGCAAATGAAAATGTCATGTACTCGGTTTAAGGAATTTTTGCAAAAAAAATTGTTAAAAAAATAAATTTAATCAAAAGAGCGCCATTGCAATTACATTTGTACAATGTTATATAACACACTTTACGAGAAAAATTGATTAAGAGAAAAATTTATTTCTATGTCCCGGTTTACATTATGAAATTTTTGTCACTGCGATTCTTTTCGTATCTTTTTTAAAATTGTATTTACGTCTACATTGTGAGATTTTTGTTGCAGCGATTTTGTATGGATGTATTTTTTGACAATTCCTTTTCAAAATAAACAAAATAATAATAAATTTGTGGTGAAATAACCACATGTATTTGATTGTAGCTAGCGCATATATACATACATACATACATACATGTATGAAAATAAAAATTAACGAATGTTCCCTCAAAGCGTGTTTCACGAGTACATGCATATGTGTACCCAAGGTGAATTTATAGTAGGTGACAGCATAGCGCCAGCTGATTATTCATGGTGAAATTGAAAATGTCAAAAAGTTGTTTACAAATAGTCAAAGTTTATATAAAAAAAAAAACTTTTTGACAGTGACGAAAGTTTTTACACAAACAAAAATGCCTGTTGTTCTTGCCTTGTTGTAATTGTTGTAGCAATGCTGTCACCTAGTATTTAATTTCACCATGTGTGTACCCCTTTTATTACGACTCACCGCTCTCGCCTACAAAGAAAGAATCGCATCGACAAAAATTTCATAATGTAAACCGGGACTATGTAAAGATATTTTTCGCTCACCAAAATCAAAATTTATACGTTACAAAACATTTTTTAGTTCAGTTTGAACTAATTATTTAAATGAATGTGATATGAACTAATTATTATTTTTTTTTGTTTTTGTTATGAATTAGAATAAATAAACATGATTTGTTATTTAATAAAACATATTTAAAAAACTGCCGGATTCAACGATTTTTTCGATATAACGAATGGGCCTGACAATATATAATTCGTTAAACCGGGAAACCACTGTAATTATTGCAATGCCTGATAATTTGTATCGAAAGAAGTTTTTATATCAAGAGTTTAGATTTTAAATCCATATACATACATATGTACATGTTAATTTGATATGATGTGTACCTTAGAGTGGTTCGAAAAAAATGTGTGTCAATCACCCCCTAGGATTAAAGATAATGTAAAAACAATTCCAGAAATAATATTTTTATTTTTTTTGTCACGCCTACAAATACCGCCCTTTTAGTATTTTATTTTTTGTTATGAATTAGAATAAATAAACATGATTTGTTATTTAATAAAACATATTTAAAAAACTGCCGGATTTAACGATTTTTTCGATATAACGAATGGGCCTGACAATATATAATTCGTTAAACCGGGAAACCACTGTCATTATTGCAATGCCTGATAATTTGTATCGAAAGAAGTTTTTATATCAAGAGTTTAGATTTTAAATCCATATACATACATATGTACATGTTAATTTGATATGATGTGTACCTTAGAGTGGTTCGAAAAAAATGTGTGTCAATCACCCCCTAGGATTAAAGATAATGTAAAAACAATTCCAGAAATAATATTTTTATTTTTTTTGTCACGCCTACAAATACCGCCCTTTTAGTATTTTATTCACTGTGACGCTATTTTTAGTTCGATCATAACATTTTGTATACTGATATTCATGGCTCTGTAAGGGCAAAATTTCTGCCCTTTATCATTTTTTACTAACACGTCAAATTCTAGTCATGACTTTTAAAAACTCGGTTCGCACCCACAATAATGCTAAATACTTTATATTATTTTTAAGTCATGTCTAGAATTTTACGTGGTAGTAAAAAATGATAAAGGGCAGACAAAACTTTTATTTTTTGTATGGAACGCGAACCACTCTAGTGTACCTATGTATATAATACTGAGTATAAATAGAAAAAATCCACGAAAACATTAAATTTATTGAATTTGATGGAAATTAACAGGTTGACAAAAACACCGAAATTGACAAGAAAAACCGGGTTTTCTAATCATATATAAAATTTTTAATCACCCTCAGATATAGCCACTGCAAGTTATTAAATATTAATAAATGTTCTCCTTTTTTGAAAAAACAAACGAAAATGAAGAAAATACTTGTAGAAACTCTAATTCATAGTGTAACTATACAAGGTGAGTGCAGTAACACAGCTGCCTGACTTTTTTGACAATTTACTTCTGTTAAAAGTAAAACTTTTTCAAGTGTCCTTGACAGTAGTAAATTATTTTATACAAACAAAATGCCTATTGTTTCTGAAAGAACTGTTTCCAACCAATCACAACACTTCACTTACTACTTATTTCAAGCTAAAGGTCATTAAAAATGGTTTATTTTGTTTATTAAAATTGCATTGTTTCAATACGAGTTCGTAGAATTTTACAGAGTTTTTTTCAGAGAAAACCCCTGTGTACTTTTTTCATATCATATCAAACGATGAGTTCCCAACAATTTAATATTTTTAAACAATTTCTGCGAAGTGTCATGCATAAAAGCATTGTAAATAGAATTATTATTTGTGCAGTTATTATGTTATTTTAAATGTTATTTTAAAATTAATTATTAATAAATCAATAAATAGGATTGTAATTTTAGGTATGACATTATTTTGAAATTTCATTTAATAAACAACCTTTTTATTAAATTATATTTTTCATATTAAATATTTTTTTTTGTTTCTTCGCAGACTAACACAGTTGTCAGTAATAAAAAACTTTGTTTATTATTTATTGTTTCGCACAAAAAAGGAATAAATAATAACTGCCAATTCAGCTTGTTTGCAAATAATTGCATATAATTGTTTGCATATAATTAAGCCAGTGCACAAAATATGAAGCCATTATCAGTAATTGATGATACATATACTCGTATACTGAATTTGATTTATGGTTTAAGAAATGTATGAATATATGGTGTAAATGTGTAAATATAAGAAATCCAGTTTAGATGATTATTTTTAATAATTTTAAGGTTTGTTAAGAAAAAAAAAATAAATGATAAAATCTTGAAGTTTAACAAACCGGTCAAAGTGAAATGCGCGCTTCACCGCTTAGAATGATTTTTCACTAAAATTCAAAACATTCGCCACTCAACGTTCATTATTTTTGAAATATTGTTCAATCACAACTCCAAACGGCCAGCAGCCAAACTTGCACAATTGATAAAATTTCAAAGCTTTTGAGAATTTTAGGCTGTCAATACAAATTGTTTCAGTTTTCAATGCAGCTGATATGATATAGTCTATATATAGATAAATAAACAATTTGGCTTAAATGCTTTTAACGTCTCACAAAATTACATCGCCATTATAATCTTGTTTTGGTGATTTGGTCACTAAATTACTACACAAACATACTGATCATCTTTTGTTGATGCTCTAGCAACTTTAGTTCTGGCATCGACCAGAACAATTTGATATTAAAATGCAATTACTGAACAACTTATTTTGAATGACTATTTCATATTATCTGTATAACTTAGAATTAGTTTTATAATGTGTGAAGTTTTATCTGATATATACAGTTGCGTGCAACTAACTAATGACAGTAGTATTCAATATTTAAATCATTATGTTAAAGGTAATATTTAATTAATAAAACGCTAAAATTTAAAACTTTTATTTTTTAATTTTTTGTGTCAAAAGTAATAATTTCTCAAGGGTTTTTGACAGTAGAACATTATTTTACACAAACAAAATACTTGTTGTTTCTGCATTGTGTTTTATTTGTTGCCGATTTGCACTCACCTAATATAATTATACCATGATTTTTTCTTTGTTGCCGTTTTTTACAATTTCTGAAATAAATTAATCGTGCACTAAATTAAGGACAGTGATAGATTTATTAATATTTGAAAATCCTATAATGTCAATACTCAAAAGGTTATTGTACAAATGCGTGAGGATGGAAACACTTATCTGGAAATCGCAACCGCCTTGAATATTTCAAAAACAATGGTTTTTCAAGCGTTAAAATATTTCAGCAATTATTCGAATACAGAAAAGGTGGCCCGTAAAAAAAGAAGCAGTATTATGACAGTTCGTACAGATGTACTGACTGTACGAGTCGAAAAAAATCCGCATAAATCAGCAAATGAGATTCGGATTATAGTCTTTAGACAAAATGAGGCAAAAACTTCTGTAGATACAGTAAAACATCGATTGCGAAAAGTTGAACTGATTAGAAGAATTTCATAAAGGAAGCCATTATTGTCTGAACGTAACCAAAACAAGACACTCTAAATCGCCAAGAAGTATCTCCATTGGACGGATGTGGAATGAAAAACAGTATTATTTTCGAACAAAACAAATATTAATAGGGTGTCTTCAGATGGAAAAAAGTATGTTCGCCGGCCAAAGTTGAAAGAATTTCATCTAAATTACACCTGCGCCACTTTGAAGTATGGAAGAAGTTCTACAATGCTTTAGAGTGCTACGCTGTCACGTGGTGTTGGGCTGCTGCACAAAATTGAGGTTAATATGGATAAGTTTCAGTATGCAAGAGTTCTAAGCGATAAAATGATGACGCATGCTGATGGTAACATGCCAGTAACTTGGATATTTCAACAAGATAACGATCCGAAGCATACGGCTCATCACGTCCAGCAATGTTTTTTTAACAATTCGGTTACTATTCTTGACTTGCATGCATGCAGTCCTGATCTCAACGCGATTGAGAACTTATGGCAAGTTGTAAAAACCAATACAAAGAGTCAAGTATAATGATCTCTTTGCTGAAAGAAAGAAAGCTTGGGAAGCCATTCCAAGTAGTGTATATAAAAATTTGTTGACCTCAATGCCTTGCAGATGTCAAGCTGTTATTGATAACTATGGATTTCTAACAAAATATTGATTTATTTTTAATAAATACTTTTTTTTTTGTAAAATTGTGGCATGACCTGATATCAATCTCATTTGAAAATTTGACTTGACTCACATTATAAATTTGACACTTTCGTATTATTTGCTTCAAGCTTACATATTAGCATTGTGTCCTTAATTAGTTGCACGTAGTTGTAAGTATGTACTTGTTTACAAAATTCGGAATTAATGTATAATTGAATTCGTTGAATCTCTAAATGATTAATGTGTTGTTAAATGAAATCTAATCGAAATTAATTTAAACAAATGTATTTTCTTAATTCATTTGGTTTTTCTAATATGTACGATATGTATATGAAGAATAATTTTGTTTTAAAATCAATTTTTACTACACCATTTTCAATTATATTACAGAAGTTTCGAATTGCAATTTTCTATTGTATTTCAGAAATTTCCAATTATATTTTAAAAGTTTCTAGCTACTTGTATTTCGGAAACTTTCAATTGAGAACTTCAAAAATTCCATTTGCAAAAAATGCAAGTAAAATTTTCTGAAATACAAATGGAAAATTCTAAAACAGAATTGGAAATTTCGGCAATACAATTAGAAACTTCTAAAACAAAATTGGAAATGGTATAGATCTATTAGTATTAACATATTTAAGTCCCTATTTGTAAGAGAAAGAGATAATAAATTAGTAGCAGCTTTAGTGGTGGTTTTGTATTTCAGGGTTTTCTAATTGTATTTCAGAAATTTTCAATTTCAAAATTTGCCTTTTGCATTTCTATTAGAAAATTCTGAAATATAAATGAAAATTTCTGAAATTCAATTAGAATTTTCTGAAAAACAATTTGAAATGGTGCACTAATGTCACCGACTTAAAATAATAAGTTAAATACAAATATGATTCAGCATATTACTTTGTAAGGCATGTTTTTGCTTGATTGTTTCCCACCGTTACGACACGCCATTTCCAGTTCTTATATTACAAAGAAACTTATATATACGATTTAAGCAATATTATTTTAAACACATTTAAGAATATTTAAATTATCCCATAAGACTGTTAAAAATTTCTTTGTAACACTTGCTTGCTAAATACCTGATTATATATTTAAATATATATGGCTTATATTTCACTAATAATTTGGAAATTTTTTTTAAATTTAAGTTAAACACATCACCGTTTTAATTATAAGTAAATAATTTTAATAGCCACTCAAATTAACAAGTTCACGTGATTTTAGTTTGTCTTTAAGCAAAAACCTTTGTGATTCTCAGATTTCATTCAGGTTTTGCACGTCACTAACAAACTAATTTCTTAAGCAGTTAAGTATAACATGAGCTAATTTTAGCTGCTTATATGACTTCCACTAAATACATTTGAATACATTTAGTCAAAATTCACCAAGGATTTAGCGTTTAAGCTCTTTTTATACCCACCACCAAAAAGATGGGGGTATAATGCGTTTGCCATTCCGTTTGTAACACATCGAAATAATGGTCGTAGAACCGAAAAGAAAAGCCCGACAAGAAAAGCTTTATGCTACATTAATGTCTATAGAAAAGCCGTATCTAAACAAAATTCTTCAATAATAAGTTTCATGCAAAATGATGTATCAAAACTTTATTTTGTTTGCATCGGTCCATAATTTTGACATAGGCCCATACAAAGACCACTTCCGAAAATCACTTAAATGAACATAAATCTTTAGTAAAAATGACTATCAAGTTCAAATTCGGCAAGTATAATCAAAACATATGTACATCTAAATCTTCGTAACAAAAACATCGCGATATGTACATATCGTCACCTGAAGTTTGTCGTCTATCTTAAGACAAGATGTGAAGAAAACGCGATGTTCAATTAAACAGTTTTCATTTTATAACGTTTTTTGCTTCTCCTGTAAAATTATGATAATGAGGGTTACGTCTTTGGGCATTTTAGGTGACGATATATAAAAATGAATGTTTGTATGTATGTCCTTTATAGAATCGTAAACTATGCATTTGATCATGTGATGATCTTTGGTAAAGTTGTTGTATATGAGTTCGGGAAGGTTTCTCAGTTGGTACGACCACGCCTATTCTAACGCCCACTATTTTAAATTGATTAATTTCTTCTGCATGGATTTTTACAGATTTACTTCAAACAATTTGTATCCACATCTTACTGAAGGCGAGGTAAAAATAAAAATTGTATGTGCCAAAGCTTCTTATTTCTTTCGACCACTCCTACTTTTTTTAAATGTGTAATTGATTCTACTCGGATTTTAACATATTAACTTCAAATCGAATACACATGTTACTGTAGGTGAGGTAAAAATTAAGATTCATACTCCACGCCCCCTTGCACGCCCCATCTCTTGCAGGACAACGCCTGCCGGGAAGGTCAGACCGCTGGACCGATCTTACTAAAAATTTTACGGAATATAACTAAGACTCCGGCATGACTAAGAATACTTCTTTCGACCGCCTACTTTTTTTCAAAATGAGCAAAATCAATAAAATTATTTAAAATGAATTAAATATTTGTGTAATGTCCTTCTTTCAAATTTATTTTAATTGGTAACGTAGCAACGCGCTAGTATTAACTAAAATAAATAAAAGAATACAAAATTAGGATTAAAATTTTTCAGAATATTTTAAAATTGTAGGTTACAAATGAATAAAATAAAATAAGAGAAACTTCCTAAACAGTTGTTTTGATATGAACAGAAGGTGGTTTTTAATTTGTTTATAATTTGAATTCAGTAGACAAACAAAAAATAAAACTGGTCTAATCAATTTTGTTAGGGGTCGTACACAATTTTTTTTTCAATAAAATTATGGCCATGTAAAATATTTAAACGTAAACGATAAAATATAAAAAAAAATCAAGATTGCTATATAATTTTATGCAAATTTAATTATTTGTTTTTTTTTTTCTTATACGTTTGTAATAAATGCTTTTAATTAATCATTAAAATCACATTAATTATGTGCATTTTAAACATCGTCTATACTAATTTTTCGTGTATTTTTGGGGGGCCAACAAAAAATTTATTTTGTTTTCGTGGAACTAAGACGCCAGTCACCATATAGAAGTCAGCAAGTATTTCTTTTTGTTTTAAACGAAATATTAATTTTTATATTAAAACTGCTTATCTATTATGTTCTGTGATGTATGTTTTAAACATAATATAGAAGTATATTGGGTTGTCATTCCTTTTGTAATATATTCAAATATCGGCTGAAGATTTAAATATAGAAATAATATAAAACAATATAGTGCATATACGTACGCAATCTGTCTGTTGAAATCACGATAGTGTATTGATAGTGTATTGATATCTTCTATAAATATTGTCTGTATATTACAATTGAAATTTTTGGTATTGAAAATTGAAAAAAAACGCACGTAAAAACAGCTGACCAGTGATGCCAACTTTTGAGACTCAAAACGCGTAAACATTTTTGAAAAAAGGGCTAAATGGAAAAAAAATCCATATAAAACCACATCCAATTTTCTTTTTTTGCGTTTTGAGTGACTAAAATCCGGCTAAATCTAGCCCGAAAAGGGCTAAGTTGGCATCGCTGCAGCTGACATTTGTTCTGCTTATGAATGTGTATTAGTGTTAAGAAACAAAAAAAAAAATATACAAAATGGAAAATATTACTACTCTTTTATGTTCTGAAAAAATTTTGGATGTCTTGTTGGATTCATCTTCATCATCTGATGATGATAAAATATTTTATATGATTATGGAAAGAAACCTACAACCGTGAGTGAAAGGCTTTGTAGAGAACGTAATTAATGAATACTCTGAAGTTGATGTATGTCAAATTTCATAAGACAATATCTCCTTCTTATATACATTTGTAATGTATGTTTATATATATAATTTTTATAGTTTAAGAAGAATTTGCGTATTAGTCGAGAAGGTGCCATTGGTATTTTTGATAAATATTCATTATCTTATTTCAAGCGATCTTACCAGGGAGCTATTTGCTTCTTCTTTTCTAACAAAAAAAAAAACACTGTTGTAATTTTATGTTTTATTCTGACCATTAAAAATGCGACATCTTTAAAATGTGGGGTAAACATTATACAAATGTACATAATAAAGGTGTAACATTTTATTTCAGAAAAGAAAACACCATTAAATTCACAATAATCTGTTACGAAATACTTTATTAGATTTTGATTAGAGGCAAATAATTCTCATATAATAATGATTATAATTATAAATCTCGTATTAACATTTCGACATGAATATTGTTGATATGTATAGAAATCGCCATACTGAATTGAATTTGAAGATTGGTCAATTATAGGCCATATCTCACATATTGTACTCTCGTGGCATTATGTACAGTTTTAATGTTAAATGATATTGTTCCCAAGAAAATAGTTTATTAGATATTTTTACAGACAATATACGCATAATTTAACATTTGTCAAGCAGTGTAAAAGCTGTTATTAGAAATAATAACTTAATAACTCTTAATAATTGCAAATAACATTTCTTTTGAAAAAAATATCTTGTACTGCAGACATAAAACAAATTTCTAAAATGTGAAAGCTGTAGCATAAATAGAACCTACCTTCACTTAACAACAAATCGAAATATGTACAAGAAAAAATAATATTAGAATGGCGCTTAGTTACACAATAGAATCTATATAAAGGTAATTGAAAAATTCGATTCTAGCTTTGACAGATAGACTTTGGTTCTTGTATTGTAAAAAAAAAAAAAAAATCAATTGATGTTGGCACTTCTGTAGATTTATTCTCAGCCGCAATGATAAAAAAACATCAAATTGTTTATTTATACATACATACTTACATACGTATTATACGAGTACATTTAATATTCATAGTCCCAGTCATATACGAGTACTATGTATTGTATTTATTCATACTACATCACATCACTAGTACAACTAAGTACATGTGCCTGTCTAAGTGTATGTCCGTCTGTATGTATGTCTGTCTGTCAGTATATAATATACATACATACTATATTATACAAACGTCTTTAGGTCTGTATTTTTTTTTTTTTTGTAATATTTTGTTTGCTATTTATGTACTCGAGTTGTTATAATTGGTACCCAATAAACCTTTACTAATAACAATTGAAAATACACAAACAATGACAGCAAAAAAACAACAGCAGCAAAATTTTTATTTGCCACAACAAATTGTTTATTTGCAGTCAACTTATTTGCATTGTTTTCTTCTTATGAATTTTTAATAAAATCAACTAAACAACATTAGCAGCGGTAACAACAACAGTTCAGACACAAATCATGAAATCACTAAATTATTTATTTTGCCAATATCTACTTTCAGATTTGCAAAAAAAACCCCAAAATTTGTAATACAACATTTGAAATTCTTTAACAAAATTTATATGTACATACATATGTATTTGTGTACATATATAAAAACTATGAAAAAAACAAAAAGAAATATCCCAGCATACCATTCTAGGAGCGCTCCGAAAAAGGAGTCAGAAAAGAGTCCAACTAAAGAGCATTTTCGGAGCCAAAGAAAAATTTGCTTGTTACTGTCCTGAGTCGGCACGCAATATGACTCAGAAATTCCACTTAATTATGTGTTTACACAAGCGTTGTTGTCTTGTTATTTGTGCTTTGAACAAAAAAAAACATAGCTGTACCACACCAGAATAATAAAAACAAGATTACACAGAGCCCAAGAAAAACCTCATAAAAGACTCTTTTCTGGCATTATCTAAGAGCTCTTTAAGAGCCCAAAAAACCCTCATAAAAGACTCTTTTCTGACATTATCTAAGAGATCTTTCTGACGGACCATTTTCGAATGTAATGACCCTCTTTTCTGAAGGTTTTCGGAGCAATTATGATTGTTTTTTGAGCTCATAAAGAGCGTTAACGCTCCGAAAAAGGTGTCAGAAAAGACTCTTTTCGGCCTCATATGGCTTGCTGGGATGATATTTGAATTCACTAAACATACATACATACATACAACCAGCTGCTGGTTGTTGGCTGTTTGACTTCTGCTTAAAGAGCCACCAGAATACCAAATTATAAAACCATTAATTAATTTTATTTCAAACCGTTGCTATTTTTTTACTGACTTTGTAAATGCTAAACAATTGTTGACTAAATTTCTAAAAAAAGTAGAGATTTTATTAACTGGACTTTGTATAAATAAGTAATTTTAATAATTAAATCATTTCACGTTGCAAAAAATTTAAACCAAATTACTGAAAAACATACAACATTAAAGAAATATAACTATAAGTAGGTACTTTATACGAACAAGAAACAGTTAATAAACAAATAAAACATTTACGACTTGGAAACTGGGTTGGGTCGTCGTAAACTCTTAATTGTGAACTCTTGCAATTGTTAATAAATAATGCAAATAATTTATATGTAACAAACCGAATATCATTCAATAAATGATTGACATTTGAATAGCCTACCTGTAACTACAACATTTCCAATTGTATTTTAGAACTTTCGAATTAAAGGTAATACAGGAGTGCCCAAGCCCTATACTCTTGGTGCTCTTTTGTATTTGTAAAAAATCTTAGCTATAGGCTATGTGTTCTGTATACTCATTACAGCACTCAGCACTAGCAATACGAAATACACAAACAACTTGCCTTGTTTTTTGTCGTACTTTATACACGCAAGCGCAAAGCAACAACACTTTCGTATGCTCTACTGGTAAACATTGGTAACTGCGATCGTCAATGTAGATTTTGTTTTTGTTTAACATATGATACCGTTTAAAAAGTGTGTTGTTTCTTTGTATGTATTGGCTTTTACAACAAAAAATACTGAATAAAAATTAGTTTTTATTTAAATGTATTGGTGTTTGCTCTTACATAAGCAACTTTTGGGCACTCCTGTTTTAAACTATAAGTCGAACTGAACAATTTATAAAAATTATGAATGATGATCTACCCAGCAAAAACTTCACTTACCAATTAAGTTGAAAAGTAATAGGAAATTGTCGACCAATGTCCCAAAAATAATCCGTTATAATCTTGCCACCTCAATATTAATAAAGATTTATAATCATATAATAAGTGCTGTTTCACACGTTTCAGTTTTAACTGACCACTTTTTATTCAATTCTCCTTCAAAACTGCCATTTTGTTCACACGTGTGTCTTCAATTTGCATGCTCCTTACCATCAAGTTTTTACTTTTTCATGGAAATCAACATGCAAACAAAAGCACAGAATGCAACTGAGAAAATAAAAGTTGAAAACAAAAGGATATAAGAACATAGACTAGTACCGTTAAGTAACTATGTACCCCTTTTATTCTCTTTACCATTCTCACCCAAAAATACTTGTCTTGAAGAGTCTGAATTGAAACGTGCAAAAGCGGACTAATTTCTTTAAGTCTATTTGTTTGAAATAAATTTTTTGAAGCAGTGAAGAAACTGATTTCGGATAATCGTCGAATAACTATCAGAGAGGTTGCTGATGATGTTGGCATATCGTTCGGCTCATGCCAAGCAATTTTTACGGATGTTTTAGACATGAAACGTGCGACAGCGAAGATTGTTCCAAAATTGCTAAATTTTGAGCAAAAACAACGTCGCATGGACATTGCTCAGGAGCTATTGAATATCGTCAACCTCGATCCAGATTTCCTTAAAAAGGTCATAACTGGTGACGACTCATGGGTGTGTAGCTATGACATTGAAACCAAAGCCCAATCATCCTAATGGAAACGTCAAGAAGAGACAATACCGAAAAAGCACGTCAATTTCGGTCAAATTTTGAAGGTTTTGCTCACTGTTTTCTTCCACTGCCATGGGCTGGCGCATAATAAATTCTTGCCACAAAGTCGTTCGATCAATAGGGAATGCTACCTTGAAGTTATGCTTTGTTTGCGCGAAGCAATTCGTCAGAAACGCACAGAATTGTGGAAAACCTAATCATGGAATTTGCACCATGATAACGCACCAGCTCACACATTGATGCTTGTGCGTGAGTTTTTGGAAAAAAAAAACGAAACCTTTATCATGCCTCAACTACTGTATTCAGCGGACTTGGCCCCCGCTGACTTTTTCCTCTTCCCAAAACTGAAGCAAGTTTTAAGTTAAGTTTTACCATTATTTAACAAATATTAAAAATGGTACCGTGTACATTTTATTTATATAGTTGGTACGAAATCCTAAAACCAATTTTCCATCACTGCCTTAAAATATCGATAATACCAGTTCTGTGTATTTAAATCTAATACGGGTTTTTAAAGAAAGTTATGTGATTTAACATTAATGATCAAATGTTAATATAGATATAAATAGAACATATATATTGTAAAAACTCATTACATATTAGTTAATGAATTCACTCTTTTAAAAAATTCTAACGAGCTTCAACAACATATTTAATTATATTCAAATTCAAATCCCCATAGAACAAAATAAAATTAAACAAGTGCAAATAATATTCGAATATGTTTTGTAACATTTTCTTTACTTAGTTTTTATTATTATTATATTTTTTTAACAAAATTGTAACAAACAAGTTGAGAAACACACACCTTATTAAGTTGAAACTATTAATTAATGTGAGAATTTCAAGCATTTTACACGTTTGTTATACGTTTTCAATTACAATTAAAAATATTTCATTTTGTTGGAAATGAAATTAATTTGAAGAAAAAAAAAATACAAAATATTAAAACACCTTTTATGGTGGGAAGAAATGCTAAATAATTTGTTTAAAAAAGTAATGCTGAGATTTGTTATGAATATAATGCACTGAATCAACCATAAATTACATTGAATATTTTAAAAGGATGTTAAAAGTTAACAACAATAGCAATGATATTAATAATAATAAAAGCCATTCAAATTGTTTATACTCAGATGAATATGAAAGATAAACAAACAAACATTAATGAAAAGTAAAAACATTTAAAGTATTTAATTACACATGTGACAATATTTATTAAGGCATATAAGAATGAAAAATTATTTAAAAGGTTGGCACCAAAAAAAATAGATTTCTAAACATGATTAATATTTGTATGCAAAATGTTTAAGAATTACGAATCTTTAGCAATAACCCTTTATAAAACATAACAGAAATTCTTGCTGAGGAGTGGGGGTGGTGATTTTCCTTAGAAAAATTTACGAAATTAATTTACAAATTTAAAGATACCCAAAGATAACATACATACATACGAGGGTTTATTCATTCAGGCACTCGCTAAAAGCTTAATTAAAAATTGTATACTGTCTGTACTCTTTAGTCTAGTAAAACATATTTCTGAAGCTATATATATTTATATAAGTATGTATCTACATCGTACAAGTATATTTAGATACTAGTTTGTTTGTAATATTTTTCATCTAGATATTTGCCTCTCACTCAATTTCTTTTTAGTATTCGATTCGTTGTTTACTGTTGATTCGTTGGTTGTACGCTAGTAGTACTCGCATGCAATAACTGTTAATTTAACTAGATTAACTTTTAGCATTTTGAGGATGTGTTAATAACTATAAAAAGCCACACATTTTCATCAGCTCAACGACAAAACAAACGGCTGGCAGGTTGACTGTTTCCATCTTACAGAGAGACTAACAAATATTGTACACAAACCGGCTTTGCATTTTCTTTGCACATTGTTGGGGCAACTAAAACACATTTTCCATACCCTACACTACAACTGCAATGGGGCAAAGTGAGTCTGGATATTTGGTATTCGTGTAAGAAGAAAATGGAAAGTTGCAATAAGCGGCTTTATTTGCTTTGGTTTGAAAAATTACTTGTAATAAATCTTTTAAAATTTACCAGTTTGTTATTTATTGCTAATCGATCAGGGGGCGTGTTCTTGACTGATAGAACTGAAAATTTGTCTCTGGCCTACTATCCAATAGTACTAACCTTGGTGCAAATTTTATCTAAATCGAAAGACATTGATTTTTAAAATTGGTCACTTGACGTGAAATTCACCATATGTAAGTAACTAGCAAAGAACATATTATAAAGTAGTGGACAAGACATTAACATTACTCGTAAGTGTAACTTGTTCACATTAACTTGTTAAGTGTTTAGAATTTTACTGAAATTCCATAATAAGTGGCAAAATTTTGACATTAATGTTTAACATTTATTTGACAGATGACGTTGGGGTGTAAAATTAATAGCTTAATTTAATTTCTGATTAATGGCTTGCACTGTCACTGTCAGCATTACAAACATGAATGAATTTTTGCTCAACTTTCCTGGTTTCCATCTACGAACATTTTATTTTGGAAATAATTGACTAGCTCTTCAAGGGAGTCGTAATTCAGCTCTGGGTGGAGGAAGAAGTTGCGCGTCATTCTCATTATTGCATCTCACTCTTGCATTGGTTAATGCTTGGTGTCGTCTAACTGTAACGTGTTACGGTTTTTCGAAGTTGTGTCACAAGCTATAAATTTTCTTTAATACAGGATTTAAGCGTTCCAGCCTCCTATATGAAGGTAAATGTCGACGTGGGCTTTATTTGAATCAATCGTGGGATAACCTGGCAATTTGAGGGATTAATTCTCCGCCAACCAAATTTATATTCAAAAAAAAGATCTTTAAGGATTTAATAAAATGTTACATTAGAGCTAATGTGTTTTATTTAGTTGAACTGGGCAGTATATTTAAGTTCAAGAGATATTTAGCTTAAAACATATTTTTTTTAAATTCAAAAAATAAAAGTTTCAGTTAAATTTCTGATAGAATTTAAATAAATTTAAGAAAAGTTTTGTACAATTATCTGGCCATTAAAAGAAATTCGGTAATATAATAAAGACAATAAAAAAAATCGTCAAAAATATTTCTTTTATTACAATTCAAAGCATTGCCTAACCAGAATTCCTGATATTAGGTATAGTTGCAGTACCCAAACAATATTTATAATTTCCTGGCCCTTGAAATTTTTGAAAGTTAATTGTTTAAAATCCCTTAAAAACTGTATAAAACTGTATTATTTTATGTAATGTAACGTTTGATTTTAACGTGGCTGATGGTCTCACACCATTAGGTAGGAAGGTAGGAAGGCTGGTGTGAGTAATCCTCATACCATCACCCAGGAGAAGAAAGAAAAGAAAAAGAGAAGAGAAAAGAGAAAGAACCTGACCAAATCCTACTCGGACAATTGTCCTCCATTTGTGCGACCAGCACCCATTTTGCTGCCGTGTATACAAGTCATTCCCAGCCCACAGCTCGAGACATCCCCTAATTCGCCCAGGAATCTATTACCCAGCCACCTCAGCCTACTACCCTGCAACCTGGGACAGTGGCATAGAATGTACTCAACCGTCTCCAGTTCATCCGGGTCCTCGCATAATCAGCAATAATCACACCATTAGAAAATACCTAATATTATATACCTTTCTTGTCCCTTTTTTTCTACTGCACTGTCAGTTACATTGCTCTTTTGTTGTAGACTCCCTTAAACCAATAGATATTATATACACGAATGATTTGGTGAAAGCAGATGGGAATAAATCTGATAATTTTCAAGAATCAAACACGCAAATTGAATTGTGTCGAAATATTTCAATGTGTTATAGGAGTTTCATACCTCAAAACTCTCGCCGCCCTTTGTCCCAGTGGCGTTTATATACTAGTTACGAGGACCCCAAAACAAATACAAAATCTAAATCTTCCTTTTATCCCATGTTCAATAATAACTCTGCAAATTTAATTGTGTTATCTCATCACATCTCATCTCATTAACTTCGAAACTAATTTTATGAATATTAAAGAGAAATTAAGCATTATTTAAGCAGTTCTGAAATCAATTCATTAATCTTTGAATTTATCTTCTAGAATGAAGTATTTGAATGAAGAATATAGAATAGAACAGTCTTGTACATAGACATGTGCCGATGATTTTTAAGTTTAAAGCCATTTCATTCATGAGTATCTTTGTGATTCGACATTTATGACCATTCCGATCATAAATATTAATTATAAAATTTGTGCATTAAAATGCCTGTAGATATTTTTTGCATCACATACAATATTCAATTCCAAATACTAACTCGAAGAGCAAATCCTAAAAAAGTAAATTATGAGATCAGAACGAGGCTTAATGAAAGCTACAATTATGATCTGTTCTTAAACCAATCATTTGGTATTTATCCCTGCTCTGAATGATTTTATTTTTTTATTATAATTTTCGTGACTTTGCTAAAAAAAAAGAAAAATTTCATCAAATAGGGCTTTCAGCGGAGATGACAGCAAAAAAATATTTTCGAGGGGGCGGGACCATAAAGTTGAAAATATATAGGCCTATATCTCGGGAACTACTAGATTTCTGATAATTTGTCATACATTAAATCAAAAATACCTTTTTTAACGATATATATCATGATTATAAAATATGGATTGACTAAGGGTTAAATCCGAAAAGAATATTTTTTGACCCGAATTTTTTTAATATCTAAAAAAAAATTTAAAAAAAGTCGATATAAGTGTTATTTTAGTTTATTAATATAAATAGCCAAGACATTAAGCTTTAATTTAAGGTATCATGTGTGTCTGTAGGTACTATAATCATAGAATTATCTGAAAATTCAAAAAACACATTTTTTCAAAATTTTGTATACAGGATAGAATTTTTTCTTCTACGGTATACAGAATACCGGCTTCGCATTGTAGAAATTCCTTGTATTGCCGGCCGTCGGCCGGGCGGTAGGATTTTCTCCTCCATGGTATACAGAACACCGGCTTCGCATAGTACAGATTGTATTTTTTATGGTGAAATGTCATAATCTTTCTTGAATATCTTCGGATTTGTATTACCTACATGTCATGTTATACCTTAAATTAAAGCCTAATTTCTTGACATGAAAATATTGTAATTTATCTACTTAAGATTTTTTAAAAAAATTTCGGATCAAAAAATAATTTTGCGAAATTTATCAATATGTGGTCCATATAATTAGATCATGTTATATATCTTTGGAAAGGTCTTTCAAATAACTATCATTTGATATATATATCGTCTAATAAAAAGTTGTAGTTTTGAATATATAGCTCAATATATTACAAATTTTGGAGCCACGCCCACTCGAAAATAGGCGTGACCGCCCCAATTTTTTTTTTTATTTTAATCAGAATTTAAAATTCTATTAGTGTTAAAATTTTGATAGTGATTTGAAAAAAGTCACTAAAACCGACTTAAGCCTAATTTTCTTTCACTTTCAACTCATATGACAGTTTGGAATAGTTTATATTTCATACGATAAAAATATAATTTACTGTTTCTAAAATTACAGCTCAATTAATGACTAACATTAGCATTGTGAATTTTTCGAAGAAGAGATTGATTTATTGTTAGAGATACTAATGGAGACGTTTCACTTGGAAAACAATTTTTAGTTATCTAAGCTTCACTTAACTTTTATTCATAATGAAATTTCTATTTTGTAAATGACAGTGACAGTACTAGTTCTAGTTTGGCGTTGCTACCATTAATTTTTGTTTGATATTGTGACTTTTGAAACAAGTTCTAAGGAAGCGTTATGAAGCAATTAATTATTTCTTGGGACGCTTCTGGAAGCAGTTACTTAATAAATAATTATTAGTTGAAATTATTCAGCGCAAGCTCTAAATACCTAACACCCCTTCTGTAGAAAAATGTTCTTCCTTAGAACTGGTTTCGAAAAGCAGATTAGGAATTTGTTTTGTTATATTACAGAAAAAGTTTTAACTTATCAATTGTAGCATTCATGTATCGTTCATTATATTTGATTTTAGAAATAGCATAAAATCATATTAAACAAAAACATATTTACCACATGTATATTTTTAGTATATTATTAAAAATTTTTAACACACATAATTCATTGGATGGAAGCATTACAAGGGCATAAGATATTCCAATGTTTCTATAAATTTACATTTGGTTTTAAAATTTAAATTCTTGGAGAAATAAATTTTAAGTTTTGCCAAAACAAATTAATTAGAATTTTTACAACAGGTTCATTGAGTTCATTCGAATTTGTTCTAAATAGCTACTTCCTATAATCACTTCTAAAACTAGTGATTCTAAATCTAATCTAAACAAAATTTCCCTATAAATTAGTTTTATTAACCTTTGCCAACCTAAGCATATAATTATAAATAATATTTACATAAATTAAAAACTTCTTTAATTAAAATAATTTTTGCTATTTTCATTAGTTTAGGGCAATTTGTCCGAAATATTTGTCTTTAGTCATTTAAAATGTTTTTGATTACACTGATAAATAAAATAAGCAAGAAATTCTGTATAACATAAATATTAATGTGAAGAAAAAATACAAAACTATAATTTTGGACAATTTTGAGAAACTTGGTAAATTAATCCAAAAATTTCCATATTAATTTGATTAACAAATTCTATGCATATTTAGGTTTGTTTAATAAGAGACAAGAAATAGAAAAACATGATTTTAAAAACACATTAAATATTTTGTGGGATGATAAATTAGGGGATAACCCGTCCACAGTCCTCAGTTTATATTTAGTTTCAGTTTTGTATATTGCAAAAGTAAGGGCTTTTCATAAACATCAAGACCTACCGAAATTTTGGCATTTACTTACATACATTTGTTTTAATATTTCAACGTAACTGTTATTGTTTAATAAGACCAATAGCCATTTTCACATATAAACATTTAATATTTAAAAAAATGTGAAAATTATTAAAAGAAAAATGTTTAAGGGTAACGAAGTTAAAATGTTATAAACTTGAGGCATAATTTCGTTTTTTTTTTCATTAAAAAATACACACATACACAGACAAACAGGGCTTAATAAAGAAAAATTTGATACACATTTTATTATTATTTAAGGTAAATTATGAATTATTGCTAAAACGTTTCTTGTAAGAGTTTGTTGAGCAGCTTCTCAAAAGGAGAACGAATTTTCTTTAAACACTTAAAAACAATTTGATTTGTTGATTTTCTTTTGAAATATTTTTTTGTTTTTTTTTTTTTGTTATTTTAAAATTTCACACATACTTTTATTTCTTGAATGCCGTTAAAAATTTTCTTTTTCAACACGTTTTCTTAAGTTTCATTGCAACTTGCTGCTGTAGTATAGTTGCTGGGGGCTGCTGCAGCTTTTTTTGCAACCGCCTTAAAAATTCGCAAGAAAACAATGAAAACTACACAAACACACACTTTGAAAAATCTCTCTGGAAAAAAGCACGATGTTTTGTTTTACTAGTTTCTTATTATTGTTGTAGTAATATTAAGTTTATTGTTGTATTTATATCTATTATGTATTTTGAAACTAAGAAGAAGCGTTATTGTACAAACGTCAACCTGACTGTAGAGGGATTTTGAAAAGACTACCGTTTTCAATGAAAGTTGCAAACTAAATAAATCTCAGGCAAAAGCCTCGTAAAGTTTTTCCATAACAAAAATATCTCTATACCGTTGTCGATGTGTGTTGTTGTCTACACACTATTAAACAGCAACACACACTCTCATAGATACACAAACACTCATACACATGACCACCACACTGTGGTAAGCTGCGCACTAAAACATTAACAACACATCAAGTTATCAGCAACAGACAATAACAAGTCATCAATTCAACAAACATTGCCACCAAATATCTCTCAGTGTAACCCAGAGTTTTATGTATGAATGGGTGTATATATAAATATTTTCGTTTACCTTTAATTGCAAGTTTGTGTGTGTGTGTGTGTGTCTGTGTATATCGATGTTGTACCATCGGGTATCAGGAGAGTTAACTGGTGATTTACATTTCTAAAGCTGGCAGCCACCAGACCCACGCTTAAGAAACCATTTGTTTTTGTTTATATTTTGTTTGCCAATTGTTATTATTTTTCTTGTAACACTGCCACCACACAATAGAAAAAAAAAACAATAGAGGTTTCCTTTTCACAATTGTCTGTTGCATTTTCTCTGTTTATGTTTTTCTTCAACTCAAATTTCCAGAATATTTCCAATCAATTTTTTTTTCAGTTTCAACTGTTTTGCTGCCAATCTGTATTTATATTTTCCGCTCTCTCCTCTCTATCGCTCTCTGCTCTGTTGCAGTGTGTGTCACAGTAACTTGGTTAAAATGGTCAACAATGTGTGAAAATATGTTCAAATGTTTAGTGTGCAATGGATGTTGGCAACAGCAACAGCAACAACTGGTTTTTATTACAGAAATCGTGCTGTTTATTATGGGTTTATGAATTTGCAAGCCAGTTTTGGTTTTTTACAATACATTTTTTTTCTTCTGCTTCTCTGTTATTTTCTTGTTCACTTCTTGAGCAGTGAGCAGTTAAAATGGTGTTAAAATGTGAAAGAATTAATAATATTGAATTAAAATTAATGAGCTATCTACAGTCAATCATATAAAAAGCCGGCTGGCTGGTTATAAATGCATACATACATACAGTGTGTCACACAACTATATTGCCTACTCATTTTCAAGAGAAATTTATTTTTCATTCCAACATAAAATTGTAAAAATACAGGTAGAAATGTTTTTTATTTTTTGCAGTCCAAAAAAATTAAACCATATCCCATGGTGTAACTATACAAGGCAGTAGCACAGCTGACTGACTTTGTTTTCAATTTACGTATGTCAAAAGTAATACATACTTTTCCAAGTGTCTTTGACAGTAGTATATTCCCAGCAAGCCATATGAGTCCGAAAAGAGTCTTTTCTGACACCTTTTTCGGAGCGTTAACGCTCTTTATGAACCCAAAAAACAATCATAATTGCTCCGAAAACCTTCAGAAAAGAGGGTCATTACATTCGAAAATGGTCCGTCAGAAAGAGCTCTTAGATAATGTCAGAAAAGAGTCTTTTATGAGGATTTGTTTGGGCTCTGTGTAATCTTGTTTTTATCATTCTTGTGTGGTACAGCTATGTTTTTTTTTTGTTCAAAGCACAAATAACAGGACAACAACGCTTTGGTACACACATAATTAAGTGGAATTTCTGAGTCATACTGCTTGCCGACTCAGGACAGTAACAAGCAAATTTTTCTTTCGCTCCGAAAATACTCTTTTGTTGAACTCTTTTCTGCCTCCTTTTTTCCGAGCGCTCCGAAAATGCTCTTTTGTTGGAGTCTTTTCTGACACCTTTTTGGGTGCGCTCCTAGAATGGTATGCTGGGTTACATTATATTATATTATTTCTGTATTGTGTTGGTTTTATCGCCGATGTGCACTCATCTTGTATAATTACACCATGCCATGTCTTTTTTGTTTAGTTGTTGCTGTATTTTATTAATTTGCATCAAAAATTTGCATTTCAAAATGCCAGTTCATTTTATTGGGCTTTTGGCGTTTTTATTAATTGTTTTTGGAATTTATTGTTTTTTTTTTTTTTTTGTTAAAAGAACACGTATGACACTTTTCAATTGTTATTTTTAATAATTTCGTCCTTATTGTTCGCAGGTATGAAGATTTTTACGTTTAAAAGACCGGAGGAAAATAATTTAACATTTTCAAAGAAAATATTATTTCACATAATTATTTTAATTTATTATATCGCACCCTAAATACAAAAAGGTCACAACTCAAAATTTTCCAAAACTGACTTTTTTCCATAAATTAATGCAGAGTACACATCTCTACTACTGCAAAAATTTCTTTCACATCACTATCTTTCTTTAACTGGAAAAATACAGTTACATATGTCTAGTTTTATGTTAAGTGTGTTGCTTGTACACGATGAACAGTTTTTTTCCTCTCCTGAAAATTTTAGTATTTTGAGTTGTGACCCTTTTGTATTTAGGGTGCGATATGTTTAATAGAAGCTGTCAAGCAGTCAAAACTTTAATAGATTGGTTCATAGTCGCGAAAGCATTTAAAATTTACCACGGAATGGTTGTCCAAAATCATTAAATGCAGGGGAGGAAAACTTAATGCACATGGAAAACCACTTAAACCTTATCCCGAGCAGAGATTAACGACCAACTAATACACTATGTAACACTAAACTCTATAAAACATTAAATACCAATGCAAAAAACGCAAAATCTACAGGGTTCTGAGACAGCGTTGTCAACTTTGAAATTTCAAAACGCACCAAAATGGAGAAAAAAACGCACCATTTACAAAAAAAACGCACCAAGTCAAGAATTTCGTTTTTGTTTCAAATATTTATTGAATTAATTTGAAATTTTTTAATATCATAAATTCTATAAAAAACTTTTTATCAACGATTATTAGTAAAAGTAAAATAGTAAAAGCCTTTTTTAATAAATGAACATAAAATAAGCACTTACCCACTCATAATTTAACTCACAATATGATACTCGGAACTAAAGTACTAATTGGTAAAAAAGCTAATTTCAGTACAAATTTGATACTTTATATATATTTTTGTTTTCTAGTTGATTTTTTCCAATAAAATTTGTTAGGATTCCACTGGTACTGTAACCCTGGTTGTTCGTCTACAGTTCAGTAGACCAAACCATCAGGTTATACATGAATTTTTATTTACATGTTTAAAAAATTAATTTGATTTTCAAACAAAAATTTTTGAAGAATTTGATTTCATTTATCATACATTCGTATTTAAAATACATTTTTTCATCGTATAGATTTCATGAGTTATGAATTATTAAAAAACTGCAATTAAAAGTTAGTAAAAATAAAGATTTTCGAAAAAATTAAAAAACGCACCGAAATACACAAAAAAAATTTGCAGTGTTGAATGAAATGGTACTCAAACAGGTGCATTTTATTGTAGAAAAGTTTTTTCTCACACTGAAACAAAAAGTTGTGCTGAATTTGCTTTGGTGCCACCAAAAATTAAAAAGCGCACCAAAATTTTAAAAAAAGCGCACCGCGCACCCACTAAAGAATTTTTCGCACCAAAAATTTAAAAAAGCACCAAAAATGGTGCGAAACGCACCAAGTTCACAACGTTGTTCTGAGAGCCATAAATATATATGGTCGTCTGGCAAGGTAAAAACCATTTGTGTTGGAAATTAACAGATTGATGAGGTTATTCGCTGAAATCCATAAAAATACAAATATTTCAAAATATTGTTGATTTGCAATCCGATATGTTAATGGTACTTAAACTATAAACATTTCATTGTGTCAATGCGTCTTCTGTGGAAGCAAATCTTTGCCCAACTGTTACCCTTGGCAGATCATTGATACTAAAAACTGGACACGGTGAGCAATACGCCAAAAGGAAACTGTATCGCAACCATAGTATATCAGACCAAAATCTTCATTTTAGAGCAGAATAACTGGCATTTATAACAATGTAGAATAACAAATTCCAGGCCAGCTTCCAACATGACAACAAAAACCGCAAAGGATTTTGCAAAGTTGGTTGGCCAATACAAATGATATCGGCTGTTGAAGTGTGAAATTTGTTTTCCAATTGAAATTAAATCAAATATGCAAAATAAATTGAAACAGTGGAAAATTAAAAAAAAATCAACCAACTTCAAACAAAACATTAAAACATTCAATAACTATCACCGAAAGACTCATTTAGTATGTACTATCGTTCGCATACTGTTTGTTATTTTTTAAATGACAGCAACATTTCCCATTCCAATACATTCAGTTACAGGTCAAGCTTTTTGGGTCATGAAGAAAAACATAAAATACTGATCATATTGATTTATCGTTAACAATGATTGGTATAAATATTAAGAAATTATAATATATACCTATTATAATATAATTATACATTATACTAGTTGCATCCAATCATCCCTGAATACTTTTTAAAATACAATCTTTTCGTTTATTTTGTAGAAATAATTATTTTACATTGCTAGTGTAAGACCCTTGACTGTAAACCATTTAAAGACATTTTTATTATAATTTTTTCAGTAATTTCAACCTAACCCAATCCTCTCACATTCCCTTGTTGTATTATAATATTTGATTCTATCGATCTACAAAGTTGAGTGATATTTATCTAATTTATGTTTTCCCATTTCAATTCAAGTGCAATTGTTGATTATTTGTCCATAAATCACGTGAAATGTTAACAGCAAACGGAAATTGAAATTGTTCTTTTCAATTTAATTTGAAAATATTTTATAACCCGATTTGTAATTTTTTTTCTTTATACATACTTATTTTGCAGTATGTATAAGTAAATATAATAAATTTCTTATCTTAACAACAATTTAATTAAAAACAAAACACCAACATACAAAAAAGTAAACTTTGGAAAATAGTCATATAAGTTCGAATGCAAATATGCACTAGATCGACTGCTAAGTACTTGTCTGTTTTATACAAGTTTTTATATAAAACAAGGTATAAAACAAGGGCAATGAAAACAGTCAACGGTAAATGGCATTTAATAAAGTTTTTTTTAGCATAAATATGTATGTAGTTAAGTCTTAGGTAAACAACTATTTAATATCCTGTTTCAAAAATTTAATTGTTTGGTTTTTATTTGAGTTGTGCCAGCATTAGGGCAATACAAAGTATAGATAATAAAAAAAATATTACGGGAAGGCAATGAAGTTAGCAAATGAAGTGCACAATTATTTGCCTCGTGGCAAAAAATGTAGATTGGGTTGAAAGTTTATCAGAAGAAAGTTATTAAGAAATAGAGTAGCAGAAAAAATGAAGCTTTGTACCCCAAAAATAATTTGAAGCTCATTTTATTAGAGCTCTCTCATATAGTGTGATTCCTGACATAATCTTGAACTCGTTTGATGAGATCTCTCTTGTACAGTATAGATCCCTAAGAATTACCGATATCAGAAGCAATTAGTTTTCATAATAGTCGACCATATCAAACATCTGAATCAATCACTAGACTTTCATTAAAAAGGTAAATGGCACGACAACATCTTTCCATAGGAAGGCTAGAATGTCTCCCCTAGAGGGTTCCCAGTACGAACAACATACTGATAGTCCGTTAGCAAATTGTTGAAAATATTTAATTATATTGTTGACTTTAATTTTATAAATAACAAGTAAGAAAGTATAGTCGGCCAAGCCCGACCATATAATACCCTACACCCAGTATATGTGTAAAAAACAGATTCTCAGAAATGGGTTCCGCATAGGTGCTATGACGTATTATGGATCGAGCATCCAAAAATGTGGTGACATGAATTCTGTGCATATAAATATTCTTTGTGTTTATATATTAGAGAAAATTCTTAATTAGGCTTGAGTTTGTTTTTAATTAATAACTCGAAGAATACAATTGTGAAAACTATATTTTTCTAGACAAATGGCACACTGAAATGCAGTTCCAATGCATCAGCAATGTTTATCGTACAAGATCTACTCATAAACATCATCTATTTAACTCACCATTTTTGAGAAATAGAATTTGGGAATTAACATATTTCTTATTACATGTTATGAGTTTGTGTTTAATTTTGTCTCTATATAAAGACTTTTTAAATATTGTTTTTAAAGATGTTAAAGTGATTTTCAAAGGGATCTTGTATGAGAGCTATGACTAATTATGGATCGACCGTTTTAAAATAAGTTGTCATGATTTATGTATATATGAAACTTATTTGTGTTAAATTTTATTAGCATACTAACATTATTAAAGTGATTTTGGGAAGCGGCCTTTCTAAGGGAGCTATGACCATTTATCAACCGATCACCACAAAATTGGGCCAAATGATTTTTGTATATATAAAACCGGCTTATTTTGAATATTATTTGGATGCTCTTTAAAGTGATTTTCGGCAGCAGGCCTTATATGAGAGCTGTGATCAATTTTAGACCGATTTGCACAAAATTCGTTTATGATATTAGGCTTTATATAAAACTTATTTCTGAAAAAACTTTTTGAGATACTTGAATAAATCAAACATTTATGACTAATAAACCTCTATTTCGGGAGGACGTTTGTATGGCGGCTAGGTGAAATGACGAACCAATTTCAACCAGTTTTAATCCCAAGCGTCTTTGAGCAAAAAAAAAATTGTGTACCAAAGTTTATCGAAATATCTTCAAAATTGCAAGCTGTACTCTGCGCACAAGCTTTACATGGACAACCAGCCAGCCAGCCCGACAGACGGATGGATAGATATAGTTAAATTGAGTCAGTAAATGATTCAGAGTCGATCGGTAAACTTTAAGGTGAGTGTTGGACTAATATTTTTGGGCGTTACAAAGATCAGCACAAATCCAATATACCATAATAGGGAGTATGGTGGTGTAGGGTATAAAAATACAATCTGAAATCAACAAAATCAGTGAAAGCGTTTAATAAGAATTTCTAAAAAAAGAAAACAAAAGATTTCTATTGTGAGATATTTAAAAGAAATTTTCTAAATACGAGTACAACAATACTCGTACATCACCATAGCGCAAAATTAAGTACAAATTCCATGAAAGTAAAATCCATATAAACTTGAATTGAAGAAAAACTACACAAAATATTATACTTTAAATTATATTACATATTTATTTTGTTGTTAAGCTTTGTATAGATCTGTATATAACTGAATCTCTTCTCTACACATGGATTTGTATCTGTGGCACATAGTTTTTATTTGTACTCGTATTAAGTGGATGTACAAGTATAAAGAAAATATTACTTCATAAAAAATGGAAAAAAAAACATCCGTACAAAAGAGCATACTTGTTCTATTATTTAAATGTTTATTATCATATTGTACGTATTATTTAGTTGTTGCTATTGTTACTTTTGCACGAATTCAAATTCATATAAAATTCCAACAAATATTAAATTAAGACGCACTTTTTGCTAATTGTACAAGTTGAAAATTTCTTAATAATAATTTCAGTTAAATAGAATTTTAATTCAAATCAATTTGTAGCATTTAAATTTCAGCACAAAAAATAACTGAGAAAAAAAAACTATTTTAATATTTAATTGAAAAAAGTTACAAACTTATGATTATATTTTTTTACTGTTCTTATAGATAAATTACATATATCGTCCCTTTATAAAGCAATAGTGTATATTTTTTTGATATTTTGAGATAATTGAGTTTAAAATTTTTGTTTTATTAGACATTATAATATTTTATAAAATAATCGATGATTTTAAGTTGTGGTCATTTAAATATTTGGTGGAATAATCAGCCTTGTAGCTTATATATTATATTTTATTAATTTACTGCAAATAAATGGGACTCAAAGTACTACGATGTCATTTAGACTATTTTATTTGTTTTATTTATTTTACTGCATAGGTATTTTTTATGCGGTAGATGCGTTCCAAAGAAAACTGCATAAAAAAGGCTGATTTTCACACAAAATGGATGATTCGTTCCAAAAAGTTGAAAATCCGCATAACTTCAAATTTAGGTGTAAAATTTAGACCAAAATCGCATAAAAAAGTCACAAGATAAAAAAATAACCAAAAACAATTCATTTATTTATTATAAAAATTACATAAAAAGGGATAAAACAGTCAATTTTATTACATTTATCTGCTTAAACAGGTTTATAAAAGTTAAAAAATAAATAAGTACGAACTAAAAACCAAAAAAAAAATCATTTATAGAATTTAAAATTTGATACGTAAATGTAATATGTAATGTCTTACCATATTATCGGAATCACTACTTGATAATGCATACAACCTTTTTGATCTGTTTTTTTAAAAATAATTTGTCATTAATTTTTCAGTTGTATTTTTTTTAACTGATTGTGTTGTTGGCGATATCCTGACATAAGGTTACAAATTTATTTATTGAGTTTAAAGGCTTTTTCAGTATCTGGTTCGTTCAGAAGGATTTGATTTTGTACCTCATTAGCTGTCTGAAGAATTTTTGCAACCGTTTGAACATTGAGTGGTGCAATAACGTCTTCGTCACAATCACTTTCTGGATTTTTATCATTTTCATTCAAATTTTGAAAATTAGTGATGCCAACAAAATAATTATGAAAACTCAATGAAAACAATAATACATACAAAAAAAGTCGATTTTAAAACCGCATAACTTCAAATCCGCATAAAAACAGACCTAAGTGTATATGTATGAAATCCATTACACGCTTTTTTATTTTGTATGGTATAATACACTTAGAGAATTCACATGGTGGCTTTGAGTCATAAGTCGTAAAGTCATATTTCAAAAAATAGTACATATGTATGTGAGTAGCATTTTGTATTTTCTAAATCATAAGTCATAAAAACGTCAGAGCAAAAAAAAATATATTAAAAAATGCCAACAAGAAGCGAAAAAGACAAAATGTTTACGTTTTTGTGTAAAAAGATCGCATTCGATATACTAATGGTTGACACAAGTAAGAATTTAATTGTTTGTTTTTATGTTTTAAATAAAAAAGTTTATTTACAGGCGATGAAGAAGAGGAAGACGATATTTATGAAAATTTTAGGAGGATAAACATGATCTGCTTGATGTTGAATCGAAGAAGTGTTTATCTGAAAGTGCCAATTTCTTCCCTCTGGCAGCAAAAGGTGTTGAGAAACTATGACAGCAATAGATATAACCAAATGGTTCGCGTACGCCCAGAAGAGTTTAAGATGTTTTTTTCTAGATTCTTAAACATGAACAAAACTCTACATCAAGATTGTTCATTAAAAATCAACAAGCGCCTTTTCTTCGGCAATAGACCACTTCCTCGTGCGATTTTTCTAACCCGCTTTGGCTTTATTTGTAACAGCAGTTAATTAAAGTTTTTATTTTTTTGTGCACAAAAACTTACCGAAATAGATTCTTTTACTTCCATTTTATAAATTTGTATAACTTCCCTGTTTTTTAGTATTTACTAATTAAATTAATATTAATGGTTTAGAAGTTTGCAAAATTATTTCAAAACAGAGAAATAAAAAAATACAAAACAAAAAACAGCTGACACTGAACATACTACATACTAGTACAGATGAAAAACAGACAACCTCAGTTTGTATTGTCGTAAAATATTTAAACATGAAAAATACCAACAACATATTTATAACTGTGGTAAAGTTTTAGCACATACGATAAATACAACACAATAGTACACCATGTGAATTCCCTAACTATTTCATTTGAATCTTTTTGTCGGAGGAATGTTGTGTATATCAATGTACGCAATTTTTCGATTTTGTTTTGTTATAAAATAACAAAAATAGTTATTAATAAAAATAGTGTATATTTTTTATACACTACTTTTCTTTGAAATTACACCAATACCTCGCCTTGCGTCATTTCGTTTTGTGTTTTTTTTTTCAAAGTCGCGTCGCTGCTTAATTAGTACTTATTTCCATTATGCGTCGTTGTTTTGGGTTCGAGGCTTTATATATTTTTTTTGCTGAAATTTTTACAACATCATTTAATGCTAAAACGATGACCTGTACAAGAAGTGCCTTGATGATCAAAATGGAGTCACTGCTTTCTATTTGTATTGGAAATCAAGTTGCGCAGAGAAACCATTAAGTAAAATGGTATTTCAGACAAAAGCAAAAAGCTTATTTGATGGCATAAAAAGTAAAGCATTACCCAACGATACTGCTACAGACAATTGCTACTAGAAAATTTTTTTTACGTTGAAAAAATGCAGCTCAGCAAACATTGCACCAATTTTTTGTGAAAGAAAGCCGACGAATTAGTATTTTCGTATCCCTAGAACCTATCTTCGATCTTTACATGGTTTGCTATAGAAAATTTTAGTTCACTTCGTGTTTTATTAGAACGTAACCCCGACGCAAAGTGAGGTATTGGTGTATATTCAGAGAAACAACTACCTTCAATTACATAATTATTAACGGAAATTTTCAAACACAAAATTATAAGCTATTATATTAATTGATCTTTTGACCCACATTGTGAAAGTAGAATTTCACCAAATTTTAACAAAAATATACAATTAGTGATGTATGTATGTATGTATATTCTTATCATGCAATAAAGAAAATAATGCTGTACATGTGTATACACTGTTGTTTTATTGAGGGGACAATATATTCTTAGGAATATACGCAGCAAAATGAGAAATATTTGCTAATGATAGTTTTAACTCATTTATTGAAATGTTTATGTCGAGTACATATTTTGATAAATATAAATTTTGTGTTAACGTAAGATGAAATTTAAATTAAACCAAACAGTGGTAAATATTTGTGTAATAAACATTTAAGCAAGAGCAATTGATTTAGCAAATGTGAATCCTTTGATAGAACTTTTGAGACCTGTCGATTATCGAGTTTTTATGGGCAAAATAAATCTATAAACTAATGAAAATATTTTTAATAGAGGTGGCAAAGGTAAAACATTGTTCACATACATAAATGCCGGACACATTCATAAGTTTTTTTTTTTAACCTGATGGTGAGACATTATTACATTAGTACTGTGAGTTATGATATAAAACGATACCAGCAAACCTAAAACACAGATCATACACTACAAAAATATATGTAATTGTTAAAAGAAACCAGCAACTTGCAATAAAAATACTAACTAAAATCAGTGTAAGTACCACAAAGAGAATACGTATGGATGCTGTTTTCGAACTAATAGTGGAATTAAATATCCAACTATTAGTGAGAAGGTTACTTGCGTTGTTAATTCATGTTGCGAAATTCCAACAAAACTCCATTATTGGGGATGAAACATATGTAAAAAAAAGTTAACGGATAAACATTTTATATTACAGCGAAATGAGACAGTGTCGATCCAAAATATAAATGTACAAGAATGGATAAATTTGGTAAAATTTTGGCACTGATTTGGCAAGCTTGGCAACTTTTTAAAAATATTATTACTTTGATTCAAAACTAAACAGTTTAACTACAATGTGAACCTCTAAAGGTTATTTTTGCAGCACATAGTTTCCAGATGACTGAAAACAATTTTATACCACCCTAATGTATATGATTGAGACTCTTTGAATAATTAACAGTAATTTAATGATTTAAAAAATTGCTAATTGTCTGGAAATAATTCATATAAAATATCATCAATCGGCCTCATGTTTGGCCTTACGAGAGTCAAAATTCAAAAATCATTTACTGAGCCAGGTTGCAGTACGAATTTAGATTTTCGCGCCCTAGAATTTCAGCACACTAATACATATTATATTATATCACCGATTTTATTCTAACATCAGATTATTTTTGAGGAATGTTAATGTTTAAGATCGGTTTAGCGAACCGCTGTTAAATTGCAACCGCTTAGTGAGCAAACGTAGGACAATTTAGATTTTAATAAAAAAAACTTTAGAATAATGGTTCCGTTTTTATTTCCATCCAGTGTTTGCCTAGTCTGTCCGGGTTCTTCAGAGGTCTGCTTTCTCTGAAATCTATCATAATTGGGTCGTAAATAAATTAGATTATTCTTGACGAAGAACTGTAAGAAATCCTTCGACATGAATGCTTCGGTTCACGTTCGGCTATCAATTTATTAAGTGAAAACAAACAATAGCTACGGATACAGTCCGATGAGATTAATTCTACAGCTCTAGTCGAGTACTGGAACGTGACTACAAAACCGAAGTGCTCTAAAAATAAATAAAATTGCGAATTGTGACCGTCCTCACCCCTGAATTGTTCTATGGATTGTAGAAACACGCTCTGAAAAATATTGGGATGATAACAAACCGTTAACTGGCGCCGCATTGGCTCTGAAGATTGCAGGTGCATTTACCAAATAATATATGAATATTTTTTAGTTTTTGCAAAAAATTTGCCATTAAATAGTTTCTTAATGTAAAAGATTCGAAATGTGCACGAAATTAGTGTTCTAATAAGATATAAAAGATAAAAATTGGTTACAAAATTTTAAAGTTATTAAGTATTCCCCAGGCCTTTAACTTGTTTCAACCACTTAAATAAGAAATGTAAGAAAAAAATTAACAAATTTTGAGAAATAATTGAATAAAATTATATTTTTACTTAAATTATTAATTAAATGAGAATTATTCCTCTTGCGAGTATTAATCAACAAATTTTTCAAAAATTTTAATCGAAGTTGCCTTCAAGTTAAATATACAATTTATTTGAAAATAAATTGTTACACTACATTTATTTTTTGAATATTTTTGTTATATGTTCTACATAGCTTTCCGTTGGAAAGCATAAATGTAAAAACATACAAAAAAATTCATTTTTTTTGAAAAATTTGTTGATTAATACTCGCAAGAGGAATAATTCTCATTTAATTTATAATTAAAAAAAGTTAAATATACAAAGTTTGAAAATAAAACACTATTAGACACAAAGAATGCTGATGACGGCTTTAGCAGGCCAGAAAATGCATTACATTTTGCTAGTGTCTCTTTGAATTTTTTTGTATGTTTTTACATTTATGCTTTCCAACGGAAAGCTATGTAGAACATATAACAAAAATATTCAAAAAATAAATGTAGTGTAACAATTTATTTTCAAATAAATTGTATATTTAACTTGAAGGCAACTTCGATTAAAATTTTTGAAAAATTTCTTAAATTATTAACGTATTTACTTGTATATGAGTTTTGAACTTCACAATAACACCTATAATTTTTCTGTACCCGCGTTTTTAATTTGACGGATTTCGGGAAAAACTATTTTTTTGCCATATTTTGGTGAATAAGCTTAATTTGTAGAGTGTTATGAATTTTAAATGAAACCCATCCAGAATAATAAAGTTCATATACTGCTGAATATTTCCGAAAGTTTTACTCAAAACGAACAACAATAACCGTTAAATCGTGAAGTTCAAAATTTTCTGTATTTGGGATTTCTAAAAGATTTTTAAGTCGCCTTTTATGAAACTAGGAAAAAATATATCTTAAGGTTCAAAATTTGCAATAACAGGACAAAAATCTAAATTAACCCTTAAATTAACGCGCGTGGACCAAAATATTTCCAAATTAAAAAAAAAACTATGCAAAAAAACTGCCAATTTTGGGATAATTTTGGTCTCAAGTGAAAATCTTTTTATTATGCATAAATCTTTTAAAAGTTTTTATATGGAGGTACACTTAAACACATATTAAAATATCCATTTTTAAAAACCGTTTTTACGCATATACTGGGTGTAAGGTATTATATGGTCGGACTTGACCAACTATACTTTCTTACTTGTTTTTTAATTATAATTATCAAATATATTATTATTATTATTATTAATGATTATAAAATACAATAAATGGAATTATATAATGAACTATAGTACGAGTATGACCAACTTGGCCTTCAACTCCGAGGTTAATTAAATAATATTAAATATATGATACCGGTGTTAGATTAGATTAAGATAGAATTAAATAGAATTTACAAGCTTGCATTTTTTAATAAAAGAAAGTAGTTTGTTAATATTTTTTATGAGATGGTAAACAAAGCAGTAGACTGGGTGAGTTTGATCCAAAAGTTGATAGTCTTTCCTGAGTGTATAGTAGGCAGGAATCTAGGATGTGAACTACAGACTGGGGCGTATTACATAACTTGCAGGTTGGTTTATCTTCTTTTGACAAGAAGTATTGATGTGTAGTTAGGGTATGACCAAGTCTTAATCGGGAAAATAGTTTTGCTTCGTGCCGAGTAGTAGTTGTTGGGTTTCTGTTTTTTTTTTTTTGTAACTATGAAAATACCGGAGCTGGGATGACAACTTTTTTACACCGTGCCTTGTGTGTTTTGTTAATTTGTAGAGACTGCTGTTTTTTTCACATAGTGAAAATGGTTGAACTTTATATTAATTATTAGAGAAAATTTTTTGAGTAATTAATTAAAAAAAATGAACTCAAAAAGAACTCAAATAATAAAAAAATTTCGCTAATACTTATATCCTAATTTAATTATTAAATCAAAACAAGTTTACTTAGAACAATTCTACACAAACATGAAATAAAAATCTCTCCTTCCAACTCAATCCATACAAATACGTTTTATTTTTGTTCCTAAAAATTTATTGGTACAACAATTTGTTAAGCTTCTAAACATTATAATTAATAGTGGGGTCAGATTTTCAAGTTAAGTAAGTACAAATTGTGTGTTAGATTGCCAATGATTGAAATCATCAATTTTTCTCAATATGATTTAGTTTTTCATTCCAAAGTTTCTATAAAGGATCAGTTTATATACAGTCATTTGCTAAAATTTCATAGATGTTCGTGTTAGACTTTATGTTTTGTGTTACAATCGTATTTAATACAAACAAATTTGGAATTGATGTTGCTAAGTTGTATCTGTGTATGTATGTACATATATATTTGTAATCTACTTATGGTTTGTAGTTGTTTGTAAACACTTATTGTTAATTTATTGTGTTCATGTTATGTCATTTTTCTATCATTCCTAAGAATGTTATATTTTCCTACATTTTCATGTTCACGAGTCTATGAATGTCTCTAAGGATGTTTAATATCTCTTTTTATTAACACATCAAGGAACCCCGCACATAAGTATTTAAGTACAAGTGAACACACATACATGCACATATATTTACTATATTTGTTTGTGTATTATGGTATGGACTAAAATCAGTCACCCACTTTTTCATACATACAATACCATTTACAAAAATAATAACGATGTAGTACTTGAAATTGAGACACTAAAACTTGTAAACTTAATTTTGGGACGTAGAATCCAGTAAAAAGTTAAGGTCAAAATCTAATAAAATTGATGTCACTTGATGGCAGTAAATATCCAAAGTTTCAATATATTTGACAATGAACTGAACAGGTAGGTAGTGTATGTCAAAGTTCAGTATCTTTACGTTTCGTCCTCTAGATTTAATCAAAAATATCTAATGGGACAATAAAAAAAAAAATCTTAAAAATGAAATATATCCTGATGCTGACCATATCTTTTAAAACGAATTAAACTACTACTACTGTGTTTTGATATTTTCCTTGTCTCTTTTTTTATTACGTATTCCTATTTTTTAAATTTGTATAATTTTTTCACATTTCTTGCAAAGGAAAATATTAAATAGTTGTATCAGGTAAAAGGTCCTTGAAATAAGCTAATATTTCGAATCAGAATTTTTCTTGTACGTAAACAATATTTATGCCTTTGTAGTTTTTTTCAAAAACTTTAAGTTTAATATTTTAATTCTTACATATAATTACTTAGAATAAATAGTAAAAATTATTACATTATAAACCTTATATAATTTTAGTAGAACAATTGTTTCTTTTCTTCGAAATTCAATCTAGTTGAGTTTTATTTGAATTTCTCAAAGATTTTAAAGTTAAAGTTATCTTGTGCATGTTAAAAATGTTCTTAAAAGCAAATCAAATGAAATCATTTTACAGTACAAATATCACAAAGATATGTATAACATTTAAGGTAATAAATGACTACGAAAAACATGTTTTTACACAAAGCAAATCACTGTTTGCAGCACTACTAATGTGATCTGGAGGCATGATTGAGACATTGTTTTCAAAATTCATTTGGAAATACGGTTACGGCATATGTATCACGCTATCGAGAAATATATACAACTCATTTCTGTATCATTTATTGGTGATATAAACATCACGTATATAAGTTTGGTTTCAAAAGAACGATGCCAAATGTCACACAGAAAACAAAACAATGACTTAAATGCTAAACAAATTTTCCGATCGCATAATTTTACGAAATTCAGTTTTTAATTAGCCCCTGATCATGCGATTATTTTGTTTGGATTATGTGAAAGATAAAGCCAATCGAAATGTTACACGGTTACACTTCTAAAACTTAAAATCTGTGACGTGATCTACGAAATAGACCCACTTGTTATCACAATCAGGACAAATCGTTTAGTTAATTTACATATGTATATTGTGATAAAAGAGTCGTCTTCTGTATAAATGTTCTCGATTAAAATTCAAAATTCTCTCTTCCGAAAGTCGCTAAATTACAGATTTAGCGACTCTACGCGAACAACAATCTTATAAATGCATAATCATAAGTGATTTCATTTTCATGAAGATTCTCAAACATTTGTTATTACGCATTTATTCGGAATTTCTCGTTCGGCATTACCAACGTTGAAATTTTATGCTACAATAAGTCTCATACTAATCCTTCACGCGCTACTTGAAATTTGAAATAACGCAAAATTTGTTACTGATTCGAAAAGCTAAATATATAACAGGAGCGATAATTTGAATTATTATTTAGTAACGGTATTTAAAAGATAAACTATTAATAACATTTACAAAAAAAAAATTAAATAAGATTGCAAAGGTCAATAAACTTTACGAAAGAATTGTTATTTTCATTACTCCCAATTTACACGATGTTTAAACAGCACAATTTTATTTATTAAATCGCTCGCATTTTTATTTGAGAGTATACACCCATACGTACACACGTTGCAAGCAGTAATTGATGCTAAAAGAGGAGTAACAAAATATTGACTCATTAAAAATAAATAAATAAAAATTAAAATTTATAATTCTTAATATAAAGTTTATATTATAAACCATATAATATGACATTGTGTAATTATCTTTAACACGAATAAAATGTGTGTAATAACTTCTGACGTAAATATGCATCAAACCAACTGTCTTGTTTTTGTGCGAAATATTCCGTTATTTTCTTTGAATTTTTGTTTGTTTCTTAAGATGGATTCACCTATTTGTTCTTAACAAAAAATTTTTCCGGGGAAAAATTTTTTTACTGAGAGTTTTTTGCGGCACGATTCACCCATTTTGAAAGATTTTTCTGAAAAATCAAAGCTGCCATACGTAAACAAAATCTATTAGTTTTACAAGTGCGGCCATTGATTTATTTTGCTTTAGATTTTAATGGCCAGTTTTTAACTTAAAAATTAAAGTGTGTTGAAACTTAAGTTCTGTTTAAATACCAAATTAATTTTTATAGATCATATTTAAATAGAACTTAAATCACTGACTACGTCCATTTAAATACAACTTAAATACAACTTAAGTTTTTCATACTACCATATGATTTTGACAGTTCTGCAAATTGTGAAAATTTCGCATTGAATTTTTTTTATTATTTGAAAAAAATATTTAATAAACTTGCCGCGAATAAAACCATTGTGCTTATTATTATCAATGTCAACTAAATATCAAATAAAACAATGAATTTAGATGAAGAGGACATGAATGATGCAGCTTTTGTCCATTTAGATTACAACAATTTGTAAACTAAATATGAAATCAGCTGTTAAATGAAGAAGTTGTTTATATTTTTTTGATATTTAATAGTGCTACCATACTTTTATCATAATTAAATACCAAACTTAATTTGAGACTGAAAAAATTAAACCGTATTTAAATACAGCTTAAGTTTAAGTAAAAATTAACTAATTTCGTATTTAAATGTGAAGTTAAAAACTGGCCATAAGTGTCAAACTACAAATATTAAATTATTTTAAAATATGTATTGTGTATTCAAAATCACAGATATAAATTCAAAATCAATTAAAAAAGAAAATATATAAAATTAAACCAATTAATTCAAGTTCGGAAAAAATATTTTCTCTCTCTCAAAAAGAGAGACGTCAAACTTCATATAAAAAAATTGTTCGAACAAAATTTTTGTTAAGAACGAATGGGTGAATCCACCTTTACACACTCCATTTCATCCAACAACAACAAATTTTCTTTCTATTGAAAACAACAGCAATCGAAGCAGTCTTACCAAAACACAAACACATATGTAATACAAATAAGAGAGTAACATGAATTGCTAGAACAATCAAGTGTACTCGTCTTATCTTCCTCTCACCCTGATATCTGAAAGGTAATCAACAAAGCTTAAACAATTGCTTCGTGTAAATTAGGACTTGTATGTGATAGATGCAGCATTGTCAACTACAACTACTTGACGCTACAATTTACTTTTAAAGTGCAAAGCATGACATGGCAATGTTTATAGTGTCATATATCTTTAAATATTAATTTATACCGGTATTGTTATTGAAGAGAAATTATGAAATAAATGTTGTATGCCTTGCTTTATTATTTAATCGGAAATACGTAGTAGATATCAGCGTTGCCGTTTTTGGTTATTTCTAACCAAAATTGGTTATTTTTTTTCTCAATGTGTACATGTGTAGATTTTTTCTGTTTTGGTTATTTTTTTACTGAAAATATTTAGATTTTAAGACAATTAGTAATATATTGCAAGCAAAAGAATTGTGCAAAAATCAACAAACCAACATTTTGTTTGGTCTGCCAAAGACAAATTTCAAAACTCAAGCTGTGACATTTTAAGTAAAAGTGATCTCCATATTTATTGTAATATAATTACATGTTTTTTAGTATTTAAGAAAGTAACTTTCTACTTCCTTATTTTATTGCCAATGAAAAATTTTTTGGTTTTATTATATACTTTTTATTTTTGTTTAAGACATTAAAAATTAATAATTAAACTTGCAAAACTTAATGTAAAGTATTGGAATTTTAAATTTTACAAATTGTAGCATTAGCTTATGTTTCTTTGCATTACTTTTTGCAAAATATGACGCTTATGGTGTTTTCTTTTCTGAAATAAAATGTTACACCTTTATTATGTACATTTTTATAATGTTTACCCTACATTTTAAATATGTCGCATTTTTAATGGTCAGAATAGAACATAAAATTACAACAGTGTAACACTTTTTTTCATGTACAGCTGTTTTTGTTTTTTTTTTTTGTTAAAAAAGAAGAAGCAGACAACTCCCTGGTAAGATCGCTTGAAATAAGACAATGAATATTTATTAAAAAGACCAATGATACCTTCCCGACTAATACGCAAATTCTTCTTAAACTATAAAAATTATATATATATAAACATACATTACATATATAAGAAGTAGGAGATATTGTCCTATGCAATTTGACATACATCAACTTCAGAGTATTCATTAATTACGTTCTCTACAAAGCCTTTCACTCGCGGTTGTGGATTTCTTTCCATAATCATATAAAATATTTTTTCATCATCAGATGATGAAGATGAATCCAACAAGTCATCCAAAATTTTTTCAGCACATAAAAAAGTAGTAATATTTTCCATTTTGAAAAATTTTTTTTTTGGTTCTTAACACAAACAAAACAAATGTCAGCTGCAGCGATGTCAACTTAGCCCTTTTCAGGCTAGCTTTAGCCGGATTTTAGTAACTCAAAACGCGAAAAAAAAGAAAATTGGATGTGGTTTTATATGAATTTTTTTTCATTTAGCCCTTTTTTCAAAAATGTTTACGCGTTTTGAGTCTCAAAAGTTGGCATCACTGGTTAGCTGTTTTATCGTGCGATTCTCCCCCTCTAAAAATACAGAGTGTGAAAGGTGCACCATTTTTTTAATTTATAGTGTGACATTAATAGAAAAGAACACACTACACTATAACAGTGTTGGCATTTTTTCAGAAAAGAACACAAACAAATTAAAAAAGATGCGAAATGGGAAAAACGTGTAACATTTTTGCCAGAAAAGAAAACGCCATTAGTTTTTTAAAAAAATTATTTTTTAGTATTAGGAGTTGTGTTGTAAAATACGTTGTTTTATGTTTTTTTTTGTTACCTTAAAGTACAAATTATAGTTAAAATTACAAAAAATAAATAAATAGTACATGCATTTAAATTTGGTTATTTTTTTTTTAAATTTGGTTATTTTTTTCATAAATGTTGGTTACAAAAAATTTTTTTTCGTGGCAACACTGGTAGATATTTATTTATCTTTTACTACCTCAAAATTCTATTAGATATCAAACAGCCAGCCTTAAAGTATGCTCTAAATATTTCAGTCGTACCGTTATACATACATATGTATATGTACATATATATGTATGTATTTGTTGTGATTACCAAAAACCAAAACATTTGGGTCATTTACGCTGGTTTATTGGCGATATAAAATTTATTTTACTAGTAAATTATTAAAAAGTTGCACAAGTTGTGTAGACTCCCACCTTCTCATATACATATCTAATTAATTATGAAAAATTTGCAAAACACTATCGTTTAATAAAACAGTGACAAATATTGTACTAATATATTATTAATCTACAATGCAATAAAATTTAATTTAAAATGCAAAAAACATCACATTTAATTATTATTGCCAATATGTATAAATGCAAATATGTATTTCTAACAATAATAAAAACACAATTTTTCCCACTGTAACTCATAGTTGTACGACGTACTTACTTACATACATATGTACATCTGTATATAGACGACTAAATAACAACTGTTGGCCATGGCAATAAGTCAAGTACATTTTTATGAAATGTTATACGTACTTATGGATACTATGTGCGAATGAATTAACATTTAGTTTAGTACTGTTTGGTGTATGAACTAAAATGATATTTAAACGTTTGTATTTAATGTTGTCATTGTCTTATTGACCACTCCTACGTGTTAGACGATTAAGAAGTAATTAATAATTTTCCATGACATCGGGAACTTATGTATGTATTTGTGATAAATTGAAATATCTTTAAAGCCACTGGTTGGGATATTATTATAGATTAAGGTCGCCTAGTCTTTTACTCTATAACAAATATGTTATGTTAAGTTATGAAGGTTATATGCTGTTCAACATTGCTTATAATAAAAAGTGCTTGAGGTAAATTTTATAGAACAAAAACTATAATTATAATGTTATTTTTATAAAATTATATTTTACTATGACTAATGAACTTAGCTGATTAAAATATTCCTTTTCTAGTTCATTATATAGCAGCTGTGTATTTGTTGGGTTGATCAATTTAAGAAACCACACGGTCTGCCAGAGATTTAGTTGCTAGATTAAGATAAAATGCTTGTGAAAGAGTATATAGTAAAGTTATTTGAAAACATCATAGATGCAAATAGTGACTTTGTTCAACCTGTATCTGTGAGGGATGATAACATCTTTACTTTTAATATCTTAATGGTACTAAAGTTTTCACTCATTAGGAACTTTCCAAAGTTTAGGCGTAGGTTAACTAAAACAATTGAATAGTGAAAAGGAGGCAGTGTTAGCTCTACAAGTTTCTCCAAAAAATTTCGCTTATTAACAAAAATGAGATGTGAAAATGAGGCAGTAAAATTTAGTTCTTTGTCTCATACTTAAAAAAAATGAGAAGTGCAAAGGAGGCTTTGGTGCCAGTTCTTCAAGTTTCTTCAAAAAATGTATGTTATTAAGAAAAATAAGAAGTGACAATGAGGCAATATATTTAAAACTTAAAATTTCCAAATTTTACCCGGAATTTTTTAATTTTTTTTTTTTACAAACCATGTCTTGAATAGAATAAAAAAAAATCAACCAAATCGCTCCAGCCGTTTTCACGTGATGCCATTTAATTTTTATATATGTATGTATATACCCTGCAGCGGCGGCAGTAACCAGTGATCGCAAGTAAGTACTTAAATAGTATACGAAAAGCATGAGTACTTACTTTTGATACCACTGGTAATGCCAAAGTTCTTCTTTTATATGAAAAAAAGAACATAATTGCGAGAATCCAAAAAACTACTAATTTGCTGTGTTTCTTCTTTGCTTTGAGGTGTTTGTTGCGTAGAACAACATCTTGTTACTATAATCTCTCTTAAGAGAGAGAATACAAAAATGTGCCGTTATTTCACATAAATTCTAGTTGCGGCTATGCCACAAACGAAATGACTGATGAGAGGTAATGACTTAGGTAGCAAGTGACTACCTCCTATGACATCCCCATGTTAAACTCGTCACCCATTAACATTGGCAGTGGTATGGCCGGTAAGTACTGGTGATTATTGGTAAGTAGTCAAATCACAAATCATTCACAACTTACCCCGACTGCTGGGGTGATGCCATTACATACATGGACCATTTCATTTACATACATATACATATATATTGTATATATATTGTTAAATAGTAATGATGAAAAATTACTCTAGAATTTCGAATGAGATTTTTGGACCATTTTTCATTTATGTATATAAATAAATACCCAGCAGTCGGGGTAAGTTGTGAATGATTTGTGATTTGACCGATAAAATCATCAATGGTAAAATTAAATCAAACAGTGTATAATGGGATATTAGATACTAACAATTCATCAGCCAAATTCTTTTAACTGTTCTCTAGCATTTAATGAACTATTGAAAAATGTGTACTAGAATGAATGAATGGAGTCATGGCACATTTGAAAAGCTCTAAAACGAAGAATATTTTCAATACGCTTTAAAACATTGATCAAATCTCCAGATATTTACGGATTTTTAACATACATATGATTTATATTTCCGTAGTATTTTCTTATTTTAAAAATATTAATTTTATTTCTAGAAAATTTAAAAAAAATTCTTTTAATAATCCTCTGATTTGTTAAAGAGTAATTAGGTAGATATTTATTTAATTTATACGTTATTTATAAGTTTTGGAATTTACAATTTATTTATTAACATAATATACGTCACATTTTTTTACACCAAAACAACCCGTTATTCAAGTGTAATTAAAAACTTGCACGTTTTTATTTTATATTCTATTAGATTTTGAAAACATTTAAATTTCCATTAGGAAAACTAATATTAAATATTTGAGCAATAGTTTATAAATAAATGAATAAATGAGTATATGTATTCATAACAGCTAATTAAAAAAATACTAATGTAAATGACCGATTAAGCTAAACTAATACACTGTGCTACAAAATGAATATCATGAAATACACTCTCCAGTGCAAATGCATTAGTGCAAATTCTAAGCCTAATCGAGTACTTTATCACCCGGTTTTTTAAATTTTGATAAATCTCATAAAAACTAAAATTAGTTGGAAAAAATTAAAACGATTTCAAATACAAGCCAATATAAAACAAGTAAGAAAGTATAGTCGGTCAAGCCCGACCATATAATACCCTACACCCAGTATATGTATAAAACAGTTTTTCAGAAATGGGCGTTATATGGGAGATATAACCTATTGTGGACCGATCATCAAAAAATCTAGTGTCATGATGTCTATGAATATAAATATTATATATGTTAAACTTTATCTCGATATAAATACTTTTATGGGAGTTTCAACTAATTATGGACCGACCATTATAACATTAGGTGTCATTATTATTATTTCTGTATATAAGAAACTTATTTGAATATCAACATTTTTAAAAATTTTTCGAAAGTGGGCTATGGGAGCTACTAGTAATTATGGACCGATCATAATAAAATTGTACTGTATTATTTGCATACATATGAAATATATTTAGGTCCAATATTATTTGGATACCAACTTTTTTGAGTGAGTTATGCTCTTTAAAGAAATTTTCGGAAGTGGGCTTAATATGAGAGCTACGACCTATTATGAACCGATCATAATAAAATTGTACCGTATTATTTGCATAAATATGAAATAAATTTAGGTTCAATATTATTTGGATTCCGACATTTTTGAGAGAGTTGTGCTCTTTAAAGTGATTTTCGGAAGTGGGCCTTATATGGGAGCTACGAGTAATTATGGACCGATCTATACAAAATTTGTAGATGTGATTTGGCTTCATTTACCACTCATTTGTGATGAAATTTGTTTGGATACTTGCATAATTCAAACATTTATGATCGGTTAACTCCTATTTCGGGAGGACACAATGGTGGTGTAGGGTATAAAAAAACTCCTTTTGACCACTAAGAAATTCTCTGTAGGGCATATGAATAGTGGCTATTCACCAAAATAATTGTCATTTTACTAGTAAATATTTAATTGTGATTTCTCAGATATTATGATGCATCTAATTAAAAAAAAAACTTATTATAATTTTAAATCTCGCAGTATAGTAATAAATGACATTGTTAAATTAACAAAATAAAAATGGAAAAATCCAATAAAATTTATAATACAAATCGTAGTATTACACTCGTACAAATGAATAAAACTCATTTGTTATATTGTTAAGTTTTTATTTTATTTTATTGTTACATGGGTAATGTTAAAACTATAGACGATTGTAAATGAAACCGAGTAGTTTAGCGATCATAAATTAGAAGCGATTCTACTTTAGTAAATTTTAACGTTTAATTAATTCAAATAAAATTGAATTAAGTACAACGATGATGATTTTGGTTTTTGTTTTCATTTATTTATTCATTTCGTTGTTTGTTTATGTAGTTAGTACGCTTTTGAATGGAAATGACTTAACAGGAACTTGTAATTTAAAATAAGTTAAAATTATATACAAAATTATGTGCATACATATGTAAGTATTTTATTTTTACAGAAACCGAACGTTAAACAATTACAGTTAAATTTTATGTTAATATAAATTTTTCTAAACTGTTTTTCTGTATGAGCTTTTTAATTATGTAATTTATACATTTTTTAAATAATATAGATGACACGTGTTATTTATTTAGTTTTGTTTTGCAACAAACTAGAGCTAAAACAAGTTAGAGTGATATATTCAGCTGTGCCGAATCTTAAATACCCTCCACCTAAATATAATGAAAAGTACAAAAACTACACTGGTGCTAGAGCTAGCAAATCCTTATTTAGTATTTCTTATTCAGTCTTAGCTTCCTTATATGGGACCAATTTTGGGCCCATTTTCTTAAAATTCGGTTCGGAGAGTTTTATACATATGAGGATATATTTAATTGATATATGTGTATATAAGAGATTTTTTAAAGTCGAATATAACCGAAATTCACAAAAAGCAGCAGATTGATTATTTATATATGTATACAACAGATTCGTGTAAAATTTTGGATTGGTACCGATATCTATAAGATATTAATGGGTATTTAAGTGGTTTTTGGAAGTGGACCTTATATGGGCGACTGATAGACTGATATTCACAAAATCATGTAGTATGTTTTTTGTACATATATGTGTGTATAAATGATTTGTGTAAAGTTTTGGGGCAGTACATATAACTAGAACGCAACATTAAAAATGGTGTTCGGTATCGTGAAATGATAACCAGTTTTTTCTTGCCTAGAATTGAAGAAATGAATGTGGAGGGCAAGACGGCGCCACATGTCATACAGCCAGAGAAACAATTCAATTGCTGCATCAGTCATTTCCCGGTCGTGTTATTTCGCGTTTTGTAGACCAGAATTGACCGCCTAGATTGTGCGATTTAACACCTTTAGATTATTTTCTTTGGGGTTTTTTAAAGTCGATGGTTTACGCGAATAAGCCGACGACGGCTCAAGCCTTAAAAGAGGAAATTGGACGCTGCATTAATGAAATACCGCAGCATTTATGCAAAAAGGTCATTGAAAATTTCATTAAAAGATCGCGTGTGTGCCAGCAAAGCCGCGGCGGCTATCTGCACGGTATCTTGTTTCATACATAACCTCATTTTATCTACTTTACGATATAATAAAGTTTCACGATTTGTTTTTAAATATCTGTGTTTTATTTAAAATTTAAAAATTGTGTTCTAGTTGGGACACCCTTTATAAGATATGTATATACATATAAAAATTAATATCTTTTTCGTATGTGGTCCTTATATGAGAGCTATGACCAATTATGGGCCGTCCATCATAAAATACTGTACAGCAAATTATATATACATTTGTAACAATTTTTATACCAGATTGAATACGTATCAAGTACATTTTGTAAGTGGACTTTATATAAGGTCTATGGTCAAACATGAACCGAACTAAGCAAAATTTCGTTTTGCACTTTCTTTTTACATGAAACTTGTGTTTGCTGAATTATTAATTGATATTGGTATTTAATAGGAACTTATGTAACATTGAGCCATATTTCGGAAAGATTTTTGTTTGGGGACTATGAGAAATCATGGACCGATTCCTACTATTTTCATTACAGTTTCTCCTTTTATCATAGAAATAATGTATACAAAATTTCATGGTATTAATTAAAATATATTTAAAAAAGAATGCAAGAATGAAAAGAACCAATGGAAAATTTTATTCTTTGATGGAGTTTATCACACATTGTGGTCCGTAACTCTTGTTCTAAAACAACGATTTTACTAATTTTCAATACCACACTGCTTAGTAGAGTTATAAACGGTTTTTTATGATTTTTTTTTTTTTTTTTTTTTTATTTTGGTTACGAATTTTAGACGGGAGAGTGTTTTACACAGACAGATGGACATAGCTTAATTGACTTTGAATTTCACAAGGATAAATAATATACATATATACTTTGTTGGGTGTCAGTTGAATATTTCTTAATGTTACACACGGAATGACAAACTTATATATACCCTCATTAACCACTTGTTGTAGTGCAGGGTATAAAAACGAGTAAGAACGAAGAGTTGCAAAGACGCGAAACAATGATACCATGACTATGATTTTTATAGATTTTTTGACTAATTGCAATATGATATTATGTTCATAACATTATGAAATATTAAAGTGTTATAATCAGTGTGCCCTCAAAATTTAAAAAAAAAAAAGTTTGAAAATCGAAATAAAATGATGAAAATGATACAAACTTAAAAAAATGCTATGGGGATATGTCATACCGCTTTGGTATTTTAGAAGAAGTTGAAATTACCTTCAAAACAAGGTACAGCACATTAAAATCGGTCGAGTATTTCAGGAGTTACATGCGATTGAATGAGCACACCTCTTTGAAAAAATCGCCATTTCACCAAAGTTCAATTGGTCATAACTTTTGAAAAACAATTTTCATATTTTTTTTTCTCATCGGGGATGAAGTAGAATTTGTAGAGGACTAAATCTGCAAATTTCCATAAAAATCGAAATCATTGCGTTAAATTTTTTCCCAAATTCGTACCGTTTGACATGGAATGACTCATATTTAAGAAACATAATACTTGTGTTCTAAATATTACAGAAAGTTAAATCAATAATTAAATCAAGTAATGGAAATAACAACAGTTACAACAATTAGAAGTTAAACGTTTGTTATATTTTGTCCTTTTATCAGTGATAATCAAATCCCCATTTATACATTTTAAAGTGTCGTCTGTCTCATCGATAGTGTACCACTTGCTTTCACTATATAGTTTTTGTAACTACATAATTAATAAATCATTCACATGAGTCGTAACAAGTCTACAGAATATAATAGATAAAAATAAATCTTACATGTCACATGTGTATGGTAATGATTTTATGACGCTAAACGAATCATATATCAATCAAATTGGAATGCTTCACACTCTATTTTTATTTCAATTATATATTGTATGGAAATATTTCATTTCTACACTTGCTTTCGACAACAGCAATTAATTGTGTAATGTGTTTTTTTTTTTTTTTTTTTTTTTTTGTTAAAACTTTGGTTTTAGTTTGGGGTTGAAGAAAACCTAATAAACCAAAAAACTAATTACAATGATGTAACATGCCATAGTAAATTTGAACTTGAGTTTTTTCGTTATACATTTCCAGCACCACATGGAACACAGTGTGTCAAATTTTAATATTCATTATGTAACACTACAAAACAATTTGCTTTAATGTCATAATGGAAACCAAATTTAAGCAGACATTTGGGGCAGATAAGATAAAAAACATTATAAAAACATTATAAAGTTTTTTTATTTCTACTTTTAATTACAAGTGTAATTTACGCCAAAAATATACTCTAAAGGTTCGGTCACACTTGGCAAATATTTGCCAAAAAAGACATAACCACTAAATGAAATATTTTTCAACTCGTTTATTAAAAAAAAATCATTTTTTTAGGTAAAGACACCACAAATATTTAGTTTTAATTTATTTAAACAACGTTAAACAAATTTGTGCTAAAACAAGTTGTGTGAACATACCTTAAATTTTATTAGGAGTTCCAGTTACATATAATCATAGATATATTCCATGGTATCACATTTAATCATTGCGTTTAAGAATGTGACTAATATTATTAGTTGTCAAATATCCATTTTTATAACGCCCATACCAATATCACAATATCCCCACAAATAATCACTTTTTAAGTCGATTGATCACCATTTTTATTAAAGGTCGTAATTTCGAAAATAATGCAGGTTTCGAAATAAATAAACTGGAAATATACAAAAAACAAATATAATCCGATCACAGATTCTTTCGATTATCATTACTCTACAATATCTCAGTTTTTTTTTTTAAGAGAAGTAACACTCAGACAATTAATATGCCTATATATTTGCGTTAGTTTCTTTGGAAAGGGGTTAGTTGAAGAAGGTGGTGGCAGCGCCTCTGGTGGTGAGTAGGCGCATTAATGTTAAAGCTTGATTTTGTAACCTTTATTTAATTATTTTACTTCGGTGGCGTTTGAATGCTATACCACCGAAGGAAGGCGCTGCGATAAATATTAGTTATGCTAGATAGAAGAAAACTAACCATTATCAGAAACTGATGTTATTTGAGTGGCAGCGGCTTGGAATCGAACCCGGGCTACAAATACTAACTCATGCTTAATGATCAAATGCGCTAACCAATTAAGTTACAGCACCCTGTTTTGTTAAGAATATGTTATATTGAACGTGTAGCAGTGCCCAATGACACCAAAGCATTTTTTCTTGTCGGTTTTAAAACCAATCCTGACAATATTGGTTTCTATGACACCCCTGAAAGTCTTCGAAAGATATCAAATAAGTACTAACAATTTATTTCTTTGCTTTTTTGGTCCTTTAATTTTGTATTTATCAAATTCATTTTGCCACAATACAAATTTTGTTTTCTTAAAACAACAGACGCAAAAGGTACTAAATATACCAAAACACTCAGTTTAGTTTGAATTTCCCCAGTGTAAGGTTTTTTGTCTTTTAATATATCAATAGCTATTTAGAATTTCAAGTCTGCAGACCATTTGAAGATAGAAAGTTCATTGCCGAAAAAGACGTAACCACTAAATAATATATATTTGAACTCGTTTATTTATTTAAAAAAACTTCGTTTATTTAGGACAAGAAGACACAACAAATATTTAATTATATTTTATTTGATGCTGTTTGAATTTGCAAAATGCTTGTAAGAGTAAACAACGTCAAAGAAATTTGTGCTAAAATAAGTGGTTACACTTTTTTGAGTAAATATTTGCCAAGTGTGACCGTACCCTAATACACATTTATGTGACCGGCTCAAGTCTAGAAAAAATATACGTTCGAAGCTTTGATACGTTTAAAATTTCAATCCAATCCGTTCAATTTAATCCATTTGGGCTTACCATTTTTCCCTTTTTTATCTCGACATCGTCCAAGTTTTTAAAAAAGATATAACCTATAGATGTTTCAAAACACAAATATATCTATGTTTCAAATTTCAATCAAATGGATTTAGTCGTTTGTAATTACAGGGTTTTCCCGACCTGGGGCCAAATTACCGCATTCGTGATCGAATGAGCTATCGTATCGAAAAATGATTTCGATATCGAAATTATGATAAAATGTACTATATTTCTTGCTCAATATCGTATGCCATAATCTCAAATAAGAAAATTACGATCAATTTTACTCGATATCGAATGCGGTAATTTGGCCCCAGGTCTAAGTTTTGAAAAAGATAAAGCCTATATATACTTTCAAGCACGGATCTATTTTCGTTCAAAGGTTCAATCCAATCGGTTGATCCGTTTAGTATTACATATTGGTTGTTCGCCTTTTTCTTGACCTGATCCATGTTTTGAGAAATTATGTAGCCTATTTAAGATTTAATATAAAGAACTATCTACGTTCCAAATGTCAATCAAATCGGTTTAGCTAATTGGGTCTACCGGATTTTATCCCTTTTAACCCGACATGGTCCAACTTTTTAAAAAATATTGTCTATTGACGGTTCCAAGTGTGGATAGTGCTGACATTAGGGGCCTCGCAAAATTTATAGCATTTTCTGATAGGAGGATTACTTTTGCGCCACCTTGTATTTGTTCATAGGAAACATATCATTTCAACCTATTATTAAAAATAGATAAACGTAATTATTTGGGTTTAAAATGTGACCCCAAAAGGAAGCAATATAGCTTAGTAAATATAGGGTGTTTTTTTTAGATGTATGGAGATTTAATTTAGTAACACTTTTTTAACTGGCGGCCATTTTGTCTGCTGTCAAGTGATTTGTGTTTAAAGTCGCTAGATTACGCTGATAAGCCCGAAACGATTGACCACTTGGAAAAATAAATTTGCACAATTTCGTTCGTTGCTCAGGTGTCAGTCTCTTCATGTTGAAATGCCAAACTAAACTCAACATAAATCACTTGACAGCTGACAAAATGGCCGCCAGTTAAAAAATTGTTGCCAACTTAAAGTTCTATAGATTTAAAAAACACTCTATAATTAGTTACTTAGTTTAACAATGCTAAACAAAAACGAAGAAACTCTTTCACCCCAGCAATAAATTCTTTACTAATGATTTAACTTTTAATTTTTCTGTTCTCTTGCTATGATAAAAAATAATTTTTGATGTACAAATAACAAAATATAATAGATATAAAAGTATGTATAAGAGTTTTATTTGAACATGCTTACCAAATAATTGTACTTAACATAGAGACACCTAAAGTTGTTAAATTTTTTTTTATAAAAACACATTACCACACAGTTTCCTTTTCCTTTACACAAATTTTTAATTGATTTCTATGTTTGTCCTCCTCGATATTTGTATGTCGTGTGTTTTTTTTTTTTTTTTTTGGGAAACATGAAAATCATTTCAAATGCCACTGCCACACTTTTATTTAAATATATATGTATGTAGTATATAATCTCACTAGGTCACACTTGAGTAGCATTTCTATAGATTTAAATACAAATTTTTGGATTTAGCACACACAAAATATTTGATTAATTCTAACAAAACGAAAGCAGCCAACCACCACACAAAGGTGGGTGTAAACGTGACGATCATGGCCATCCAACATTTTTATATAGCAAAAAAATGTACTGTTTAATTAAAATAGATTTCAGCAACTTACCGATTATTGTGATAACGTTGATGCAGCGAATTAATAATATCTTGGATTTTTGAACTTCGTTCGGGTTCATCTTCCATGTCGAAATCATAAAGTTGACTGGCTTCTGCTTGAAAAGAATTGGTGCTGTCATTGTGATTGAAATCATCACTGATAACGAATTTAGGTTTCTGGTAATTTTTTGACATATTTAGATTTTTGTTACACTTTTTTTAACAGAAAAAAAAACACTGGCACTTTTTAAAGAAACTTTTTAATAAATATTTATTGCAAACTTAAGACTGCATGCTTTTTTTAATTTTGAACTTTTGTTTTAACAACAATTTGTATAATTATAGAAATATTATTAAAATATTGAAATATTTTTTACCGCACTCAATTAAATGATTTGATTTAATTTTCGACCTTTAATTTAATTGCCGAAATAATTATTTCGACAATTATTGAGCACTTTTGATTGAATTATAAACATACACTTAATTTGCCCATTAAACACATATAAATAAATATCTGCTTATATTTATTTAATTTAATAATTGTATGTAATACATATGTATATGTGTTGTATCTGTTAAAATTTTCGTGCTTTTTCTTTCGTTTAGAATTTCCAAACAAACCGTCGTCATCCGTATTTTCTTTTTTCCACTAGAGAATGTGTTTCAAAACGCTTTGAATTGAAAACTGACGGTGTCGAAAATAGAAAATACAAATACCACCCTAAAAAATATACACAAAAAGAAAACCAAACGACAAATTGTCTCGTTGTCCAAAAACAACAAACCAACAAGCCGAAAACTACTGAATAGAACTATGTATTCTAAAGCTCACACATATTTTTTGTGTGCTTGTTCCTTCTGCTTTTCCAATAAAAATTCCGTTTCATAATATTATTTATTTTCTTCTGTTTCTGTTTCCATACATTTCAAATTGCTTACACTATTTCCATTGCGGAGGTGTTAGAAAAGCAGTGCTAGTTTAACCATATAAACGATTTTATTTAACAATTTGTAATTATTATTTGAAAAGTTAAATAATCCTGTTACAGCAGTAGTCCAAATTTTGAGCTGGTAGACCACCACTTCCACGGAGCTTAATATATTGTACAGTAGATCAAAACTTTTCATGTGGAAATTTGTACAGTGATCTTCTGGCATTACAATTTGAATATGACTTCTGGCGTATAACCGTGGCGGCTGGCTCGGATGTAGTCTATTCTGGAGTTCCAATTTTCGATGACTTTTTCCAACATTTGTGGCCGTATATCAGCAATTACGTGACGAATGTTGTCCTCCAAGTGGTCAGTCGTACACTTGCGGATTATTATCAGTTTTGTTTATTAACGTATCCATTCAACCAAAAGTAAGCTTTATTGCTAAACAGTATGCGCTTATGAAAATCAGGATCAACGGAAATCTGGTTTTGGGCCCATTACCGAATTTTCAAATTGAATTTGCACAATTTGGAAGCTTTGTTCAGGCGTCAGTCTATACATGTTGAAATGCCTAACTCAACTAAACATAAATCACTTGACAGCTGACAAAATGGCCGCCAGTTAAAAAGTGTTACCAACTTAAAGTTCTTTACATCTAAAATAACACCCTGTTGATTAAAACTTAAATTTCTTCAAAATTTATTTATATAATAAATATTAATAACTATTAAATAAATAAATTTTGAAGAATTTTTGCTGTTTACACGAGTTTGAAGCATTTTAAAGATCAATTTTGAAGAAAATTTCAATCGTGTAAATCTAGCTTTACGATTCGGGAGTTTGTACTGTGAATAAAGATAGCTTTCTTCCATATAAAAGTCGCAACTTAAATGGCTGGGTCGTATGAAAAAAAGAACGAAAATGAAACAATGTAATCTTATACTTTAGGATTAAGTTTCGTTCTGCTCTCGATTTAATTTTTTTCAGTCACCATAAAGATTTTAATCTTTTAATTGTATTCTGAATAACAACACTACCTTGTTTGAAAAATTGATAGATTATTCATCGAAAATATGTTAAAATATGCAAATTGTATAGTAATGATTTGATTAAAATCGATAACCGTTTTAAAAATCTAATTTTAAAATAAACTGTTCCAGTTTTAGTTTGGTATACTCTAATTGTTATATTACTCCTTTAACGAACAAATATTTTCGGACGCAGCGATTTAATTTTTATACCCACCATATACATATAAAGTTTGTCATTTCGTTTGCAACACAACGACATATTGGTCTTAGAACCAAAAAGTCTATACATTCTTCTTTTTAGTTTCTAAGACGATCTAGCCATGTCCGTCCGTCTGTCCAGCAGGATCCGAGTTACACGAAAAACTAGTAATAATCGATTATTTTTCTTTAATTAACGATTTAATTGTATGGTGAATTCTCTTTTGATTAATTGAGTTAATAGATTATTCCAAAAAATAATCGATAGACATCCAGGAACAAAAAGAAATAGAAAAAGAGAAAAGGAACAAACGCATGGTTGAGTGTTTTTCGTGACTGCCAGATGAATTTCGGAAAAAATCATGATAATCTCCATTGGCAAGTAACTTAAAAGCAAACATTTTGAACCAGTTTCAACGTCGCTTTGGGGAAATGGAACATTCATTTCTACTGGCAGCATCAACATTGCTAGACCCAAGATTTAAAAAAATTAATTTTGAAGATCCCTTAGCTTTATCAACAGTCATGAGACATCTAAGAAATGAAATGGCAGAAATTGCTCATATAGATGACAGAATTGGAAGCGGCAGTGAAACATCTTCTGTTGGTGAAGTGGAATTTGATTTATGGGCTCACCATAAATCTTTAGCCCACAAACGAAGAAGAAAGAACAATGACTCAACACTTCCTCAAGATGAACTAAGCTTCTTTCTCAATGCTCCAGTACTAGAATTAAAGCGCAACGTAATAGACGCATGGGAAGAAATGAAATCGGTCTACCCTAAGCTGTACTCTCTTGCACAATATTATTGCTTTTTGATTGGTACATCTTTTTTCCAAAGCAGGTGCAATAACGGAAACAGATTAACCACGAAACGGCTATCAAAGCTCCTATTTTTAAATTCTGTACTAAATAAATGATTTTTTTTAATAAGTTATAATCATTTTTTTATTTATAATAATTTTCAATTTACCTAAAAATATCGAATAATCGATTAAATCTTTCCAATTAATTAAAATCAATTATTTTTTCTTTTCGATTAATCATATAATCCATTAATCGATTATTCTTTTTTTTTTTTTGCCATTACTACACGTATATGACTCTATGGTACATAAAAGCAGTAGCCATACAAAATACAACAAATATTAGTTTCAGGTAAATATAGATCCGAAAGAGGTACTTTGTTTGAAACGGTCCATATTTGACCACAGCCCTCATATAAACTCCACTTCCGAAAATAACTCATAAATCTCTTATAAAAATCACTATCAAGTTGAACTTCGACAGAAGTAATCCACATACATACTTATATACATACATAAATTCCACCGAATTTTATGACGATGATTTCATATTTGAAAATATATTCTCCATATAAAGTCCACTTCCGAAAATTGTTTGAATGCACATAAATCTCTTATAAACATAATAAAGATAATTATCAAGTTGAAATTCGACACAAATAATCTACATATATATACATATATATCTATATAAAAAAATATAGTAACCAACTTTTTGGTGATCATAGCTCTCATATAGAGACCACTTCCGAAAAACGCATTAAATATCGATATCAAACTGAACTGTTTACCGATCAGTTATATATAAGTAAAAATTGGATTTTGTGAAGGCTAATTCGTAATTGGTCATAGCTACCAAATAAGTTCCATTTCCGAGAATTTGAAATGAAAATATCGTTGTTGAAATATGAAATTCACCATAAGACTCACACACAGTAAAATATTTTATGAGGATCGTCCGATTACATGTAATAGGTCCCATATAAGGGATCGAAAACATAAAATAAATCGTATGAACATTGTTATCGATACGAAATGTTAAACAAATTTTTTTAAGTATGCATAGATCACACTACTGATATATGGGTGAGGGGTATATAAGATTCGGCACAACCGAATATAAACTCTTACTTGTTTATTTTATTTTCGCGGTCAGTGGCTTAATAGTGGGTAACCTTAAAGTCCTCAAAATGAAAGGAAATTGTTTATCCCAAATTATTTAATTGCAAATAGATTTTAAGATAGATTTTAAAAATGTGTTATTATTAATAATTTTTTTTTTTTTTTTTAGCTTTCATTTATTTATTGAATAATCTTAATGTACTAAAAAGAAAATAATAAGCCCAGCCAGTGCTAGACAAAAATTTTAATGATACTACAAAAATTTCACATCAACTGATCAAGTCATCTGTTTTGCGCTTGAGTTAAAGCAAGGGTATCCCTCCTTCTCAACCGGCTGTGGCCACTAAAGTTAAGGATGTCTCGTGCAAGTGGGTTTGGATGGTGTTTAAGTTTGCTGACGTACTTTGACGCATATTTTGTAAATTCGACTTTTACTAATGGCACGCCTAGATCTTTGTGAATTCGAGAATTTTTAACATACCATGGAGCTGCAGTAATTATACGTACAATTTTTTTTTTGACCCCTTCGAATTTGTTCAATGTTTGATGCTGAGGCAGTAGCCCATAATTGAATTCCATAACACCAGATTGGCTTTAGAATTGCATTGTACAACAAAAGTTTGCAATCCAACTTTAATGTAGAATTTCTGCCGATTACCCAATTAAGTTGCACTGCTTTTAATCTCATCTGAGTAAGTTTTGCGTCGATATGAGATTTCCAAGTTAAACGACGATCGAGGTGGATTCCGAGGTATTTGACTTCATTGTGTTGCGGGATAATTTGATTATTTATTCTGATGATTTCGCAATGTGAAAGTTATATGAATACATTTCTGTTCGTTAACCCTGATTTTCCAAAGCTCAAGCCAATTCTCTAGTTTATGAACATATTTCTGCAAATTCTGTGATGCTATTTGATGGTCCTTATGAACGCTAATAAAGCCTGTATCATCTGCAAAAGTTGAAGTATGTATTATGGGGTCTGACGGTATATCGGATGCATAAATCAAATATAAAGTAGGACCCAGAATGCTACCCTGTGGCACACCTGATTCAATTGGCTGAGCGGGGTGTTAGCAGGCAGAGCTAATTTTATTTTATGCATTAAACCTTCATGCCAGACTTTGTCGAACGCTTAGGAAACATCAATGAAAAGCGCTTAACAGTATTTTTTCTCTTCAAACGACCGTCTTATCACATTTACCAATCTGTGTGTTTGTTCGATGGTACTGTGTTTAGCTCTGAACCCGAATTGGTGATTTGGGATACATTGAGTGTCGTTCAGAATTGGAATCAACTTAGTCATTAACAATTTTTCAAACAGTTTTGAAATTGTCGGCAGTAGACTAATTGGCCTATATGACTCTACTTTAGTGGGGCCCTTCCCTGGCTTAGGAATCATGGTAATCATAGATACCTTCCAATCTGCAGGATAGTATTCTAGGCGTAAAATAGCATTAAAAATAAAGAGGATAATTCTTCTAGCTACACGAGGTAACTCCACAAGCATTTTGTTGCTGATTTTATCCATACCTGGAGCTTTTTTAAGATTCAGAGTACCAATAGCGCTTTGATAATAATGATGTTCCAAAGCAATACAAAAAAACTTGTGGAACTACACTTATTAATGGTAGCTCATTGATAACAGCATTTTCAATCTTCACACTTTTCCATTTTATGGAGAGATCTGGGCTTGCTTATTAAATGATTTGCAAATTTGATTACTGCTAAAAAGGCACGTTTTCTTGAATTAAAGCTTATCACGTTGATTGATGAACTTTTGGCCAAAATTAATTTTTTTAATATTATTTTGCTATTATGAAACGTAAATAAAAACGCCATTTACTTCTACGATCGTACTCAGAATAGACGTTTTAAGCCATTAGATCAACAAACAGGTGGCAATCAATATCTATTTTACCAGCTTTTCTAACTACATGACGCTTGAGCTTGCATAACACTATTGTGTCAGTAAAATTTGAGGCAACTACGGAAATGCTATCTGACATGAGGTAAATTTTCACATCTTTACCCTCCAGAAAATTCTTCGGCATGTGTTTTCTATTACATCGGATCTAAAATTGACCGGATTTTGTAGTCACAGCCAATAACATCAGTCTATTTGTTGTCACAAAAGTAAAGATGAGCTGTAATTTCTTCGAATCGGAGCCGTCACATGACACCTGCAATATGAGCTCTGTAAAATATTGGATCAGTTGAATACTTCGTACGCTGATGGGATTTCTTCATGTTTTTGAATAATGGGCTTTAAAAATTGGTAATATTTGAATGCGCAATCAAGTTGTAAGAACAACTCTGGCCTTATTGGCTCATCTACAGTTCCAAATGATCGATTTCTTTGATTTGCTCTGGTCGAAGGAAAAAGAAACATTCTCTGACGCATGCACTCATTTTAAACATGAATACTGTTTTCTTTTATTTTAAATCTTATTTTAGAGATTATTGGGAATGGAGTTACGTGTTTGAAAAAGCGAATGGCTGCGGAAGTACATATAATTAACACCCAGTATAAAATTGTGCGGATATGTACACGTCTATTCAAACATCCTATTTTTTGTCGCTTTTCATTTAGAAACTTTGTGTGAAGTTGCAATACAATTCGAATCCATGATAAAAATTATCTCACTGCCAAATTTCCATGTTCATCATGGTAAATTTAGCTTCCTTAATTACTGTAAGAAAACCAATTACTATCATAATATAAAACCTCTCAGCAAGATATTTTGATAGAATTTAATATGTGAACCGGTTCGGTCGATTGGGATTGAAATAAGTTAAAATCGGTTCATAGTTGACCATAGCTCCTATATAAGGGCTACTTTACAAAATTATGTTAACGAGCATAAATCTCTTCAAAATGTTGGTATCCAAATATAATTTAACACAAATATGTCTCATATATACCCAAATTATTCAGCCTAATACTTGTACGATGATCAGTCCACAGTTATTCATAGCTGAAATATAGGGCCTGCTTCCGAAAATTACATTAACGACCAGAAATGAGTCAATTTAACGATGTACGTCTCTCCGTCTAGCTGACTGTCTATGCAAATTTGTACAGGTCGCAATTTTAAAAATATTTCGATAAAATTTAGTATGTGAATTTCTTTTAGCCCAAAAATGATTGGGATTGCAATTGATCCATTATTAGATGTAGCTCCCATACAAATGTCCTTTCGAAATACAGCTGTAACGGTCATAAATGTGTGACTTATAAACGTATCCAAACAAATTTCGCTAAAAATAAATATTATATGAAACCTAATCACACCCAAACATTCTGTGCAGATTGGTCAATATTTAGTCGTAGCTCCCATAAATCACTTAAATATATTTGACATATACACAAATCATATGGTATAATTGTATGATGATCGGTCCATAATTAGTCATAGCTGCCATATAAGGCTTAATTCCGAAAATCACATTAACGACAAAAAATTTTGGTTTCTAAATAAAATTTACCATTAATGAGTTTCATACATATAGAACTCATGTCACCTAATTTTATAACGATTCATCCATAATTAGTCATAGGCCCTATATTTTATCCACTTCTAAAATCACTTTAACATGCATAAATCTTTTACAATTGTTTATATCCAGATATAATTTAACACAAACATTATTTATATTCCCAGAAGTCATCAAAGATCCCATATAGCGCCCATGTCTACAAAAAACACAGTTTTTGATCACATACTTGATGTAGGGTATTATATGGTCAGGCCTGACCGACTATACTTCTTATAGTGCATTTACACCTACGCCATAAACTAGTTATAAGTTGTTTATGGTGAAAACTAATTTGAGAAACTTGTTTATCCATACAAATCAAAAACAGGTTTTGTAACTAGCTTTTGAGATAAACTAGTTACAAACAACCTAGCAGAAACTGGCAACTCTGTTTTTTCAACATTTTTCTGGCAACGCTCGACACATTTGACATTTGCTTAAAAATTTAAAAAATTTTTCTTTAAAAAAAGAAACTGTAATTAAATTTTATTCATCCTGGATGAAAAACACAAATTTAAATTTTTTTTTTTTCATAACAACGTCCATATTTTTATTAAATTTTTAAAGCTGTTTTATGACTTGTCAAAGATAAACCACTTAACTATCAAAAATGCTGATGTAAACGGTATGGTTTATGAATTGTATGCAAAATCTTCAAATTAAAACTATTTTGGAAACGGTGCATATGATTTAAAGCAGATATTATGTTTTTTTTTAATTTCAAAAAAATTTCTGAAAATAAAATTTCTTTCTTAAATAAAATTTTAAAACTAAAACAATATGAGGCAGTGTGTTAATATGTCTGGCTGTGAGTATGTGTTGTGGCAGACGCCATTAAAATAATTTTAAGTTTAACAAAAAGTTTGTTGTCTGACGTTTAATATTGCGTATACATCGATTTTCTTGGTCTACTACATTATTCAGTATTTTACTGAGTCTATTTTTTTTTTATTTTCTTTTATTTATTTATAGTTTCCTTTCCTATGCTCATTTTCTTTCGTTTCAGAGTATTTTTGGGACTTTTCGTTTCTTTTTTATGAAATGTGTTCGCGCGTCAGTCAGTTTTTATGTTCTCTTCTTTCTGTTTTTTTAATTGTTTATAAACACGACAATGTCAAGGGTATGGTCATCGCATTGTGGAACGGCGAAACCTAGAAACATACAAATACAGGAACACGGAAACCACGTAACATGCATATGCTAATTTTAATTAATTAAGCACGTTTTTTTATATTATTCATATACAAAAAGAAAATCATAGTCATTTATGGACAAACAAATGTAGGCAGTAGTCTGTTTGGAAATTGGAATATTTTATTTGGCTTTGAATTTATTGCAAAAATATTTCCAGATATAAACAATTTTAAACCTACTTTAAATATGCAAAAGTAAAGAAACTTTAAACTTTTGTAGAAAATATTCCTTCAAAATGTTGATGTTCTCATGATATGATTTCTATTTGACAATTGCCTCTAGTTAATATATTGTGTGATTTATATTTAGGTCCAAACAAAGTGCTATATTTATTATGTATATATGTATGTAAGTACTCTTCATATAGTAAATATTTACTTAGTGCTGGACAGGCCTTAGTCTTTGGCAAACAAAATACCATTTTCATAAAAAAACAGAGAGATATTTTAAACATATTTTTTTCAAATTCCTTAACGTCATTAATTTTATTATTTGTGAGTATTTTGAAAAAAAAATTTCGGTGTATTTTTTTTTTTTGATTCTGTTCCAACTCATACAATTTTTAAAAAATTTTATAAATGATAAAGTTCATTTCAACTTTTCTAGACATGGCGAAATGACACTGATCAGCAAAAAATTGTAAACGAAATGTTGAAGTTTTCAATACTGTTTTCAAATAAGAATGCATGTGCGAAATGTGAGAAAAATTGCTAGTGCTTCCATATGTAGGCTTTATAGAAGACCTGTTTACACACTCTAAAAGATTCGATACTCATTCCATCTCATAAGATGCTCTAGAAGGCGTTTCATACACATTCAAAATTGCATTTCAAAAGAATGTCAACAAATCAATTTGTGTGTCAATAGTAAACACGAATTGTTTTGCAATTATTCCTGTGTATCGTCAGTACAACGACAAACATTATTTTGCTCACTTAATTAATAAAAATTAATGAAAATTTGTGGTGTAAAGTACGCGTGAAGCATTTCCATATGTGTAAGAAGCACCTTGATACCTTCAACATCATATACGAGTATTCGAATTAGAACAAGTTAGTCTGCAATATTCGGCTGTGCCAAATCTTTAATACCCTCCACCTAAACGTAATAAGAAATACAAAAACTACACTGGTTATATTTCTGTAGTATGATTTTTGTGTGTATGTATGTAAATGATTTATGTAAAATTTTGAGTCGATACCGATATTTATAAGATACATATAAAGATAAATGATTTTTTCGGATGTGGTCCTTATATGGGAGCTATGACCAATTATGGACCGACCATCATAAAATTTAGTACAACAATTTATATTTCTATAAGAATTAACAGTGTCGAATTTTAACCTGATAACAATATGTATACTAGTTTTATACGTATATAAGTGAATTTTAGATGTGGACTTTATATGTGGTCTATGTTCAAACATGGTCCCAACACAACAGAATTTCGTTTTGCTATTTCTTTTTAAATGACATATATTTTTGACGAATTTTGTATTAATATTCTAATTTTATAGGCATTTATTTATCATTAAGCCATATTTCGGGAAGATATTTGTATGGGGGCTATGAGAAATCATGGACCCATACTTACTATTTCCCTCACCATTTTTTATTTGATCATAGAAATAACGTGTACAAAATTTCGTGACAATATCTGCAATATATTTTAAAAAATTGCAAGATAAATTTATAAAAATATCAAATTTTTATGCAGGTTGTCTCACATTGTGGTCCATAACTCTGGTTTTACTTTACCGATTGTGCTGATTTTCAATACCAAACTGCTTAGGAGAACTATAAACTGTTTTTTGTAAACCTTGTTGATTTTAGTTGTGTCTTTTGGACGTGAGAGTGTTTTACACAGACGGGCAGACAGTCAGACGGACATGGCCGTGGCCATGGCTCAATCGACTTGGAATTTCGTCAGGACCAAAAATATATATACTTTGTTGGGTCTCAGATGAATATTTCTCAGTGTTACACACGGAATGACAAACGTAATATACCCTCATTCACCACTGATGGTGGTGAATGCTATAAAAATCAAATTTTTATGGTGGTTGCCTCACATTATGGTCCATAACCCTGGTTTTACTATACCGATTTTGCTGATTTTCAATTCTGCAAAATAAGAAATATTTTTCTGGAAAATTTTTTTAGTTAAGTTGTGTAGTACAGACAGACATTGCTCAAACGACTTAGAATTTCATAAGGCTCAAGAAAATACATACATATATACTTTGTTGGGTGTCAGATGAATATTAACAAAGTTTCACATGGAATGACAAATGTAATATACCCTTATTCACCACTCTTGGTGGTGGAAAGTATAATAATAAATCTAAGAATAGTTCAATGACCTTCAAAATGCGTTCTACAGTAAATATACAAAGAAAATCATAAAAAAATATACAATTAACACCCACAAAAGAATAAAAAATTTAAATACAATATATTTACCTATAAGTATATATGTATACAAATGTACAAATCTACATACATATGTAGGAAATATGTATACATATGTGAATAAATAAATAAATCGAAAACGGAAAATTTATTATATGTATTTTCATTCAAAAAATTAACAAAATCAAATAAATTCTGAACTGACATTAAAAGATATATAGACACGCAACAATAATATTGAATTATGGAAAAAATAAACTGAAACTCATTATGACTCAGGGGACTACTTAACAAACATAATTATAATAATAGTATGAAGCGATTTCGATTCGCCACCGCATCCTATACCGTACTTTGTATAGGGTTACAACAACGTCATCAGTTCTCTAATAGTCGTGTTGCCATACTTTGCTTTTGTTATTCTTCTTGACATTCCCTTTCCATTCGCACCTTTAACTAAAAGTCAATAATTGTGGAGTTGAGTTCATGTAAAAGTTTAGAATCTTTCTACTAAATAAAACTTTTTTATTGTTTAAAATTACTTTGTCTGTCATGAAAGGAAACAAGTTTTTTGTTTCCTACATTATTACAATATCAATTTCGAATTTATTAGCATACTTTTAGGTTCAGTTCTTTGTTCTTTGGAAATGTGTGCTAAGCTGCTCAAAGGAGAGCTATTAAACATAAGAGAAACAACATTTAATCGTAATTAATTTTACGAACTTCATTTATTTCTTAATTATTTTCTTGTGACAGTAAATATTTATGTATTTTATATAATTTTTTGGAAATTGTTTTTTAATTAAAATTTTAAAGTTCACTTAAAAAGATAAACGTAAAGAAATTAAGCAGTTACATAAGAAATAATAAATAAGTCATTATACGACTACTTCAAAGTATTTCAAACAGTATGTGGTATTCGTTGAAAAGTACGTTATTTAGTAATTGCGAATCATTTCATTTAACGTATACAAAACGGAATTGTCAAAAATATAAATTATTAAGTAAAAATGTATTTTTAAAAGCTTTTGAGCTTTTGTTTTTTTAAAAGTGTCTCGTTATTAAAGATTTTTTTCGTAGTTAGGGTTCGATGTGGTTAGAGTTTACCGACTTAAGCTAGAATTACACGATTGAAATTTTCTTCAAAATTGCTCTTCAAAATGCTTCAAATGGTTAACATTTGTTACCCATTTGAGAAATGTGTTTACTATAAACAACTCAAATAATGCATCTGATTTGCCTTCACTCGTTATTAGACCTCCTGTACCTCTAAGACTTAGCTTTAAGGATGTTCAAAGCGCTATTGGTACTCTGAATCTTAAAAAAGCTCCAGGTATGGATAAAATCAGCAACAAAATGCTTGTGGAGTTACCTCGGGTAGCTAGAAGAATTATCCTATTTATTTTCAATGCTATTTTACGCCTAGAATACTATCCTGCAGATTGGAAGGTATCTATGATTACCATGATTCCTAAGCCAGGGAAGGACCCCACTAAAGTAGAGTCATATAGGCCAATTAGTCTACTGCCGACAATTTCAAAACTGTTTGAAAAATTGTTATTGGCTAAGTTGATTCCAATTCTGAACGACACTCAATGTATCCCAAATCACCAATTCGGGTTCAGAGCTAAACACAGTACCATCGAACAAACACACAGATTGGTAAATGTGATAAGACAGTCGTTTGAAGAGAAAAAATACTGCTCCGCCCTTTTCATTGATGTGTCGCAAGCGTTCGACAAAGTCTGGCATGAAGGTTTAATGCATAAAATTAAATTATCTCTGCCTGCTAACACCCACAAACTTATGAAAAGTTATTTATATGGTCGCAAATTTACAATCAAAGAAGGCGATTTTTTAAGCCCCGCTCAGCCAATTGAAGCAGGAGTACCCCAGGGTAGCATACTGGGTCCAACTTTATATTTGATTTATGCATCCGATATGCCGTTAGACCCCATAATACATACTTCAACTTTTGCAGACGATACAGCCTTTATTAGCGTTCATAAGGACCATCAAATAGCATCACAGAACTTGCAGAAATATGTTTATAAACTAGAGAATTGGCTTGAGCTTTAGAAAATCAGGGTTAACGAACAGAAATGTATTCATATAACTTTCACATTGCAAAAAGATACATGCTCGTTCATCAGAATAAATAATCAAATTATCCCGCAACACAATGAAGTCAAATACCTCGGAATCCACCTCGATCGTCGTTTAACTTGGAAGTCTCATATCGACGCAAAACTTACCCAGATGAGATTAAAAGCAGTGCATATTAATTGGCTAATCGGCAGAAATTCTACATTAAAGTTGGATTGCAAACTTTTGTTGTACAATGCAATTCTAAAGCCAATCTGGTGTTATGGAATTCAATTATGGGGTACTGCCTCAGTATCCAACATTGAAAAAATTCAAAGGGGTCAAAATAAGATTCTACGTACAATTACTGCAGCTCCATGGTATGTTAAAAATTCTCGAACCCATAAAGATCTAGGCATTCCTTTGCTGAAAGTCGAATTTACAAAACACGCCTCAAAATATGTCAGCAAACTTGAACACCATCCAAACCCACTTGCACGAGACATCCTTAACTTTAGTGGCCATGTTCGGTTGAGAAGGAGGGATACCCTTGCTTTAACTCAAGCGCAATACAGATGACTGGATCAGTGGATATAAATTTTTTGTAGTATCATAATATTTTGTCTAGCACTGGCTGGACTTATTATTTTCTTTTAGTATTAAGATTCGAAAACTTATTGTCATTTCATTTCTGAAGATCCAATAAATAAATTAAATGTATTAAAAAAAAAAAAAAAAAAAATGCTTCAAACTCATGTAAACAGCAAAATTTCTTCAAAATTTATTTATTTAATAACTATTAACAACTATTAAATATTAACAACTATTAAATAAATAAAGTTTGAAGAATTTTTGCTGTTTACACAAGTTTGAAGCATTTTAAAGAGCAATTTTGAATAAAATTTCAACCGTGTAAATCTAGCTTTATTTTAAATGAATGTATCCAGTAATTAATGGTGTCATAAATACATTTCCTTTGCAGCAATGACGACGTCTATTAACATTGGTTAGAATCAGTCTTTGTGTCACCTATACTCCCGGATTCTGAGTCGATTAAGGTGGGAGTAGGTGGGCGTTACAAACATCAGCACAAATCCAGGGTATATTGGATTTGTAGGGTAGCATAATATATGGACTTCTGAAAATCTAGGAACAATTGTTGAGAAGCCTTTACATGCTAAACGTGTCACTGTTTTGAGCACTCTGTGATCTAGAGGCATGATTGAGACATTGTTTTGAAAACTCATTTGAAAATAAGGTTGCGGCGAATACATCACGCTATCAAGAAATATATACAATTCATTTCTAGCGTGATATAATCATCAACAGGATGGTGCCACATGTCACACAGCCAATAAAACAATGACTTTAATGCTAACCAAATTTACGGATCGCATAATTTTACGAAATTCAGCTGTTAATTAGCCCCCGATCATGCGATTTTCCACCATTAGATTATTTTGTTTGGATTTTGTTAAAGATAAAGCCAATTGAAATGGTTACAGTCTTAAAACTCAAAAATTGTGACGTAATTAACGAAATAGACCCACTTGTTCTCACAATCATAACAAATCGTTTAGTTAATTTCTATTTTGATAAAAGAGTCGTCTTCTGTGAAAATTCAAAATTATCTTTTCCAAAAATCACTTTTAAAGATGTAAATCTGCATGATTCATTTTACGGATTTACCGATTCCGCACAACACAACAACAATCTTATAAATGCATAATCATAAGTGACTCCATTTTCTTGAAGACATTTATTTGCAATGTTATACTACACTAATCACAATGGACCATATTGGTATCTGGGTGATGGTGTGAGGATGACTCACACCGGCCTTCTTACCTACCTACCTATACTACACTAACTCTTATATTTACGAATCCTCCGCCCACAACTTGAAATTCGAAAACACGCAAAATTTACCGATTTCGAAAAGCTACAAATATAACGGAAACGATAATTGGAATTATTATTTGGTAACGGTATTTAAATGATAAATTATTAATAATATTTACAAACAAATTTAAATAAGATTACAAAAGTCAATACACTTTATGAAAAAACTCCTATTCTCCTTAAGAAAGAATTATTTATACAATAATTGAAACTGTATTTTAAAGGTAACGATATTTTCGATTATTCCGGTAAAGGGGTAACGGTAGACAACCCTGAAAAACGACAAAAAAATACTGTTATCTACATATAGGGTTGCGCCAAAAAGTTATTTTCTATAACTCTCCGAATTAATTAGATCTCTATGAAAATAATTAAAGAAATTAAATATTTTTATAATTAATGGATTTAAAAGAAATACATTTATTAATTTGTTAATATTTAAATATTACATAAGTTGTATGCATACAATACATATTATATGTATGCATGTAATAATTGTGTAAAGTAAATTTATTTATTTTTTATATGTATATAGATGTTTATGAAACAAATTTAAAATAAATTAAGTCATTTATGTTTTACTGTTCTTAAAAACCAACACAACACTAATTATAGTTTGAAAACAAGAAAATCAATCTGTTCTACATCTCACTTTCCTCAAATCCGCCAGTCCGTGGTAGAGTGAATTAATGCCATTCAAACAAAATGTGAGAGACGAATAAATAACCAGTGATTATGGTAATTTGACCCAACATCATAGGGAAAACAATTCTAAACAGACAATCGAATAAATAAACAGAAATAAACGATGAAATTAATATTAAAATTATTACAAAATACGAAAATAATTTTAAATTACTTTAAATAACGAGTAAATGAAATTTTATAGCCATGTTGTTCAGCAATGCCGGCTGACAAAACATTGGAGGAGGCGCCGTATAAAGTACCATTTCCTAAAGAATTAAAAATGTTTAAAAAGTAACTACAATTTAAAACTTATTTAAAATTTACCTCCCAAACAGGGACCAAATGCCAAAGCCCATACCAGTGGCTCCAAAGGCAAACCCAGTGTTTCTTTGGCCACCAATGACACCACCACTTTAACCATCATAGCTGTTACCGGTATACTCTCCAAAATGGCAGAGGCCAAAGCTGATATCCATAAAATAATGAATATGGCCATGGCCAAACGATAATTTTTGTCTACACGCAAGATAATTTTTTCGGTAACTTCACCAATCCAGGCAAATAGGCCCAAACGTTCCACACACTCCATCATCACAAACATGGCGGCAAAGAACAGCAACGTCGTCCATTCTATGCGATGCATTAGATGTTCAATATCCTCACGATTGAGGATTATTAGCAAAGCTATAACTCCGAGTAGAGCTACCCAGCCTAAAGGTAGACTCCGCAGCTGGGGTACTGATTGTATAAAGAAACAGATGATGACAAACACTAGAACGCCACATGCTTGAGCGAGTAGCTTCTTATCTTTAATGGGATACTGAAAAAAAAAAATATAAAAGCATTTAAATTTAATTTTAATTTCTAAATTTTATCAAAGATAAAATATTTTTTCAATATGAATATTGTCCATAAATAAAAAGTAGTTTTTTTGTTATACAGTGTAATAGATCGTTCATTATCGTTGATTCTTTAGATTTCTGATAAACATGTCCAATATATCAAATGTACTTAATTATTAACAAATATTCAATATTTTAAAATCTCTATGACAAATATTTGAATATTGAATATACATACATACACACATACTCGCTAATAAGTATTTTGTTTGGATTAGATAAAATATAATTTATAGTGAATTTATGTTATTCAATTTATAACATCTGTCACTTTCCCAAACAATATGCTGGCTTACATTAAAAATCACATATTTATAATTTATATAATTCCGAAGTTGTTTGCTAAAAGTTACTAACGAAAATACACAGAGAATTAGTGAGAGTACAACAATTAATTTTATTGTTTTATATGTATATGCAGATATCGTTTAACATAGTAAAATTCAACAAGAATTACTCAGATTTACTTGTTATCATAACCATAATAAATTGTTTAGTTAATAAAAGTATAGTTTCCAAAAAAAATGTGTTAAAGAGCAGCCCTGTGATAACTGTGCAAATTTACGAGTATCTTCTCAATTTTTCAATAAAGTAAATTTGATAAAAAGTTGATATACATATGTACATATAGATAGTATAAATTTTCATTCGTAAAGTTATAATACCTTTTTCCAGGGTAGTCCAGCAGTACCTGGATTTATTTTGTTATTTATTTAACTTTGTTATTTTTATTAATTAAAACTTCAAGAATCGATTAAGTCCAGCAAACAATTTCGTGCCAGTTTTACTGTATGCTACGACTACATATAGAGCGTGAGGCCTATGGCTATAAATACCAGTATATAGTATACCCTGTACACCATTGTAATGCCTGGTATCTATGGCAGTAAATACCAGTAGATATCCTATGCACTACTACTACTAAGTTGAGCTTTGGCTTTTGCGATAACTTTCCACTTTGAGAGCACAAGCTCAAGTGGAGTAGTGATGATATTAGCACAATGTAATTCTTCGAACTTTTTAAATAACATAATGGCTGAAGAGAATTTTTTTGATTTTATAGAAGCTATTATTAAAATGCAACAAAAAAGTAAATAAAAAACAAACTTATTAATAGTTTATATAGTTTCCTATATGCAGGCTTTCAAGGTCATTAATTTAATGCAAATAAAAGATTATTTATTTCATTTTCAATTAAATCCGACGTTTCGTTGGTATTCTTTCCAACTTCTTCAGGGATTTGAGTTTTTTATTAAAATCTGGTAACATTGTAAAAATACAAAAGAAACATTTAGTCAATAATAACAATAATTACAAGCTTAATTTTTGACAAATTAACTTACAATAATCTTTTTTGTCAGTCTTTACATCAACTTATGATTTATATCACAGTAGTTTTTTGTATATGTGGACAACACAACACAAAACTTAAAATATTTAAAAAAATTAATGTAAATTAAAATATAAATATATCACAGAAAATTTGTGGTTTTTTTTCTTGGTCACAGTTGTTATTAGTACTAAAGTATTGCAATGGTGTAGTTTGCATTTGTATTGTCTTTGTCTTCTTTTGTGTTTATTGCAATTGTCGATTTTTGTTGTATTCTCAAGCTCTCCAACGTGTATCTCTTATTTTCCCTTTTCTCTTTATCTAAAATTTTCACTTTTTCAAAGTTTGGTTTGTGTCCGTTTTCAATACAGTGTTGTGCAAGTGCAGTTGATTGTTTTCCTCTTTTTATGTCAGCTTTATGTTCGTCTAATCTCACGCCTAAATTTCTCTTCGTTGTACCAATGTAGATTTTTCCACACTCCTCATTATCATCGCCATCACATTCAATTTGGTAAACAACATCACTTTGATCCCTACACTCAATCTTTGTTTTTGTTTGTGTAAATAAATTATGTATTGTATTGTTTGATTTATGTGCGAATATTATTTGTTCGTCGTTTATTATCTCTCTTAGTTTTTTGTTCTCAGTTAGTCTTGGAATAAACGGCAGGCTATAGTATTTGGTGTTGCCAGATGTGTCCTTTTTGTTTCCTTCCCCTGAAGAAATATTATTTTTAACTTTGGTCATTAATGAATTAATCAACCCATTTGGAAAATTGTTTTTCATTAAGATATCCTTTATTCTTGTCATATTCTTATATTTAAATTTTACGTCGCTTATTTTTATAACTTTGTCAATTAGATTCATTGCCGTATTTATCTTCTGTTTCATGGGTTGTGTTGAGTGAAAATTCATCAAGCGTCCAGAAGCAATTGGTTTCATATACCAATCTGTTATTATTTTGTTATCTTGTCGGAATATCTTCATATCTAGATATGGTATAGCATTGTTCCTCTCCCTCTCTAGAGTAAATTTCAATTTGTTATGATATGCGTTAAATGTTTTCAATATTATGTCTTCGTCTTTAAATTTTATTATGGCAAACAAATCATCTACATATTTTGTGATCAGTCTTATTCGTATGTTGTTCATTTCCAGTTCCTCGATGCATTGTTCCATTAGGTGGTCCAATATAATGTCGGCTACAGTCGGTGACAATGGGTTGCCCATTGGCATCCCGTATGTCTGTTGGTATAATTTGCCATCATGCATAAAATAATTATTATCATTAAGACAAAATTTTAGTATTTTCAGAAATTGTGATCTTGGTATTCTAGTGTGATTCTGTAGCACATTCCATTTTGTCATAATATTACTTATCGCTAGGTGTATAGGTATGTTTGTAAATAACGATACCACGTCCAATGATACAAGAATCTCATCTTCGTCCAAAGTAAGTGTATCCAGTTTTGTCTTTAATTCTAATGAGTTTTTTATATTAAATTTGTCAAGTATAATGTTTTTCAATATATTCCCAATATATTTTGATAACCCATAGCAGGGTACTCCTACCGATGATGATATTGGTCGAAGTGGGTTATTAGGTTTATGGATTTTCGGAAGTCCATAAAGTCGGGGTGCTGTTGCGGCATTTGATGTCAATATTTTTCTGTCATATCCACTTATATATTCAATCTTCAATCAAACAAAACAACGAAAATATAAACAGCTGTTGCAGTAAGCCATTTATAGTTCAGTGATGCCACTTAAGGTTTTTATTTTTTCAAAGTAGCATTATTTTTTTCATGAAACAACTCTTGATACATAACTGACCATAACATTTTAATTTTGTATTTTGCTTCTTTATTTTACAATAAAAAAATTTCTAAGCACTAACTTGCTTTACACCAGTGATGTCAACTTTTGAGACTCAAAACGCGTAAACATTTTTGAAAAAAGGGCTAAATGGAAAAAAATCCATATAAAGCCACATCAAATTTTCTTTTTTTCGGCCTTTTTCGCATTTTGAGTGACTAAAATCGGGCTAAATTTAGCCCGAAAAGGGCTAAGTTGGCATCGCTGCTTTACACATTTTGTTATATGGTCAACACTGTTTTTCTTTTGTAGCCAACAAAAATAGAAATTAGTTTAATTAGACAGCGACCAAGTCAGTAGCCTGCTGTGCCAAATGTGTTTAATGCTATAGCCACGACAACTTTATACTAGGAACACAACTGGGACGAACGTCGAATTTCTCCCAATACGACGAATTAGTCAGTTACAATTCACTGTGTAAATTCGTCGTGTGTTTTGCTTTCGTTTTAATGTTTTTGTTTTCGTATGACAGCTGATATTTAAAACCATATTTAAAAAAATATGTAAAAATAAACATTAACAAAAACACAGGAAAAAACAGTTTTTATAGTTAACTATGTATGTATTTTGTATATTTATTTTAAATTATAATATAAAGTAAAAAATAAAACAACAATTAAAGTAGAAATTAACATTATTTACTTAAACATTAAAAACTAAAATGAAGCATGGACACCCGTATTTAACAAATTATGATCTATTTAATATATTATTGGCAAAGTCAGATCCGCTCATGTCTAACAATCGAAATCGATGGAAAATAGAACATCGTAACTTAGATAAAGAAGAAAAAGGACTGCAAGAGGACAGAAACAATACAGAGTTCAATGTGGAATATTTGCAGGCAATTTTCCAACCGAATGAATAATAATTAAAATTTGCTTTTATTGCTATTTAAGTAAAAAATAAAAGTTGTTTGTGCTTATTGTTATTTAAATAAAAAAAGAAAATAAACACTAAAAACCCGGTTCTATTGAAACCGATTCTAATTGAACCTATTGTAGAATTGATAAAGTTCACTTGTACCTTTTTTTATAATAAAATCAGATTCAACAAAACAAAAATCACGCATTTTCGTACTAAATGCTACAAAAAATTAAAAGTTCAACTCTGACCTGAAATTTCTCATCAACTACAGAACCGATTTTAATGAAATTAAAACTGGAGAAAAATTCAAGATGTTTTCTCAAAAAAAAATACTAAAATGTCCCAATGGTTCAAAAGTTACAGATTTTTGCCTGATGAAAAACTATTATGTTTGTTTAAGTAAATAATGTTAATATTTTCTTTAATTATTGTTTTATTTTTTACTTTATTTAATTTAAAATAATAAATAAAATAGTTAACTATAACAATTGTTTTTACCTGTGTTTGTATTAATGTTTATTTTTATATACATATACTTTTTAAATGTGGTCACATTATCTATAAGCTGTTATATGAAAACAAAAACATTTAATTAAGATGGATTCGCCCATTCGTTTCGAACAAAATATTTTTTCGGAAAAAGTTTTTTTCAAACTAATATTTTCATTCTCTTAAAAGGAGAGGCGTCAACTTCATATGAAAACAAAACTTTGTATGAACAAATACAAATAAATAGTAAATGTTGTACACGATATTGATAGAGGAAGGTTTTGTAAAAAATCATTAACCATTCATTTAAAATATTCTAAACATATGTGTGCGCTACATTGAAAATAAATACCAAATATGTATGTAAATTACTTGAAAGTTAATATCGAGTACTTACCTTAGCTTTTAAATCTTCAAGTGTGGTTACGTAGACATCTGTCTTATCCAAACCTCTTAATTTCCGCTTCAGGGCATGTTTCAAAACACGAACCTTCTTAAGCAAAGTTTCACGTACTAAATCGGCATCTTTGGAAAAAGATGAAATCGAATTGGCTGCCTTTTGCCAAACACGGATTTCACGCCTTAATTCTTTAATCTCTTTGGGTTCATTTAAGCGCAATGATTGAATGTCTCTAAAAATGAAACGTAAATACAGACAACTCTGTACGACAGTCAAAATTACACCGGGTATGGTATGGGCCACGAACTTCATAAAAGTAACACCCTATAAAAGAAAGTTATACAGTATTTAATTATATTATATTTTTATCATTCAAACTATGCAGAACTGAATTTACATTTGAGGCTATAAAATGATTGGAACATATAATTATACTAATGGGATCACCAATAGGTGTTAGAGAACCCCCAATATTCGAGTGTACAATAATGCCCATTAGTACGGGCACTGGATCTAAGCCCATAACCTCACACAAACGTATAGCAACAGGTGTCATTAATATAACGGTGGTCATGTTGTCCAGAAAGCTCGATACAAAACAGGTTATTACGCATAAACTGTAGATCATGGGCCACGTTTTGCCCTGGGAGATTTCATATGCGACTACAGCCAAGTAATCGAAAACTCCAGTTTCCGTTAAAATGCCCACTAAAATCATCATGCAGAAGAGCAGGGTTAACAATTCCATATTCATCCATTCCACAATTTCCTCCATATTGGGACGATCATCAAAACAGGCCAAAACTGCAATGGATAGAATAGAACAGACAATTGCCACAAAACTTCTTTCGAAGACCTGATGAAAAATACAATTTTAAGCCAACGTTTGTTTTTGATTCGATTTTCCTTTTAAAACCTACCTCCCACACCAATAGAGCATAAAATATCAGCAAAATTAAAGACGCCAGTAAAGTACCAGTTGTAACATTTATAACCAGGGGATTGTAAATCATTTTAATCGCCATGTCTTTTTTCACATTTGAAAATATTCTCAAACGCATGACTGTTTCTTTGCTATCCAAAGCACTCAACACCTCCTCAGTCATTGTGTAAGTGAAATTTCGCAACACAACAGGAGCAAAATCAAAAAGTTCTTCATTGACTAAGGGTATTAGCCAGGGTTGTAAAATGTCCTTTTGAATAAAAAGTAACAAATCATTTTTAAACAAATGGTAATTACTGAAAAAAGTTACCTTAAAACTGGTGGCATTAAAACCATGCGTATACGATATTTGAGGCTGTATGGTTAGAAAACTTTCCGTTTCATTGACATCATAAAAAGATTTAAATGAGCCAAAAATCTTTAAATTAAAATCTCCCGTTGGTTTTGTGTGTAAAGCAAAATCTAAAATAATTAAAAACAAACAAATGACAATTTTAATTTCAAGTTTCTTTTTAATTTTCTTATTTACACACCTTTTCCTCTTTCTTGTGGCACTTCCAAAGTCTTTTCCAACAAATGCTTTTCATCAAAGACTAAAAATACTACAGCCGAAAATATCCAAAACACCAACAAACCATAACGTTTTGCCAGTTTAATGCGATTGCGTTTTTGTTTATTTTCCGCTTTGGCATCTTCTTTGTCAATGCGTCTTTGCACACTGTTACAGTGTTGCATGTCATGATCCGAATGGGTGCCTTCATCGTCGGTACTTTAATGAAGGAATATTGATTTTTATTTGGTTTCAATTTAAGTAACGGCTTCGGTAATATGTATTTACCTTTTTCGATCAATATCATTTGGATGTGAATGGGGTAAATTTTTAATGTTTATAAATTCTGAACCAGCAAAACTTCTCTCATCTTCATAGCTGGATTCACAATCGTTGGGATTGGTTGATTCATCATCGGTGGGTACAGCAGATCCTAGAAAAGTGAGGTAAAGAATATTGTAGTGTATGTGCTATAATTGTGCACAACACTCTATTTTGTTTATTTATTGTTTATTGTACAAAGAAACTGTTTTTTACTAAAGCGTCCTCTTTGATAGGACTTTATATACAATCCGTAATCATTCAATCCAACATTTATTACATGACGAGATTTGCAGAAAGCAACATTAAGACAAGTGCATACGAGTATTTTGTACCTTATCTCGATATAAATACTTTTAACAGATTTATGGAGGTTAAAGTGAATTACCCTCTCCGTCTCATATGAGAATTTTGACTAACTATGGCCCGACCATTATAAAATTAGGTGTCATCATTTCTGTATATATGAAACTTATTTTTGTTGAATTTTATTTGGATACCAAAATTGTTAAGAGATTTATGGTCGTTAAAGTGATTTTCGGAAGTGGGAGCTACGACTAATTATGGACCTATCATCATAAAATTCTACCATATTATTTGTATATATACGAAACATATTTGTGTTCAATATTATTTGGATACCGACATTATTAAGAGAGTTGTGCTCTTTTAAGTGATTTTCGGAAGTGAGCTTATATGGGAGCTACGACTAATTATGAACCGATCTTCACAAAATTTGTAGATGTGATTTGGCTTCATGTAGTACTCATTTGTGGTAAAATTTGTTTGGATTTGTGCATAATTCAAACATTTATGATCGTTAAACAATATTTCGGAAGGACATTTGTATGGGCGCCAGGATAAATAATGGACAGTTTCACTCCCATCCGTTCTTAGGCCAAAAAAATATCACGTACCAAATTATATTGAAATATCTTCAAATTGCGACCTCTACTCTGCGCACAAGCTTTACATGGACAGCCAGCCAGGCGGACGGACTTAAAGACATCGTTAAATAGACCCAGGAAGTGATTATGGGTTGTTCGGTATACTTTAAGGTGGTTGTTGGCGTTATTATGGCCCACTATTGTGGTGTAGGGTATGAATAAAGAGTGCAAAGTTTCATGGTATTATCTGCGTTATATTTGAAGATAATAGCAAAAAAATATCTAAAAAACATCGAGTATGTCTGAAACTTTGGTTTGTAACTTGGACTACTGGACCGATTTAGACTATTTACAATACCAAACATTTCGGTAGAACAAAGAAAGTTTGGGAAAAATGTAATTGTTATATGTCTTGTTTTCAAAGTTCTATAATGATTTCAACAGACTGGCAGACGGATGGGCATGGCTAGATCGTCTTAGAATGTTATAAGGACCCAGAATATGTAGACCTTTTGGTTCTACGAATAATATTTCGATGTGTTACAAATGGAATGACAAACTAAATATACCACCAGCTTTTTGGTGGTGGTATGTAGATTATAAGATGAGGCTTATTTTGATTGAATATCATCCCAATAACATTATTTATAAGCGTTTAATGGTTGTTTGGGAGCTACTGCCAATTATGGACTGACCGAAACAAAATCGAGTAGTATAATTGCCGTATAATCGATATTACTATGATTTTGTTTTAGTATTACTGATTAGTAAAAAAATGTTGGTGCATTATTAATTAGACATTTTTGTGGGCTAACTTGTTTTTCGGAAGTGATCCTTATATGGGAGCAATACCAATTTCGATTCGATCTTCTTAAAATTCGGTACATAGAGTTGTATACATATAAGGATACATCACATCGAATTTCAACATAATACCGGTTTTTAAGTGATTTGTGGAACGGGTGGAGTTTATATGGGATCTATGAAAGAAATTTGTTTGGGTGCTATGAGAAATCAGGAACAATTCTTACTATTTTCATCATAGTTTCTCATTTTATCATAGAAATAATACATGCAAAACTTCATTGCAAATATCATATTTGAATGCAAATTTTGCTGATTTTCGATACCAAACTACTGAGAGATTATAAACGGTTTTCTTGTAAACATTGCTGATTTTGGTTACGTATTTAAGACGTGAGAGTGTTTTACACAGACAGACAGATAGATGGCCCTAGCTCAATCGACTTGGAATTCTATAAGATCTTACACACGTAATTACAAACTTATATGTATATAAGTGGCGAATGAGGGTCACCACTTGTGCCGGTGTGGGGCATAAAAATATTTTGTGATATGAGAAACATAAAGAATTGACAATATCAGTTCATCCAACTTTTTTGCACAACATTTTACTTTCTGGAGTATATAACTGTACCGCACAATAAAAACTATAATACTAAAATAACCCCTAAAACGTTATTGCTTTATACTCAATTAAAGTTACAAATTAGAAATTTAAATTTTAAACAATTTATTTCTAAATAAAATCTCACCATAAATAAAAAAAGATAAAATCACTTATTTTGTTCTCTGAAATTAATAAATTTACATAATTCCCAGTGAAAAATATTCTACAAACTAAAGGGTGATTTTTTAGCAACTGTCTTTTTGGCAGCTCAGCCGTTTTAGTGTAACATGTTACTTTCAACCATAAATCGACTTACAAACGAACAACGTATTGATTTTTATTATTATTTATGCTCTTTTTATGGGAAAATAGTTTTCCGCGAGGAAAAGCTCATTTATGGTTGAATGGATACATAAACAAGCAAAATTGTCGCATTTGATTTAAAGAGGACTCAGAAGCATTGCAAAAACTGACACATGTGTTTTTAACAAGACGCCACAAGCCACACAGCACGCGAAACAATGGTCCAATTGAGAGGAGAGTTCGGTAAACAGTTTATTCCACAATTGGTGACGGTCAATTAAGAATAGTTTTTGTGTTTGTTAAGGCTCATATCTATAGGACCAAGCCCGCAACGGTTAACACACTACAAGCTAATATTGAAGAATTTATTCGTGAGATACCGGTCGATATATAGGAGACAGTATGCCAAAATTGAACCGAGTATAAATGGTTTATAAAAATCATATTTAAAAATTGAATTATATAGATCGTTCTATCGACACAAATAATGACTTCATACATTTCTCTAAATTATAAGTGCTTTTTTAAATCAAATCCGATAGCTCTAAAAAATCACTCTTTAGATCTACAAAAAAACGGAAAACAATAGTTTTTTTCTACTAACTTTTAACAGTAAATTCTATAATATGGTTTAAAAAAATTAATTAAAATGCAATTGTTAGTTCAGATTAACAAATACTATAAAATTGCTATTTTATTTTGCCGGTGTTGTAAAATAAAAACAACAGTTTGTTTTTAAATAAACCATAAATATGCCAATGTCACATTGAACTACACTGCACTCGATGATTTATGGATCCATTATTTGTTTGTAAACGAAAATTGTTAATGCAAAATGAAACCTTGAAGTTTAGTGTTGTTGCTGTTTGCACGATTGTTTATCTTGCAAAGAAGACGTCACTCAATATTTGATCAGATTATAATCTTGAATAAAAATATTTTTTTAAATATTCGGCCATTAACGTCACAGCAAAAACAAAACGAACAAGTTAGAAAGTATAGTCGGTCAAGCCCGATCTTATAATACCCTACACACACCCAGTATATGTGTAAAAAAAATTTTTCAGAAATGGGCTCTATATACATAAATATGAGCTATGACCTATTATGGACACATCATCCAAAAATGTAGTGGCAGACTTCTGTGCATATGAATATTCTTTATGTTAAATTTTATTTCGATATAAACACTTATAAAAGATTTATAGATGTTAAAGTGATTTTCAAAGCGGATCTTATATGGGAGCCGTGACTAATTATTGACCGATCATCGCAAAATTTGACCAAATGATTTTTGTATATACATATGAAACAGGTTTACATTGAATATGATTTGGATACCAACATTTTTGAGACAGTTATGCTCTTTAAAGTGATTTTCGGCAGCAGGCCTTATATGGGAACTCTTGTCAATTATGGACCGATCTGTACAAAATTTTTTGATGAGATCAGGCATCAAACAACATTAATGACCGATAACCCCCCTATTTCAGGAGGACATTTGTATGGGGGACAGGTGACAGAATGTACCGATTTCAACCAGTTGCAATCCAACCTTTCTTGGACCATCATGTTCTAAATTTTATTCAAAAACTAAAAAAAAAAACATATTGTTTTTTGAAAATTGTCAAAATTGTTTCTGAGTTGTATTAGGCGCTGTAAAGGGGCGGTAATGGGTCAGTTAATGACACTAAAATGGTGTTAATGTACCATCCATTATTGATTTTCATGATGATGATTAAACAATGGAATTAAGTGTTTGGTATTTTCGGTGTTAAAAGTAACCACACTCACTCAATCATACACAATCTCAATTTAACAAGGTGACAATAGGCCGTTACAAATGAATTTATGGTTTTGCATTCAAAATATATTTTTTTCAAGTACAATATAAAAATGTTTCTTTAGACAAATTAAATTAAATTCACTATTAAAGTATATTTATTTTGTTTAACCAAATATCTTCAACTAGAATTTAAGTCTGTATTTTGTTAGCGAAATTGTTCAAATAAAACAATTTGTGTAACTGTCAATATTTGGGTACTTGCAATTAGTACAAATGAGTAGCTTTTGGTAGATATCTCAAGGTTAATATTGAAATTAAAATGGATACCGAATTCAAAGATATCTTATGATGTTTTGTACTCACATCATAAACGAATGGGTCTATATGGGGGCTTTTACTACGTTTGATTTACTGGCTAATTCGACCAACACTGGTACATGGATCACTTTTACATACATATATACATATTCTATATTTCGTAGTGTTCTTCTTGTATCGCATTTTTGCATTCCTAAACTTTTCGATTAAAATATATGGAATGAAACAGAAATGCCATAAATTAAAACAAACAGCTGTTTTTCTTACAAAACTGTGTTTGCAACTTTTCTTGGCGAGTAAGCCATTTCTGTTGCGGAAACTTTTGTTCTCGGGCGCCGCACAGTGGCTGAAAATCGTTTTTCATTGGCCAAAATTCTGTAACTTTTGAACCGATCAAAATATTGAAGTAATTTTTTTTTAATGGATAGATATTTAGTTCAGCTTGGCTCAGTTGTAATTACATTAAAATTGATTGATGACTTTTTAAGGACTTCTAGGTCAAAGTTGAACTTTTGATTTTTTTAACTTTTGGAGTGAAATATGGGTTTATTTTTTTTATTTACATATTAAAAAATTTAATATATGGAACTTAATAATAATTATAATTATTTTTTGTGATAATGGAATTTTTTTAATGTTACACTCAAAAAAATTTTTACACTCAAAAAAATTTTTACACTAAAAAAAATAGTAAAATTAAGTGGAGATTTTGCTGTTACTACAGAAAAATTTATTCTTTTTTGCTGTCAGATTTGATAATTTTAAAAAACATTTTAAAAATAAAAACTGCAATAGATTTTATTAGCATTTGTAACAATAGTAGGTTCTATTTATTATTATTTTTAACCGACTTCAAAAAGGAGGAGGTTATCAATTCGAATGGTATGTTGCTTTTTTTTATGTTTGTTCCACGATAACCATTTCTGAACCAATTTTAAAAATTCTTTTTTTGTTTGAAAGGGTTTGCTTGCAGGTGGGTCCCATTAATTTTTATGAAGATCGGACGGACATACGGTTTTTTATTTACCGTTATCTATATTTTTTCTGTGCTTCTCTTATAAATTGTTGAATAACTTCGTGATTTATGAATCAATTTTAAAAATAATTTTTTTATTTGGAAGATATGGCTTGCAGAAAAATATATTTAAGGTAAAAAAAATTAAAATTTCAGAAATTGATTGAGATATATCGGGGATATATAGCATAAACCGATTTTTAAGAATATATCGAATATGGGTGTCAAAATTTAGCTCTGTTAATGGGAAAACTTTATAGATTTAGCATAAGCCGATTTTTTAGAAGATTAACAAGATTTTCAAAATTCTTTCTTTCAATCAAAAAAGTGCAACAACATTAGTTATATTAAACCTTTTTGAAAATTAATCCAACATTTTATTTGGCCGAAATTTTAAAGTCGGTTTTTTTTAAAGAATTATTTACTAATACTATGTTTTTCGTACTTAAATAACAATGAAGGCAATTATAATTATTATTCATTTGAAACAAATATTGATTGCAAATATTCTATATTTTGTTCTGCGCTATTTCTGTTCTTTAGTAGTTTTTTGGCTTCTTCATCTAAATCCCGATGTTCCACTTTCCATTGATTTCGAATATTGGATATGAACGGATCTGATGTTGCCAATAATATATTAAATAGATCTTCATTTGTGGAATTTCGTGAAATTTTTCTAGTATTGTGCTCTCTATAAAATCTGTAATCCTTGTTCCTTTTTTCCTGAGCCAAATCTGATAGATCTCCAAGTGGCACCAAATGATATTTAATGATATCTTCTCCATGATAAAGGGTTTTGTGAACTGTTGCAGACATATTTCTCCGTGGGTAGTTGGTTGTATATATTTTTGCAGTTTCCTTAGCATAATCTCCAAATTGTCTAGCGTCAATTTCTTCATTGCACGCAAGTACTTCTAGGATTATTTTAAATCTGAAAATAAGGTTTAAATCCACTCCTGTTATTTCAGATGCTGTTTCTGGATCTGAAAAGAATCTTCGTGCGGTAAAATTTGCGATATTCATCTTGAACATGTTTCTTTTTTGAACTTCTTAACTCTTTGTTGGTTCCATTGTTTCTTATGGATCCTGAAGACCCGAAATCCAAATCATAACTGATTTTTAGTATATGTTCCATAAGTCGTCATTTGATCCACAGTAAAAAGTCATGAAAAAATATGTGATGCTCTTGGTAGTCACAGCTAAATTCAAGTGCGGCCGAAAGGGTTAATATCAGGTAAAACTAATTAGTATCTCGCCAATATTGGGTTTTTTTTTCTTTAGTGGTTTAATGTCGCGATTATTATTATAAAATTGTTTATGACTTAGGGTCAACCAAAGTTGATAACAGGTATATTAGAAAGAGATCATATGTTTACTGTAGAACCTATTGTGATATTTGTATGACTTATTTTTTTGCTAATCAAAACAAAGCCATAAAACCCTTTCGCAGGTATTATATTTAATTATTTTAGTTTTACGTAGTCTAAAGTAAAAAAACATAAACCTTTAGGCGAAAAAGTGAAAATTTAATACACCATTGTATACGAGTAACTATAGGGCTGTTGAAATTATCGTAATTTTAATTTTTTTAGAGTAATTTCATTAAAATTAAAAAAGTGTTCTACCGGCGGGTCGTGGCGGGTGCAAAAGTATATATAGGGTTAAAGAAGACACTTTCACCTTTCTTCGGGTCGTACACGTTTCTTGTTCCCTTTTGTTCCCTAGAAGTTCTATTCCACTAAAGTTTAAATTTCAGAAAAATATAGTAGTTTCATAAATATTTCAGAACGCCCCTAATATTAAACGCTAGAGCGGTAACCACTTACAACAACTAAAGTCTATAATCCTACCAACATTATAAAAAAGACCGCAGGCCATTATCGATGATAGCTTGCGAGTAGTAACCATTTATTTTTGACAAAAAACAAATAAAAACACCTTTTTCTGAAATTAAAAAAAACATTTGAGTTTGACAGCATGCCACGCCCACAATTATTAATAGTTTACCCTAATTTTTTGGCTACCTTAATATGGATATATTAGCTCCAAAAAGGTGTACAAATTTTAAAAATCGGTGACAAAAAAAAATCGACTTTTGGCCAATGAAAAACGATTTTCAGCCACTGTGCGCCGTTACTGTTATGTTTGAACGCCATTTCTGTATGGGCGATATCCCCTTTGGGTGCCATTACTGTTCCGTAGCACTTTTGTTGGCGAGGTTTCCCACTAGCTCTGGAGATTTCTCAGGCGGTTCCAACCATTTCTGTTGCGGAAACTTTTGTGCTCGGGCGCCATTTCTGTTTGCTGTTGCAGCGCCATTTCTGTATGGGCGATATCCCCTTTGGGTGCCATTACTGTTCCGTAGCACTTTTGTTGGCGAGGTTTCCCACTAGCTCTGGAGATTTCTCAGGCGGTTCCAACCCTAACTCACCAACTTCGTATTCCGAACAACAACTTTTCTTGGCGAGTAAGCACTGTCACGTAAGAAAATTACTAGTCAGTTTACAGGAAAATTGTGTCTGTAAATTTTTTGTAAAGAAGGTTCCGGTTTTAAACTATAAAATATACTCACAAATAAAAACGCGGCGAGATATAATTTTAGAAATAAAAAATATTCAAATCGCAATATATAATAACACATTAAAATCTCTAAAAATTAACAAAACACACAAGGCACGGTACGGTGTAAAAAGTTGTCATCCCAGCTCCGGTGTTTTCATAGTTACAAAAAAAACACAAATCTACCATAAAGGAGAAATGACAACAATATCATAATTTGCTGATATTGTCAACCAACGGTAGACGCAGCAAAAAAGTAACAACAAAATTTGTAGTAATACAAAATTTGTAATAATAATAATAAAGAAGAATACACACACATTGTAAAAACATAAGTAAATAAGAAATATGTTTAATTCCCGAAGTCTATTTCTCAATAATGGTGAGTTAAATAGATGATGTTTACAAGTAGATCTTGAACAATAAACATTGCTGATGACGCCCTTGGCAGGGTAAAAAAGGCATTCCAGTGTGCCAGTTATCTAGAAAAATATAACTTTTCAATGGTATTCTTTGAGTTATTAATTAAATGAACTAAAGCCGAAATAATAAGAAATTTTCTCTTATTTTATGTACCACTTTAACACTTTTCTTTTAGCAAAATAAAGTTTTCATTTAACACCACGAAACTATTTGTTTTTTTTTTTTTTTGATGCAAATTATTTCGTAAACAACAAACATTAACGTCGTATTATTTTGTATAGCCGACGGTTGTTTTTTTTTCGTCGTCTTTGAAATTTTTTTAATTTTAGAATGTTGTGTTCGCCGTCAACGATATTTGTAATTAGCGGCTTCAAACACTGAAATTTCACATCGGCTTTGAGTTGTATATTATGACATTTCTAATGTGACGACGTAATCCCTTTTTATAGTTTTCGACATGAGTTACAGGCACATTTTTTTTTCACTTTTCGAGAAACGGTGAAATCTTTTGTTTCACATCTATTCGACGCGAAAAATTTTCACTAAAGTTACAGAACATGAGTACTGATAAAATCCATAGTAGCGGATATAAAATACCACCTTGTGGAGTTCCCTACATAATATATCTCTTATTTTTTTGTCGTTTTCTTCGAAATAAATAACACTAAGTTATATTAATATAAATATAAATAAGAACTAATGCTTGGTTTTCACTATGTTATTTTTGTTGTCAAATTGCCAACAATTTGGAAAATTTGACATGACTTCTGAGCATATATTCGTAAATATTGTTTTTGTTTAATTTTATCTCGATGTGAATACTTAAAAGATTTATGCCTGTTAAAGTGATTTTTAGAAGTGGATCTTATATAGAAATTTTGACAAATTATGGACCGATTCTTATAAAATTAGGTGTTATGATATTTGTATATATGAAACATATTTATGTTGAAGATTATTTGGATACCAATATTTAATATATAAATATTTTAATATTGCTTGTTAAAGTGATTGATCATTATATGGGATTATCGACAGATCCGCACAAAATTTTTAAGTATGGTTAGGTTTTATATATGGATGGACATTGTTGAATCTATAGTTAAGGAATAGTTAAGGCATTACAAACATCAGGACAAATCCAATATACCCTTCCCACATTTATGGTCTAGGGTATAAAAATAACACAAAGACTTCAAAAATGCGTTTTCAAAATGTACCAAAGTTATTCTAGCTTAATATGATTGATTAAAATTCCTTTTTTTCATTTTTAATCTTTCTGGTGCTTTTCACTTAATAAATTTTAATATTGCAGTGAAAGCTCATAGTAAAATTTACATATTTTCTCCCCTAAAAGGTTCTAATATTAAATAAGAATATAATACTAGTATGATTTTTTAATCTATACGAGTAGAGCGATGTTTTCTTAAATGCTTTTTTGAGCTACCATTAATATTTCCTTAAAATATTTTGGGAAACATCATACAACAAACCATAGTTTACTTCCAAAGAGATACAAAACATTATTAATGTGTTCTTAGTGAGTCACTCTAATGTAAAAAGTTAATTTAATTATTTGAAAAATTCGAACTATTAGCCTGAAAGAATAAAACTTTTCTCTTAAAAATAATATATATTAGTTCAATTATTTCTCTAATTAAGAAAAAAAAAAAAACACATGGCCCCGTGTATCAAAGTACCCAGCAGTCGGGGTAAGTTGTGAATGATTTGTGATTTGACTGCTTACCAATAATCACCAGTACTTACCGGCCATACCACTGCCAATGTTAATCAGTGACGAGTTTAACATGGGGATGTCATAGGAGGTAGTTACTTGTTATCTAAGTCATTACCTCTCAGCAGTCATTTCGTTTGTGGCATAGCCGCAAATAGAATTTATGTGGGATAACGGCACATTTTTGCATTCTCTCTCTTAAGAGAGACTATAGAAACAACATGTTGTTGTACGCAACAAACACCTCAAAGCAAAGAAGAAACACAGCAAATTAGTAGTTTTTTGGATTTTCGCAATTATGTTCTTTTTTCATATAAAAGTGGAACTTTGGCATTACCAGTGATATCAAAAGGAAGTACTCATGCTTTTCGTATACTATTTAAGTACTTACTTGCAATTACTGGTTACTGCCACCGCTGCAGGGTATGTAGTCATCCCATCTCCGGTGTTTCGTAGTTACAAAAAATAACATAATCCACCAAAAAGAAAAAAGGGGAAATTACAACAAAAACATACATACATATGTATGTACATTGCTGTTATTGATCTACAAAAAAGTAGACACAGCAAGAAAAAGAAAAACCAAATTTGTAACAATACAAGATTTGTAAATACCCTGCAGGCAGTTTGGTAGTCGACTACAAAAAAAATTAACTTATTATGCACTTTTGATTGGGTGACTATAAACTAACTACAAAGTAATGCAGAGTTGACCCAAAATCAAAATTTTACTCTTTCTGTAGTTATGTTTTTGTTGTTGACTAATTTTGTTTGATTTTATTGCAGTATTTTTTTGTTTTGGTTTTATTTTTTGGTTACTTTTTGTAATTTTGTTTCTTTACTTTTTTCTTGTTTTCGCGTGTTACTTAATAAGACGATTTGAAGTCGTCGACAAATTTTTATTCGACGGCTGAAGTTATTCTTGATATATTAAAGTAAATATTAGTATTATTTGTATATTAACATTTATAATACTTTTATTTAGATTTATTACACTTGGACAAATTAATTTAGTTTTTCTTCAAGTAAATTTATATCTAACTCTAATTGTTTAATTACAATTGCAAAAATTAATTGTAAATGAAAAAGTTTTTGAATTACAACTGCAAAATGTTATTCTACAAAAAACTTCAACTTAACTGTGGCAGCACAAATATTATATTAGTTACATATTAGCAAACTAGTTAAAAAAAGTTAACTTAAGGCGGCTTTATGCAGCCGACGCCGTTGATGCTGCTTAACTGTCTCCGAACACAGAACAGTATCAGTTGACGTTCATAAATTGTTTGCGAAGTTGTAAAAACAAGTAGAAAATTAAAAGTGATTAATTAAACGTTGAATTAATGTGATAAATTAAAAGATAAATTAAATAAGAAAAAGTAATAGTGTTAAGTGTTTGTTGATTATTTAAAATTTGTTTTCCTATATATTGTGAATTTGGTTTTGAGCTTGAGATCTCTTTTTATATTTTAAGTTTGTTAATTTAACTTTTTTAAAATCAACAGAATCAATAGACTTAAAATAAATGAAGAGAAATCAAGCTCAAAATTAAATACACCTAATTCTGTTTTTACGCGATAGATACGTTCCTCGAAAACTCGCGTAAAAAAACTGCGTAAAAAAAGATAGAGTATCCATACATAACGAGGGAATTGGTTCCACGTATGAAATATCAGGTAAAATAAGATAAATAATTCAAATTCATGTTGCTTTATACACAAACATATTTTTCTAATATTTAATTTAATGTAACTTAAACTCTTTATAGGTAAAAACTATGAAGAAACTTTTGAAAGGTCGTCTAACAAAAACTTTTACAGATGTTATTGCTGTCAATGTTTGTATGGAAAATAATCTAGAAGGGATACATGGCAAAAAGCGACTTAAAGATTTTAAGGAATTTTTTTCAGCCTTAAAAGGTAAAATATAATTAAAAACTTATATACCTATTATACATCATACAAATCTTTTATGCAGATGCCTGTCAATCTCTTGATTCAAATGATGTGGAAAAAGATATAAGGATTGCGCTAAAAGTTATAAAGAAGCGTCGTATCCATTCCGAATGCATAAAAAATAAAATTAAAAAAAAACTGTGACATAAGCCAACACAGGCAAATTTAGAGTGGACTTTTAATGAATTTTTTTGTTAATACTAGAGGTATGTTTTTAGTTTGTTTTGGTTTTTTTTTTTTGTTTGAATTTTGTTAGTATTTCTGAATTTCAAAGTGCCTTTGTACTAAATTTAATTTAATAATAATAATAATAATAAATAATAAACAAAATAATTTTTAAAAGTTTTTTATTTATATTTTATTGTTGATGAAACTAATTTACTAAAAATTATATTGATCCTAATATATAACTTTATTGTTTGTATATCAGGTTCAGCATTGTGCCATAATGATGATAAGTGACTCATTACTTTATATAATGAAAATTTAACTAAATAAAAGCTAACTAGACGCTAACATAAAACCAGCTCCTTTATAGCTAGCTATGAACAAGGTAACTTATAGTCAACTGAAAACAAGTTAATTTATAGTTACCTATACAATAGTAAACTTTAAGCTAATTTCAAAAACACTAACTTTAAGTTAGCTGAATTTTAGATGATTTCTAGTTGACTTTAAAGTAACTAACTTTAAGTTAGTTGAAAAGTAATGCAGAGTCGGTCAAATGACTACTTCGTAGGACATCGCCATGTTAAAATAGTCAGTTAAATACATTAAAAGTAATCCAGACATCAACCACAACTAATTGCGAAAAAGTTAGTTTAAAATACATTTAAAGCTAACTGAGTTGCCGACAGGGTAATAATAAAGAATACACACACATTGTAAACGTACGTAAATTTCGTTCTAACTTATAACACGTAAAAAGGAAATATGATAATTCTTAATTCTATTTCTTGGCAGGGTAGAATTTGCATTCCAGTTTGCTAATTGTTCTAGTACTTTACAATAGTATTCTTTGAAATTATTTGAAAAATTCGAACTATTAGCCTGAAAGAATAAAACTTTTCTCTTAAAAATAATATTAGTTAAATTATTTCTCTAATTAATTTAATTAAATTTGTTTTTTCTCTAGCTATTTTTTTTTTTTTGCCTTGTAGTTTTATTTATTTAATTAAGTTAAGGTCACATCTACATTTAACTATATATTTTATTGCAAATTGATGACAAAAAATAAAACAACTAAAATCAAAACAAATTAGAAAGCTTGTTATTTAAAGATTTTTAAACACATACATACATACATATAAATTATAAATTCTAAAATTATACAAAACATAATTTGTTTTGCAATGTTAAGTTTTAATATATTCAAAATTATTCATATCGATCGGTTATGATTTTCTATTCGTCTCGCGTGCGTATTTTGCCAATTTGTTTTCGCAATTAGGTTAGAAGGTTAAAAAAGTGGAAGAAAAAGCAATTCTATAATATATGTATTAATTTATATACAAAATGTATTTATATCTTTAAGATAATAAAATACTCTTTGATATTTGTTAATTCTGATCTGATCATTATTAGATATTTTAAACAAAAATTCAAATATGTATTAATATTTTTAGAAATATAACTCTTCTACAGCTGGTATGTATTAGTTCTTGAAAAGTAAGTAAGTAAGCTCTATTGTGTGCTTCTAAAATTTGGATTACACTTTGCGTCGGGGTTGCGTTGTAAAGATCGAAGGTTCTAGGGTTACGAAAATACTAAGTCGTAGGCTTTTTTTCACAAAAATTTTGCTGAACAGCTTTTTTCAGCATAAAGTAAATTTCCTTGTAGCAATTATCTGTATTACTACCACTAGCATTATCGTTGGACTTTTTATGTCATCAAATAAGCTTTTTCGTCTGTCTGAAATACCCCTTTACTTAATGGCATTCTCTGCGCAACTTGATTTTCAATCCAAATAGAAAGAAAGGACTCCATTTCGATCATCAAAGCACTTCTTATTCGTTTTAGTATCTAATGGTGTTGCAGATTCTGCAAAAATTTAAATAAATAAATAAAGACTCGAACCCGATACAATGCACCTCGTAAATCAAACGACACACAGTGAAAATTAGTACTAATTAAGCAGCGACGATAATTAAACGAAACGATGCAAAGCGAGGTATTGGTGTATGACGGTAACGATATTTTAACGATAAGGGTATTTTCGTCCGGTCTTAAATCATTAGTAAATTATCAGTAAAAATATATGTATATGTTCAATTCACATCTGATGTTGTAGTGTCGTAAGAGTTGTACGTCGCGAGTATTTGTCACAAAAAGCTGGCCAAAAAGGCAAAAATGGTTTTAAAGAAATCTGAAAATGCGGCTCGACAGACAATAAAAAATTATTATTATTATTATTGGTTATTTTTTAAGACTTTAAGCTGAGATTTGCAGTGCCTGGACAGTGTTAAAGTTAGAAAAGGGAAGAAAATTGCATGAGTTTTTATCGATTTTTTCGGTTTCAATATGTTTGCATGATATATTCTTGTAACTAAACGAAAGAAAGTTTTACATTGATTAATTTTTTGTCAAAAGCCTTGACCAAGTGCTATTTTCAATATTTAAAAAAAAATTAACTGAAATATTTATGTCGAAAAAATGCGTTAAAAAATTAAAATAATATTTTTATATCCTTTTTTCCAAGCCGATAGCCATTGATGCTAGAGCTTTTAGCCTTAGATTTATTGTAATTTTAATTATAATAAATTTTTTAATAAATAAATAAATAAAATAAAAAAATCCCTTTTTTTTGGCGCCATTATTTTTGCAGATTTTTTGAAAATTTCACCTTTTTCCTATTTTTGCTCATCTGGCAATTTTTCTTATTTCTGTTTCTCAGCAATAAAATATTTTGATTTTTGAATTATTTAAAGTAAATGTTATTTTCTGGGATATGTCAGCAATTGAAATATAGGATATATCATTTTCAGAAATTTATTCAAAAGATATTGGTGTTTAGCACATCAAAAAGAGGAGCGACTTTTAAGCAAGTATGACAAATGGATAGAAGGCACTGTGACAATACCAGTATTTAGTAGTTCATCTTCAGACGGCCACAAAAAGAATTTAATGAAGCAAGTGAAAGAACAAAACACAGGAAAACGAAAGAAATTCACCACCAATTAACAGCAGAAGAGTAGCGGTAAATAATGATGCAGCAATATTAATAATTGTTGTAACGAAATCCTCAATAAAAGCAAGAGTTTGTAGGCGGTCTTCAACAACTTCTAAGGTCAATCCAGTATAAATAAACTGTCAGCGTAGGGAGTTTTAGCGCTGTTTGTAAATGTAGAACTCACGAAAAAGCAATATAAAATTTTATACATTAAAAACAAAAATGTACGAGTATATCCATGTTACTCATTGCTAAAGAATAAAATAAAAATGATTATCCTAATAAAGATACCATAACTATAACTGAGACTTTAGCGGAAATGAACTTGCAATTGCTTCTCGACCACACAGCAACACGATTATGTGAATACTTGAATAAGGTCTTACAGCAGTTGGACTATGAAGAAATTAATTTTCTGGAACTTATAGTAAATGGGGCTGTGATGAATCGCACCAATCATCTTATAAGCAAAAATTCGAAAATGAAAACGATGGTGACACTAATATATTCCAAAGCTCTTGTGTGCCGATCAAATTATTTACAAATGCTAATGGGAAAATAAAAACTGTATGGCGAAATCCAATACCATCCACGACTAGGCTCTGCAGACCGATCCACATCCGTTTTGTGTGCGAATCTACTGACATAACAAAGCAAGAATTAGGGTACATAAGTAATCAAATTCAGTTATTGAAGAAAACCGATGAACCATGTAATGGAAATATTGTAATAACAATTAAGTAAGTATAGTCGGTCAAGCCTGACCATATAATACCCTACACCCAACATATGTATGTGTGAAACAATTTTTCAGAAATGGGCGCTATAAGGGAACTATAACCTGTTATGAACCGATCATCCAAAAATTTCTTGACATGACTTCTGTGTAAATAAATATTTTTTGCGTTAAATTTTATCTCAATATAAACACTTTTAAGATATTTATATACATATGTTAAAGTGATTTTCGACGGGGGCCTATATGGTAGCTTTGACAAATTATGGACGGACCATTAAAAAAGTAGTTGTCATGATATTTGTATATATGAAATTTATTTGGAGACCAAAATTTGTTAAAGATTAATGGTCGTTAAAGTGAATTTCGGAAATGGGACTTATATGGTAGATATGATTAATTATGGCCGGATAATCATAAAATTGGGCCGAATGACTTTTGTATATATAAGACATATTTGCGTTGAATATTATCTCCCCCTCCCCCCTACATTTGTATGTGAGAGATTCTTTTTGGACTCAGTCACTGTCTCGAAAATTACTGGCATAAATTAAGAACTACGTCTCCATACAATATCGGTAGCAATAACTAGATGGCACTGCATACATTTAACAAAATTTTAGGCATATGGACAAAACTGCCGAAATGTATGTGCAACTCTACAGCTACAGCTTCAGCTACAGCTCCAAGAGTCCAACGATGCACAATATTTTTAATCATGACGGTACTGTACTAACGCAAGTAATCCTGCCAATTGGACAATTATCATAAGAAGCCGCCGAGGCAAAATATAAACACTTCAGATTATATCGTATGAATTATTCGCAGAAATTCAGCAGAAGTGATAGAAATCGACATGTTTTGAATAGGTTATTTTTGAGCTTTTTTAAGATGTAGTACACAAAAAAAAACACCAAAGAACAGAAAACCGAATCATCAGATACTATGAAACTGACATGGATGCTGCCGCACATGATTAAATACATGATAATGATTGCAAAATTATTATTAGTAAATACAATTATTTTCATATGCTAATTATTAAATATTGATAAATAAATATTACAACATCTATATATGTATATAAAAGTGATTGTGTGTTTGTATGTATGTATGTTTATTATTATTAGTTTGGGATCTATAGACGGCTAAATGGCTGAACCGATTTGCTTGAAATTTTTACAGTATATTTCTGTATGTCTGGAAGGAGCTATAGGCTACTTTTTTTGGAAATTTAACTGGGCGTGGTACCTCCCATACAAAGTTAATTTTAAAAATCAAATACTTGGGAAACTATAATAGCTATAGTACTCAAATTTTGCATGAGCATTGTTTGTTTAAATATTTGCGGAAAAATGGGAGTAGTAGCGACAGGGGGCGTGGCACCTCCCATATGATGATAATTTAAAAAAAATCAAATATATGGTATACAATAAGATATATGGTACGGTTATTCTACCATCAATAATAATATTTAGGACAAGAATGGGCGGACTATCAATAGTGGGCGTGGCACCTCCCATAGATATGATGACAAATAGGGAAAGCTATATCAGCTATAAATATTAATATTTAGGTCACCAATGCGCTGACTAGCAACAATATTAAGTAAATGTTAAAATTTGTATACATTTGAAACCTTTATTTATAATGTTAAAATTTGTATACACTCAAAAAAATAATGAACTAGAAGTTAGGAAATTTTACTTATTTTGAGGACGTAATGGTTGTCGTATGGCGCCAAAGACATTTTTTATTACAAGTCAGTAAAAAATTTCCTTAATATTGGGGGAAAAAATTTACTTAATATTAGTCCGAAATTCCTACTTTTATACAAAATTTTCCTAAATTATAGTAAATTTTAACTAGAATAGTGGAAAAATTATTTTTATACTAGTTCATAAATTATCTGAAACATTCCTTCATTTTAGTTAATATTTACAAGAATATAGTTCAGATAAATTTGAGAGAACAATAAAAATTAGGAAATTTTTTGTCTATTTTAGTTAAAAAGATAAATATTTTTTACTTAAAATTATGACAACATGTACCAGTTCTGAGTAAAAATTTACTTCGATTTAATAAATATGTTACTAAAAACGAGTAAAAAAGTTATGAATTTAGGTTAATTTTTTCCCAAAATTGGATACAATATATGTAAAAAAGAGTACATTAAGCCTTAAAGCAAGGAAACAAATCTGCAAATAAGAACTGAAATTGAGTAAGCGCATCCACCCCAGAAGAAAAAAAATTACTAAAATTAACGAAAAAAAATACTAAAACTGAGTAAATTATTCCCAGAAAATAGGAAGAAATGTACTGTAACTTATTAAATAAAATAAAAAATATGTTACTAGTAACCTATTTTTTCTAGCTTACTAGAATAAAAGTACAATTAAATTTTTTCCAATTTAGAAGTAATATATTTACTTAATTTTAATATTATTTTCCTAGATGCTAAATATTGCTTTATCTAGAAATAAACGTATACGAATAAGTTCTTTAAAAGGTTTATTTATTATTAAAATATTTTACAATTTAAGAATAACAAAAAAAGTATATAAAATTTACATTAATATTTGATTTAATTATAGTTTTGAAGATATATTTTTAAATTACAATTGAATATTTTTACAGGATTTAAATTTAATTTTTTTTATATAAAAAGTATTTTTAATTTTTGTTTGAAATTGAGATTAATATTTGATTTAATTATAGTTTTGATTACAATATAATATTTGTACAGGATTTGAATTTAGTTTTATTATTTGTTTATAATTACCAAGTATTTTTAGGTCTCAAATAGTAGTTACAGTTTAATTCATGAATATGAATTGGAGGTGACTTTATGGACGTTGCTGGTAGTATTTTATAATCTAATAACTCAGGCTTAACAGAATATGATGAAAATACTTTCACATATGATAAAATCAATTTCATAAAATCTTGAATTTTAGATGCAGTAAAGATTGGGTCATAACTATAAATTACAAATCCAATTTCCGTAACGCTGAAAGCTACTGAAACATGTGTATCGCTCTATTTCATATTTTTTTATATGTATAAGAAGAGTTACATATGTATACTTAAGGATTCTGTTTAAACAAGGGCAACAATTTAAAAAAATGTACTTCAGAATTTTCTGCTACGTGATAAATTGTGAAAAAATTCAGAACCTTTTTATAGTTAAATTATGGTTCTTTTCATAAGAACTACGTGGAAGGGACACTCTTTGTGACACACTGCATCTTTGGCTATGGAACACTGAAGGTCCTTAGTCTTCCTAATTATACTATTCCAAGGCAATCGTTACAAAAATACAAATAGCGCATCATATATTAGCAGTTACAAATAAATAAATATTCATTGGAAAATATGAAATTTCAATACAGCTGCACTTTTTGAATTTAAAGAAACAAACAATAATTACGTAAAAGCTCAAATTTAAAAATTGAAAACCTTATTTTAGAGAAAATTGTTTAAGTATACATACATATTTTAATAATATAAGCAATAACACAACTTGCTATTTGAAATTTTGCGTATTTTGTAATTATTTTCTTATTAATGTCAGTTATGAAGTTAAAATCGATTTCCCAGATATAGACGATTTTAATACTGCTTCAATACTAAACTATTTCGGATAAATTTTGTAAATATATTAGAAAAAGGCCGAAAAATAAACTTACTTCTTCATGTTCTAATAATGAACTTATTGATGATTGTTTTGAATCATTAAAAGACACCATAGTTTAAAAAATATGATAAAAAAACAAAAATACCTTTAAAAATTTCCAAAAATGCATCTCCGTTGAGTAGCGTTAATGCATCTTTTAAAGTGTCTTCTGATTCCATATTTATAGCATTTCAATTCATCAGACCACGTTGGCGCATTTAAACACTAACAGTAATAATCAAAAACAATGTGCATGCACAAATGTGCTTATAAATACAAAAACAATTTTACGAAACTTTTGTCAAATAAAATTCTTAACAAGGCACTTACATAGTACATAAACTAACGTAATTAACTTTTCACTTTCCTTTTTATATTTTATATTTTTTTTTGTTATTAATTGTATTTAAAATTTAATTATTATATTTTTAATTTTGCACTTTTATTTTATTTGTTAATACACAGTTTATATTTTAATTGACTGTTTTCAACTACAACTCGTTCAGAATAAAACTAAAACCAAAAGAAAACAAGTATGTGTGTTTTTTGCAAAATTAAAACAGTTACTTTCAACATTCCAATGTTACGCCAGTGCTGTTTACCTAATGGTATATAGTTTAGGTATTCGGTTCTACGTTTAAGTTCAAAATATATCAAAATTAAGTAAATTATTTTCTAAAATTTAGTAAATATTTACTTATAAAAAAGTTTTCAAAAACTATTTTATTTTTTTCAAGAAAACGACTTTATGTTCAATATTTTTGTAAGAAATTTTTACTTCAAATTAGTAAAATTTTTCATTATTTTTTAAATTATCTACATTATTTTTTTAGGAATTTAACTTACCTGTTTCAAGTAAATTTTTACTATATTTTTTCTACATTTTAAGTAATATTTAGTTAATTATGTTCTAAAACCAAGTAAAATTGTACCAGTTATAATTTTCAATTATACAATTTTTTAAAATTTATCTGTACTTTTTTTAAGGAAGATATTCCTAAATATCAGTTTGTTACTTTCTAAGAAGTAAGACATCTTTTATTCAATGGTAGGAAATAATATATTGCTTTGCTTCTTAATTTATCTGAACTAGATTCTTGAAAGCATTTCTTAATAGTTAGTAAGCAATAAACTCGAAGTAGAAGTTTAATAAACATGTATTAAAATGCAATATAAATTTCTCAGTATTTAGGAAAATTTGAACTAATATCAAAGAAAACCATTAACAAGTTTTAAGTATATTATAAATTATGAACTATTTTGGAGTAAACCATTTACTGAACTCAGTTTTTTGAACTAAAACCAAAATTACTTATTTTTATGATGTAATTCTCTTAAGTCTAGGAAAAATTTATTAATTTCTAGTAAATATTATTTTGCGGTTAATAATATTTTCCTACAATCAAGTAATTTATCTATAGAAAATAATAAACTAATATCAAGTTTATGAACTATTTGCTTTTTTACTCAGATTAAGTAATTTTTATTACATTTTAATAAAATTTCCTTAATTTTAGTTAAATTTTACTCAAATTTAGGGAAACTTTTGAACTACTTTTAAAGAATTTTTTTTCATAAAATTTAGTACATGTCTTTTTTTTGAGTGTACATTTGAAACCCTTATTTATATATAAAAGTGAATGTGTGTTTGTTTGTATATTCCCTGCAAATAACGCGACTAGTCCATACATGCATGTAAAGACTAGTCCAAAGAGGAGTAGGAGTACTCCAAATATATGAAAAAAAGGTGGTCCATTTAACATTGCGATGTCCTAGGACTGGACCATATAACCCATCGAAGTAGTCCCAAAACTACTCCATGGAGTACTCACGAGGGTTAGTTTTAAACAACAACAAGAACTCAATATGCAATCGTGTTAACACGAAACCATGTCATTTAACTACAAACTCTTGTTTAACTATGACATGGTCCATGACTGCATTACATTGGACCATGTTGTGAGTAGTCCATATCATCTAAAATGGATCACGTAGTCCAATATTATTTGCAGTGTTGTAAATCATAATAAGATAATGTAATAAGATTTAATTTAAAAGGAAAACTGTAGGTTTTAATAACTTAATAAATACCGTATTTGTCGGACGATAAGACGCACCTTTTTACTCTGAAAATTTTACCTAAAATCAGGGTGCGTCTTATCATCCGGCAAATACGGTATATTTTTTTTTAACTTTAAACTTTTTATTTCATTACGATACGGATAGCCAAGCACACCGGGCTTTAGCTAGTTATATATAAAAGTCTGTGTTTGTATGTTTGTTTACAGTAGCGCGACTTTCTTCAGTTGAGTTCCACTTAAAATAAAATGTAGTTTTAAAGCACCCATACATAATAATGACAGAGTACTCTCTGATAGGCTTATGAGAAGTGTCGACTTATGAAAGTAGTAAGCATCCCAAAGATTTTTTTAAAAAAGTGTCCTGCTTTAGTGAGGTGTCCGTAAGGAAAGAGTCCACTGTATTAATTTTTCAATATCACTACAACAACAGAGTACCAAAGCACATCGTGTATGGCTAGGAAATAAGTGAATATACTATATAGATATTAAATTTCAAAAAATATCCACACAATTTATTGTGGTGGGGCTAAGAGGTAGGGGGTCGCCCCTTAACCTAGTAAATATATAAATGCATGTAAAAGTTAAATTTAAAAGAGAAACGTAAAAAAATCATGAGGGGAAATCAAACCAACCAAAAGTTTGCTTCTGATTTTTTTTTAATTAAATCAAACCTCAAGCTGTCAAAAACTCAAATATTTAATTTAAAATACAAGTGTAATAATTTTGGCCAGCTTTTTGTGACAAATACTCCTCTGTGCGTCGTCTGAATGTACAAAAGTTGTTGGTAATATCTATATAAATATTTTGTACAACACCCACGACATTTTTACATACACATGTTTTCGAATGTTGTATGAATAAAATATGTATCTCAACATAAAAATTAATTATTTTAGTTTAAGAAAATAATCAAACACTCGAATTTGATTGACAAATTTAAAACAAGAAAATAAAATGAATAAACAAAAAAATAATAATAATAGATATTGTTGAAAATTGTACAGTTTGTTTTAATTTTGGAAAATATTCATATTTTATGTTTTGTTAAATATTTTTCTTTTGTCATTTTGAGGGTTAGACAACATAAACATACGACTTTGCTTAAAATCGTGTTCACAATCAGATATGTAGTTAAATAATACAATGTACAACATACAACATCACTTGTGAATTAAACAATAGTAACTAGTTAGATAAATTTTGAATTGTATTAATTAAATTACATCGCACTTCAATAGATGTCATAGGTTTGATATAGATCTGCTAGTAATTAGTAAAGTCAATAGAAGAGAAGTAGAATTGAAGCAATTATAAGCAGATACTGGTTTGGTTAAACGTTAAAAGGGAGAGAAAGTAAAACACCATCAGACGACTGTTTAGCAAGAACATTTGTTTGACTGCACAACAAATTATATTGTTAAACTTTAACACTTTATTTTTTATAACAAACACAGTTCACAAAGCATGTGACTACTGTATGAGTTACTTAGAAAATACCACATGTTGCATTTATTTATACAATATTAAATAATTGTAACACATGTTTTTGCATATGCATGAATTTTCATGTGTTGAAGTAATTTCAATTACACATTTAAACGTAAAACAAAAAAAGTTTACTTTTATTACTATGTATTGCTATTTAGAATGCTGATCAGATTTTTCTTATTACAATCATAAATTAAATTGCGCACAAAATCACAAAATAGACGCATGTCATTGATAGAATTTTTAAATGTTTCAAAAATCATTAAATTACATTTAAATTGTGAAAAGATATAAATATGTAGTAAGTTTGAACCAAGCCAATTAACAGCAGATTATTGCTTATCATACAAACATTTTATAATTTCTCAACTAATTTTCTTTTTGCAAATTTCTAATTTATTACTTAATATTATTGGCAAGAAACTGCAAATGTGCGACGTTACCTCAAAATACATCATTTGAATGTTCTTGTGTAGCTAATTATTCATGTGTCACAAATAAATTATTCATAATAATATTTGTAAAGTCTTTGAGATGTTGAAAGAAAAGCTCTGAGTTAATTCATTTGTAAGGTGATCAAAACGATCAATTAATCTTTCAGAGATGGATGTGTATAGGTATAAATAATATTTGTTTGTTGAATATGATGGTTCAGTAAATATTTAGTTTGCATAAAATCCAAAAAATTTACTTCAGATATATTGATTTAGAGGAGTTAGTCCGCTTTCACACGTTTCAATTCTGACTCTTCTAGGCAAGTATTTTTGGCTGAGAAGGGAAAAGAGAATAAAAAGAGAATACTTAAAGTTACTAGTCAATTTTCTAAATTTTTTAAATAGAATTGAACAAAAACTGCAATAAGTTTTCCTAATATTTATTAAGTTTGTTTACTTATTTTATAATATTTTGTGTTAATAAGTCTACAACTACACATTTTTATAAAACTTTTAAGTATAAAAATAAGTTATTAATTTTTTGGTTAAAAGTGGCAGAATTATAATGGATTACTTTTGGGACATCTCGAACAAAAATAAGTACTTTTTTCTGGTCGACAATTTCTTATTACTTTTTAACTTAATTTGTAAGTAAATTTTTTGCTGGGTATATCAATAATAATAAAAATAGTATATGCTTTTTATACACTATTATTCTTTGACATTATATTCAGAGAAACAAGAGAAACTGAACCACCGTAACCTTCAATTACATATTTATTAATGAAAATTTTCAATCAAAAAATTATAAGCTATTATTTCAATTGATCTTTTGACCCACTTTTACCAAATTTGGCTACTTATAGAATTAGTTATGTATATTATTATTACGCAATATAAAAAATAATGGTGTACATGTTGTTGTTTTATTCAGGGAACGAAGTATTCTAATGTAATATAAAATTATTTATTATTAATATAATTAAGCTTTTCTTTTAATAATATTTGGTGTTGGCTTTATTTTGACACTCACATTATATATATATGGCTATGTACCTATACATCTAAAAATTTCCCCAAATATTCTTCCACAGAGATTTTGTAAGGTTAAAATTCGGCAACTATTTTAAATTCTGAACCGATTAAAATTAATTACAATTCTTGATCTTAAAAATTGCTTATTTTTAACATGGAAGTAATACTAAAGCATGGAATTATGCACACACATACTTATGTATGTTGCTGAGTATTATAAGAATCCACAAACGAAAACTAATTGCTACTTTTTATTTTATCTAATGTTAATCTTAACTTTCTCTATATTGATGAGCATAACAACATAAAATATACAATTTCCAAAAAATTCACAAGCACCCAAAATGTATACACTTCGGTGATTTCAACAGAAATTGCCCAAAACGATTTAACTTTTCTTAAGAATTTTATGGCGGTTATAAATGAAAATAAAAGAAGAAAAACTAATATAGTTAACTCATGCAAACAATTAAAATTGCAGCATGTTACAATTATCTCAAAATAAACTTTTAACTTATTTTATTAGATTTTTGGTAAATATTTACTTAAGAGATTTTATTAAAAAAAGTAACAAAACTCGTATACAAACAAACAAGACCCATTTTTGGTTTTGTATACTTTTTTAAATTTTGGTAATTCTTTTATTTTAACAATTTTCCATTAAATGTTTAATTTTTGGCAAACAACCAAATTAATAAATGAAAATACATATAAAAAAAAAGTATTTAATAAAAACTAATTTTTATTCCTCACAACAAGTAGTACAAACTTTAGGTTTTTTTTTGTGTTAATTGCTGTTTGTTTTGATTTTTCTCTTAAAGCATTCATTAGTTTAATAGTCTGGTCATACTACACACACATCCAGGCAAACATGCCAACTCTAGTACTTGACCTCTAAACAATATAAAGAGAAAATAAAGCAACACTGTATAATAACTAGACCATTAAACTCATAATCATTATCATCAGCATTATTATTATTATCGTTATTATGGGGATTTCTTTTTGTAAACATCAGTTTCTTAAATTGATGTGTTTCTTTTATCTTTTAGTACCTATTATTATTGTCAAGTCTTTTTGTGTTTTCTCGTATGTATAGTAGTTGTTCGTTACTGTGTGCTGTTATTTAAACTCACCATGCAAACGTTCATTTTCCAATTTAAATGAAACCATACTAGGATCATGTCTTATTTGTGGTGGCAAGGCACGCCATACTTGCAACGACTGTTCGGTGACTTGGCCAGGTGGTACAACTAAATTTTGGCTAGAACGACGCCTTTCTAGTTCAATGCCTTTGGAGGGACTGTTGCGTTTACGAAATTTGTCTGTGAGGCCCATAATTTTGTTTTTCAAAAACTATTTTCCTTAAATTTTAAAAAGTCTTTTTTAGAAGAATTTTTATATTAAAAATATTTAAAACATTTTATTTTCTTTTTGTATTTGATTTTGCTTTTGATTTTAATATTATTTATATCTTCCTATTTTTTTTATTTGCTTTCAATTTTGTATATTTCTTCGCACTACCGTTTTTTTTTTTTTTTGTTTCACAAAGATTTTATTCTTAAATACGTTCTCATGTTCTAACGTCTCTAAAGCGACTAATAACACTTGTGTTGTGTTGTGTATTTGAGAAATCTGTATGATTTAATGTTTCGTAAGTTCCACCCATATTCACCATGGAAAATAAATAAATTTCACCACAACCACCTACATTTCATAGAAAAACACAAAGAAAACAAACAGAATATAACGGCATTTACTCTCTAGCTTTCTCTCTCGCCCACAATTTACACTGGAAATGATTTTGCATATTTCTCACACACACATATACATAAATAACTAAACATGGCCGCTCTCACAGGATTTACAGTACATTCTCTGTTTATACACATTTTATGGCTTTCACACCAAAACAGTTGTTTGTATTTTTTTTTATTAATACACATATTCACCTTGACTTTCTCAACACTGCATGTGTATTTTCAACCGCTTTGCAAATGATTGGCGTAACCGCTTAATACTGCACAGTAGGGCCGATAGAATAAGATAAAATATATAATAATATATACATATATATATGGTGACCGATAGCTACAAAATGCCTTATATCAGTATAGAACAAATAAAATTTTTAGAATATGGTTTGTTGGTAGTAGTTCCAGAGGTATAAAAAAAGGTTTAATGTTCGCTATTTAATGTTTAGCACTGACTTTGAATATTTATTGGTTTTTATTATTTCACCGACTCACTGTATGTTGTGTACCTATGTATATTTTTATTATTGTTGCTATAAAGTTTTTTCCTGTTTTCTCAATTTCTTCTGCTTCTCTGAAGAAATATTTATTGTGTGCTTTATTTTCTATTTCCAACTAAGTTGTTGCTGTTCTTTTGCTTTCTATATATTTTGTATTTTATAAATTTTTATGTTTCAGTGACAGGTGGTTGTTGTTCAATTTTCTATGTTAATAATTATTGATTTCGAACGTTTAAAGAAGATTTCTTTTATATTCAATTTAGTATCAGCCACATTCACATTTCGGGCTAGTTGCAACTTGCAAAAAGTTTATTTTATGGCTCATAAATACTTGTTGCCTTTAATAAAAAATATGGAATAAACAATTTTCTAACAACATAAATGAGCCATTAAAAATTTGTTCATAAAATTTTTTATATTATTCTAGCAGTATAAAATACTAGCTAAACCCGGTGTGCCTTGCTACCCCCCCCCCCCCCTCGTCATAAATAAAATAAAACGTATTTATATATTTACAAACATTTATTTATTTAATTTTAATGTATTTAGTGCAATGCTTTAGGCGAGACCATGCCCCTTTGTCCACTTACATAGTCAAGAATTTATTATTTCGTAAGAATATCCTATTGTGAAAATTTAATGACGATCGGTCCAGTAGTTAAGACTATATTACGATTTTTAATTTTCCTAAAAAGGGGCGTGGTCCCACCCACTTTTCTCCTGGTATGTATTCCTAATTATGCCAATTCCATATGTACGAAATATCATTGACGTAGGTCAAAAAATGCCCAAAATATGGCGATTTAAATATTTGGGTTATATGGGCGGTGCCACCCCCGTGTGTACAATCAAAACTTCATATAGCCTATTATTCCTTCCAGAGTCACAGTAACATGCTGTGAAAATTTCATCAAAATCGGCTCAGCCGTTTTGGAGTCCATACGTTACATACATACATACATACATACATACATACATTCAATTTTATATATATAGAAGATAGAAGATATACATTTTTTAAAATTCTATCTCTTTAAATTTTTATTAATTTTTTTAACCTAAATTCTTCCCTATCTGACAATCTCTGGTAACTCAATTCGTTAATGTAATGGGTATTAAAATAACGTAAATTATATAAGTTAAAAAACGGGAAAATCCCATTTGAGTTAAATTGCATGATGTTTATAAACAAGAAATTTCAACTATTTTTTAAGTAAATTCTATGGAAAAATAAAAAAAATTAAATTTTGTCTGAAATTTTCAAAATTTTTGAATTTAAAAATTTGTTTTTAATTTTTGATAACCCATTGAATGCGCCTCTCAGAGACCTTTCATATGATACCAAATTTACATATAGTTCCTTTGGAAGAAATGTGAAAAAAATCAAAAAACCTCTAAAAAGGATCTTTTTATCCTTTGATCCAGCTCACAAAATATTGACCCCAGGACAAAAAAAAATTAGAAACATAAATCAAATTTTCATATTAGTCGGGAACATCCGCAACTTTATTTTGGGGCCACCCTAATATACATATATGTTCTTCTTATATATATAATTCTACTGTACGTGTGTTGTGACTGAACTCCTCCTAAACGGCTAGACCGATTTGCATAATTTTTTTTGTATGCGTTTGGGTGGTGCCCTGGGTGGTTTAGATTTACAATTCGGTCCAATTGGGCAAAGGGGCGTGGTACCTCCCATACAAACCACAAATTAAAAATCTATTATTTCTGCTCCTGATAACGGTATTTGAACAAAATTTGACCGACGTGTCATTTGGTATGCATTTTTTAAGTGCTGCTGCAAAGTTTATTCATTTATACTCCGCAAGAGTTAACTAAAAATATTGTTCATAAAATCGCATTATGATAAAATTAGAAAATTTAATGAAAATTAAATTTATATAAAGAAAATGAAAGTATTTTATTATTTGTCTTTCATTTCATACTTTGGTTAATATCATAATCGCTTGAAATATTATGCAGGACAACGTCTGCCGTGTCAGCTGGATACTATATATCATTGGTGGAAGTAGGAAATGCCACGCTCTTTTTCAAAAATGGCACTGGTTGCCTTTCTTATTATAATAGACCGATTGGCATGAAACCTTTCAAATAAAAATAAAATTTGAAGGCAAAGCTACTTTTGCCGGGTCAGCTAGTATATATATAAATATTTATAATAATCGAACAATATTAGTAGTAACAAGTTAGAGTGCTCTATTCCGAATATTAAATACCCTCCACATATACATATATAAGGAGAATTGCAAAAACTACGCTGTTGTTAGGGCCAGTGTTTTTTATTCATTTTTTTATTTATGATTTCTAGTATGATTTCTGTATTCATTTATTTGACATTTTTGTGGGTTTACCTGTTATTCGAAATTGGTTCTTACATGGGAACTATGACCAACTATGGACTGATATATGTATACGAGGATGTATCATATCAAATTTCAATAAAATATTAGTATATTTAAAAGAGATATGAGTATTTAAGTAATTTCCGGATGTGGGCCTTATATGGCTGATATGGCCAAATATGGACCTAAATTTACAAAATCTAACAGTTTGATTTTGGCATAATATGCATGATCTGTGAAGTTTTCGAGCGGTGCCGTTATTTACAACAGGTTTATACGTATTAAAGTGATTTTTGGCAGTGGACTTTGTATTGGACCAATTGTCAAACATAGACCGAACTACTCAAATTTTCGTTTTGTGATTTATTTTCATATGAAACTTAGTTTTGCTGAATTCTGTATTGATATTGGAATTTTATAGGCATTTATGCATGATTAGGCAATATTTCGGGATTAAATTTGTATGGGGGCTATGAGAAATCATGGACCGATTCTTACTATTTGTATCACAATTTGTCCTTTCATTGTGGAAATGACGTGTACAAAATTTCATTGTATTATCTGCAATATATTTAAAGAACATAGGAAAAAACTGTTTAAAAATATTGCATTTTGATGGAGGTTGTAACAAATTTTAGTCCATAAATCTAGTTCGTCTGAACCGATTTTGATGATTTTCAATACCAAACGCTTATGAGAATTAGTAACGGTTCTTTGTAAACTTTGATGATTTTGGCTATATATTTTGGGCGTGAGAGTCTTTTACACAGATAGACAGACCGACGGACAAAGCTCAATCAACTTAGAATTCCATAAAGATCAAGAATATATAGAATATACTTTGTTGGTCTCAGATGAATATTTTTCAGTGTTACACACGGAATGACAAACTTATATATACTATCTTCATTCGGGTATAAAAGTGAATAAAGGTGCTAATGATGAAAATAATCTTAATTATATGACGTATGAGCGATGAGCAGTTTTAATACAATGTATAATTGTCATACGCAATGCTGTGTTAAATGGATTTTCTATAAAACTTATCAATTTAAATAAAACCTTTTAAAAAGTTTTAAAGCAAATGACATTTTTTAATTAATCACAATTATTTGTAACCTTTAGGTCTCCAATGATATTTTAACATTAACGTCATTTTATAAATTACATTAATTTTTTCTAATTGTTATTTACAAAAATTAACACATTTAAACGTTTTAAAACTGTTCATTATTCTTCGAAGCGATAACTATTTAAATGTTTATTTATAGGTGGCACTAATAAAACTTGGTTTTTTTAATATCAGCAATTTACAAAGTAAACCACAATGATAATAATACGGTACTCCTGCGAAAAAACAATTTTCAGGTGACTTAGCGTTGGCATAGTTAAATTTATCATCATTCCGTTTTTTAAATTCAGAAAATACTCAATTTTTGAAATATCTCAGCTATTATTTTCGGTATTAAAGTTTTTGCAATTAAGTTGCATATTTGCCTGCTCAGAAATTTGTACTCGTATGTTGTGTTGCTTTGGATGAAATATATTTTGTTCTTGAGCAGCTAAAATTTAACGAACTCCGGTGCCGTTTATGTGTAGTCAAAAAAGTGTGTAAACAATTGAAACAATTAAAAATGTATTGTCAGTCAAGGATGACCATAAAATACTATACACAGAGTATATGTGCAAAAACAGACCGATCATTATACAATTTTGTAGCATGATGATATAAATAAAGGGGTTTTTTAGAAGAAATTTTTTATTCTAAAACAAATATAGTTGGTCAAGACTGACCATATAATACCCTACACCTAGTAAATTTGTAAAAACAATTTTTCAGAAATGGGCGCTGTAAGGGAACTTATTATGGACTGATCATCCAAAAATTTCGTGACATGACTTTTGTGCAAATAAATATTTTTTGTGTTTAATATTATCTCAAGTAAACACTTTTAAGAGATTTATACATATGTATATGTATGTTAAACTTATTTTCGAAGGGGGCCTATATGGTGGCTTTGACTAATTATGGACCGACCGTTACAAAATTAGTTGTCATGATATCTGTATATGTGAAATTTATTTGTGTTGTTTTATTTAAATACCAAAATTTTTAACAGATTTATGATCGTTAAAGTGAATTTCGGAAATGGAACTTATATGATAGCTATGACTAATTATGGACTGATCATCTTAAAATTGGGTCGAATGATTTTTATATATATGAAATATATTCATGTTAAATATTATTTGAATACCAACATTTTTAAGAGTGTTATGCTCTTTAAAGTTATTTTCGGCAATGAGCCTAATGCTTGGTTTTCACTATGTCAGTTTTGTTGTCAAATTGTCTAAATTGTTATGAAATTACCAACAATTTGGACAATTTGACAACAAAACTGACATAGTGAAAACCAAGCATAATATGGGAGCTGTGGTCAATTAGCCTTCATGTGCAACTTATTTTTGAGAAATTAGTTTAAGTATGTGCATAAATCAAACATAAATGACCGATAAACTGCTATTTTAGGGATGACATTTGTATGGGGCTAGGTTAAATAATGGACCGATTTCAACCAATTTCAATCCCAACCGGTCTTGATCCGAAAAAATATCATGTACTAAATATGCGCACAAGGTTTGCAGCCGGTCAGAACATCAGAAAGTGATTCTGAGTCGATCGGTTTACTTTAAGCTGGGGGTTGGACTAATATTTATTGGCCTTACAAACATCTGTACAAATCCCCCAGTATGGTGGTACAGGGTATAAAAAAATAAAACAAAAAAGTTGTTAATCTAAACGAAATAAAATCAAAAATGTTTATCTGACAAATTCTTAATAGCTGTCTTAATAGGTCAATAATGTTGGCCGAAAATGTCACGAAATTATGAAATGTAATTTATTCCATAAATTACAACCATTTTAAGAAATTCATTGTAACAATTGTCAAAGTATCTACTACTGATTTATCAATAGTAAAATGTCAAAACTTTCATATTATTCCAATTTGCATGCCTATTTACAAATTTTAAAAAAATATTTCTCTTCATATTTTTTTCTTTTATTTTTCTCATAGATCAAATACAAACATTTTGAAAATTCTTAAACTAACAGCTAAATGACAATGCAGAGTTTTATGGAGCTAAATCTAGTGTTTTGTACAAATTCAAAGAAAAATCTAACAAACACAAAACGACTCTTATACGAGTATATATACATACATATATCTTCTTTACCTCTTAATTATATATTTTCCATTTATTTACATACAGAAATAGTCTAAAATTTATTACTTTTTAAATCGAAAAATTATTACAAAATAATAGCTAATTTCGTTTTGCAATATAAACAATATCAATAACACAGTGATACAAAATTGAATGAAATAGAAAAACTTGGGACCGGATATTATTTTTCTTGTAGGACTTGTCGAGTAAAACAAGATTCCAATAGTGAAATATGCCTGACACCTCCAAAATCCGGTTTTACGGTTACAACCCCGGTTTTTGTACCTTTGCGCACTTATAAGCCTGTAATTATGTTGATAATAATAACCCGATTTTCAATTTCTTACTAGATTTGGAAAGAAGAAACTAAGATCTTTCGAAATATATATATTTCTAAGAAAACTTGAGAAATTTGAGTGTTATTGTCTAAAAAATTGTGTTATAGCAAATTGTTTTATTGCTCGACAATAACATCAAAATTTCTCAAGTTTTCTCAGGAAATTGAAAATCGGGTCATCAATCACGGCTCATACAAAAACCGATTTTTTACCGTAAAACCGGATTCTGAAGGTGTCCGGCATATCTCACTATTGGAATCTTGTTTTACTCGACAAGCCCTACAAGAAAAATAATATCGGGTCCCAGGTATTTTGGACTGCCGCACCGTGTAATTGAACGCATAAAAGAGCAACTTATTTATGTGTTTTACTCATATAAAACAAACTTAAGAAAAGCTAATAAATATATTCAGTAATTATAAGAGAACATTAGAAATAAATTTATAAATAATTTGTTGATTTTACACATATCAACATGTTAATAATACATTATTTGTATGCGCCCTACTGTATCTCAATTATTAAGATTATCCGCGTGTTTGTAAATTATTTACACACAAATACATACAGGGTGGGCCAACTTGGACTGACTGATTTGAAATGCTTATAACTTTTGCATTTTTAATTTAATACTCAATTGAACATCTCCAGAACATCGCTACGACGTATTCTAAAAGTTGATCTGAAGATGTTTCCATATAAAATTCAATTGGCCCAAGAATTATTGCCGAGGGATGCACCACAACGGCTACAATATGCCAATAGAGTTCAAATCATTCAGTCAAACTTGGCCCACCCTGTATTTATGCGGTTATGACAGACCAAGAAATTCTCCCTCATTTGGTATCCTTAATAAATTTTGATTTTTTTTCTCACATATGTGAGCTGTCACCAGGTCTGCCACATGAATTTCGGAAAAAAATCGTCAAAATCCCGATAAAAAAGAAAAAAATCATCATTTCAAATTTTAAAAATCTTCAAAAAAATCGGAAAATAAAAAGTCACTATTTCTAAAAGCATTTTGAAAGTTTTATTTAAACGAAATCATAAAAATACATATCAAAATACATAAATTTTAACTTTTTAAAAAATAAATCACAAAAAATATAATGTTAAACATAACTTATGTAATATTTTTATAATATCTTAATCCGCTTTCACACTTTTCAATTTTGACTCGTCAAGGCAAGTATTTTTGGATGGGAAGAGAAAAGAGAACAAAACGGGTACAAACTTGACAGTACTAGTCAATTTTCTTATTTTCTTTTGTTTTTTTTTTTCATGCATATAGATTTGCATCAAAAAGTACGAAAATTGAATTGACGTGTGTGCAAGAAATGGCAGGTTCTAAAGAAAATTGAATAAAAATTGGTCAGCTAAAACTAAAGAGTGTTCAGGTCAGTTTAGGTTAAATTACAACGTCAAAACAATTTATTTTATTAAGTTTTAAATAACATTTTGAGTATAGAATCCAATTCATCCATAATATACAGGTACTTATTTTCAAAGAATTCCATGTTTTTGTTATTTAAATTCTCTGAATATTCTCTCGACGTTTTGTTAAAATAGAAAAAGTTTTTGTAGAATTTCCCCGTTGAAATTAAGAAATTGTTTCCTCTAAAAAAATCGTCAAATCGTTACTTTGCTATTTTTAAAACAAAAAATCGTCAAAATGACGATAAATCGTCCAATCTGGCAGCTATGATTGTCACTCATTTTTTGACAGCACAAAAAATTCATTGTTATTAATACTATGTTAATTAAGTTTAATTGAATATTATTTGTCAACACACACTAACTATTAAATACAAAGAAGTAGCGTTATTCAAAAAAATATTTTAACTTTTATATTTTATTCATATGAATTTAATGTACCTATGTATAGGTATGTACATATGTGTAAAAGATATAAATTAAGATTTGCTTTTATAGTTGAATTTAAATAAGATATTCAAACATGTTTGAACATTCCGCCAGGCGAAAATCAAGTGTAATAGTAAAGTTTTAGAATAAAATATAATTAATATATAATAAAACAAGTAAGAAGGCAAGCCCGACCATATAAAACCCTACACCCAGTATATGTATAAAATAGTTTTATGGAAAAGGGCTCTATATGGGAAATATTACCTACTATGGGCCGATCATCTAAAAATTTATTGCCATGACTTGACCATGAATACAAATATTATATGTATGTGTTAAACTTTATCTCGATATAAATACTTTAAAAAGATTTATGGAGGTTAAAGTGAATTACGGAGAGGGTCTTATATGGAAGTTTCGACTAATTATGAACCGACCATTATAAAATTAGGTGTCATCTTTTTTGTATATATGAAACTTATTTATATATGGGAGCTACGACTAATTATGGACCGATCATCATAAAAATGTACTGTATTATTTATATATATACGACATATATTTGTGTTCAATATTATTTGTTATTGTATTATTTGTGTTCTTTAAAGTAATTTTCAGAAGCGAGGCTTACTTTTTTTGTTTAAAAAATCAAAACAAAACAAAAACAAAATTTAACAGTTTGATTTTGGCATATGGTGAATTTCACGTCAAGTGACCCAATGTTAAAATTCTATTTGGATGAAATTTGCACCAAGGTTAGTACTATTGGATAGTAGGCCAGACACAAATTTGCAGCTCTATCAGTCCAGAAGTGCCGGAGTTAGAGGGGGTCAAAGTTGGACATTTTGGCCCATTTTGGTCATACAGGGTTTTTTTTAAATGAGTGTAACTTTTCACCTATTGGTCCTAGCAAAAATTGTCCAAAGGACTTTAGTAGCTATTTCTTCAATCATTTCAAAAATATTTTTTTTTAGCTTTTATTTATTTATTGAATCTTCATATCTCGAAATAACAATACGTTTTCAAATCTTTTTTTCTTATTTTTAAAATTTTTTTTTGTGTCCAATAGTACTAACCTTGGTGCAAATTTGATCCAAATCGGAAGACATCGATTTTTAAAATACATATATACATATATTAGATTGTCCCAAAAAAAAAATCTTTGGGGCTCAAGCCTAATTTGAAAGCTTATAGGGTAAAGTATTTTTGAGGTTTTTATCAGATTTTTTGAAAAACGTTTTAAGGTCGCACAAGTCGGCTGGCAAAGCCGATGTTTGGCAAAAGTTCGACTTGTGCGACCTTAAACCTTTTATGAAAAATCTGAAAAAAAAATCACAAAAATACTTAACCCTATAAGCTTTCAAATTTTGCTTGAGCACCCATGAAAATCAAAAAGAAATTTTTTTTGGAACAATGTAATATATGTATACATATTTATAACCGAATATGGTTGTGCATGTGTTTTAACATACATGAATACATACATACATACTTAAATGTATGTATTCGAATTGATTTACTTATACTTACATATTAACGGTCACAACAAATCAACTAATGTTAACATGTCAATAAAGTTACTGTAAATAAAAATACAGATAAGTGTGAAAATATAGCACATCTCGTACATTTTACTTAATTTTTTATGTTTTTTATGAGTCTCGTCACTATTTCAGTTTCCAAAAAATTACATGTTAAAAATGGTTTTAAAATTAAAATTTCAATAAATATATGACATATGAGAAAATCAATTTTCTACTATTTGCAAAAAAAAAAAACATATACATATGTATTTATGATATATAGTATATACCCAATAAGCATTTTGGCTGGAATTCAAGTGGATTTACATTTGAAATCCAGTCACAATTTCCAACTTCCAGTGTTGAATTACAGTTGAAAGACAGTTGAATTCAATAGCGAATCCAGCAAAATTAACCATTGAATTACAGTCAAACAAAACAGTACATTTACAGTGTAATTCCAGCCTTAAATAACAGTGTGATTCCAGTTGAACCGAACCTGTTCTCTGAAAATTTAATTATAAAATCATCATAATCACCGCCACCAAAGATTTGCATCAACTCTGTGCCATTATTAACATATGCCTAAATTTATTGTAATAAGATTGGAAAATGAAACGCGTTAAGTTATGACACCACTTCAAATACAATTCAAAACAATTTGTATTTATGAAAATGTTTGAGACATTACTGTATTCACTATGCACATACTAACGTAAAGTTCAAAATTTATTATACATATACTTGTTGTATGGATTTGTCAGATACTTATGTACATACATTTCATATACAAAATATTTATGAATATAATTAGGAAGCTCCCATTAATTTGAATTCAAAAATGTTTATTAGCCGTTGATAAGCTGGATAAAATAAAACACATTTATTTAGAATTTTACTTTATTTTCTAGTCTGCCAGCTTGTCTTTCTTTAAACCAATTACATTCCTAATTAGTCACTTAATTCCATTTCATCCACAGTCACTTTTCCTTTACCCCTATCATACCCCTTAACGTTTTTTACATTAACTCCAAAATGAATTTGTCCAAGGTTTGATCGTCATAAATTATAAATTAAGTGGCTGAGCAATGTGGATCATGTTCGATTAATGTATACTAAAAATTTAACAGAAAATAATGTTTTTCAAATAAAGTTTTGTTTGTGTTCTAATGCCGTAAATATAATAAAAATAAAAACTCGAATTATTTGAAAATTACCATAACGAAAAATCCTACACCCAGTATTTGTGTAAAAATAGATTTTTAGAAATAGGTTCTATATAGGTGCTGTGACCTATTATGGACCGATCATAAAAAAATGTAGTGACATGACTTTTGTGAATAGTTATAAATATTGTTTGTGTGAAATTTTATCTCGATGTAAACACTTTTAAAAGATTTACAGATGTTAAAGTGATGTTCAAAAGGTACCTTTTATGGCTAATTATGACTCATTATGGACCGACAGTTATAAAATTAGTTGTCATGATTTGTGTATATATGAAACTTATTTGTGTTCAATTTTATTTAGATACTAACAATATTTAAAGATTTATGGTTGTTAAAGTGATTTTAGGAAGTCGGCCTTATATAGGAGCTGTGACTTATTATGGACCAATCATCACAAAATTGAGCCAAATGATTTTTGTATAAAGATGACACAGGCTTATGTTGAATATCATTTGGATACCAACATTTTTAAGAGAATTATGCTCTTTAATGCGATTTTCGGCAGCAGGCATTATATGGGAGTTACGGTCAATTATGAACCGATCTGAACAAAATTTATTGATAAGATTAGGCCTCATGTAAAACTTATTTATAGAGAAATTTGTTGGAGGAAGTGTATAAATCCAACATTTATGACCGATAAACCCCTATTTCCGAAGAATATTTGTATGGGAACAGGTGAAATAAAGGTTTACATGGAAAGCCATTCAGCCAGTCGGACGGACAGACGAACGGACGGACATCGTTAAATCGACTCAGAAAATAATTCTTCTGCATCAAAAGAAAATTGTGCTTGCTGATTGTGGAAGTGTGCTTTGTGTGCATTCAAACACGCTTTGTGCATTCTTCATTATTCCTTCGATTCTTTGCAATGCTAATCTATATAATAAAGCTATATATGTATGTATGTATATCATTTTATATCAAAAAATTACCAAAAATCTAATTTTTAGCATTTTTCAAATTTAAATGCATATAAATTTTAACTCTGTGATGATTTTTAAACAATTATTTTTTACTAGGGCTATGAAAGTGGTGTTCATCAACAAGCTAATATTTAGAGAAAATAGGGAAATATTTGGATCCGCCAGCTTAGTAAGGCTACAAAAGTTAAATATTTATTTTTCATACATATGTGAATATTTCGTTAAAATGTCGACGATATGCTCTTTGCGTTAAAATAATTGATCTCTGGTTTAAATAATAAAATTATATTGTTCTGGTTCTCTGTTCAGTTATTCCATTATAAATTCGCCAAGTGTTGTCTATATAATCTGAAAGAAAAAATAAAAAAAAAATAAATAAACGAAAAAGATATTAAACTTTTACACCCCTTGGTTTCTTTTGGCCCACCCTGCAATGCAGATTTTAATTATATCCTAAACCATCATAGTGAGAAGAGTATATAAATAAAGATAAATAAATAAAATATTTGTCTAACACCTACCTTAAAGTACCGATTGACTCAGAATCATTTTCTGTTATGAATGTTTGATTTATACACATATCCAAATAAATTTCGTCACAAATAATATAAAAATATAAAACCAAAATGATCGCACATAATAGGTCATAGTTTCCATATGAGGACTACTTCCGAAAAACTCTTTGAAAAACCTACGAACTGAATTTTTATACAGATCTGTTATATATATGTAACAAGTAAGAGTGCTATATTCGGCTTTGCCGAATCTTATATACCCTTCACCTTTGTTGTGGATGCATAATTATATTATATACATGCATACATATACATATATATTATATTGTTACGTTTTTACCTTTTAAAAACGGTGGTTTATTTCGGATTCTTTTTAATTGCACAATAAAAGCGTCAAGTAGTTTGAAGAAAATATAACGAGTCTTTATTTATTTAAAGGTACACAAACACAATTAAAAATGAACACACTGTCTTTTTACACACTTATATTACGGTTTAAGAACACACTTGAAGTTTTCGAACACTTTGATGTTTACACAACAATGACTCACAATAAACTGATTCATTTGATTGACCGTGTTAGTCTATTTATACAGCAAGCATAATTTCTGGAAGATTCGAAACTAAGATACTAGAATGTTCGTGAATGCAAGTCTAGAATGTTCGTGTCTAGAATATTCAGCCAAAGTCGTTAAAACTCAATGTTGAGGTTGTCTCGGATTTTTGCTCATATCTCCGTTATTTATGGACGGATTTTGCTGGTTTTAAATAGCAAACTTCTCGAAAGCATGTCTGGCAGAATTATTAAAGATTTGGATCCCGAAGATATCTGTGGACTTCAGAAAATTGATTTCAACAGACAGACAGACAGATGGACATGGCTTAATAGACTCCGCTATCTTTAAGGATTCAGAATATATATATATACTTTATAGGGTCGGAAAATTTGTTTGTGGAAATTACAAACGGAATGACAAACTTATATATCGTTGGTCTCATGTAGAAAGGCCCTAACTCGCTATTTTTACGAAATTTGTTTTTTTGCGATTCCAATGCATTTAACGCAAATACACCAACTCACAAAAATTTATTGCAATAGTGTAAAAAATAACGCCTTTATATGCAGTTGTACAAAAAAATTTACATGTTGAATATTACAGTTTCTCTTATGTTTTTACCTTCTCATGTAAAGTTTTAAATATGGGAGTTAGGGCCTTTCTACATGAGACCATCGATATACCCTTCTCATGAAAGTAAAGGGTATAAAAACTATACTATCGGATTTTGTGAAGGTTAATACATAATAGTTCAATATATAAGATCCAAACGGAGAATAACAGTAATACCCATAAAATTCTTGTAATTGAGATGGAATTCAATTAAAATAAGCCTCAAATACATGGAAATCGCGGTACAATATTTTATAACCAGCAACAGAATTTTATTTTAGCTTCCGTAGTCACAAATCTACCTTTTCAAATGTCTAAAATAAAATATCAAGGGGAGTTTTGTGTTTTTTTTTTTGTAATAAGTGATCTCCAGACTAAAAATTTTATATATCAACGTATTAAAAGACACAAAAAAATCATCAACATTATACATATACATTTCGATAATTAAAACTAAATAGGTTAAAAAGGGTAAAGATTTTTGTTTTTACGAAATTTGTGTTGTAGCTTTATTCAATCATAGTAATGTGTACTTGAAAAGTAATTGTTTAATTTATGTTAAATAAATTAAATACAGACTTAGTTTTAAATATGGATTTCTACAACGAAATATAAGTTACCAAACAACATGTAAAAAACTAATCCTTATATATGTATATATAATAATCAAAGATCGGTCGATGATTGGTCATATGACCCATACAAGGACTAATTTCTAAAAACGAGTTAACAAACATACATAAATGTCGATATCGAACCAACATATTACAACGATCAGTAATTTATATGCTGAATTGAATGTACTCGTATATCGAATTTGTGAATACTGGTTTATAATTGGATATAGTTCCTATATCAAGACCAATTCAGAAAATCGTATTATACTCTCTACAAGAAAATTTCTGAAATAATTCATTCAAAATCTGATAGTAAATATGGGAAAATTATTAATAAATTTTCTTTAAAATAAATTGTGAGCCAACTGCACAAATTTTTAATATTTTCATCTTATAAAAAATGTTTTAATTTGTTAGTCATGCATTTTTTGCCCACTAACTATAAGTAATTTTATAGAACAACATTTTTGTAAACAAAAAGTTTATGTATTCTCACATAAACAATACCATTCCAATATGCTTCGTTTGAGTGATTTTCATAAAACAGACTTGAAAAAAGATAATGGAACACCGGATCAGAAGATTCCAGGTTCGACTCCTGGCAGGATCGCCATGTGATAATAAAAAGTCTTGGTATACAGTTGATTTGTATTTAACAACTTGTTGTCGCTATGATTTTACTATCACAGAGTACATGACAAAATGTTTTTTCGCACTAGAGAAATCAGTTCTCCATGAAGTATGTTAGCAAAGAATACAGTAACAATTATACCGCTCATTTCGTAACAAAGTTTAGCTTGTATGTTATCTTCATTCAAATAAAGCATTTAAATTGTACAATAATAATACCGGTAAATAATTTTAACAAATTTACAACCAAAAACTAAAAGCCTCGCTAATCCTTAATAGTTACAGTTCTTAAAATTGTGCTTTTGTAATTCTCCGTTTAACGTTTATTACAAATTCTAATTTAGAACCGAAAAGTATTTTGTGAATTTTTGGAAATTTCGTTTCAAATCAAATTTAAACGATACAGTTTTTGGTATCAAATATAAATAAAATTTTGTAACATCGAAAATGCAAAATGAGCAAATGAAGTGCCATCTAATGTAAAGCTTCCTAAATATGAATGAATATGTTTGTTTTTAAATAAAATTTAGTTGTACATAAGTATATATGTACATACATATGTATATACATGTATGGTTAAAAAAAAATACGACGAAATATGGACAAAAAGGCAATCGTAACATTTCCTCACATGTCCAGAAAATTAATTACAATACGTACAGTGAAGCTGATTGGACAATAAATATAAATAAATAAAAACAATATATTAAACTTGTTTTTGTTTTATTTTTATATTTAATTTAAAATTATGGCACGTTTAATAGCCCGAAGAGAATTGTTTTAGAATTGCTTATATAATTTTAAGAAAAATATTACAGCCTTCAACATATGTATAATATATAGGAGCTTGCAAAATATTTTGCAAATTTTTATTCATTCATAATTACGACATTTCAATTATGTATATATCAATACTGCCCACTGTGCCATAACAATAATAACAACAGCAACACGAACACGACCACTGGTAACAACAAAAACATTACACAAATATGGTTTATTGACATGAACGTTGTGTAGTCATTCAAAAGCTGGACATTGCAACGGTTAAGCGTGAAAAGTAAAAGAAAATAACGGAAAAATAAAGAGTGAATTTCCACAACCAACAACAATAAAACGAATTACAGTTTTATAATAGATAAACAAATAATAATAATAAGTGAAAATAATATAAATCAAAACATGATTTAAATGAAAATGTTTAAAGAAAATGTCGTTTTAATTTTTTTAACTGTAACTATATAATGGGTTGTAATTCTTCAATGGATACAAATAGTGTTTTAGATGAACCAATGGGGGGTATGGCTGGTATGGCCATGTCCTCCAACCAATGGCCTTTATCGCAAGCGGTAATTAAATATATATTAATTATTCTAACTTTTGGTTTCCTGTGTTTGTATTTTCAACAAGAAGAAAACAATAATTAAAGTGTGAATGTCCCAGCAAAAACTTTACTTACAAATTAAGTTAAAAAGTAATAGGAAATTGTCGATCAGACTACTTACAAATCTACTCAAAAAAGTGCTTATTTTTGTTCGAGATGTCCCAAAAGTAATCTGTTATTATTCTGCCACTTTTAACTAAAAAATTAATAAATTATTTTTATACTTCAAAGTTTTATAAAAATGTTTAGTTGTAGACTTATTAGAACAAAATATTATCAAATAAGTAAACAAACTTTATTAATAAAGATTTATAATCATATACTAAGTGCTGTTTCACACATTTCAGTTTTAGCTGTCCAGTCAATTCTATTTAGAAATTTTAGAAAATTGACTAGTAACTTTAAGTATGTACCTCTTTTATTCTCTTTCCCCTTCTCACCCAAAAATACTTGCCTTGAAGAGAAAGAATTGAAACGTGCGAAAGCGGACTAACTTCTCTAAATCTATTTATTTGAAGTAATTTTTTGGATTTTATAATTATGATCTTTTTAAGATATATACATATAAGTAATTATTAAATATATAATTAGTAATACAAAAAGTGGCGAATAAAGCTACGAAATAATGACTTCAAAGAGTCATTAAAATTAAGAATGTAAGTAAAGTTTTTGCTGGGATGTTATATTTGTGCACATGTGTTTAAATATTGTATGTATCTATGACAATTAACGAATGAGTGTATGTGTATAAATGAGGGTGTGATTGTATGCTTAGGCATATTACTCATATTACTCTATGAAATTATTGTTAGTTTTAAATAACTTCCACGAATACATTCTTTAGAACCCCATAGATGTTGTGCGTGAATTTGTGCGTCTCGATGAGAAAATCAGTAAGTTAGAGGCAACTTGTCCAGGTCCTCGTTTAGCCACCTGTGAGGCTTGGATAGAACATTTACAAAGCAAACTAAGTGAACTGATGGGTGCTGATACCAAACAAATAACAGAATCCCTACGCAATCGTGAGCAATCTTATGAAACGTTTACTTCAACTTCCTCCACATCGGCTTTGTCACAACAACAACAGCAATCATTACCCTCACAGGTAATTGATAATCGCGTCCTACACATTGATGGCTACACGGCAGAACATGCATTTCCATATAACAACAATAAAGCTGTGGCTTACGGTGGTATGGGTGGTGCAGCCACTCACAGCAGTAGTAATGGAAAAAATAGCATTCAAAATGGCAAACTTCCGCTAGCTGCAAATTTAATATCCGCAAATCATCAACATCACAATCTCCGTATGAACAGTGGTATAATTGGTGGTGGCGGCCATGGCATTACTCGTTTATTGCCAACTAATGATATAGTGGCTAAAACACCTACACAGGATTTAGTTAATGTAAGTACAATCAAGTAGAGCCATAAACAAGTTTTATATAATAAGTTAATTAGTGATGAAGTTTTGCTTCATTTTCTATTTTTTTATTGTGTTTATTACACTTTTTACGTGTAAAACGTTTAGAATTTAGAATTGATGTACCTATTATAAATGTTTATTGGATTGTTTTTTTTTTTTTTTTTTTCTTAAAAATATTTTCTAAACTATAATTGCATGTCAGATGTTAATTACATAAGATATGCTTATGTACATTATTTTGTTAGCTTAGGGTTCATTCAGTGGACCCGTACTTGTTATTTAAAGCCGAGTGAAAAACACTAAAAATCTATCTCAGAATCACTTTCTGAGTCGATATAAGGATGTCCGTCCGTCCGTCTGGCTGGCTGGCTGTCCATGTAAAACTTGTGCGCAGAGTACAGGTCGCAATTTTAAAGACTTTCACTTTTAATCGTTTTCACAAAAATAAATATTGCACAATTCATAATTAACTAAAATAAAATATAACTCATTAACGAAAACTAGAAAAATAAGGAACATAAAAATATAATTAAATATTAGCCGAAAAGTAACAGATTTTCGCGGGTAAATAAAGTAAAAAGGTATATTAAAATTATACATCGTATTTAATATTTTGTTTGTAGTCCTTTTGTCTTTATCACAGCTGACAATCTTCTAGACATAGAATCAACGCGTTGTTTAGTAAATTTTTTTTCATTCATCCTGTATTGCTCTCTTTAGGTGATGCTTGCATGAAATATTTCTTTGTCTAGTTTGTTTGTCTAGTTATTCCCACAGGTGCTTAATTGTATTCAAGTCTGGGAACTGTGGAGTATGATCTAAAGAATTAGGATCGACTATTTCACAATTTTGGAGGTATGCTTAGGATCAGTGTCATGTTGGAAAATCTAATTCTGCACTAGTTGTAATTTCTCTATACTAGGCAGTACATTGTTTTTAAAAATGTCGAGATAATTTTTATTTTTCATTGTAGATTCTATAAATGTAAGATTACCAACCCCTAATGCCGCCATACAACAGCCGACGATATTGTGTTCGGTATACTTGTCTATATTTTTTATTATACAGTAATACCTCAAAATGATTTTACCTATTTCACGCAGGTAAATGTTTCACTACGCAGCAAAAACTTTACTTACATTCTTAATTTTAATGACTTCCAGAATTCATTATTTCATAGCTTTAGTCGCCACTTTTTGTATTACTAATTATATATTTAATAATTACTTATATATATCTTAAAAAGATCATAATTATTAAATCCAAAAAATTTACTTTAAATAAATAGATTTAGAGGAATTAGTCCGCTTTCGCACGTTTCAATTCTTTCTCTTCAAGACAAGTATTTTTGGGTGAGAAGGGAAAAGAGAATAAAAGGGGTACATACCTAAAGGTACTAGTCAATTTTCTAAATAGAATTGAACAAAAACTGGACAGCTAAAACTGAAATGTGTGAAACAACACTTAGTATATGATTATAAATTTTTATTAATATCATTTGCAATAAGTTTCCCAAATATTTTTTAAGTTTGTTTACTTATTTTATAATATTTTGTTCTAATAAGTCTACAACTAAACATTTTTATAAAACTTTTAAGTATAAAAATAAGTTATTAATTTTTTAGTTAAAAGTGGCAGAATTATAACGGATTACATTTGGGACATCTCGAACAAAAATAAGTACTTTTTCTAGTAGATTTGTAAGTAGTCTGATGGACAATTTCGTATTACTTTTTAACTCAATTTGTAAGTAAAGTTTTTGCTGGGTACTAAACGTCACAACTTAATCGTTTTTAATGATAAATTATGAAAATTGTAATTATTTTGAACGGCAATTGAACGGTTTACTTTCAAACAAAGAAAAATTAAAAGAATTGCCACTACTTTTGGAAAGACAGGGTTTTTTTTGCATAAGAAAGGAATCAAATTTGTATCTACTTTTGTATTTGTTTATTATACCCAGCACCAAAAATATTTTAAGATTGACATTCCGATTATAAAACATTGACCGAAGAACCAAAAAGTAGACTTAGAATAGTCCTTCTAAAATTTTAAGATGATATAGCCATGTCCATGTCCGTCTGTTGAAGGCACGATAGAGCTTCAAAAAATATTTAGAACAAAAAAATGTTTCCCAAACGTTCTTTGTTTCACCAAAATCTCTAGTAGGATCCGAGTTATAGACCAAAGTTTTAGACAATCTTTGCTAATCTTTGCTATTTTTTTCAAATATAATGCAGATAATAATATGAAATTTTGCACACTATATATTTATTATAAAAGAACAAATCCTGTTGAAAATTAAAAAGAAATTACAAGAATTTCTCATAGCTTCTCATAGCTTCTTCCCGGTATATGACTTTATGGTACATAAATGTTAATAGAAAAGCAGTATCCTTACAAAATTCAACAAAAAGAACTTTCATGCAAAGAGAAATCTCAAAACGATATTTTTTTTTGACGTAACCCCATATAAATCACCGAAAATCACTTAAATGAGCATAAATCTTATATAAAAATCACTATCAAGTTGCAATTCAACAAATAATCCAAATACACATTTAGATCGTCGTACCAACTGTCCGTAGCCCCTATATAAACTTCGCTTTCGAAAATTAAATTAAACTTAAATGGGCATAAGTCTCTTAAAGAATCACTAATAAATTGAAATTCGCTCATATATACATATATATACGAGTATATGAATCGTCATACCGAATTTTATTCTGATCTGCCCATTAAAGGTCATAGCGTCCATATAAGGACTACTACGAAAACCCCAATAACATGCGTAAATATCTCATAAATATCGATATCGAACCACAACTTTTCAAAGATCAAGTACATAAGTTTTTGATTTTGTGAAAATTAATTCATAATTCGCCATAGCTCTTATATAAGATCCACTTTCGAAAATAACTGGCGAATATGAACTCTTACGTTTTCAGTTCTACTTCAATAACTATATAAAATAAGTAAGAAAGTATAGTCGGTCAAGCCCGACCATATAATACCCTACACCCAGTATATAAATTAAACAATTTTTCAGAAATGGGCGCTATATGGGAGTTATTACCTATAATGGACTGATCATCCAAAAATTTGGTGCCATGACTTCCGTGAATATAAATAGTATGTATATAATACTTTATCTCGATATAAATACTTTTAAAAGAAGTGAATTACGAAGAAGGTCTTAAATGGGAGTTTTGACTAATTACGGACCGACCATTATAAAATTAGGTGTCATTTTAAAATTATGTACATACGAAACTCTTTTTTGTTAAATTTTATTCGGATAACATTTTTAAGAGATTTATGGTCCTTAAAGTGATTTTCGGAAGCGGGCCTTATATGGGAGCTACGACTAATTATGGACCGTTCATCATAAAATTATACCATATTATTTGTATATATATAAAACTTATTTGTATTCAATATTAGTTGGATACCAACATTCTTAAAAGAGTTATGCTCTTTTAAGTGATTTTCGGAAGTGGGCCTTATATTGGAGCTACGACTAATTATGAACTGATCTTCAAAAAATGTATAGATGTGATTTAGCTTTATTTATTACTCATTTGTGGTGAAATTTGTTTGGATTCTTTCATAATTCAAACATAAACCCCTATTTCGGGAGGACATTTGTATGGGGGCTAGGTAAAATAATGGACCAATTTCCACCAGTTACAATCCCATTCGTCCTTAGGGCGAACAAATATCACGTACCAAATTTTATTGAAATATGTTGAAAATTGCGACGTGTACTCTGCGCACAAGCTTTACATGGACAGCCAGCCCGCCAGACGGACGGACGGACATCGTTAAATCGACGCAGTGATTAAGGTGGGTGTTGAACCAATATTTATGGGCGTTAGAAACATCAGCACAAATCCAATATACTCTCCCCACTATTGTGGTGTAGTGTATAAATACAATATAATTTTCTAATATAATATTATTTATGATAATATAATGATTAAGCTTTTCTTTTCATAGTATGTTGTGGTTATTTTGTTTTGACACTCATAGTATATATAAAATCTCGTTTTCATTTGTTATTTTCTGCATATGAAGTTGAAAGCTTTCATTGTGAATTGAATTGTTGTGTCCATTGTACAGTAATTTTTCTTACATTCGATACGTATGAGTAATATTTTAGTAAATTTCACAACCGTGTTGATCATACGCCAAGTATTTCGCATACAACTTGTATTGCCAGTAGGTTTATTATAAACTGAAGTGTTTAAATGTGCTTCAAACTGTGTTTAATAAAGGTGGCTATACACTACGTGTTTTTTACATTGTATATGTCAAATTTCACATAACAGAGTAAAAACATGTAGTTGATGACCTCATAAACTTTGCTTGTGTAAAATACATGTGGAAATACATATGTAATTTTTTCGATTAGAACACGCTCTATCTTCTTATGTTCAAACACATGTTTTCAAATGTATATGCCATGCGAAAAGATTTGTCGACGGCTATCATTAGCCGGCCGTATGAAGAATTTGCATAAGTGATAAATTAAATATTTGTTTATCTCATTTTGTTAATTTAATAACAATGATATAAATTATTTAAAAATTTTTGATACAAGCTCCACATATTGTATATTAAAAGACGAAAAACCTTAAATCAATATTTTTGGCGCCGGCATTTTAGTGACGCCACCAAAAATTTTTGCAGCGGCTTTAACTCATTTTTCAAAGAAACGACATGGAAATTTATGTGTAAATAATCATGGCGATGACACGTGTAATAAAACCCTTATGTAAAATAACCAATTTTGACAGACATAAAGAAAAACATGTGGGTTGTAAACTTAAAAATACATAAGAAAAAACACGTAGTGTATAGCCACCTTAACCCAATCGCTGCGACGGTTCCATATGGAACCACCCTAACCACCCTTAGCCTTTAGCGCTTTGAGCGATTAAAATGCAACACTGTAACATTCTGATATTAATCCCATTTTTTTCTAACGGTAAATGAATGCCACAAAACATGTGTTTCTTTTGTTTGGTCATTCGAGTTACATATGCCGTTCTAAAAGCACACACAAAGTGATTAAAAAAATTCGATAAAAAATACCTTCGCAGCGATTGGGTTAAACAACATCTTTTTTTATTAATTTCTTATTAACATTATTTTATATTACGTAAAAACCGGATAAGTGCAACACGCATAAATGCAAAAAACGCTTAAGTGCAACGTGTTTCGAAGCCATTCGCCTCTTTTATACTTTATCATGTAAAAATGCACGGATAAGTACAACACGGATTAATGCAAAAAATGTATAAGTGCATAATAATTTTAAGCCTCAGGAAACATTTTTAGTAGAACTTTGTATGCATAAATGCACAACTAAAATAGAACTGATTTTTTAAGTTTTGTAAAAAAATTTTTTTTTACATAATATACATACATGAAAGTTGGTAAACATGCATGTGTGTAGTATGTACGTAAAAACTTTATGATTTAGGTTTTTAAGTTTTTTGAGAAATATACATGAATTACAAATAAAATTAAACTTTGTTTATAAAAATCATCAACAGTCTATTTTATCTTATATTTTAAGAAACATATGTACATAGTTTAATTTCTTTCTCTGTAACTATATATAAATGCAAAAAATTTACATTTACCCAATAATTGTATAATTGCAATATTTGTGCACTTATCCGAGGTTAGCATAAATGCAAAGAATGGATAAGTGCACAAAAAGTCGGGCGAAAACCGATGTGCATTTATCCGTACTTTACTGTATTAAAAGTATTTTAAGACTTATATTATATAAATAACACCAATAAAATTAATAATTTAAATATATTAATTTTAATTGTAATTAATTAATAATTAATATATTAATTTTGTTTTATTTATTGGGTTACTTTTAATAATATTTAATAATGTTACTTATATAAAAGCAAAACGGTATTTGTAATACATATATATAGTTTACCGCTAACTGTATATTGGGGAGTTTGTAAAAGTGTCCTTGTACTACAAGAACATATCTCCAATTAAGGCATGAGTTAAATAAAATTTTATCGACATTAATTAATAATTTTATACAATTTACTTTTTTTGTTGGCCTTGTTATATGCAATAACAACTGCGTATAAGTACCTGTACGATGTGCTAAATTGGTAATTTGCAATGGTAAATTAAAAGTAATAAACTATAATTATATGTTTAGTTAGTTATTGTAAATTAATAAACTTTTTACTACATGGATTCTTCGCTGGCATATGAAATAACTTCTGTTTATTAAAAGAATTTCATTGAATTGTGTTTAACTCTTTCCAACAGTTGTCTAACATTTATTTTAAATAATCCATCGTTTATTATTAACTTTCTTAATTCATTATCACCCCTATCGTGAATAAAAATTTCACATAAAATTTGTTCCCTTTCATATTTTTAACATTGAATTTTAATAGGAAAAATGTGAAAAGGGAACAAATTTCATGTGGAATTTTTATTCAAGATAGAGGTGTATATCACCTGGGTTCTATATTTGTAAAATGGAGTGGAAGTGAAATTTTCATTAATTTTGTGTCCTAAATTATGTGAAAATGATTTGAAAAGTTAAATATCACTTTTAGTTTCGTTCATCGTAGTTAAAAGTTTCACCTCGTTTTCTAGAACGCCGTGAATTTGTCCATGAGGAATTGGGATGGAGGGTCTAGAGAGAGAATTAAAAATGATTTAATGATGTTGAGAAATTATAAATATTTGAGATTTGATCTAATAAAAAAAGTATTTACAATTCTAACTATGTATAACTCAACACATTTGAGCAAAAATCACAAACTAAAATTGACATACATATTACTATAATCCCCCAACTCCTCTGAGAGTTTGTTAATAAAAATTCCATACGTATTTTATTGTCCTGCAATTGTTATATAATAAAAAAATAATCAAGATTTTATTTTGTGTATCTTTTTACAAGCAATACAATGTGTTGTGTTTTGAAATATTTACATTACAATTCAATTCAATATATTAAATTCCAAGAAAATTATTTACAATTCTTAGTATTAAACACAAATTCATACGTACCTGTAATTCGACTCGAGACACGTTCGAATTTGTATACTTTTTACATTGTATTTCGAAAGCTTTCGAATCGAAATACTCGTATACAATAATCCCCCTGTACAATTTAAGGGAAAAGAATAATTTATGCAAGCAATCGTGTATTATTATTGTCACCCGAAATAAACATATAGTAGTTTTATTTCAAGTAACACATATGTACTTGACAATATTAATTATGACAAGATAGAGTGCTATTTTCAGCTTTGCCGAATCTTAAATACCCTCCACCTAAATATACTGAGAATTACAAAACCTAAATTTACAATTTTTTTTTAACTTCCATACTTTTATTTTAAAGAGATTTGTGGTAGTTAAATTGATTTTCGGAAGTGGGCCTTATATGGCAAAAATGACTAACTATTGACCAATCATCATAAAATTGGTCCGCATAATTTGTGTATACATATATGAAACATATTTCTGTTAAATATTATTTGAATACCAACGTTTTTAGGAGAATTCTGCTCTTCAAACTGATTTTCGGAAGTGGGTATTTTATGAGAGTTTTTGTCAATTATGGACCTTAATGGCTTTAACGGTCATTAATGTTTGATTTATGCACAACATTTGTAGATATTTTGATTAGGCTTTATTTGCAACTTATTTGTGTGCATAAATCAAACATTTATGACCGTTAAAACCTTATTTCGGAAGAACATTTGTGTGTGAGCTAGGTGAAATAATGGTCAAATTCAATCCCAATCGTGCTTGGGTCAAAAAAATATACTTTGCGTCAATCGGTATACTTCAAGGTGTTGGACTATTATTTATGGGCGTTACAAACATTATAACAAATCTAATATACCCTCCCCACTATGGTGGTGTAGAATGTAAAAACATAAATAACCCTGAATAATAACTAAAAATCTTCATAATTTAGTATTTTGTCTTAAACACAATTTTTTGGCTTTACAACTCCCTATTGGTAATTTATTTATACATAATTAAAATAACTAAACATTTACACTTTTTCAAACTTTTTAATGAAAGAATACTTTAGTTCACTTTATACATACATTAAATAATTAATTCCCAATAGTCGAATTAAACAGTTTTACGAAAAACTTTAGTCCAACCTTATGATACCCGCAACATCTGTAACATGTGTACAAAGTATTAAAATTATTAATAAAATAATTTGTTGATGCAAATTCCTTTAAAGATTTTATAATAAGTAATAGATTTTTGGAATGATTGTATATGTCATATTCCAATAACGCTACAAACTAAATAATAGTCAATAATGTGATAAAACTTACACAAAATATACACAAATGGTCAAATAAAAATAAGTAAAAAAGCCTATTCATTTTCTATCGATTTATAATTTAAAAAATAAAACGAAATAAAATTAAGGCCAAAAATTTAAATTCGAAATTTACATAATCTATATTTTTATAGCCTACACCACCATAGTGGTGATGATTTATAAGATTTGGGCTGATGTTTATAAAGCCCAAAAATATTAGTTCAGCACCCACCTTAAAGTATTCCGATCGACTCAGAATCATTTTGTGAATCGATTTAACGGTGTCCGTCTGGCTGACTGTCTATGTAAACCAGATTTTATAAATAAACGTTTTCCTCAAACCATTTGGTTTAATTAACATCCATTTAATACGACAATTTATAGTTTTATAAAAGCATTTAATTTACAAACATGCAACCGTTACCTGTTGTTGATAGTTAAATTGATAGTTAAATTAACCAAATATACAAAACAAATATTCTATTACAAAACGTATTACTAAATAACATGACTATGACTGATAAATCATTGTTCACTAAATAAGTTAATTAATTTTATGGTTAAAACGCGTTTTTGCTTTTTAAAAACTAGTCCGTATTTTTATTATTTTAATTTATAAACATTTTTTCAGTTATCATTAAATTTAGGCATTATAGGAGATGTACAAAAGGCTTCCACACATGAAGATTTCTTTGCACAATTAAGCGAATCGGCTGTACATTTAATGACAATGCGTTGCTACAATGAAATTTTGGAACACACGAAAATAAGACTGAAAGCATTGATGGACAGTTATGCTGAACTGAATGAGTTGTATGTGAATCATGATGGTATAATTGGTGAGTTATTAGAAATGTAACAATAATAAACAAGTTAAAATGTTGAAATTTATATAACTTTTATTTATTAGCTTTCATTAGTGGAGGTACTTATATGAGTCGCTTGGAAGAAAGCTTAGATTCTCAATTGGAAGTGGCCCGCGATGTTAGGGACAAATTAGGCAGCACTTTAGAGCAATGGCGTATATGTGGTCTTTTGCTACGAGCCAGTGCCAATTCAGCGACTCAAAGTCTCAAGCAATGGCGCAAGGTTAAAACCATGGTGTAAGTAAACCCTCTTAAAATTATGATTTTAAAACTATTTACTAATCATATATAACACCTGTAGAAATCCTAAAGAAAAACTAGAAACTGCTTTAGCTTGTCGTAAAGATTTACAAGCATCTCTGGTATCTTTAGAGTGTGCTCAATTATCGCTGCCTCATGTGGAAATAAAATACATAAGTAATCGTCAAATTCTAGCAGTTAAGCACTGCAATACTTACATGATAACCGATATCTCCAACGTGGCTAGATATGAACATACCTCCAAGGTGTTTGTAGCATATGAAGCGAATATATCCAAAGCTGCTGCTTGGCTGTATGAAACATTTAACAAGACCTTAAGACACGATTTCGATAGAGCTGAAGAAACGGTTCGAAATTCAGCGAAAACCCTAAGAGATCATCGTGAGGAAATATTTACTGCGGCTCGTAGATAGAAATACTAAAATTTTGTAAAGATTTTTATGTTTCCTTTTAACTACTAGTTTTTTATTTATTTTTGTATTTTTTAATAAATTTCTTGTTAATTTAATTAACATTTTATAACAAACTATTCACGAGAGTTTAAGATCATACTATTTAATACCAGTATGATTTTTTGGGTATGCGATCCTCTTGGATACCCATTTCTTCCATGATGTCCATTTCAAAGGTACTTAGTTTGGGTTGAAAGGTGATTTCTTCAATAACGGTGGCTAAAAGTAAAAAAAGTAAGTAATTTAGATCAGGAAATATTGCATTGAAATAGATAAATATAATTCAATAAGAAAAATTGAGAAATTAGTATATTTTTGGATTTATTAAATGATGACATCTTATAATTTTTAGATTGTCTTAAATTAAAATCAGTGAAAACTTGTATCTATATATATAAAATTGAATGTGTGTTTGTATCATAGCTTGGGAATTTCGATTAGAATTAGAAATCATTACGATTAGAAAAATAAAATAATCTAATGATTAGAATTGAATTTTGATAAAAATTTCAGATTACTAATTGATTAGATTAGAAATAATCAAAAATCTAATCACAATTAGTGACGATTAGCATTTCTAATCAAATCTAATCGAAACTAATCCAAAAAATAATTGATTAGATTTCTTGATTATTTTTGATTAGATTTGATTAGTTTAACTATTTTTGTGAAAAGAAAATATTTATTTATCACATTTGTTGATATATTTACAGAATGTAACAGATTTTGAATATTGCATAAAATTGCATTATATATTGCCACATACATGTGTATATGTACGCTGATTCTGCTTATATATAATTCACAAAAAATTGACATTAGACTTCATTAATACCAACAAAGTCTGACAATGAATTTCGTCTTGGACTATTGATGATGCCTGCAAATGAGAATAGTCGTTCAACGGGTGCTGACGATGCAATATTCAAAAACTGTTACATTATGTAAATATAGCAACAAATGTGATAAATAAATATTTTCTTTTCACAAAAATAGTTAAAAATAATTAAACTAATCAAATCTAATCAAAAATAATCAAGAAATCTAATCAATTATTTTTTTGATTAGTTTTGATTAGATTTGATTAGAAATGCTAATCGTCACTAATTGTGATTAGATTTTTGATTATTTCTAATCTAATCAATTAGTAATCGTCTAAAATGGCTAACTAATCATAACTAATCAATTGTTCAGCACAATTAAAATTTCTAATCCAATTGCTAATCATTAGGATTTCTAATCATTATTCCCAAGCTATGGTTTGTATGTACCTTACAGGAGACCAAACCTCTGGACCAATATTTTTTAAATTTTCACAGCATTTAACTGGGACTCTGGTGTGATTAATAGGGTACTTTTTTTACTACGCCCACTTTTACGTTCTGTCATATTTGGTCAGATTGAATATAGAGATAGTTACCAAATTGCTTCTCAATTTAATAAGTATTTTGTGGATAGTGAAGACGAAATTAGAGATAATATACAAAATGTGCAATATATAAGTCATGTACCTGCAACAAATTCTAAATTTAGTTTAGAAATAAATATAAACGAACTTAAAGAGGTGTGCAAAGTTATGAAAAATAAGCCGGACTTTAATAAAGTGACGATCAAGATTATACTAGACAATTGGAATCTTGTGGGAGGTGCAATATTACGTATAGTAAATGACTCTTTAAAAACGGGAATATTTCCTGACTCGTGGAAGGAGACAATGGTGACTCCCGTTGAAAAAATAAAGAGTACGCGAAAATGCGAAGAATATCGGCCGATAAATACACTAAAAACATGCGAAAAAATAATTGAAAAAGTGGTGAAAATGCAATTAGAAAATTATATGGAAAGAAACGGACTTTTCTCGAAATATCAATCAGGTTTCCGTAAAAACTTTTCGTGCGAAACGGCGGTGAATTATATAATAAACAGGTGGAAAAAAATTGAGAGAAACAACAAAATTTTGGCAATTTTTTTAGACTTTAAAAGAACCTTTGAAACGATAGACAGAGGAATACTGGTACAAAAATTATATTTATATGGCATTCGTGATAAGGAACTTAAATGGTTTGAATCGTATTTAACGAACAGAAAACAAGTAACAAAAGTGAATGGAGTTAAATCAAATGCAATTAATAATGACTTTGGTGTTCCTCAAGGATCAATATTAGGTGCACTGTTATTTATAATTTACATTAATGATATGCCAAACATTATAGAGAAAAGTGAAATAGTGTTATATGCTGACGATACTCTGATTTTTAGTGAGGCAGAAAATAATGCACAATGTCACGAAAATGTAGTGCATGACTTATCGAAAATAGACCAATGGTTAAAAATGAATAAACTGAAATTAAATGAAAATAAAACTAAGGCAATGGAAATAAATATGAACAGTGAAATTGTGATGAAAATAAACAATACAAAAATAGAAAAAGTAGAAAAAATTAAATATCTCGGCTTTGTAATTGACAAAAATTTTAAATTAAGGGAACATATTGAATTTATTTGCAAGAAAATTGGAAAAAAGATAGGTTTTTTTAAACGATTAAGACCGAAAGTGTCAACATTAACGGCAATAAACATTTATAATGTAATAATAAAACCACATTTTGAATATGGATCCACAATATTATTTTCGTGCTGTACAAATCTACAAATTGAACGACTACAAAAACTGCAAAACAGAGCAATGCGAGCTATTTTAAGATGCAACAGGTATACGTCAGTTCAACTCATGCTTGACACACTAAAATGGCTGAATATTCAACAGAGGCTGAAATTAAATACAATTTACTTCATAAAGAAAATGAAAATGGGTAATGCACCTCAATATTTGTGTGAACAATTGGAGTATGTTGGTGAAATACAACCGTATTATCTACGCAATTCTACCAACTTCAGAATGCAATGGGCATCAACAGCAGCTGGACAGCGCACTTTATTTTACAAGGGCCTTAAACTATATAACATGCTACCAAATGATGTGAAGAATGAGAGAAGTATATGCGTTTTCAACAGGAAAATTGTGAATTTTATAAAAAATGATTTAATAGCAATATAATTGTAATTTATTTTTGTGAGGAAAAAAGTATCGAAAATACTACTAAATAAATAAATAAATAAATAAATAAAAAATAATAAAGGGGCATGGCCTCGCCTACTGAAATACATCGCTTATATGACGCGCTTCAGTATCGTATTATTTTTCCATATGGAGAATATGGATATCACTTTAAAATGCATCAAATCAATCAAGCAACCCGTTATTATCCTGTTGAGTTCCTAAATTCACTCGATGTGCTAGGCTTTCCACCACATGTGCTACAACTTAAAATTGGAGTACCAATTATTTTACTGCGTAATATCGATCACCACGGCTTTCAATGGCTTTCGAATTCCAGTAAAAAAACTGAGAAATAATTTAATAGAAGCGACCATTATAACACGAAAATATAAAGGTACAGATGTACTTTTTCTACGCATTCCAACGCTACCAACAGATTTACCATTCGATTTTAAAAAATTGTTTCATGTTCGATTAGCGTTTAAGATGACTGTTAACAAAGCTCAAGTTTGATATCCCGTATATATGTGTTTGCTCCCGATGAATAAATGTTTGTAAATACGTTTTATTTTATTTTATAACGAGAAGGTAGCGAAGCACATCGGGTTTAGCTAGTATAATATAAGAACGCCCTAAACAAATATTTTTTTTATTAAAAAAAAACAATTATTTCACACAAAACGAATTTTGTGAAAAAAAAAGATTTTTAACAAACACTTTAACAGAAAGGTTCATAAATCCTTTGGACATAGTGAAGGAGAACTGACAGGACAGTTAAATATAAAGGCGCCATGAGAACCATGACCACATTCTGGGCATAACTTGGATATGGCACAGGCTATGCAGGTCCAGAAGGCATTAAGCCTGTTTCTCCATCTTGTTCTTAGTTGTGCCAGAAAGACTCTTATTTTACGCTGCAGAATCTTTTCAGTATCTGTAAATGTGAATGGAATCAACCTAATGAACCCAAGTACGCTGTTTTAGAATGGCTGCCCATGGAACTTATCCTAACCATAAATATCATTCCAAGCTGTTATATACTAGCTGCGATCAAATAGATCATGCACCGGTAAAACCTACTCTTGTGAAAGTGATGTTCAGAGGTTATTGGATGTAAGTTCTCCACAGTTAACTAAAAAAAATTCATTCAATAAAAACTAGTAAGAATTTATATTCGGCTGTGCCAAATCTTATATACCCACAACCAAATCACCTATTATGAGGCGAACTGATAACTGATCTGTGTAAAATATCGGGTCGATATGGATGTTTATGTAGGTTAACGAGTTTTCGGGAGTAGTCCTCATAAAGGAGCTATGACCGATTATATATACATATATGTGAATTATTTGTGTTGAATTTCAACTTAATGCTGTTTTTTTAGAAGAGATTTATTTATTTATTTATTAAGTGGTTTTTCAAGTGGACTTTATATGGGGACTACGGTAAAACATGCACCAGTTGTCATAAAAATGAGTTTAAATATTTCCATATACTTATGTATATAAACTTATTCAAATATTCAGAATGCTTATTTATGTGTATATGTATGTGATTCTGTATACTTCTGTTGAATATCAACTTGATATTGGTTTTTATAAGAGATTTATGAGCAAGTAAGTGATTTTCATAAATGGCTACGGCCAAATATGGACCCATCGTCACAAAAATGAGTTTAACGATTATTTTTTTTTTTTTTTTTTTTGCTATTGTGTTGGATTTCAACTTGATGCTGATTTTTATAAGAGATTGTGGAGAGGAAGTATACTTTATATTAGGTAAATATTTATGTCAAATATGGACCGATGCAAACAAAATATCGTCTTACGATTTCAATTTTCATGAAACTTAGTTTTGCAACATTTTGTATTGATACGGCTTTTCTAAAGACGTTTATGTACCATAAAGCCAAATTCCTGGAAGATGTTTGTATGGGGGTTATGAGAAATCGGCGACCGTTTTCGATGTGTTACAAACGAAATGACAAACTTAATATACTCCTCATCATTTTGGTGGTGATTATGAACATATTTACTGATAACTATAAAACATTTATATAAGTTTGTATGACTTATTCTTTTTCTGAAACCTTTACTATATTTAAATTGCCTTAAAAACTGACCGATGCTGAAATGACCAAGGTATCGTTATCACTAAAATAACTTAACCGTTTCTGTAAGTAATAGATCAACGATAACGGAGACTTGTAAAAATGTAAATAGAAAACTCTAATGTGAGATTCGATGAAAACTAGTTTGTATAACACTATTATTTCGCGTTGTTTTTCCCTATAGGTATATACAAACTCACCTGGTGTATCCTTTTCTCTTTCAATATAAGCAGCCTTGGTTTTATAATCATGTGTTTGATTGTTAGATCCTGGAATGGGTATTATACGCCCCGTGCGTACAGACACACGAACCTTATCACCATCCTCCGTAAAACGCCATTCGAAATCACAGCCTTGCAAATCCGAAGGATCAATCAGACGTAAATCTTTGGTAACCTTAAAAGTTTCAGAACTTGTATTAAAAATAATGAATTACATGTTAGAAAGTTCTTACATACATCTAGGGGTGCTTCGGATTTAATAAGAACGCCAGGAAAATCGTTTTCGCCTCCTACTGTACGATAGTGCCAATTTAAACCCTCGACAACCACCCAATTGCGTTCGGGTATGACTTGGGTAACATAACCCTGTTTGCCTTTATCTTTGCCTACTAAAACTTCAATACGATCGCCACGGAAGAAACCCCATTCCTCTGTTTAAAAGAAATTACCAAATTGTTATGGCTAAACTAGTATTAAGCCAAAAATCGTAGTTATTTTCATACCTATGGGTGTTACAAAGACCTTCTTACGCATAGTACCCGGCATGTTTTGTTGACGGAATTGTCCAGTCCAAGGACGATTCATGGTATAACGAAAACGTTTGCGCTCAACGGTACGGTTTAAATATTGTGGAGTTCCTTTAGGGGTATCATAGTAAACCTTCAATTTGGAGAAAAATAAACATGTAATACACGATTGAACCCATTTGGAGTGTTTCACTTTTTTGCTTTAATTTCTTGAGCATTTTATTACCTGTTTTTTACTTCTTTCTATATATTCCTTAGGAAAATTGGAAAAATTCTTTAATTTCGATCTTAAAAATTGTGTTATACGCATTTTTCTTTAAAAATTTAAAAAAACTCGTGTGCCTCCAAAAACTTACGAAACTTTTTAAATGCTTTTTAATATTTTAGGGAAGTGCTCGGATATTTGCGAAAACTTAACCAGCTGTTGTTAATTACAGAGCTGTTATTTACAAAAACATTGTTGACAGCTGGATTTGATATATATATCAAATTCCCAGCTTTGCCAACTTGGTTCGTTTAAAAACTTTTTTGGTGCTTTTTGAAATTTTTGGTGCGTTTAGAAATTTTAAAGTTACCAACGCTGGGGGGTTACTCTCTATTACGATGCGAAAGCAAATTCGATGCGTAAAAATATCAATTTGCACCAGGGGGGTTACTCTCCATTACGATGTGAAAGCAAATTGAAAGCAAATGTTTTTTCATTTTTATTTAACAATTTCGATTCAACACAGATTTTTAAATATTTTAACTTTTATTTATTTTCGATTTAAATTCACAAAAAAGCAAAACATATGTGTTTTGTTTACAAAAGTACATTATGTGAAATTATTTTATTAAACTTTTATTAAATAAAAAAGACAATCTAAATTTGGTACGATTTTTTTCAAAAGGGGGATTTTTTTCTCCATGTTGGTGCATTTTGAAATTTCAAAGTTGACAACGCTGCAAATTCCTTTTCTTGATATCGATACTTGTGAATCAGGGATGATAAATGAGAAAACCAGTATCGTACCATCGAACTTTTCAATTCGTACTTTTTCGACCCCAATAGTACTAAATAATTTTTTTACAATTTTTTTTTTAATTTTATTTTAATAAACAAAAATTTAATACAACAAAGGTACTTTAAATTCATTGGTACATGTAAAGTAAAGGCAACAAAAAATACATAAATACATGTTCATTAATTATACATATGTAGATAATTATGGTCATATAAAATATTAGTAAGGTACATTCAAATAAATAAGCTCAAATATATACATTTGTTGACAACAAGAGTTCACTTAAAAAAACTAAGACGACGCTATTGAAGTTTTTTCTAGTCGTTTAAAAAAATTAGGCGCGTGCCATGTCTTTTAACAAGATGATTGCTACTCTACAACAAAGCATTTCGGTCCCTTTTTTTTTATCAAACTGCATAAACTTTACAATTGCTCTCTTTATATTATACAGGGTGGGCCAACTTGGACTGACTGATTTGAAATGCTTATAACTTTTGCATTTTTAATTTTTTTTTAATTTTTTTCCAGAACATCGCTACGACGTATTCTAAAAGTTGATCTGAAGATGTTTCCATATAAAATTCAATTGGCCCAAGAATTATTGCCGAGGGATGCACCACAACGGCTACAAAAGTTATAAGCAGTTCAAATCATTCAGTCAAACTTGGCCCACCCTGTATATGAAGTTTAACAACATCAAGAAAACATTAGCTGAATACTAAAAACCACCAGCTATTTATACCCAATGAACAAGTGCAAAAATCTATTCACAATATTCATTCAGTACATAAGCGTTGCCATTTTATATATATTAAAAATATGTTTGGGTTTGAAAAATTTGGAAATAGTACCAAATGAGCCACAGGGGTACCATCGTACTTTTTAGTTTTGAATATTACCAAAAAAAAAAGTACAATTGTACCAGCTTTATCAACCGTGCTTGTGATACAAAAAAGTGTTGTGTTTAATTAGTTCTTAAAATTTATCAAAAATAAATAAAGTGTTTAAAAATAAAGATAAAAATCTGTCGCATTAATTTACAATTAACAGTCAGTCATTTAAAGTGATACATAAAGCAGTCGTAACTCAGATCAGCCGGTTTATTTATTTGTACAAAGGGTTTTTTTATTCTCTTAGCACACACAATATTTATTAGTCATTTTGATAAAAAGTTCCTGATTCCGTGTTTAAACATGTCTCACGATGCTTTAAATATTGAAGGTCCCGCTGCAGATCCAGCACCAGTTTTACTATCCAAACATGCCAAATATTTTGTAAGATTTTTACATTTGTTACCGGCCCGTTTGGCCTCGCACGATTCTACCAGGTGAATATAAATTTGTGTATTTTTAATGACTTAGGCCGAATTTTCATTTCCTTCCCTTTTTTACTTTCTAGAGGCACAATAGCATTTTTTGCCGTTTGTGGTTTAGATGTTTTAAATTCCCTTCACCTGTTAACCCCTGAAATGCGTAAAAATATTATAGATTGGATATATGGCAGTTTAGTTATACCTCAGCCAGGTGAACGTAACTCATCTGGATTTCAGGTGAGTTTTTTTTTTTTGTTTCTTAACATACTTTAATTTTTTTATCACAAAAAAAATACATGAATCCAGCTTTTAAAATGCATATAATGTAGTTAACGCACATGCATATGTAATTAAATACACAAAATTAGTGTTAAGCAAAGATAATTTAATTTAAATTTTCGTTTTTTAACCAAAAGAAAAAACCCATTTCATATAAAAGCAAATAATAATGATCAACGCGTATATTTCCTCTAGTTTTGTTTGTTTTCATTAAATTTATAACTTAATGTTTTCTGTACGTGATACATTTGAGATTGTTAACTAGCAAATTTTCGAGCTACTGCAGTAGTATTTTCATATGATTTATTGTACATTTTAATGCAAATATTTAAGTACCACTCGGCGATAATATGAACGCAGTGTTTTAACCTGTTAAGACACAATACTAAAATTTATAGCTATGTTAAACGATTGGAAAATTTAGTTTAGTTTGTTTTTAACACAATATATAATTTTGTTGCCATTTGGTATTTTTGTAGAATAAAGATTTTTTAGAATTGTATTTCTTAAGCCGACAAAGTTCTACATATACATAAAAAGTATGATAGCGTAAAAATAAAGCATAAATCTTTGCAGTCGTTGATTGTGTATAGGTTTATTTGGTTTTGAAAAATTTATATTTTTACACTAAATTTTTGTAAATTAAGATATTCCATTATAATCCTAAAGCTAGATTTACACGATTGAAATTTTCTTCAAAATTGCTCTTCAAAATGCTTCAAATTCGTGTAAACAGCAAAATTTCTTCAAAATTTATTTATTTAATAACTATTAAATATTAATATTATAATTTTAAGTTAATTTTATATAATAAATTATACTTAATTTGCAGGGTTCCCGTTACGTTTTGATAAAAAGTGATGATGAAGAACTTTTAGCCAATGCAAAATGTTATCAATGGGGTCATTTGGCCATGACTTATACTAGTATTGGTATTTTGGTAACTTTGGGAGATGATTTGACGCGATTAGATCGTAAAAGTATTGTGGATGGTACGTTTCGAAAACAAATAATTATAAGGAAATAATTAAAAATAAATTCTTATACAGGCGTTGCTGCTGTGCAAAGACCTGATGGCAGTTTTAGTGCTTGTATAGATGGAAGCGAGAATGATATGCGTTTTGTTTTCTGTGCGGCAGCAATATGTCACATGTTGGACTATTGGGGTGATGTTAATAAGGACAAAATGTATGAATTTATAATGAGCAGTATTGTAAGTAGGATAAAATATGAAGGATTATTATAAGAAAAATATTTTATATTTTTTCTAAACAGCGTTATGACTATGGTTTTAGTCAAAACTTAGAAGCTGAGGGTCATGGTGGCACTACATATTGTGCACTGGCTGCTTTACAATTAAGCGGTCAATTAGAACGCGTTGACAACGAAACTTTGGAGGGTATTAAACGTTGGTGCATATTCCGCCAAGTTGATGGTTTTCAAGGGCGTCCTAATAAACCTGTAGACACATGTTATTCATTTTGGATTGGTGCGTCGTTGAAAATTCTCAACGCCTTCGGGTTATCTGATTATGCGGCAAATCGTTCCTATATATTGGAAACACAAGATAATGTAGTTGGTGGCTTTGCTAAATGGCCTCATTCCACCACAGATCCCTTCCACACATATTTAGGTCTTTGTGGTCTAGCATTTATAGGCGAATCAAGCCTTTTAGAAGTAATGCCCAGTCTTAATGTGTCTATGGCTGCTTACGATAAACTAAAAAAGTTGCATGAGAAATGGGGTTTACAAAATATCGAAGTTGATCATAAAAACTATATGGAGGACATTAGTCGACAAACGTGTGATACTAAATTGACATTAAAAGATGAAGCAACATCGACTTTAACTTCACCTTTAATAAAATCACAATGATGAGTCTTATTTATTATTAATGTATTATTTTTTCTAAATGATTTATTTTGAAATTGAAAGCTACAGATGAAATTTTGTTTTGTTTGGTTTTTTATTATTAATTAAGCTTAATTACATATAATAGTGTGTATTTCAAATCTATGTCCATAACTATTTTAACATACAAATTGTTTAAAGTCATTCTAAGAAAGAAGTTTAATACAATTATAAGCACAAATTATTAATAAAACTAAAAAAATATTTACTAATTCATAAAAATTACCACCACCTGAATTTTTTCATTTAACAATTTTAAATTTGCAAAAACATGCGATTTTTTTTCTCTTCCAAATTATAGGGTACTAGCTGCATTTGTAAGGCTCCTAGATTAGCATCTCTTACAGGTCTATCTATGTGTATTTTTCCTCTCAATGGTGCCAAAGCTCTCTCCGTAACTAATTCACATCTCTGCACCATTAACGATTTTAATTGTGAACAACTGTTGGTTAAACTTCTGCAAAATAAAATTAATTGATTTTTTTGTTTTTATCGACAAGAGCGTTGGTTTTAAATTAATAATGATACGGCTAGTATATTAAAAAATCACTGGGATAAAAGTCATTATGATAGAAATCTAGTTGATTGGGTCTATCTATAAATACACGTTTACGCAGTGAACCTAAAGAACGTTCAGTAATGCGAGGGCATCGTTGAACTAGCAAAGATTTCAAACGTAAGCAGTGATTGCTTAATGCACTGCAATTAAATAGAAAATAAAGTAAAAAATGTAAGTCATATACTTTGTATTTTAAAGATAATTTAAAATAGAATGAATGATTTTGAAATTTTTAATACCGTGTTTAATAAATAACAATATTACTTTTAAACAGCATTTGATTTGCGTCAATTCTGAAATTAATATTGAAAATCTTGATGAGTAGAAAATATGTACAATGTAGGTATATTCTAAAGAAATATTAAAAATATATAAAAAAAAATTATAACCTTCACTTCTTAATGAAATCATAATACACATTACAATATAGATTATGATATTGACTACAAGACACGTAGTTATCAATTTCCTTAAATTGCTACAAATCTAATAATATTATTTTTTCTGAAAACAACGTTTTCTAACAGAACAAATACATATGGTGAAAATTTCACGTCAACTGACCCATTTTTAAAAATCGATGTCTTCCGATTTGGATGAAATTTGCACCAAGGTTAGTACATACATATATACATATTTATTATTTATTAATATGTTACATATCGCTGGCTTAACATGTAAAGGCTCTAAGTCCACATTTTTCAGAAATTGAGATTTTGATGCAGCTGTGTTCAATAAGTAAAAAAAAATCGATTACAACAAAAAAATATACAGTTATCTCATTAGTTGTTGGTGTTTTGTAGTGATGAGTAAAGGCGCTAAGTCCAATTTATCACATCTTTGTGTAATGTTGCAATATCAACTGTTGCCCGCGATTCCAAAGTGACGGACATTCGAGGAATACAAATGGTGAAATTAATTTCAAACTTAGATTTCCTGATGAATGGAAAAATCTCCACCAAAAAATAAATGAAAATGTAGTCGCACCGGAGTGGCCGGTTTTGCACCAACTTCATCAAGAAAGAAGAAAAATAAAGACTAGAAAGTTTCAAGACTTACAATATCTAAAATCCACTTTGCCTACAAAACACCATAAATTTTATGACGATTTGCCTGCCATACGAATAAAAATAGTCGTCGCCAGATATCTTACTTTTAAATCCATTAAAAATTTAAATTAATATTACTTTTTTATAACAGTAATGAAATAAGACTTAATAATTTCTGTTTTCATTATGTACAAGTAAATACAAATATCGAAATTGAAATTACAATAATAATGTTAAGCTAGATTTACACGATTTTAATTTTCTTCAAAATTGCTCTTCAAAATGCTTCAAACTCGTGTAAACAACAAAAATTCTTCAAAATTTATTTATTTATTTGCTTTCCATCGAAAATTCCACCTGCAGAAACCAAAATTTTATGTGAATTTAAAAACAACATAACACCATGAAAAGAAATTACTCACAATCTGGCGTTACGTTACTCACTTTTGAAAAATTATATTAAATTAATTATCTGTTTATTAAGCGATATTTTAATTGTAAACACTTAAGTTTATAAAACTTGCAATTTTGTTTAGTTAGGCTTAAGTTCATTTGAATTTAATTTTCATTAAATTGTTTTTACTGAAGAAGGAATTATTTAACAACTTGAAAAAATTTTTTTTTTTTTTTTTTATTTTTGATAATTTTTCTGACTAGGATTCGAACCTGGGTTGTTGGTTGAATTGACATATGTTTCGAGAAACACCACTTTCTCTCATCAGAATTCTTTACGTTCTTTCAAGTTGTTAAATAATTCCTTCTTCAGTAAAAACAATTTAATGAAAATTAAATTCAAATGAACTTAAGCCTAACTAAACAAAATTGAAATATTAATAGTTCAACAAAAATACTACTTACTAATTATTTTATAAAACTTGTTTAAAATGCAAAATTTCACGCACTTCTGATCACCAACGAAGATATAATGAAAACAAATGTTATTTTGTCTGGCGTTACGTTACATAGGAATATCGTTTAAAGAAAAACAAAATTTTACCGTTAATAGATACTAAATTAATTTTTTGCGTTTGTTTTATGATTAAATGTTTTTGTAGCAAGAGTTTTGCAATAATAGTATTATTATGCAATTGCTATTAGAAATGTTAATTATAAAGAGAAAATACCCTTGAAGTTAAGAAACACTTACCAAAACGAGAACTTCAAATTTGTAGCTCAGTATTTCACCATCCTAACAAAGGAAAGCTTTGAACTCTTAAATTTAATTTATTTTAGAGGTTTCTATTTTATAATACATTAGGAAAAAATCTGTTGGTTAACTTTGAATTTTTCGATCAAGGTGGACTTTTTTCTGGAAATACCCATATATATGTGCATTTACTATTTTTGTTTGAACCACTTATGTATATCTCAGTCATATCTTAACCGATTTTTGATTTTAAATAGTAATATATTACGTTAGACTATTTCTAAAGAAAGTTTAGGAAAAAAGGAATAGTGTTTTCCCTACATCTCCATCATTGTACAATATATAGGAATTGAAATTATCGACATCCATTGTCTATTATTGCAAATCTTAAAATTTATATTTTATTGTAAATCTTAAAATTTATATTTTTCCACGTACTACCTATATTTTATTTGACAGATCGAGACCATTATGAAAATTAATGACCAGTAATGATTTAATGTAAAATAGAAAGCAACTAGGTACTTACTGTATTCCATAATCTGAAATAGCAACACATCCTACCAAATTAATGTGTTCCAAAGCACGGCAATAGTTGCCAATTTGTATCAGAACTTGATCTGTAACGCTTGGTGTGTTAGCCAAGGAAAGTACTCTCAACTTATTTAATTTTCTAAAGAATATTATCAAACAACGTTCCCCAATAGCGGCACAGTGGGATATATCAAACTCTTCTAAGTTGTTTTGATGCAATGTCAGAGCATCAACCGCACCAGTTGTCAGCCACTGACATTTGGCTAATTTCAAAACACGCAAATCTTTGCACTCAATAATAATGGGTTGCAGGGCTTGTGGTGTAATATTGACGCATTCATTTAAATTGACAATTTTCAAACGTTTGTTTTTGGCCAATATGGGTAAAAGCAACTCATCGGTTAGCCACTGACAACGGGCTAAATGTAAATTTTCCAAACGTTTGCAATGTTCGCCCAACACTGTGAAGGCCAGTTCCACATTGTGTGATGAATTGCCAGATAGATTAATTTCCACAAGACGCTTTAAAGCAGCTTCCACCAAATGCTTCGTTGTCTGCGAACAACAGCGCAATGTGAATAGTTCTTCGAGTGTTAAATAGGATAGTATTTTTGGTACAATCACATCCTCCCAACTCAAATCGAACAATGTTAATGTGTCCATAACTTGAGTGGTAGCCATTTTCGACAAATGTTCCTCTTCGTTCTCTAAAGTAGTCATTGCTTTTAGTTTTTAGATTTAAATAAAATCGATTTTATATTTTCTCTCGCTGATAGTTCTTTTACGGTTAATTTTCTATAACATACTGTTTAATGCAAATAAGTTCCCTTTATTTGTTTACTTCTGCAACAATGTTGTAATACTTTTTCACACATTGACCTTGATTTTGAAATGTTTTTCTTCAATTTGTCTTTGTACCTTCATTCTACACAACATTATAAATAGTGCACACCAGAGATGGGCATATTGCACTAAATTTTTAGTGCACTAATGGGCAGCGATGCCAACTTACCCCTTTTCGGGCTAAATTTAGCCCGATTTTAGTCACTCAAAACGCGAAAAAAGAAAATTGGCCTTAAACTAAAAAAACGCGTAAATCTAGCACGTTATACAATTATCTTTTAGCCCGTTATTACTTTTTGCTTGATATGGCTACATTTTAGTTTTTTTTTGTACTTTTTCTTTCTTTAATCTAATAATATCGAAATAATGCTATTGGTAATAACCCATTCCTTAAACTGTCCAGTTTTGCCAAACACATATTGACATATCCGTACTCAAACGCAGAAGTTGAGAGGAGTTTTAGTGTCATGAATTTATTCAAAAGAAAAATTAGAAACAAAATGTCATTAAATACGTGTAACAGTTTAATACACATTAAATATAGCCTATAAAAAGATAATGTATGTTGTTCAAACTACAAAATTCCTGACGAAGTGTGCTCAAAAATTAATTCAAATGAAACATATAAAAAATCTAAATATCTCATGGTAGTAATTTTTTTCTAATAAATTATTTTATAAAAATGTGTTTGTTGTTTTGATTTTTAAAAGAAACATTTTATAATTTTGCCCCTTTTCGCACTTTATCGAAAATTTTGACAGGATGTGGCTTTAAACTGATTTTTTTCAATTTAGCCCTTTTTAGCCATTTTTTCAAAAATGTTTACGTGTTTTGAGTCTCAAAAGTTGGCATCACTGCGAATGGGCATATTGCACTTAAAAAAATATTGCACTACAACTAAATTGTAGTGGTCGTGAAAAAGAAAATTGCACTACCACTAAGTGAATATTGGTAGTGAAATAATAATAATAATAGGGGAAATAATTGCTGAGACTTGAGTACACGTTTGTACTTGGAAAATGCAGTTTTACAACATGTACAAAAATACATAGTAGGCAATTTTTTCACATGCAGTTTTTGGAAAGAAGTGTATCTATTGTAATTGTCAACCCATTCCCTTTAAAGACATCAAAACATTTAAGATTAAATAATTGTGTTAGGAGATGTTGAAGATTTTTTTACTCTTGTAAATGGGTTCTGCGAATTTGCTGGAATAACTTAATTAAATTTGCCTTGGAAGTATAATTAGTATCTTAAAATAAAGTTAACATTGTTCGATTTGAGTTGTTCTCCTGAGAATTTTGAATCGAATAAAAAAATCAGCCAAATCGCTCCAGCCTTTCTCACGTGATGCCATTACATACATGGACCATTTCATTTTTATATATCGTTGGTCTCATGTAGAAAGACCCTAACTCGCTATTTTTTCGAAATGAGTTTTTTTGCGATTCCAATGCATTTAACGCAAATACACCTCACAAAAATGTATTGCAATAGTGAAAAAATAACGCTTTTTAAGCAGTTGTACAAAAAATGTTGCATGTTGAATATTACAGTTTCTATTATCTTTTTACCTTCTCCTGCAAAGTTTCAAATATGCGAGCCTTTCTACATGAGACCATCGATATATAGATTCAAAATATGTTTTAATAATATCAATGGTGTTTGACATTTATTATATTCTGTCTTGTTGATAACTTATTAAATTAGTCTTATATACATGTAGAATTCCAAATTTAAAATTTATTTGAAAATGCAAACCAACCTTTAATCCTGGAAAAGTTTATTAAACATATATGTGTTCTTGGCAACCCTTTTAAACCTCTGACCACACAACAGCTGATGTTAAATTTCAAATTTCACAATTTGTTATGTTTTAGGCGGAAAATTTTAATTTTCTCTAATATAATTAGTTTAAATATAATATTAAAAATATTTAGAACATCAATCAATATACTAAAAATGTCTTCGTGTTCGGCAGAAGAAATTGCTGAGAAAAAACGAATTGCATTGGAAAAATTACGGGCGAAGAAGGCTCAGCAGTCAATAAACACAAATAATAATTCAAATAAAATATTAACTGGAGGAACTACTACAAATTCTAACCACATCAGTAATAACAATAATATTCCAAAGTTGACATCAACTACAACACTGGCGAATTCCTCTGCACAACCATCAGAACGCGTAGAAAATAAAGCATCCTCATTTCTGAGTGATTTAAAGGGCAGCAATGTGTTTGTTCAACGACAACAACAGCAAAATCCAGCCCGAAACGTTGCCCATCCATATAAAAGACCTGCAACAGAGTTGGCAAATAATTTTTATAAAAAATCGAAACCCGATGGATTTGTTGATAAACCTAAAGAACCCAGGACCCAAGGTCCTATCGCAACACCACAAAAACAATTAGCCTCGGTTTTTGTCAAAATTGTTACTTGTAAAGTGGCAATGATAACCCTATCACGGTTTGAAGTACAACCATCGAGTTTTCATGCCAGGCTGATTGACGTTTTTAAAAGTATTCCCAGCAAGTCGTATGGTTCGTTAAGAGCAGCTTAATACTTTAATTTGAATCAGTTTTATAAAAAAATATAATTATTTTGTTTTTCTATAGATGCTAATACCAAATATTGGAATTTTGCCTTAACGGATTATAAACTTTTGCAGGAGCGTATTAATCCTTTAAAACCAGACATTATTATTGGCGTTATACCTAAGGCTGTGATTAATTTGTGTCAACGACCATCAAATACTATAAATAAAACGTGTTTAGAATCAATAGAACCTACTTTAGCGGAAAAGCTGATGCCTTTTCAACAAGATGGTGTATGGTAAGATTTGCTTCGTATTTTTTCTAGTTTCTAGACAAAATAATTATTACTAGGAAATGTTTGAAAACGTTGTAGGTTTTAGCACATTTTAAAAATATTTTTTAGTATTTAATCAGATTACATAAATATTAACGATTTTAACTATTATGAGAATGGACTCCATTTGTCGTACAAAATTTTATAATAATCGGTCCATATTTAACCGTAGTCTCCAAATAAACTTCACTTCCGAAAATCACTTAAATGTGCATAAATCTCTTATATAAAAATAAATATAAAATGTAAATACTTTACGTCTTGTAAACTTTGTGAAATAACTGGAATGTGCATAAAATTATTTTTAATGTTGTTATTGAGATGATATCTAAACAAAATAAACTTCTAATAAATAGAAATTACGGTACAATATTTTATGTCAATCGCCTTATATAGTTTATACACTCATGAATCCGTAAAATAAAATAAAATAACCAGTATAAATATCGTTATCGACGTAACACAAATTAGTTTCAAGTATTCATAGATCACAGGACGGTATATGGGAATATAAACTCTTATTTGTTTTTATTTTAAAATAGTATTAAAAAAATTTAACGAACTTTAACCCGGTAGAATTTTAACTTTTCTTACAGAAGATCGATTGCAAACATAATGTCAAATCTTTCCAGTGAAATGTAAAATTAAAAATCTTTTATTTTATTAATGTCGAACAGCCGCTTGTGCGACTGTTCTGTTTAATGTCTGTTTATTGATTGTTTTTTTATTCTTAAGTCTATCTTAATGCTAATATAAATTATTATTCTTACATACTATGGGAACATGCTGAGTAAACATAATACATGCTTGCCAGCTATGTGCAGCGTGGACAGAAACACTCAACAAAGAACGAGTGTTCCGGATTTTTTCTTTTAAAATCTCTAGAATTTCGTTTTTATACCCCTCCACCACCAAGGTGAATGAGGATATATTATGTTTGTCATTCCGTGTAAAACTTTTTTAATATTCATCTGAGACCCAACAAAGTATATATTTTCTTGCTCCTTATGAAATTTTAAGTCGACTTAGCCATGTCCGTCTGCCTTGCTGTGTAAAACACTGTCACGTCCAAACTATACAACTTAACTAAACGAAATTTCCAGAAAAACATTTTTCCCTATATATATTGTATAAAAATCGGTACCAACTCGAAACTTTGCACAGATCATTTACATATATACAAAAATCATCCCGCAAAATTTTATGAATTGCGGTTTATTTTTAACCGTATGCCCTATATAAAGCCCTCTTCCGAAAATCACTTTAAAACTCATAAATCTCTTATAAATAAGGGTACCAATACAAAATTTTACACGGATCATTTACATATATGCCTAAATCAAACTGCTGGATTTTGAGAATATCGGTCCATATTTGACAATATCCCCCACATAAGGTCCACTCTCATAATCCACGTTAATACTAATATATATCTTAAATATATCGTTATTATGTTGAAATTCGACGTGAAATATCAAAATTTAAGAAGATCGGCCCATAGTTTGTCATAGCTCCCATATAAGAACCATTTCCAAAAAAACAAATAAACCCACAAAAATGTCTAATAAATATTGATATCGAACCAACTTTTATATGGATCAGAAATTTTAATCCAGAAATCATATTAGTATCGGTTATACAGCAATTAAGCAACTGGATTTTGTAGCTGTCAGTCAATAATAGCTCCTGAATTAAGTCCACTTCCGAGCATAACAACCAACCACACAACTCTTGGAAATAACGCTATTGAGATGAAATACAACCCATATAATCCTAAAATACATAGCAATCACATTAGCGTATACTGGTTTTAGAAGCCATCGGTCCACTTCTTCTATGCCACCCATAAATGTTTTGTAAATAATGTTACTGAGATCAAATACTCTGTTTCTTAACTTGTTGTGAATATGGAAAAATGTTCTTTTAATTTTATAAATTGTTAAATTACAATTAAGATTATTATGAAAATAAAAAAACTCTGTAAATTACAGTAAGAATCGGTAATTACATCAATTATAAATGGTCGAAATTAGATAAAATTTCAAAATATTTAACATAAATTATGTTGGTCGTAAAATTGTCTTTCAAACAATATATCAAATATTAATAACATTTGCACTAAGACTGAATAGACAACACAGAATAAGAATATTCTAGTCCTATAACCAGTGTAGTTTTTCTATTTCTTAGTACGTTTAGGTGGAGGGTATTTAAGATTCGGCACAGCCGAATATAGCTTGTTTATTATACAGTTGATTCAGAAAGTGAGTGCTCACCTATAAATTAAATTTAAAAGTACATCTTTTAGGCTAACATAAATAAAAATATTAATTAATTCAAAATTTCAACACAACTAAAAGTGTAGTTCATTTTTTTTAATAAAAATCGTGTAGAACAAATATTTTAGTATTTTGTCTGGAAGCCTTGTTATTATGACTTCTAGTCTTCTGGGAATAGAATCCACTAAGTTTTATGTCATCAAAGATGGAATTTTATTCCACTCTTCCCGTAAAGCTATTGTTAGGTCAGTCCTATTCCACCACTCACTTTTTGAATTAAAAATTAAGGACTACATTTGCTTTTTGTGTTAAGTTTATGCGCCTTAAATGCTAAACAAATTTTAATTTAGTGGTTTTAATAAGGGTACCACAGACATTGAGAATATATGTATTTTGAATTAAAATCACAAAGGATTTTAATTACTAGAAAGAGTATGTATCTTAAAAAAATGTAAGGTACGCACTCATTTTCTGAATGAACAGTATATTAAACTATGAGTTTGGCTTTTAACCAGGGCCCAAATTACCGCATTCGTGATCGAATAAGCTATCGTATCGAAAAATGATTTCGATATCAAAATTATGATAAAATGTACTAAATTTCTTGCTCTATATCGAATGCCATAATCTCAAATAAGAAAATTACGATCAATTTTACTCGATATCGAATGCGGTAATTTGGCCCCAGATTTTTTAAATTACCGTTAATTACATGTTATTGTTTTGGTTTTAAGTTGAATTGCATTTGTTTCAAATAATATTATATTATATTATATTATTCGAAAGAATAAACTTTGATGTATCAATTTAAATTATCTTGCAAATAAGAAAAATATTAGAAAAAATTACCTATACATACAATAAAAATTTAATAAAAATTTCTATTAAAAAATAATATTTTTATAAATCAAAAAAGCTGTGTCACATTTTTGGGATGACAAAACCCGAAAAATAGTTTGTAAAACATCATTCGGTTAAGCCAAAAACTGTTTCGGTGAAATCTTTAAATACTATTTGCTTTATACATATTTTCAGTTTTGCTATTGCCCAACAAGGTCGCTGCATGATTTGTGATGAAATGGGCTTGGGTAAAACATATCAAGCTATTGCTGTAGCAGATTTCTATCGTGACGATTGGCCCTTATTAATTTGCACAACTGCATCTACGCGTGATTCTTGGGCCCAACACATCAGAGAACTCCTACCTTCTGTGCCGTTGCATTATATACAGGTTTTGAATTCCAATCAACAATATATTGGCGATTGTAAAGTCCTCATCACAAGTTATAGCATGATGGAGCGAAATGTCAATCAAATAATGGAACGTAAATTTGGTTTTCTTATATTCGATGAATCACATAATCTAAAAAATTCCAAAGCTAAATGTACCATGGTAGCAGATCGTTTAGCACAACATGCTAAACATGTTGTTTTATTATCTGGAACCCCGGCGCTTTCAAGGCCTCTAGAATTATTTAGTCAATTGCAAATGGTCGATAGAAAATTTATGGGTTTCATGGATTTTAGTAGGTTTTTGTTTGCTTAGGTATCAAAGTGGTTTAGTAAAAATAATAATAATAATATCTTACAGCCAGTCGTTATTGTGATGGCAAACAATCGAACTTTGGTTGGGATGCAAACGGTCAATCTAATCTCAAAGAATTAAATGTGGTGTTAAACCTTAAATTCATGATCAGAAGAACCAAAGCCGAGGTGCTAAAAGATTTATCAAAGAAATTTAGGTAACAATATTAATTATATAAAAACATGTATATAAAAACTTTTTTCTCTACTCAGAGAAACTGTTGTTCTAGATCCTGCCTTAGTTTGGCCCAGTGATGAAGTCAAGGAGTCTTTAAATAACGTAGCCAAACATTTACAAACTTGCAAAGCTAATGACAGAGAACAAATTCTTTTAAGATTTTATGCTCAAACTGCCGAAGTTAAACTAAAGGCAGTGTGGTAAGCTATTTTATTTTTAAAAAGGAAAAAATCAAATTAACTCGATTTAATTGTTTATACTTAGTGTCTATTTAAAGGAATTAGTAAAAGAACCAAAGAAATTCATAGTTTTTGCACATCACCGCATAATGATGGATGCGATAAGTGACTGTTTAACTAAACTGAAAGTAAAATATATACGCATCGATGGCGCCACCCGCAAACAAGATAGAGGAGAATTCATAGAAAGATTTCAAAAGAAACCTTCATGTAAAGTGGCGGTATTATCCTTGGGAGCCTGTAATTCTGGTATAACATTAACTGCTGCGGAGTTAATTATATTTGCCGAATTAACCTGGAATCCTAGTGTAAGTTTTTAATAATACAATGTTTACAAATATGCATGCAATACATTTATGTAATTTAATTTTTTGTTCAGACTTTGGCTCAAGCTGAAAGTCGTGCCCATCGTATTGGCCAAACAAATCCTGTGACGTGTCGTTATTTAATGGCCACAAAAACAGCCGATGATCATATATGGAACATGCTGAAAAATAAACAAGATACACTTAATAAAGCTGGTCTTTTTTGTGATAATCTTCAAGATGCTACTCATACCGCTGCGCCAATAACGGTAATTATTTTGGGGTTGTTATTGTTTAAAATACATAATATTTTGTTTTTCTTTACAGTCCAATAAAATTGAGAGTTATTTTTCACCCACTAAAACCGAAGATACTTGTGACAATGTGAAATCTCCCGCATCTGTAAGGAATACTAGTCATAATTTAGATATAAGTAAAGAAATTGAAAATATTAATGAATTTTTCCTAGATGATGATGATGATGCGTTTAAAGATATAATATGTTAAAGATGTTATAGGATTCTTTTCTGAATAAAATTTAAACATTTTAAAATATTTTAAAGCCAGTATAAATATTTATATGAACCGTTGACTTTTCTGAATAATCAACATTCAGTTGAAAACAAAAAATACAATAATAACACTAAAAAAAGTGTCTTTATAAATAACAAAAACTTTTTGTGGATATGTATTATTGATCCACAGTGGAGAAAATAGCTAAATAAAGAGATAAGTAATTATAAATTGTTAGCTTATATTCTGGGTTCAATCCCAAAATCTAGCTGTACAGAAAGTCAGCATAGCTTTTATTAAATTGAGATTTTATGTTTTTCATGTTCACTTTAACTAACTACTAAACTAGTCCTTTAAGGATATATGTGTATTTATATTAAAATTATATAGCTTAGCAAACAAAAACAAATGTATATATTTAAGGAATGACTTTGTATGACTTTGTAAAAAATTTGCGACAAAATAGTAAAATATTTGAATTTAGATGTTTCGTATTATATATCTAGACTTTACTGTAACTCGAAAAGATTCAAAGTTGTAATCTCAGGGCTTATTGTAATAAGCCAGTAGCACAACTGACTAACTGACTCTGTTTACAATTTACTTATGTCAAAAGTAATACTTTTTCAAGTGCATTTTTTTTTGTTTCTGTATTGTGTTGTATTTGTTGCCGTTTTACACTCACCTTGTATAATTACAACATGAAAAGGTTCAAATAAATTGTAATTTAATTTATTTGCGTAATTATTTGAAAATGGATATGTATATAAAATTTAAGTTCTTAAATAAATTTTTATAATTTTAATGAGATTTTTGAGCGAAATAGAATTTCTTCACCAAGTAAAATGAAAAAATTGCATGTTATTTTAATATGCCCCTATTGCAATAGTTCAATTGCAATAACTTTATTATTGTGGCTTGTGAATGAGCACCTTTTAAATCGACGTTTGCCCTCCAATTTGGTCACCTTTTACAACATTTTCTATTAAAAGTACACTAATAATATACAGCTTATTTTATGCAGTGCATTTTTTTGTTTTTAAAGCTACCAGAAAGAAAACTAACAGGAACTTAAAACATAAATTTGTGTCATTTAAAAGAAAAAATTTTATAGTCTATCAAAAAAATAATTTATTGCAAAAATGTACATTTTAATATACATATTAAAACTTAAAAAAGAACAAAAAAAATGCTCTTGAAATTAAAATTGGCCATTTCACGGTTTAATATTTGGTGTGATAGCCATTGTTATCTATAAGACATTTAAAGCGATTTGGCATACATTCGTCCAGTTTTTGGGTAATACTCGGCGAAATATTCGACCACTCCGTCAGTAGCGATTTTTTAAATCGTTTTTGTTAGAAATTTTGTTGTTGTTATTCTAACAGCAGTGGTTGCAAAGTTGACAGCCGTTTGCGAGTAATCTCGGGTCATTCCGGTGCGTAAAACCGTCTGCAGTGGGAATGTTAAACATTTTGTGCTTCGTTATGCAAATTTCGATAACATTAAGGTCTGGAGACTGTGGTAGCATGTCATCAAATGTGAGCAGTTATATTAGCCAAGTTTTTATAAAACGCTGGTCGTACACCCAGGTTCTCTGCACTTTCCAACAAGTTGTCCTTCAGAATCTGAAGGTACTTAAACTTATCCATGGTTGTTTCAACCAATTTTAAAATCCCAGTACCAGCAGCTAACATGCAGGCCAACACCATGACACTGCCACCACCATGCTTCACTGTTGCCTTTAGGTTTTTTTTTTTGTTGAATTTTTTATTTGTTTCCGACAAACATACGACATACTTCCGAACCGAATATATTAAACTTAGATTCTTCGGCGAATATGACCGAATTCCAAAATGCAGATTCCTTGCAAACATGTTCTTTGGCGAAGTTTAGCTTGTACAGTCTATTTTTCGGGTTTATAAACGGTTTCTTGCGTGCTGGCCGAGTTGCATGTTGGCGTGAGACACGACGAACAATTTCAATGAAACATTGTTTGACCAGGTCAGCCTCAACTTCGGGGACCAGTTATAAAGCTGATTTTTCGGCATGTGGAAGCTTTAATAATAACCATTTCTGCAATTTTTATCTGTGAGTGGCCATTTTTGAAATGGTTTAAAACCAATTCTCATAGTACGCGGACTCATTTGAACTACATATTATAAATTGACACTTGACGTTACAAAATCGGACTCACAATTCAACAGAAAATATTGATAGAAGTAGAAAAAAAGAAGAAAAATCAACAACGCGTGCATTACAGTAGAAATTAACTACATTAATTATGCTGTGACATGAAAAAACGAGCATATTTTTGTTTTTTTTAGTTTTAATATATTAAAATGTACATTTTTTTAATAAATGTTTTTTGTTTGTTAGGCTATAACTTTTTTATTTTAAATATGAAACTATTTTTATTGACAAGATTGATAAACTTTTTCTTGAAACTTCTTCAGTGTTCACACTGCACAATTCTTATTGCTGAAATCGCTCATATTTTTATTTGAGAGTATATACACTTTTGTATACACATATGTATGTAATACGAATAAGAGATTAACACGAATTGCTAGTACAATCAAGTGTATTCTCGACTTATCTTCCCCTCTCCAAGATGTCTAAAAGGTAATCAGCTTAACTTAAAGAATTGCTACGTGTAAATTGAGAGCAAGTTCCTGTTAGTTTTCTTTTTATGGAGCTTTGAAAACAAACAAAAAATGCACTGCATACAATAAGCTGTGATCCACTGTAGATATACCTCAAACGATGCGTAATTACAAGAGATATTGATCTGCATTTGACTCGAGAACTCCCAATTTCTAATTAAAAACTGCGAAACACACATTGATGCTGACGATCATTGATCTTAACGTTTTTGAGCATTTTTAGAGTTTTATTTACCCTACATAAATAAGTATTTCTTTTTGTGTATTTTTGCCAACATTGTTCATTGTCAATAACGACAACTTTCGCCCAGGAAACGAAACGACATAAAAATCAACAAACATTTAACAAAACTACATATTATTTTCAGATAAAAAAAAATAATAACAGCAGAGAAAAATGGAAAAAACTAACCAGGAAGATGATACGATTTCATTGCACTCCGACGAGTGTGAAATAGAACCAGAACCAGAATTTATACCAACTTTTGGCGAAGATATTATAAAACTCAAGTATAGTAATTTAATTAATAGAATTATATATGTATGTTTTTAATACAAACAAATATCCAATCAGGCATTCCTTTGGCTATGACTGCAAACGTTTGTACAACATGATCTTGATTGATGATGACACTTTGGTATTTGCTTCTGGAACTTATATACATTATTTCAGTATTTCCAAAAGAGAAGTGACATTTCGCCAGTCAGTGTTTGGATGCGGTATTGGTTTTATAACGGTAAGTTATTGAGAAAGTGTATATTGCAAATATTTTATCTTATTATTTATAAATATGATTCAAATAGAAAAACTACCATCCAGACTATCAAGGTCTACTAACTATTGGAGAGAATGGACCCAAAGCTACCGTTTTCATTTATGAATTCCCTTCTCATGCAATACGCATTAAATTAGAGGGCGCTGCTAAACAACAATTTACTTGCGGTTCATATAATTACACTGGTGAATTGTTTGCCTCACAAGCAGGGTTTCCTGATTACATGCTTACCATATGGAACTGGCAAAAAGCAGAGATTATCTTGCGTTCCAAAGCATTTCAAAATGATGTTTTACATGTTCACTTTTCTCAATTAAATTCCATTCTTTTGGTCAGCTGTGGCTTGAGTCATATAAAATTTTGGAAAATGACTAAGACTTTTACGGGTCTCAAGCTCCAAGGCGATTTGGGTCGTTTTGGAAAAACCGACTTTAGTGACATTTATGCCGTGTACATGTTGGTCGATGAAAATGTCATATCTGGTTGTGAATGGGGCAATATGTTGCTGTGGGAGGCTGGTTTAATAAAATTTGAAATTTGTCGTAAAGGCAGAAAACCTTGTCACACAAAACCTATAGTTGGTATTACTATGAACAATGGTGAAGTTACTACTGTGGGCATGGACGGTTATGTACGAATCTGGTTTTGGGAAACTGTAGATTTGGCCGATCCGCCAGATGATGATCGTTTTGTGGAAATTGAGCCGATTTTTGAATTTTATGTGGGTGAATGTGAAATACGGATGATACAGAAAATTAAATTATTTGATGACAAAGATTACGGTTACTACGCGTTGGTAAGTTTAACATAAATATTTATATATGTATGTAGAGTGGTTCGAAAAAAAGTTGTGTTAGTAACCCCCTAGGATTAAAGATGATGTAAAAACAATTCCAGAAATATTTTTTTATTTTTTTGCCACTCCTACAAATACCGCCCTTTAGTATTTTGTTCACTGTGTCGCTATTTTTAGTCCTCTTATTTTATGCAGTGCATTTTTTTGTCTTCATGCTTTATAAAAAAAATTAAAAGAATAAAAATCTTATATCAAAAATGTACATTTTAGTACGTATATTAAAACAAAAAAATATATTCGGTTTTTCATGTCACAGCATATTTTATGCAGTCAATTTCTACTATACCGATTAAAAGTCTGATTTTGTAACGTCAAGTGTCAATTTAAAATAGTTCAAGTGATTCCGCGTGCAACAATAGAATTGGTTTTAAACCATTTCCAAAATAGCCACTCACAGCGAAAAATAGCAGAAATGGTTAACATTAGAGCTTCCACAGTCAAAAAATCATTGATCCATTAAAATTGGGTTCATAACAAATGCAGAATGGGTCCAAATAAAAATTTCAGTGAGCATGATGAGCGACACATTTTAAGAAAAATAAGGGCAAATTCAAGGCTATCAGCTTCATAACTGGCCTCTAAAGTTGAAGCTGACCTGGTCAAACAATGTTACATTAAAACTGGTCGTCGTGACTAGCGCCAACATGAATTAAAAAAACCGTTTATAAACCCGAAAAACAGACTGTACAATCTAGGTTTAACATAATCGGTTCAGATGGCATATCGTAAGTTTGGCGGAAACCAAATACAGAACTCAACACAGAAAACTTAAAGGCAACAGTAAAGCATGGTGGTGGTAGTGTCATGGTTTTGTTCTGTATGTCAGCTACTGGTACTGGGAATTTAACATTTGTTGAAACAACCTTCAGATTCTGAAGGACAACTTGTTAAAAGCGCAGACAACATGGGTGTAAGATCAGTTTTTCTACTCTACCAGGATAACGATTCAAAACACAAATCGGGTATTGTGCAAACGAGGCTAATATACTCGTATAACTGCTCACATTTGATGAAACGCCACCACAGTCGCCAGACCTTAATGTTATTGAAAATTTATGGCCAATTTGCGTAAGGAAACACAAAATTTTTAACATTACCACTGCAGCCGGTTTTACGCTCCGACATAACCCGAGATTACTCGGTCAAGTGCTGTTACCTCTGCAATCACTGCTGTTGCTATAACAACAACAAAATTTTTAACAAAAACGATTTAAAAAGCGCTACTGTCGGAGTGGTCGAATATTTCGCCGAGTATTACCCAAAAATAGGAACCCATTTATGCCAAATCGTCTTATATCTGTTTTAGATAATAAAGGCTATCACGGCAAATCGTGTAATTGCCAATTTAATTTTCAAGTTTTCGAAACCCATACGTGCCTGCATAAAATAAGATTGATGTGAAAAACGAGGATTTTTTGTTTTTTTAGTTTTATTATATTAAAATGTACATTTTTGCAACAAATGTATTTGTTTGTTAGACTATAATTTTTTTTTCTTTCAAATGACACCATTTTTTTTAGTTCTTGTTAGTTTTCTTTTTATGGAGCTTTGAAAACAAGAAAATGCTCTTCATAAAATAATGTGCGAGCCACGGTATATGTAAATTATAAATAATTTGAGATTTTTTGACGAAATCTTACACAGTCAGTTTTATTATATTAAAATGTACATTTTTGCAACAAATGTATTTGTTTGTTAGACTATAATTTTTTTTTCTTTCAAATGACACCAATTTTTTTAAGTTCTTGTTAGTTTTCTTTTTATGGAGCTTTGAAAACAAGAAAATGCTCTTCATAAAATAATGTGCGAGCCACGGTATATGTAAATTATAAATAATTTGAGATTTTTTGACGAAATCTTACACAGTCAGCTATCGATTTATAATACTGTTATACCAAACCCATCTCTTATTTTCCAGGATGGTGGTGGAGGTATTTGGTATTGTGATCTCAATACTAGCGACATACCCAATGATTCCTATAAACTTTATTCCTGTCATGGTGGCAAAGTTGTAGCGGCACAAACCAGTCCTGTTTCTCCACATCTTATGACCCTGGGACAAGATGGCCGTCTCTTAGTTTACGACTATGTATTCGAAAAGATTATTTTGGAAAAGAAATTTCAAGCCATCGGCACAGATTTGATCTGGTTTAGCCCTAATGTATCTGATTCCAGCATGGAACTAGTAGCTAGTTTTGAAGATGGCTTCATAAGACACATTTACTTAGCATTAACCCAGCCTAATAAGCCTACAATTTATTTAATAAGACCCATAAAAGCTCACACTGCTGCAGTTACTAGAATGACTGTAAATTCTTTGAACACTCTGCTGCTGACGGGTTCAGCGGATCACACTATATTTATGTACAATTTGTCAGAGAAAAAAGATGCCTTTGTATATTTACGTCCCATGGGCTTCATAGAATTTTCGGCCATACCGAATTGTTTCTATTGGAAAGATCCAAATCATACAATCCTAATTGGTTGCAAAACGGGTGAAGTATTTGAATACAAATTGCCCACAGATGTAACAGAGGAGCAAACATTTTTAAGTTACAATTTAACGGATAAAAGCGAAATTAAGGTCTCGAAATTCGTTTCAACCAAAAGTACGATACGTCGAGAATTAAAACGGGCTGCCACTAAAAAACGCAAAGATAAAAAGAAGCAAAGGAAACTGTTGGAAATAGAAAAATTAAAAGCAGCAAATCCAGGTTTACAGATCGATCTGGAACAAGCTTTGGGTAAGTTGTTAGAAAAATATTAAAAATTTCAATGCACATTTTTCCATTTTTTTTTACAATTTTATACTCTAAACCACTATTGAGTAGAGTTTTATGCGTTTATGCTGAGTTTTGTTACTCCAAAAAACAATTCTCCAACACCTTATGTCTTTCGACTCAGAGTCACTTTCACAACGTGAAAGTTATTTTAAATTCAACAAAATCTACTTCAAATCTACACATGTACTGGTTTTGCATTCAAGTAAAATAAAATTTACATTAAGAGATGTATTCCTAAAAGTTGTCTATGCTCTGTCAACGTTTATAACTCTTTCTTAATTTTAAGAAGTACCAATTGAACTCGCAAAATTGTTGTTCTTGAGACTTTCATAAAGTTGATAGACGTGACTTTTTCAAATAGTTTTTAACATGGTATTTATATTTATACCCTACACCATTATAGTGGGGAGCAGAGAACAGAAAGAGACACATTTGCTAAGCATTCGCAAATGCATTGCTTTTGCATTGCTTTTACTCGACAATAATAAAAATGTGCATTGCTGTTTGTTTACTCATTCCTTATTACTGTTTGCTATTTTACAATCCCTTTTTGTTATGCCGTTATACATCAAGCAACGAAATAATTCAATGCCACATGATAAAACTAAAAACATTCACACCATTCGTCCAGTATTCGTTGCTTTTAGTGAATGAAAACATAAAGAAAGAGCAAAAAAAAAACCATACCCAATGAGAAAATAAATATTTTTTGGTTGTTGCTTTATGTGCGATAAAGTTTGATATTTTTTGTTAGTATGTACAACTTATACAATCAGCATTGAAACCATCATACCAATCGTTAACCATTCGTACCAATCGTTAAGTATTCGTTGCTTTTGGGAGTATACGTTTACATTTGTACAAGACATGCATTGCAAGCATAATTTTTCGTTACACTCCGTTTTGTGAATAATGGCATGTATTGCTTTACGGAATTGATTTATGTTGTCAACATGAGGTTCGTTTTTTGTGATTGTATTCAAAATCTAAAATTAACCAATCAATCCGTTTTCTGGTGGGGAGGGTATATTGGATTTGTGCTGATGTTTGTAACGCCTAGAAATATTGGACCAACACCCACCTTAAAGTATACCGATCGACTCAGAATCACTTTCTGAGTCGACTTAACGATGTCCGTCCGTCCGTCCGTCCGTCCGTCTGGCTGGCTGGCTGTCCATGCAAAGCTTGTGCGAAGAGTACAAGTCGCAATTTTTAAGATATTTCAACAAAATTTGGTACGTGATATTTGTTCGCCCTAAGGACGAATGGGATTGAAACTGGTGGAAATTGGTCCATTATTTTACCTGGCCCCATACAAATGTCCTCCCGAAATTGAAGATCGGTCCACAATTGACCATAGCTCCCATATAAGGTCCACTTCCGAAAATCACTTTAAAAAGCATAACTCTTTTAAAAATGTCGGTATCCAAATAATATTGAAGACAAATATGTTTTGTATTTATATATACAAAAAATATGGTAGAATTTTATGATGATCAGTCCATAATTAGTCATAGCTCCCATATAAGGCCCAGATCCGAAAATCACTTTAACGACCATAAATCTCTTAAAATTGTTTTTATCCAAATAAAATTAAAAAAAATAAGTTTCATATATACAGAAATGATGACACTTAATTTTATAATGGTCGGTCCATAATTAATCAAAACTCTCATAAAAGACCCTCTCCGTAATTCACTTTAACCTCAAGAAATCTTTTTAAAGTATTTATATCGAGATAAAGTATAACATACATAATATTTATATTCACGGAAGTCATGGCTCTAAATTTTTGGATGATTGCTCCATATCAGGTAATATCTCTCATATAGAGCCCATTTCTGAAAAACTGTTTTATACACATACTGGGTGTAGCGTATATATGGTCGGGCTTGACCGACTATACTTTCTTACTTGTTTTATAATTAAATCTTAAAACAAAAATCGTTTATTTTAGCCGATTCTGAACCGGATGAGGAAGAGCAACCTTTACATATACCGGCTGTTCCTAATCCAGTTCTATGGATTCGCTATACGAATGATAATACTATGTGGGTATCTATGGGCGGTTATGATGCTGGCTACATATATGAATTAACTATTGGGTCTAATACGCCCGTACGTAGTACGATTATTAAAGAAGGTGATGATATTGAAATACATTCTTATTTGGATATGTGAGTATCTAATAAAATAATCTTAATGTTATAACATTCGAGCAAACATTTTTATATAAAAAAAAAAACAATGAAAATCTTTGGTTAACAATATTTTCAGTGAGGAATATTTACTATTCGGCATGATTAATGGAAAAATACGCATAAATCACAAGAACTCCAATGACTTTACCGATCTGCGAAATTATCGCTTAGTGAACATGCATGATCCCATAAATGGCAATATACCTTGCCTCATACTAAGCCATGATAGCAAATTTCTCTTCACCATTGGTCACGATGGCAATATTTTCGTATACGAATGGCATGGTCCGCAGCTCATTGTGTCAAAGTCGAAAACTGTTTTGTTAATGCCGAAGAAAGTCATACCGTTGGAAGATATTACCAATCCCGAACATCCTTCATTGGAACAGGAGAAAATCTATGCTGAAATTAAGCGGCAAGAGGAAGCTGCAGCTGCTCATGAACGCAAGGTTTTGACGGACATTAGTGTTTTGCAAAAAAAATTCGATGAATTGTTGTTGGCCAATGAGGCAATGCATGAAGGTTTGCGAATTTCACAACGTGAATTGTTATTTGACGAGAGAATTACAAGCCAAATTAAAGGTGAATTACAAGCGGAATTGGATGATGTACGAGAAGATTTGGCTTATGACTTGGAAGTGGCACAAGTTGGGAAACAAAAGTTGTATGATTATTTCTTTAAGAAGCTGGATCATATACCTATTAAAATTTCTGCTATAGGGTAAGTCAAATTGTTAACGTATGCCATATACACACATACACATAAATATGTATACAAATTTCGCCAAATTGAGAAAAATAATCAACATTATTTAAATAAAAAAGGTTAATTTTTAAAATAAATTCTTAAATGTAGGATTGGTTCCCAAATTATGAACACAAAGACATTAATTTTTGATAAATGTTATTTTATTTGCATGTTTTAAGAGAAAATTTATTTGTGTACACCTTTCGCGTGGAACGATTAGATGAGCATTTTGAAACCATTAAAGCTGACATAGAGGAACGTCTAAGATTAGAAGCTTTGAAAAGGGTGTAAGTATGTAAATGAAAATGTAAACATATCTTTCAAAACACTTAGAAAACCAACTACAGACATATTTTACATATTTTGTCAAAATAAAGTCAACACCACATATTATTAATAGAAAAGCTTAATTATATTAATATAAATAATATTATATTAGAATATTATATTGCGTTTTTATATATGTATGTATGTAAATATTTAAGTGGAATTGAATTCACAAAAAAAATAAACAAAAACAAAAGCGTATAAAAATTCAAATTTTTTATTGTTAAAATACATCTATTTTTATGCGTCAAAATAGAGTAAACAATGACATTATCCTAATGCAAAAAACCCCATCATTCCAAACAGAGACAAATTAAAAGAACGCCACGGTAAAGTTCGATTCAATATGATTGAAACTTTCATAATTTATCACTGAAAGAGTTGTCACGTTAAGTAGTGAAAAATTTACAATGGAAAGACAAACATCAATTGAGACTGTGCAAATCATAATGAACTACAAAATCTGAAGTAAGAGAAGTAGGAACAAACCCAACATCTAGTGCTTTAAAAATAAGAGAAATGTTATGAAAACTTCTATAAAACCTGTAAGCGAGAGTAGGATTAAAAGATCTTTTCATCAAAATGGCCTACATGATAGAGTGTCACGTAAGAAGCACTTTATATCAAAGAACACCGAAACCAAACGCTTACATTTCTCAAAAAATATCTAAGCGAGCATCAAATTTTTTGGAATAATATTGCAATCACTGATGAAAGTAAGTTTGACATATTTGGAGACAAAAACCCACAAAAATATGGCGAATCAAAAACGAAGCCTTTAGTAATAAATATGTTATTAAGACGGTAAAAAGTGGCGGCGGCGCAGAAATGGTTTGGGGTTATATGGCGGCATCAGGGATCGGTAATCTTACATTTATAGAATCTACAAAAAGTTTATCTCGACATTTTAAAAAAACATGTAGCCCCTAGTAGAAATTCGAACTAGCGCAGGTCAGGATTTTCCAAAAGCCAATATGTATGCCTAAGAATACCTTCAAAATTGTGCTTAGATCATCCTCCGCACTACCAGACCTCAATCCAATTGAGCACCTGTGGAAATAGCTGGATAAAAAAATTTACCAAAAAAATATATATTGCTATATATGCAAATATAATTGCAATGAATGAAACAAAATTTCGCCTGATTTCATCTAAAAGACTCGTTGATTCTATTTATGTCTAGAAGATTGTCAGCTGCCATAAAGACATAAGGACTACAAACAAAATTATTGATCCTTATGAAATTCTAAGTCGATTGAGCTACATATGCCCGTCTGTTTGTGTAACACACTCTCACTTCAAAAATACGTAACCAAAATTAGCAATGTTTACAAAAAACCATTTATAATTGTCCTAAGCAGTTTGGTATTGAAAATCGGCAAAATCGTTTTAGTAGAACAAAAGCTATGAACCAAATTGTGGGTTAACCTGCATCAAAATATAATATTTTTCACCAGTTCTTTTGCTATTTTATTTAAATTATATGTATATAATATAATACCATGCAATTTATTACACGTTACTTATACAAGGTGGCGCAAAAATAATCCTCCTATCAGAAAATGCTATAAATTTTGCGAGGCCCCTAATGTCAGTTCTGTTTTGACATTTGTGTAGTAAACACATGCGAAATACACGTTAATAAACAATGTTACGCTACACTGCTCCAGAACGCGGAATATTGCTGACAGAACTGACATTAGGGGCCTCGCAAAATTTATAGCATTTTCTGATAGGAGGATTATTTTTGCGCCACCTTGTATATGTAGATAGATTTTTCATAGCTCCCATACAAACTTCTTCTCGAAATATGGCATATAGAACTGCAATATCAAATCAAAGTTTAGCAAAAATAACCATTTTTTAATTTGGGCCATGTTTAACCGTTTCTATTTCACTTTCAAAATTCATTTAAATACTTATTAATCCGGTATAAATATTGTTACCAGCATAAAATTCGAAACAAATAATCCCTATAGATATAGAAATTGTTGTACTAATTTTTATGATGGTTAAATTTTTTATGATGGTTAAATTAGAAATTTTAATCCAGAATTCATACATATATCGATTATACGGCAATTATGCTACTGGATTTTGTAGCTGTCACTCCTTAACTGGCAATAGCTCTTAAATTAAGTTCACAGCCGAGTGTAACAACCAACCATAAAAATCTTGCAATGGGTCCGCCATCTAACGTTTTTTTTTCAACTAGTGCTTATTTCGTGAATGGTAACACTTAGTTCATGTCTGATTTGACAGATAATTAGTTTTATCCTTCCGCTGAACGAATATGGTTGTGTATACGTTTGAAGAACGCTGGGAAATATTGCGACATTACTTTGAAAATCAAGGTAATGTTGCAGAATGTGTGCGAAAATTGCGTACGGATTTTGGAAGAAGAGAAGCAGCTCCGTATGTTCGTTATCTTGTGAAAAAAGTGAAAGATCATCATTGAGACGAATTTTGCATTAAGACCTTGGTATGACGCTTTTCAGGTTCAGGAGTTGAGATAAAATGCAACCAATATAAACTTCAAATACATAGAAATCATGTTACTGTATACTGGATTTTTATAGTTTTAGTCCATAATTGGTCCACTTCTACTATGCCACCCTTAATATAAAGATATTGACATCAAATTCCACCAGAAGAAGCCTCGGGGGTTATTGTGTATTTCGATTCGAAAGCAAAAGCTTTCGAAGTACAATGTAAAAAGTATACAAATTCGAACGATTTTTGTTTTCGAATCGAAATATGTACACAATAACCCCCCTCATCTATCTTTTTTATACTCTGTTTCGTAACTTGTGGTGAATATGGAAAAAGGTTTCTTGAATTTTATAAATTGTTAAATTACACTAAAGATTATTGTGATAATCAGACAAACTATGTAAATTACAGTAAGAATTATAAATGGTCAAAATTAGATAAAATTTCAAAATATTTGAAATAAATCTTGTAGTTCGTAAAATTGTCTTTAAAACAATATACATATAAAATACTAATAAAATTTAAAATTATACACAGCGGATTATAGCAATCTAACTTATTTTTAAATTTCCTTATTTTTCCAGTTTTTGTTAATGAGTTACATACATATATTTTGCTTAAATTAGTTTTGAATTATTCAATATATTTTGTACTCCATACACGCATGTATGGACTACTCTACAATGGACCAGGAGTACTCCAATCATAATCCATTTGTTTGAAAAAAACTAGTCCATTTAACATTACGATGTCCTAGGAATGGACTATATAATCCAGCTTTGCATAACACTGGACTAGTCCCAAAACTACTCCTTCTGACTACATCAAATGTTTTTAAACAACGATTACGGTCGTTAAAGCACGAATAATTCTCATGTAACAAGAAGTTCTGCTTTGGAAATGAAATGGTCCATAAGTGCATTACATAGGACCATGATGTAGTCACTACATTTTAGCTACAATGGACCACGTACTCCACAGATTTTTGCAGGGAATTGTAGTATACATATACATCCATAATATATATGTACATATGTATACGTATATATGTATAATAAAACATTTTTTAAACAATGGGTGTTTACTTTATTTTGACGTTCGCAGTATATATACATATGTAATAATTTTACATAAGTAATAAATTTTTGCAACATTTACATGCTACCTTAAACAGAGATGACACACCAGAGGCGGAAACTCCTCCAACACTAGCAATTGAGTAAGAAATTCTAAAACATACAGAAATAAAGTTCTAACTTAAACACTACGTTATTCGCTACTTTTTTATTTCAACACCCTTTTTGTTTCTTTCACAGACCCGTTCAATTAATGATGGCCGAGGAAAAGGAGGAAAGTATGCCGGAACCAGCCACAGAAACCTTCTTCTTTGGACGTGATCCCAACACCATAATACCACGTTTTAGTCGCAAAATGTTACGTTTGCTGAGAAGCTATCGTTCTCGTCAATGGTACGAAGTGGAGCGTACTTATCATTGGGAAAAAATGATAAAACAAAAACCAGATCCCAATCGTAATCATCCTGACGATGATCATAAAATCCAAGAAGCTGAAAAAAGTATCGGTGACTACAAACTTAAAACGGGCCAAGAATATGAACCTCAACCATTTGAAACCTTGACATGGAAATACAAAGAAAATGTTACACTCAGAGAGCATTTAAATGAAATAATTGCTCAGTTCAATAAGAGAGTTTTTAAGCTAAGAGATGAGAAAAAAGATCTATACAAATTTATTGAGCAGAAACGCAAACGTTTGGAAGAGATTCACTCATATTTGCCGGAAAAAAACCGCAAATTTTTAATGAAAATTCCACAACTCAATATGGATGAAGAATGGCCAGAACTGAATATGATCGAACATTGTAATCCTGGTTGTAAAATTGAAATTAATGATATTCTATATCTGGAAAAAACTGTGGACAACTTATTGCCTCAGCCGTCACCGCCCAAAGTCAAGGACACTATAACCCAAGAAGCCCTACACGAATTGGAAAAATACTTAGCACTGGATATTAAAAGTGTTAAATGTTTTCCAGATGGCTTAGAATTGATCGACGAACTACAAAAGTTGCCCCATCAAGCTGATGCACTCTACTATGAAAATACTGGTGATAATCCCTCACCCTGGCTTGTAGAAATACGGTATCGTTGGTTGATGGACTTGATGGTGGAGCAAGAGGGCATACTTCACTCTGTACACACCAATGTACGTCTCTTTAATTCCCGTTTGAGGGACCTTGACAATGAACGTTTACATACCAAATTTAAGGTTGAATTTATGACCAGCTATTTAATTACTCTAAATCAGGAATTGTATATACTACGTGACAGTGAGGAGATTGAGAATAGATTGTTGAGTAATGCCGAAGTAGCAATGAAAATGCGTAATGAGGCTCAATCTTCCATTAACAGTTTGAATCGTCAAATAGAAGAGGTGCGCAAAAAGTGCGATCGTATAAACGAAGAAATCTCTTTTGTTCAGTCTAAGTTTATGAATACCACCAAGGGTCATAAGTTCTTCGATTTTCTGCGTCGAATTTTTAAGAAGAAATGGCGGCCACCCAAACCAGCAAAAGGGCCAGATGGTAAGTAGAAACTTTTCGAAATCGTTCAAAACATTGATGTACTATTGGCATAATTTAGTATTAAGTGTTTTTAAAGTGTTTTGAATAAGGGGGTAAGACTTTTAAGCTAAATTAAAAAATCTAAATTTTGGAATTTTTGTTTGTATTTTGAAATTAGTATTTTTTTTTTTAATTTCACATTTTCTATCAAAATGTACAATGTAAAACTTATTACAATATGTTAACAGACTAATATGTGTTATACATATACGTATGTATGTATGTATGTTTATGAACTGTCTAATTTCATAACATTTGTCTAAATATGCAGTATGTTTAGTTTCAATTTTCCAGAATTAGTTTTCATAATTATATTTTTGAACATTTTATAATACAAAGAGAATAAGGTAGAACCATTTTTTCTTTTTATAGCCATATTAACTTTCTGACGCTAAAGAGATTTAAGCTATGTATACACGCTCGTCAGATATTACAACGTTGTCCGAAAAATGTTCAGAAAATATCTAACAACCGTGTGAACTTGAAATTTTTGTCTTCCAACGTTGTAAGAAAAAGCATTTTCAGTATATTGGAAGACAAAAATATTGTCAGACATCTAACAATCGTGTAAACACACAATTTTGTCATTGTTTTAAGACAATTGTCAAACACTTTTCATTGTCATATGTGCAAAGTTTATGCATCTGTCAATGGCAGCATTGTCATAGAAATTATTTCTAAATGCAACTCTGAAACAAACAAGTGTGCATTAATAAAATTTTTGAAAAAAGTGGAAGAAAATTAAAGAATTAAATTGAAGTGTGCATTAATAAAATTTTTGAAAAAAGTGGAAGAAAATTAAAGAATTAAATTAAAAAAGATAAAAAATGGATAGCGACATATCTGTTTCATAGAGTGAAGATAAAATGGTTTTAATTGCTCTTTTTTATTCCATGACAATATTTAAAAATTTTAAACACACACACAGCGCTGCAAAACGAATTTGACAATGCCACACAACAATCTGACAAACGTGTGAACTAACAATTTAGGTTGACAGATAAATTCATTGTGTTATAATTGTGTGCCAATGAAATTGTTAGTTTTATTACAGTCGTCTAAACTGACAATTTACCTTTTGCTAACAATTTTTCAATGTCAGTACATTGCTAGCACATTGCTAGATCTGACAACGTTGTATTATCTGACGATCCTGTATACATAGCTTTACAATTTTATTGCTTAAATTTGTGCTACCATATCTACTTGAAAATCCGAGTTTTTTGTTTACATTTACATATTTATTTGAAACATTTTGTGAGATTGATACTCAAATTTTTGTAAATTTTGATAAGATTTTTTTTAAATTGTAAAAGCATTTACATTCTTATTTTTCCATTCAAACAAAAGTCCTCTCGGAATGTTAATATATTAAGTATAAGTAATATATATATATCTATCATCCATAAATTTAGTGGTGTGACTTCTGCGCATATAAATATTTTTTGTGTTAAATTTGATCTCGATTAAAACATTTTTAAAATATTTATACGTGTTATACCTGTTACGTGTTCGAAGATGATCTTATATGAGAGCTTTGAATAATTATGGACCGGCCGCTATAAATTAGGTGTCATGATATCTGTTTAGGCGTATTTAGTTAAAATTTAAAATTAATTAAAATTTAAAATGAATTTAACATCAATTTAAAATGAATTAATTAATTAGACTGAAACCCTGACTGCTATAATTAGTATAGATACAAAAGGGAATGTTTTGAATTTGTTTTGTAACAAAGAAAGAATTGAGGAGTCGTTAATCAGCAGCAGCAGGAATCAGCCATATATGTATAATAAAGGAAGATATATTATTAAAACAAAATAACAATATAAATTGAGTTATTTCTGGTCCGTCAAATAACGGACTCAACAATATCTGTATATGTAAAACTTATTTGTGTTGAATTTTATTTGGATACCAACATTTTTAAGAGAGCATTTTCTGAAGTGGACTTTATATGGGAACTATGACTAATAATGGATCGATCATCATAAAATTTAGCCAAATAATTTGTGTATATGAAACATATTGAATATTATTTGGATACCAACATTTTTAAGAGAGGTATGCTCGTAAAAGTAATTTTCGGATATGGGCCTTATATGGGATTTATGGTCATTTATTGACCGATCTACAAAAAATTTGTAAATGTGATACGGCTTAGTGTACAACTTATTTGTGGTGAAATTATTTTGGATAATTACATAAATCATACATTTGTGACCGATAAACTAAGATTTCGGGAGGATATTTGTATGGGGTCTAGGTGAAATTATCGACAGCTTTTAACCAATTTCAATCCCAACCGTCAATGGGTCGAAGAAATATCATGTATCAAATTTCCATAAAAATATCTTCAAAATTGCCACCTGTACTCTGGCACAATCTTTATATGGACAGGCAGCCAAACGGAGGGACATCGTTAAATCGACTCATAAAGTGATTCTGAGGAGATCAGTATACTTTAAGGTGGGTGTGAGACTAATATTTGTGGGCGTTACAAACATCAGCACAAATCCAATATATAAAATTGTTTATTTAGTACAAATTAATAATTAATTAATTATTAATTATGCCTCTGGACCAAAATCCGCACCAAACAGTGACTCGTTTTGGGTGCATAGGCTTTTCAATGTATGCGTGCGTGTTTTCTGTGCCCCAAATGCGACAATTTTGCTTGTATACATACCCGCCAAGATCAAAATGAGCTTCATCTGAAAAGATGATTTTTTTTTGTCAAAATCGGCATCTTCTGTAAGTCGATCGCAGTGCCCTATGACACCAAAGCATTTTTCTTGTCGGTTTTAAAACTAATTCTGACAATATTGGTTTCTATGACACCCCTGAATAATATAAAATGTCAAAACAAAATAGAATCCTATGTAACATACCCGACAACCTTTAAATTTTTTTGAATTATACAAGTGAGACAATCTTATTTCGAAGATTGTATGTAGTCATTAATTAAAAAAACACAAAAGGTTTTAATTCAATTATTTATTTAACAATATTGAGTGAAAATACTCTTATAAGTAGTTTTAGATCTTTAACTTTAGCAAAAGTGCACGTCCGGTACTTGATATAAATCTAGTCAATGTACTATATTGCTTGAGCTTTAGAATGCTACTCAAATTCTATACAGGAATGTTGCTACTTTTATACCATTTTTAAGCTTCTGAATAATATTCACAAAAACATAGGGTTGTTAGATTCAAATATTAATTTAAATCATTGATATTTCTTTTATTTCGGCTCCAGTTCCTTAAATTTAATTTTGTAATGTTAATGTTAATGTGTTAATTTTTTAATGTTTGTAGTTGTACTTTAAATGGTGCACATAAAATGTCGACGAAAGTAGACAACAAACATAATAAAAATGTATTCAGGTTTTCGAGACGAAGTCTTGGCATGAATACGAAAAAACTGAAGAAAAAGGAGGCAATATGTAAAATAAATGAAAAAATGCGAATTACAGAAAATTTCGAACCACCAGTGATACTGGTTAAAGGATTGATTTGTAAATGTAGGCTAGCGGGCGCCGCAGTGGTGCAGAGGGTGAGAACGTAAAGAATTCTGATGAAAGAAAGTGGTGTTTCTCGATACATATGTATGTAAATTCAACCAACAACCCAGGTTTGAATCCTAAGCCAAAAAAAATTATCTATAAATTTTAATAATAATAATTTTCATGTAACAATTCCTACCTTCAGTAAAAATAATTTAAAGAAAAATTAAATTTAATGAACTCGAGCCGAAATAAAAGAAATATCAATGATTTAAAATTAACAGTTCAAAATAAAAATAATAATTGTTATTAATTTAAATAATAATATGAGTAAAGTAAATTAAATTAAAGTATGGATTGCTACACAAGAATAAGAATTTCATTTACACCAGGAAGGCAGCCGAAAGATCTTTCGACGTGGGATCCTGTAATACGTATCCTTTTTAAATTTCCTTATAACTTTAATATTTTTATTTAAATAAAGTATCATTTTTATTATGAATATCTTTATTATTTTTTTTTAAATGCTACATGTAAATTTGAGTAAAATGTTAATTTATTTAAATACAAAAAAAAAATCGCGATCTATTTGCCATTTACATGTAAAACTACATCGAAGTTTAATTAATTTACTTATTAGTAATTTTCAAAATTCACCATTTTCTGGTGGTTAATAGTGTTACATATCTAGTAAATCTTAGACCCAAGTTCAAATCCTGTTTGCAAATTTTTTTTTTATTTTTTCTCTTGTTTGAACCTTCCTGATTGAACCAAAAATTATTTTTTTTTCTATGAATTTTTATAAATATTGATTTTTGCATATTTGTGTTTTTTACTTTTAATTATATATATTTCAAAATTAGTTGAATTCTATTTTTTTTTATTTAAACAATATGTTTAAAGAATTTTTATTAATAAATATGTATGTATAGATTTAAAATGCATTTCTAAGCGTTTTTAACTGGTTCCTGGTGAATTAATCGTTCAGGGTAATTATTTTTTTTGGGAGCATACTTTTCTTTTTTTATGTCATGCCTGTTTTAGTATGGTCATGGTTGGGAGGGAAAAATACTGTTTTACCATCTTACAGTCCGTTCAATAATTTAAATGTCTGTTTCCGATTTTGTTTTGTCAAGTCGTCGTCTGTTTCTCAGCTTGTCTTGTGAGAGCTATCTTTTTCTCTAAAAAAAAAATTTAGGACGCACAAAATAAAATAATATTCTGTGCATGTCAACATAAAGTCTTCTTTATAATAGGCCCGAATCCCCCCCCAATTGCCGACAAGATAGAAGCCGGAACAAAAAAAGAAGTTGCGTGCTGGCTAGTTTAAGAAACTTATAAAAAACATTTGACCCATATGTAAAATAGAAAACAGTTATATGCTACACACTTAGCGAAGCGAAAACGCATTGGATGGTCAGTTGGCTTCAACTCCTGAACCTATTGGACTTTGTATGGTGTCATACCAAGGTCTTTATGCAAAATTCGTCTCAATGATGTCTCCGAAATGTTCAATTGTTGAGAACGGCGGTGAATTGATGTTGATGGCGCTTCACGCACACTTTCTGCCGCAGCAGCAAAATTCTCTGGTGTACGCACTGTTTTTGGCTTTTCACGCTTTGGTTTATCGATGAGAATGCCAGTTTCTTTCACTTTTTTCACAAGATAACAAACATACGGACGGTGCTTCTCTTCTTCCAAAATCCGTACGCAATTTTCGCACACATTCTGCAACATTACCATGATTTTCAAAGTATTGTCGCAATATTTCCCAGCGTTGTTCAAACGTATACACAACCATATTCGTTCAGCGGAAGGATAAAACTAATTATCTGTCAAATCAGACATGAGCTAAGTGTTACCATTCACGAAATAAGCACTAGTTGAAAAAAAAACATTTGATGGCGGACCCGTTATGTTTAAAATACTAATTAATGAATTCATGATGATTTTTTTTAATGGAATAGCAGAAATAAAATTGAATTCAGAAAAAAATTAAGAAATAATTATTTCGATTTCGAACCTTTGGCAATGTCATAACATGTCTAACCTGAACATTGGGATATCCAAAGGTAATGTTTTCTACACGAAATTAAGATTTGAGCATTATTTAAATTGTTTTTATTGAAATTAAATTAATTGGATCTTAATCCTACATTTCTTCTATAGTGGATTTATATATACATATGCATGCATGTATAAATATTTGTTTGTTCATAAAGGGTGACCCAATTAGAACGCAATTTTTAAATTTTAAATAAGAGACAGATATTTAAATAAAAAATCGTGAAACTGTATTATATCGTAAAGTAGACAGAATAAGGTTATGTATGGAACAAGATATCGTGCAGATGGCCGCCGCGGCTTTGCTGGCACACACGCGATCTTTTAATGAAATTTTCAATGAATTTTTTGCATAAATGCTGCGGTATTTCATTAATGCAGCGTCCAATTTCCTCTTTTAAGGCTTGAGTCGTCGTCGGCTTATTCGCGTAAACAATCGATTTCAAAAAACCCCAAAGAAAAAAATCTAAAGGTGTTAAATCGCACGATCTAGGCGGCCAATTCTGGTCTCCAAAACGCGAAATAACACGACCGGGAAATGACTGATGCATTTTCTCTGGCCGTATGACATGTGGCGCCGTCTTGTTGAAACCACATGCCCTCCACATTCATTTCACGATACCGAACACCATTGACACCATTGCGTTCTACTTGGGACACCCTTTATTACCTTAAATAAGTTTGAACACAAATTTCTGATATAAACGCCATAACATGGCATAATAAACTACATTCTTTACAGTAGACTTTCTAGTATATTTTTCTTAACAACAATGAAATAACGTTTATAACAAGGTTGGCTACCGATTAGGTAACGCTAATTTTGACAATTTCGGTCTGGATTAAATATTAATAAGATTTACAAAAATTAAAAATATGCATTATATTTTAATTGCTGTAGATTTCATTTAACTCCATTATTATTATATTTTATATTTTTATATTTTTGATTTTCATAATTTAATATTGTTCATAGAATAGCTGTAACGTATTTATGATTGCACCAGTAAATATTTCGGTAATGTAACTTATCGATAATGGGAGTGAGCTGTAAGGGTATTTTAGGGATAAATTAAGGGTAACAGTATTGATAATCCTTGGTCCTGATATGGAATTATCTTTTAAATTAAATCGTTTTTATTTACGCTCCAAACAACTCAACAACAACCCACCCACACGCACATACTCGAGTAATAAATAGCAAAAAAATGGGCAAATTGCTCGGCAATGCCACTGATATGGAAGTGTTCTGAACTGCAAATTTACGAAAATCCGAAGCTAAGCTACGTTACTTAACTAAGAAAACGACAGACTGGGAAATCCGATGCTGGTCTCACAGCGAATGTAACCAGGAGCTTTGTTTTGAATGATGCGGCAAGGAACCGATAATCATTCGCCACTAAGCTCCTTGGGAGAACAACGCCGCTTGACTGTGCGTAACGACCCGTCGTCGCTGCAACAGGAGACCAGCATTTGAATTTCAGCACCGAACGCCTGCCAAGCAAATTTTATTGGGGAAACAATAGTGTGACGACGGATGCCACTGAGCAGATTCTGCAAACACTAATAACGGTCTAGCGATCACTGTCCAGCTACGTGCCATCACAAACAGTGACACACACTTCCGTCTGTATAACAAATAGAGATTCTATTTATATTGTAAAACGAACAAAAAAGAATATGGGAATTATTAGAAATGTAAAAATTATGATTACTGCACACAGCTAAATTACATGTTCTATATATTTATATATCCAATATTTCGCTATCACAATGAATAGCTTTTTAAATACAGTCGGGCCTCGATTATGCGTCATTCGGTTAACCGGTAACCCCGATTAACCGTGATGGAAAAATATCAGTCTATTGTTTTTTGTTTGCAATGTTTTCAAATTGTTTGTTTCGATTAACCGTGATTACAGAATTTTTTGGCAGAATTTTTTTATTAACTTCAAATTCATACATACAATATAATAAGCGGGGAATTCCCTTGTTTAAAAGTGATTAGAGTAATTTTGAAATTTGGGACGTGATCTGATTAGATCTAAATATATTTAGTATGGCATCGTTACCAGTGGTAAAAAGACAAAGAAACGTTTTAAATATTGAAGATAATTAACGAGTATTCAAGAAAAAATTGTGAGTGTTAAAATGCTAGATCAAAAATACAAAGTTTTAAAAAGAATTATTTTTTTAATATAAATATTTATGTACAGCAATGTTTACTTGTTAAATAATAATAGTATTTAAAAACTTTGGCGCATATTCAGAAATCGTAACTAAAGTCGAAACTTATTAAACAGAAACTAAAAAATAGTTCACAAATAGTTAAAGATCTTATTCACAAATCATAGCTAACTTAGCAACTGCTTTCAGCTGTTAAAAGATTTAGTAGATTTTTCTTGACGAAAAACACATCTCTAGTTTGTTTTATTTTTTTTTGTAATTTTTTTGGTCAAAATTTACACAATTAGAAAAGAAAATAAGGTAAGTTTATTATTATTGTTAGTAAAAATATGTATTTATTGCTTTGTGGATTTTAGAGAGACTCAAATTGGTCGCCAGATGAAAAACTACATTTAAATAATTGGTGGCCAAATATGTTAACATCATCGACGACAAGAAATAAAATCAATCAGCTGTTCTTTAAATGTATTTGTTAGTTGACATTTAGTTACAGATTTACCCATAATTAAGTTGTAACTTTTCGTGCTGAAAGTAATCAACTAAGAATAACTTAAGTTGGTACTTAAAAAAGTTTAAACTTAGATAACATTTCTGAATATGCGCCTTTATAATCAAAATTGTTATTTGATTAACAGTGAAAATCGATTATAAGTAATGCTTCTGGTCCCGACCATCACGAATAATAGAGGCCCGACTGTATATAAATACATAGAACATTTTTATATAAATATTAAGTGACCTAATTGCTTGACAAAAAGAAATTATAGAAAGTTGAATAAATTTAATTTTTAAAAGTCGATTGACAACCAAAACATTTTTACGATTTTCATAGGAAAATTAAATACGTTTAGATTTTTTTTTTCGTATAAAGTAAAATATACAAAAATTTGTCATACATTTATTTTCTACACTTTTATTAAAACAGTTGGCAGCCTCTCTGTATAATTAGCTATGTACGTGCTACTAGATGGAGCCACATGTAATTCAGCTGTGTTCAGTAATCATAATTTTTACATTTCTAATAATTCCCAAATTCTTTTTTGTTCGTTTTACAATATAAATACAATCTCCATTTGTTCTACAAACGGAAGTGTGTGTCTTCTGTTTGTGATGGCACGTAGCTGGACATTGATCGCTAGACCGTTATTAGTGTTTGCAGATCTGCTCAGTGGCATCCGTCGTCACACTATTGTTTCTCCCAATAAAATTTGCTTTGGCAGGCGTTCGGTGCTGAAATTCAAATGCCGGTCTTCTGTTGCAGCGACGACGGGTCGTTACGCACAGTCAAGCGTTGTCTCCCAAGGAGCTAGTGGCGAATGATTATCGGTTCCGTGCCGCATCATTCAACAAAGCTCCTGGTTACATTCGCTGTGAGACCAGCATCGGATTTCCCAGTCTGTCGTTTTCAAAATTTCTTAGTTAAGTAACTTGTAGCTTAGCTTCGGATTTTCGTAAATTTGCAGTTCAGAACACTTCCATATCAGTGGCATTGCTGAGCAATTTGCCCATTTCTTTTGATATTTTATTTATTTATTACTTGAGTATGTGCGTGTGGTTGTTGTTGGTTGTTGAGTTGTTTGGAGCGTAAATAAAAACGAAATAAAAACGATTTAAATATTTATCTTTTTAAAAAATAAAATGAACAAATGGAACACAATATTTAAACTGATGCGATGCATATAAATAATATTAAGAGTAAAATACACCCTACAAAAACTACCAAGTGAGAGTGTTTTTAACAGACAGACATGGCGTTTCGTAATGACCAAGAATATATATAGTTTGTTGGGTCTCAGATGAGTAGTTCTCAGTGTTACACACGGAATGACAAACTTATATATGCCTTCATTTATTCCAACATTTAATAGGCGCTTCCGATTGAACAACAAATTTGGGAAATAATACCTGAAGTTAAATAAATTCAAAGTTATGTCATTACTTTTTTTATGATCATCCTACTGTACATATCCTTTATGTAGTACAAATATCTGTGGTATATTTTGTATATAAAAAGCAATTTTGAATTTAATTATATTTCTTCATATTAGTATTTCAATATAAAAACATATTGTTAAAAAAAGAAATTCAACTGCGTGAATTGCGTTTGATAAATTTATCTTTGATTACAGTAAAAAGGGACAGATTCGTATTGGTAAGATAAAAATAGTAACAGGTTGTAATGTTCTAGTGTTTCGTCATATTCTTTACATCGTATAGTTTGTTATATACATACGAGCCATATGTGACATTAGCTCTTTATGCTATGTTAAAATAGTGACTAGCCATCTAAGTATTCTGTATCAGGGATGGTAAATGATTTTTTCTTTCGGTATCAAAATATTTAACTGAGAGTACTTTTTTGAACCCAGGGTACTAAAACAATTTTTTTTAAATATTTATTAACAAAAAAAAAAAAACAAGAAAAACGTATAACAATTCATTTAAAGCATAGTAATAATAACTTAAAATTTAATTCAGTTCTGTATAATTATAACATTTTTGTTTATGAAATATTCTTTTATAATTCATATAGACATATTTTATAAAAAAAAATTATATAAATAACATAAAACAAATTGAGATCATAAGTAGTTGTAAATGTTAAATACAAATATAAAATTTTTATGTATTTTTGGATAATAATTTGTTGCAAACATTTAAACTGAAACAGCAAGTATTTGAAGATTTAAGTAAATCTTTGGTTTGAATAAGATTAGACAATGTTTTGCAATGAAGTTTGTTCCTTCTTTTGTTTTTATAATGTTTTGAATTGAAAATACTCTTTCGACATTAGCCAATGAATGAGGTATAGATAAAATTCCAGTCGCAATTCTAGAAATGTCAGGAAACATTAATTCATTTAATTCGTTTTTTAGTTGCGATACCTTTAACCAAAAATTACATATATTTTCATTAGCTAAATGTTTAATTTCAATTATACCAGCCAATGCTCTATATTGAGTGTTAATTGACTCAAATTAGTTTTTTTTTTTTTCGTTTGGAAACATTTTCATTAAAAACGGAATAATACTATTAGTTTTTCCACTCAAAACATTTTCTGGGGAGAATTTGTTAAACCAAACCAAAATATCGTCATCGAAATCTAAACGTTCTCTTAAATTTTGACAAAACTTTCTATAAAATTTTTTGCAATTTTCTCTGAAATTTTTTACAATGTCGGTATCAATATCAAATGAGTCTCGGGAGTACCACGGTACTTTTGAACATCAAATAGTATCAAAAAAAGTACGATGGTATCAATTTTGCCAACCCTGTTCTGTATTCTCTGTACTCTATATATGTATGTATGTATATGTAAGTAAAAGTATTCTCTTGCTTCTGCCGACTGTGGAATTCAGCCAGTTCCCGGCATGTTCAGTTGTTGCTTATTCTTTTAGTCCGAACTTAAAAATTTAGAATGGTTTGATATTTTTCAGTGTGATACATAGTACCCATCTTGAATAGTTTATTGGAACTCGTATTATCTCAATATGTAGGCCACTATCTCAGCCTCAAAAACAGTATTATGATAAAAGCCTATTATTTCCTTTTAGTTGCCAATTCTTGAACCATCTATCTTGGTTACTCCTTTTTTTATTACTTTATTAAATTTTTCCTCTTTCGGTATTCTTAAATGTTGACATATTTAGTTTGAATTCTGTCACATCTTTCAGTGGCATTATTAGTATTTGAAAGAATTTAATTAAGTGTATAAACACACAGAGAAAAAATGTAGTTTTACATGCTTAACACAACAATGTCAATATTTTTACAAGTTTTCAATAATGTTATGGTCACTGTAATTATTTATATGACTGCGGTAACCATATTATGGTAAAGTTACGATTCAGATATATATATTTGTTGCAATCATGTTTATGATGAATACGTTTATCATAATTTGTTGCTTTTGATTATGATAGAGACAACATAATATGGTATAATCTTTCATCATAAAACTGATCACCGTAAATATTACATAATTGCTATAATCATATATACGATTGCTATAATCATGTGAATGGTAACTTAACCATATCATGGTTGCAGAAATTTACGTCATTTTAATACCCATTACATTAACGAATTGAGTTAACAGCGATTGTCAGATAGAGAAGAATTTAGGTTAAAAAAAATAATAATAAAAATTGAAATAGATAGAATTTTAAAAATCGGAAAAAACCATTTAGGTTAAATTGCATGATGTTTATAATCAAGAAAGAAGTAGGTGTTTTTGGTCAGATTTATGTTCAGCTAATCTAGTTTTCAATTTGTTTTTAGTTGTACCTACATATATTTTATTACATTTTTCATTATCTTTACCCTTACACGGTATTTTATAAACAATATTGGATTTATCTAATTTTACTGTCTTTTATTTTACTATATAATCTATTTAATGTGTTATATGTTTTATGGGCTATCTTATAATTATTCTTGTCATAAAATTTTGATTATTCTAGTCGTTCAGAAATTAAAGGCATATAAGTTAAAGATTTATACATTTTAGGTTCAGATATTATATTTGTATTATTATTTTTTGGTCTTTTGTATTGTCTTATTAATTTATAAATTAGTTCATTTGGAAAACTATTATCTTTTAAAATTTTTTTGATTTTTATTATATTATTTTTAAAAAATATTTTGTCACTAATATTTAGAACTTTATCTATTAAATTTTTAGCTGTATTTATAATAACTTTCTTTGGATGTTTAGAATAATAATTAATAATTCTTCCTGATGAAATTGGTTTTTGATACCAATCTATTAGTAATTTATCTCCTTTTCTAATTATTATTGCATCTAAATATAGAAGTTTATTATTAGATTCTTTTTCAATTGTAAATTTTATATTCTGGTGAAAACAATTTAATGTGATATGAAATTATTCACTAGAACTGAAAAGCCATTTATAACATTTTTAATTTACATTAGTTTTTTAAATAAAACGTTATTAATTAAAAGTTTTTAGTTTTTTCAACAAAGAAGAATAAATTATTTAGTTCTTTTTTTCGACCTTTTTTCAATATTCTATAATTTCTTTTTTTTAAGCAATTAGGTCACTTAATATTAATATAAAAATGTTCTATATATATTTATATATCCAATATTTCGCTATCACAATTTAAAATTTTCAATTTTATACCTCAATTATTATTTTATTATAATTCAAAAATAAATTGTTCTTATCCCTGAAGAAGCTATGCATTGTATTAGCGAAATATTGGATATATAAATATATAGAACATTTTTATATAAATATTAAGTGACCTAATTGCTTGAAAAAAAGAAATTATAGAAAGTTGAATAAATTTAATTTTTAAAAGTTGATTGACAACCAAAAAATTTTTACGATTTTCATAGGAAAATATATATCGTTGGAAAGGTCACTGCTACACGTTCAATAAATATCGAGATATTTCTAGAAATATAAATATATATACGTGTTTCTATGACACCCCTGAATAACATAAAATGTAACATACCCGATAACCTTTAAATTTTTTTTGAATTATACAAGTGAGACAATCTTATTTCGAAGATTGTATGTAGTCATTAATTAAAAAAACACAAAAGGTTTTAATTCAATTATTTATTTAACAATATTGAGTGAAAATACTCTTATAAGTAGTTTTAGATCTTTAACTTTAGCAAAAGTGCACGTCCGGTACTTGATATAAATCTAGTCAATGTACTATATTGCTTGAGCTTTAGAATGCTACTCAAATTCTATACAGGAATGTTGCTACTTTTATACCATTTTTAAGCTTCTGAATAATATTCACAAAAACATAGGGTTGTTAGATTCAAATATTAATTTAAATCATTGATATTTCTTTTATTTCGGCTCCAGTTCCTTAAATTTAATTTTGTAATGTTAATGTGTTAATTTTTTAATGTTTGTAGTTGTACTTTAAATGGTGCACATAAAATGTCGACGAAAGTAGACAACAAACATAATAAAAATGTATTCAGGTTTTCGAGACGAAGTCTTGGCATGAATACGAAAAAACTGAAGAAAAAGGAGGCAATATGTAAAATAAATGAAAAAATGCGAATTACAGAAAATTTCGAACCACCAGTGATACTGGTTAAAGGATTGATTTGTAAATGTAGGCTAGCGGGCGCCGCAGTGGTGCAGAGGGTGAGAACGTAAAGAATTCTGATGAAAGAAAGTGGTGTTTCTCGATACATATGTATGTAAATTCAACCAACAACCCAGGTTCGAATCCTAAGCCAAAAAAAATTATCTATAAATTTTAATAATAATAATTTTCATGTAACAATTCCTACCTTCAGTAAAAATAATTTAAAGAAAAATTAAATTTAATGAACTCGAGCCGAAATAAAAGAAATATCAATGATTTAAAATTAACAGTTCAAAATAAAAATAATAATTGTTATTAATAAAATAAATAATAAAATGAGTAAAGTAAATTAAATTAAAGTATGGATTGCTACACAAGAATAAAAATTTCATTTACACCAGGAAGGCAGCTTTCGACGTGGGATCCTGTAATACGTATCCTTTTTAAATTTCCTTATAACTTTAATATTTTTATTTAAATAAAGTATCATTTTTATTATGAATATCTTTATTATTTTTTTTAAATGCTACATGTAAATTTGAGTAAAATGTTAATTTGTTTAAATACAAAAAAAAAAATCGCGATCTATTATGCCATTTACATGTAAAACTACATCGAAGTTTAATTAATTTACTTATTAGTAATTTTCAAAATTCACCATTTTCTGGTGGTTAATAGTGTTACATATCTAGTAAATCTTAGACCCAAGTTCAAATCCTGTTTGCAAATTTTTTTTTTATTTTTTCTCTTGTTTGAACCTTCCTGATTGAACCAAAAATTATTTTTTTTTCTATGAATTTTTATAAATATTGATTTTTGCATATTTGTTTTTTTTACTTTTAATTATATATATTTCAAAATGAGTTGAATTCTATTTTTTATTTAAACAATATGTTTAAAGAATTTTTATTAATAAATATGTATGTATAGATTTAAAATGCATTTCTAAGCGTTTTTAACTGGTTCCTGGTGAATTAATCGTTCAGGGTAATTATTTTTTTTGGGATCATACTTTTCTTTTTTTATGTCATGCCTGTTTTAGTATGGTCATGGTTGGGAGGGAAAAATACTGTTTTACCATCTTACAGTCCGTTCAATAATTTAAATGTCTGTTTCCGATTTTGTTTTGTCAAGTCGTCGTCTGTTTCTCAGCTTGTCTTGTGAGAGCTATCTTTTTCTCTAAAAAAAAATTTAGGACGCACAAAATAAAATAATATTCTGTGCATGTCAACATAAAGTCTTCTTTATAATAGGCCCGAATCCCCCCCCAATTGCCGACAAGATAGAAGCCGGAAGAAAAAAAGAAGTTGCGTGCTGGCTAGTTTAAGAAACTTATAAAAAACATTTGACCCATATGTAAAATAGAAAACAGTTATATGCTACACACTTAGCGAAGCGAAAACGCATTGGATGGTCAGTTGGCTTCAACTCCTGAACCTATTGGACTTTGTATGGTGTCATACCAAGGTCTTTATGCAAAATTCGTCTCAATGATGTCTCCGAAATGTTCAATTGTTGAGAACGGCGGTGAATTGATGTTGATGGCGCTTCACGCACACTTTCTGCCACAGCAGCAAAATTCTCTGGTGTACGCACTGTTTTTGGCTTTTCACGCTTTGGTTTATCGATGAGAATGCCAGTTTCTTTCACTTTTTTCACAAGATAACAAACATACGGACGGTGCTTCTCTTCTTCCAAAATCCGTACGCAATTTTCGCACACATTCTGCAACATTACCATGATTTTCAAAGTAATGTCGCAATATTTCCCAGCGTTGTTCAAACGTATACACAACCATATTCGTTCAGCGGAAGGATAAAACTAATTATCTGTCAAATCAGACATGAGCTAAGTGTTACCATTCACGAAATAAGCACTAGTTGAAAAAAAACATTTGATGGCGGACCCGTTATGTTTAAAATACTAATTAATGAATTCATGATGATTTTTTTTAATGGAATGGCAGAAATAAAATTGAATTCAGAAAAAAATTAAGAAATAATTATTTCGATTTCGAACCTTTGGCAATGTCATAACATGTCTAACCTGAACATTGGGATATCCAAAGGTAATGTTTTCTACACGAAATTAAGATTTGAGCATTATTTAAATTGTTTTTATTGAAATTAAATTAATTGGATCTTAATCCTACATTTCTTCTATAGTGGATTTATATATACATATGCATGCATGTATAAATATTTGTTTGTTCATAAAGGGTGACCCAATTAGAACGCAATTTTTAAATTTTATATAAGAGACAGATATTTAAATAAAAAATCGTGAAACTGTATTATATCGTAAAGTAGACAGAATAAGGTTATGTATGGAACAAGATATCGTGCAGATGGCCGCCGCGGCTTTGCTGGCACACACGCGATCTTTTAATGAAATTTTCAATGAATTTTTTGCATAAATGCTGCGGTATTTCATTAATGCAGCGTCCAATTTCCTCTTTTAAGGCTTGAGTCGTCGTCGGCTTATTCGCGTAAACAATCGATTTCAAAAAACCCCAAAGAAAAAAATCTAAAGGTGTTAAATCGCACGATCTAGGCGGCCAATTCTGGTCTCCAAAACGCGAAATAACACGACCGGGAAATGACTGATGCATTTTCTCTGGCCGTATGACATGTGGCGCCGTCTTGTTGAAACCACATGCCCTCCACATTCATTTCACGATACCGAACACCATTGACACCATTGCGTTCTACTTGGGACACCCTTTATTACCTTAAATAAGTTTGAACACAAATTTCTGATATAAACGCCATAACATGGCATAATAAACTACATTCTTTACAGTAGACTTTCTAGTATATTTTTCTTAACAACAATGAAATAACGTTTATAACAAGGTTGGCTACCGATTAGGTAACGCTAATTTTGACAATTTCGGTCTGGATTAAATATTAATAAGATTTACAAAAATTAAAAATATGCATTATATTTTAATTGCTGTAGATTTCATTTAACTCCATTATTATTATATTTTATATTTTTATATTTTTGATTTTCATAATTTAATATTGTTCAGAGAATAGCTGTAACGTATTTATGATTGCACCAGTAAATATTTCGGTAATGTAACTTATCGATAATGGGAGTGAGCTGTAAGGGTATTTTAGGGGTAAATTAAGGGTAACAGTATTGATAATCCTAGGTCCTGATATGGAATTATCTTTTAAATTAAATCGTTTTTATTTACGCTCCAAACAACTCAACAACAACCCACCCACACGCACATACTCGAGTAATAAATAGCAAAAAAATGGGCAAATTGCTCGGCAATGCCACTGATATGGAAGTGTTCTGAACTGCAAATTTACGAAAATCCGAAGCTAAGCTACGTTACTTAACTAAGAAAACGACAGACTGGGAAATCCGATGCTGGTCTCACAGCGAATGTAACCAGGAGCTTTGTTTTGAATGATGCGGCAAGGAACCGATAATCATTCGCCACTAAGCTCCTTGGGAGAACAACGCCGCTTGACTGTGCGTAACGACCCGTCGTCGCTGCAACAGGAGACCAGCATTTGAATTTCAGCACCGAACGCCTGCCAAGCAAATTTTATTGGGGAAACAATAGTGTGACGACGGATGCCACTGAGCAGATTCTGCAAACACTAATAACGGTCTAGCGATCACTGTCCAGCTACGTGCCATCACAAACAGTGACACACACTTCCGTCTGTATAACAAATAGAGATTCTATTTATATTGTAAAACGAACAAAAAAGAATATGGGAATTATTAGAAATGTAAAAATTATGATTACTAAACACAGCTAAATTACATGTTCTATATATTTATATATCCAATATTTCGCTATCACAATGAATAGCTTTTTAAATACAGTCGGGCCTCGATTATGCGTCATTCGGTTAACCGGTAACCCCGATTAACCGTGATGGAAAAATATCAGTCTATTGTTTTTTGTTTGCAATGTTTTCAAATTGTTTGTTTCGATTAACCGTGATTACAGAATTTTTTGGCAGAATTTTTTTATTAACTTCAAATTCATACATACAATATAATAAGCGGGGAATTCCCTTGTTTAAAAGTGATTAGAGTAATTTTGAAATTTGGGACGTGATCTGATTAGATCTAAATATATTTAGTATGGCATCGTTACCAGTGGTAAAAAGACAAAGAAACGTTTTAAATATTGAAGATAATTAACGAGTATTCAAGAAAAAATTGTGAGTGTTAAAATGCTAGATCAAAAATACAAAGTTTTAAAAAGAATTATTTTTTAATATAAATATTTATGTACAGCAATGTTTACTTGTTAAATAATAATAGTATTTAAAAACTTTGGCGCATATTCAGAAATCGTAACTAAAGTCGAAACTTATTAAACAGAAACTAAAAAATAGTTCACAAATAGTTAAAGATCTTATTCACAAATCATAGCTAACTTAGCAACTGCTTTCAGCTGTTAAAAGATTTAGTAGATTTTTCTTGACGAAAAACACATCTCTAGTTTGTTTTATTTTTTTTTGTAATTTTTTTGGTCAAAATTTACACAATTAGAAAAGAAAATAAGGTAAGTTTATTATTATTGTTAGTAAAAATATGTATTTATTGCTTTGTGGATTTTAGAGAGACTCAAATTGGTCGCCAGATGAAAAACTACATTTAAATAATTGGTGGCCAAATATGTTAACATCATCGACGACAAGAAATAAAATCAATCAGCTGTTCTTTAAATGTATTTGTTAGTTGACATTTAGTTACAGATTTACCCATAATTAAGTTGTAACTTTTCGTGCTGAAAGTAATCAACTAAGAATAACTTAAGTTGGTACTTAAAAAAGTTTAAACTTAGATAACATTTCTGAATATGCGCCTTTATAATCAAAATTGTTATTTGATTAACAGTGAAAATCGATTATAAGTAATGCTTCTGGTCCCGACCATCACGAATAATAGAGGCCCGACTGTATATAAATACATAGAACATTTTTATATAAATATTAAGTGACCTAATTGCTTGACAAAAAGAAATTATAGAAAGTTGAATAAATTTAATTTTTAAAAGTCGATTGACAACCAAAACATTTTTACGATTTTCATAGGAAAATTAAATACGTTTAGATTTTTTTTTTCGTATAAAGTAAAATATCCAAAAATTTGTCATACATTTATTTTCTACACTTTTATTAAAACAGTTGGCAGCCTCTCTGTATAATTAGCTATGTACGTGCTACTAGATGGAGCCACATGTAATTCAGCTGTGTTCAGTAATCATAATTTTTACATTTCTAATAATTCCCAAATTCTTTTTTGTTCGTTTTACAATATAAATACAATCTCCATTTGTTCTACAAACGGAAGTGTGTGTCTTCTGTTTGTGATGGCACGTAGCTGGACATTGATCGCTAGACCGTTATTAGTGTTTGCAGATCTGCTCAGTGGCATCCGTCGTCACACTATTGTTTCTCCCAATAAAATTTGCTTTGGCAGGCGTTCGGTGCTGAAATTCAAATGCCGGTCTTCTGTTGCAGCGACGACGGGTCGTTACGCACAGTCAAGCGTTGTCTCCCAAGGAGCTAGTGGCGAATGATTATCGGTTCCGTGCCGCATCATTCAACAAAGCTCCTGGTTACATTCGCTGTGAGACCAGCATCGGATTTCCCAGTCTGTCGTTTTCAAAATTTCTTAGTTAAGTAACTTGTAGCTTAGCTTCGGATTTTCGTAAATTTGCAGTTCAGAACACTTCCATATCAGTGGCATTGCTGAGCAATTTGCCCATTTCTTTTGATATTTTATTTATTTATTACTTGAGTATGTGCGTGTGGTTGTTGTTGGTTGTTGAGTTGTTTGGAGCGTAAATAAAAACGAAATAAAAACGATTTAAATATTTATCTTTTTAAAAAATAAAATGAACAAATGGAACACAATATTTAAACTGATGCGATGCATATAAATAATATTAAATATTAAGAGTAAAATACACCCTACAAAAACTACCAAGTGAGAGTGTTTTTAACAGACAGACATGGCGTTTCGTAATGACCAAGAATATATATAGTTTGTTGGGTCTCAGATGAGTAGTTCTCAGTGTTACACACGGAATGACAAACTTATATATGCCTTCATTTATTCCAACATTTAATAGGCGCTTCCGATTGAACAACAAATTTGGGAAATAATACCTGAAGTTAAATAAATTCAAAGTTATGTCATTACTTTTTTTATGATCATCCTACTGTACATATCCTTTATGTAGTACAAATATCTGTGGTATATTTTGTATATAAAAAGCAATTTTGAATTTAATTATATTTCTTCATATTAGTATTTCAATATAAAAACATATTGTTAAAAAAAGAAATTCAACTGCGTGAATTGCGTTTGATAAATTTATCTTTGATTACAGTAAAAAGGGACAGATTCGTATTGGTAAGATAAAAATAGTAACAGGTTGTAATGTTCTAGTGTTTCGTCATATTCTTTACATCGTATAGTTTGTTATATACATACGAGCCATATGTGACATTAGCTCTTTATGCTATGTTAAAATAGTGACTAGCCATCTAAGTATTCTGTATCAGGGATGGTAAATGATTTTTTCTTTCGGTATCAAAATATTTAACTGAGAGTACTTTTTTGAACCCAGGGTACTAAAACAATTTTTTTTAAATATTTATTAACAAAAAAAAAAGCAAGAAAAACGTATAACAATTCATTTAAAGCATAGTAATAATAACTTAAAATTTAATTCAGTTCTGTATAATTATAACATTTTTGTTTATGAAATATTCTTTTATAATTCATATAGACATATTTTATAAAAAAAATTATATAAATAACATAAAACAAATTGAGATCATAAGTAGTTGTAAATGTTAAATACAAATATAAAATTTTTATGTATTTTTGGATAATAATTTGTTGCAAACATTTAAACTGAAACAGCAAGTATTTGAAGATTTAAGTAAATCTTTGGTTTGAATAAGATTAGACAATGTTTTGCAATGAAGTTTGTTCCTTCTTTTGTTTTTATAATGTTTTGAATTGAAAATACTCTTTCGACATTAGCCAATGAATGAGGTATAGATAAAATTCCAGTCGCAATTCTAGAAATGTCAGGAAACATTAATTCATTTAATTCGTTTTTTAGTTGCGATACCTTTAACCAAAAATTACATATATTTTCATTAGCTAAATGTTTAATTTCAATTATACCAGCCAATGCTCTATATTGAGTGTTAATTGACTCAAATTAGTTTTTTTTTTTTCGTTTGGAAACATTTTCATTAAAAACGGAATAATACTATTAGTTTTTCCACTCAAAACATTTTCTGGGGAGAATTTGTTAAACCAAACCAAAATATCGTCATCGAAATCTAAACGTTCTCTTAAATTTTGACAAAACTTTCTATAAAATTTTTTGCAATTTTCTCTGAAATTTTTTACAATGTCGGTATCAATATCAAATGAGTCTCGGGAGTACCACGGTACTTTTGAACATCAAATAGTATCAAAAAAAGTACGATGGTATCAATTTTGCCAACCCTGTTCTGTATTCTCTGTACTCTATATATGTATGTATGTATATGTAATTAAAAGTATTCTCTTGCTTCTGCCGACTGTGGAATTCAGCCAGTTCCCGGCATGTTCAGTTGTTGCTTATTCTTTTAGTCCGAACTTAAAAATTTAGAATGGTTTGATATTTTTCAGTGTGATACATAGTACCCATCTTGAATAGTTTATTGGAACTCGTATTATCTCAATATGTAGGCCACTATCTCAGCCTCAAAAACAGTATTATGATAAAAGCCTATTATTTCCTTTTAGTTGCCAATTCTTGAACCATCTATCTTGGTTACTCCTTTTTTTATTACTTTATTAAATTTTTCCTCTTTCGGTATTCTTAAATGTTGACATATTTAGTTTGAATTCTGTCACATCTTTCAGTGGCATTATTAGTATTTGAAAGAATTTAATTAAGTGTATAAACACACAGAGAAAAAATGTAGTTTTACATGCTTAACACAACAATGTCAATATTTTTACAAGTTTTCAATAATGTTATGGTCACTGTAATTATTTATATGACTGCGGTAACCATATTATGGTAAAGTTACGATTCAGATATATATATTTGTTGCAATCATGTTTATGATGAATACGTTTATCATAATTTGTTGCTTTTGATTATGATAGAGACAACATAATATGGTATAATCTTTCATCATAAAACTGATCACCGTAAATATTACATAATTGCTATAATCATATATACGATTGCTATAATCATGTGAATGGTAACTTAACCATATCATGGTTGCAGAAATTTACGTCATTTTAATACCCATTACATTAACGAATTGAGTTAACAGCGATTGTCAGATAGAGAAGAATTTAGGTTAAAAAAAATAATAATAAAAATTGAAATAGATAGAATTTTAAAAATCGGAAAAAACCATTTAGGTTAAATTGCATGATGTTTATAATCAAGAAAGAAGTAGGTGTTTTTGGTCAGATTTATGTTCAGCTAATCTAGTTTTCAATTTGTTTTTAGTTGTACCTACATATATTTTATTACATTTTTCATTATCTTTACCCTTACACGGTATTTTATAAACAATATTGGATTTATCTAATTTTACTGTCTTTTATTTTACTATATAATCTATTTAATGTGTTATATGTTTTATGGGCTATCTTATAATTATTCTTGTCATAAAATTTTGATTATTCTAGTCGTTCAGAAATTAAAGGCATATAAGTTAAAGATTTATACATTTTAGGTTCAGATATTATATTTGTATTATTATTTTTTGGTCTTTTGTATTGTCTTATTAATTTATAAATTAGTTCATTTGGAAAACTATTATCTTTTAAAATTTTTTTGATTTTTATTATATTATTTTTAAAAAATATTTTGTCACTAATATTTAGAACTTTATCTATTAAATTTTTAGCTGTATTTATAATAACTTTCTTTGGATGTTTAGAATAATAATTAATAATTCTTCCTGATGAAATTGGTTTTTGATACCAATCTATTAGTAATTTATCTCCTTTTCTAATTATTATTGCATCTAAATATAGAAGTTTATTATTAGATTCTTTTTCAATTGTAAATTTTATATTCTGGTGAAAACAATTTAATGTGATATGAAATTATTCACTAGAACTGAAAAGCCATTTATAACATTTTTAATTTACATTAATTTTTTAAATAAAACGTTATTAATTAAAAGTTTTTAGTTTTTTCAACAAAGAAGAATAAATTATTTAGTTCTTTTTTTCGACCTTTTTTCAATATTCTATAATTTCTTTTTTTTAAGCAATTAGGTCACTTAATATTAATATAAAAATGTTCTATATATATTTATATATCCAATATTTCGCTATCACAATTTAAAATTTTCAATTTTATACTTCAATTATTATTTTATTATAATTCAAAAATAAATTGTTCTTATCCCTGAAGAAGCTATGCATTGTATTAGCGAAATATTGGATATATAAATATATAGAACATTTTTATATAAATATTAAGTGACCTAATTGCTTGAAAAAAAGAAATTATAGAAAGTTGAATAAATTTAATTTTTAAAAGTTGATTGACAACCAAAAAATTTTTACGATTTTCATAGGAAAATATATATCGTTGGAAAGGTCACTGCTACACGTTCAATAAATATCGAGATATTTCTAGAAATATAAATATATATACGTGTTTCTATGACACCCCTGAATAACATAAAATGTAACATACCCGATAACCTTTAAATTTTTTTTGAATTATACAAGTGAGACAATCTTATTTCGAAGATTGTATGTAGTCATTAATTAAAAAAACACAAAAGGTTTTAATTCAATTATTTATTTAACAATATTGAGTGAAAATACTCTTATAAGTAGTTTTAGATCTTTAACTTTAGCAAAAGTGCACGTCCGGTACTTGATATAAATCTAGTCAATGTACTATATTGCTTGAGCTTTAGAATGCTACTCAAATTCTATACAGGAATGTTGCTACTTTTATACCATTTTTAAGCTTCTGAATAATATTCACAAAAACATAGGGTTGTTAGATTCAAATATTAATTTAAATCATTGATATTTCTTTTATTTCGGCTCCAGTTCCTTAAATTTAATTTTGTAATGTTAATGTGTTAATTTTTTAATGTTTGTAGTTGTACTTTAAATGGTGCACATAAAATGTCGACGAAAGTAGACAACAAACATAATAAAAATGTATTCAGGTTTTCGAGACGAAGTCTTGGCATGAATACGAAAAAACTGAAGAAAAAGGAGGCAATATGTAAAATAAATGAAAAAATGCGAATTACAGAAAATTTCGAACCACCAGTGATACTGGTTAAAGGATTGATTTGTAAATGTAGGCTAGCGGGCGCCGCAGTGGTGCAGAGGGTGAGAACGTAAAGAATTCTGATGAAAGAAAGTGGTGTTTCTCGATACATATGTATGTAAATTCAACCAACAACCCAGGTTCGAATCCTAAGCCAAAAAAAATTATCTATAAATTTTAATAATAATAATTTTCATGTAACAATTCCTACCTTCAGTAAAAATAATTTAAAGAAAAATTAAATTTAATGAACTCGAGCCGAAATAAAAGAAATATCAATGATTTAAAATTAACAGTTCAAAATAAAAATAATAATTGTTATTAATAAAATAAATAATAAAATGAGTAAAGTAAATTAAATTAAAGTATGGATTGCTACACAAGAATAAAAATTTCATTTACACCAGGAAGGCAGCTTTCGACGTGGGATCCTGTAATACGTATCCTTTTTAAATTTCCTTATAACTTTAATATTTTTATTTAAATAAAGTATCATTTTTATTATGAATATCTTTATTATTTTTTTTAAATGCTACATGTAAATTTGAGTAAAATGTTAATTTGTTTAAATACAAAAAAAAAAATCGCGATCTATTATGCCATTTACATGTAAAACTACATCGAAGTTTAATTAATTTACTTATTAGTAATTTTCAAAATTCACCATTTTCTGGTGGTTAATAGTGTTACATATCTAGTAAATCTTAGACCCAAGTTCAAATCCTGTTTGCAAATTTTTTTTTTATTTTTTCTCTTGTTTGAACCTTCCTGATTGAACCAAAAATTATTTTTTTTTTCTATGAATTTTTATAAATATTGATTTTTGCATATTTGTTTTTTTTACTTTTAATTATATATATTTCAAAATGAGTTGAATTCTATTTTTTATTTAAACAATATGTTTAAAGAATTTTTATTAATAAATATGTATGCATAGATTTAAAATGCATTTCTAAGCGTTTTTAACTGGTTCCTGGTGAATTAATCGTTCAGGGTAATTATTTTTTTTGGGATCATACTTTTCTTTTTTTATGTCATGCCTGTTTTAGTATGGTCATGGTTGGGAGGGAAAAATACTGTTTTACCATCTTACAGTCCGTTCAATAATTTAAATGTCTGTTTCCGATTTTGTTTTGTCAAGTCGTCGTCTGTTTCTCAGCTTGTCTTGTGAGAGCTATCTTTTTCTCTAAAAAAAAAATTTAGGACGCACAAAATAAAATAATATTCTGTGCATGTCAACATAAAGTCTTCTTTATAATAGGCCCGAATCCCCCCCCAATTGCCGACAAGATAGAAGCCGGAACAAAAAAAGAAGTTGCGTGCTGGCTAGTTTAAGAAACTTATAAAAAACATTTGACCCATATGTAAAATAGAAAACAGTTATATGCTACACACTTAGCGAAGCGAAAACGCATTGGATGGTCAGTTGGCTTCAACTCCTGAACCTATTGGACTTTGTATGGTGTCATACCAAGGTCTTTATGCAAAATTCGTCTCAATGATGTCTCCGAAATGTTCAATTGTTGAGAACGGCGGTGAATTGATGTTGATGGCGCTTCAAGCACACTTTCTGCCACAGCAGCAAAATTCTCTGGTGTACGCACTGTTTTTGGCTTTTCACGCTTTGGTTTATCGATGAGAATGCCAGTTTCTTTCACTTTTTTCACAAGATAACAAACATACGGACGGTGCTTCTCTTCTTCCAAAATCCGTACGCAATTTTCGCACACATTCTGCAACATTACCATGATTTTCAAAGTAATGTCGCAATATTTCCCAGCGTTGTTCAAACGTATACACAACCATATTCGTTCAGCGGAAGGATAAAACTAATTATCTGTCAAATCAGACATGAGCTAAGTGTTACCATTCACGAAATAAGCACTAGTTGAAAAAAAAACATTTGATGGCGGACCCGTTATGTTTAAAATACTAATTAATGAATTCATGATGATTTTTTTTAATGGAATGGCAGAAATAAAATTGAATTCAGAAAAAAATTAAGAAATAATTATTTCGATTTCGAACCTTTGGCAATGTCATAACATGTCTAACCTGAACATTGGGATATCCAAAGGTAATGTTTTCTACACGAAATTAAGATTTGAGCATTATTTAAATTGTTTTTATTGAAATTAAATTAATTGGATCTTAATCCTACATTTCTTCTATAGTGGATTTATATATACATATGCATGCATGTATAAATATTTGTTTGTTCATAAAGGGTGACCCAATTAGAACGCAATTTTTAAATTTTAAATAAGAGACAGATATTTAAATAAAAAATCGTGAAACTGTATTATATCGTAAAGTAGACAGAATAAGGTTATGTATGGAACAAGATATCGTGCAGATGGCCGCCGCGGCTTTGCTGGCACACACGCGATCTTTTAATGAAATTTTCAATGAATTTTTTGCATAAATGCTGCGGTATTTCATTAATGCAGCGTCCAATTTCCTCTTTTAAGGCTTGAGTCGTCGTCGGCTTATTCGCGTAAACAATCGATTTCAAAAAACCCCAAAGAAAAAAATCTAAAGGTGTTAAATCGCACGATCTAGGCGGCCAATTCTGGTCTCCAAAACGCGAAATAACACGACCGGGAAATGACTGATGCATTTTCTCTGGCCGTATGACATGTGGCGCCGTCTTGTTGAAATCGCATGCCCTCCACATTCATTTCACGATACCGAACACCATTGACACCATTGCGTTCTACTTGGGACACCCTTTATTACCTTAAATAAGTTTGAACACAAATTTCTGATATAAACGCCATAACATGGCATAATAAACTACATTCTTTACAGTAGACTTTCTAGTATATTTTTCTTAACAACAATGAAATAACGTTTATAACAAGGTTGGCTACCGATTAGGTAACGCTAATTTTGACAATTTCGGTCTGGATTAAATATTAATAAGATTTACAAAAATTAAAAATATGCATTATATTTTAATTGCTGTAGATTTCATTTAACTCCATTATTATTATATTTTATATTTTTATATTTTTGATTTTCATAATTTAATATTGTTCATAGAATAGCTGTAACGTATTTATGATTGCACCAGTAAATATTTCGGTAATGTAACTTATCGATAATGGGAGTGAGCTGTAAGGGTATTTTAGGGGTAAATTAAGGGTAACAGTATTGATAATCCTAGGTCCTGATATGGAATTATCTTTTAAATTAAATCGTTTTTATTTACGCTCCAAACAACTCAACAACAACCCACCCACACGCACATACTCGAGTAATAAATAGCAAAAAAATGGGCAAATTGCTCGGCAATGCCACTGATATGGAAGTGTTCTGAACTGCAAATTTACGAAAATCCGAAGCTAAGCTACGTTACTTAACTAAGAAAACGACAGACTGGGAAATCCGATGCTGGTCTCACAGCGAATGTAACCAGGAGCTTTGTTTTGAATGATGCGGCAAGGAACCGATAATCATTCGCCACTAAGCTCCTTGGGAGAACAACGCCGCTTGACTGTGCGTAACGACCCGTCGTCGCTGCAACAGGAGACCAGCATTTGAATTTCAGCACCGAACGCCTGCCAAGCAAATTTTATTGGGGAAACAATAGTGTGACGACGGATGCCACTGAGCAGATTCTGCAAACACTAATAACGGTCTAGCGATCACTGTCCAGCTACGTGCCATCACAAACAGTGACACACACTTCCGTCTGTATAACAAATAGAGATTCTATTTATATTGTAAAACGAACAAAAAAGAATATGGGAATTATTAGAAATGTAAAAATTATGATTACTAAACACAGCTAAATTACATGTTCTATATATTTATATATCCAATATTTCGCTATCACAATGAATAGCTTTTTAAATACAGTCGGGCCTCGATTATGCGTCATTCGGTTAACCGGTAACCCCGATTAACCGTGATGGAAAAATATCAGTCTATTGTTTTTTGTTTGCAATGTTTTCAAATTGTTTGTTTCGATTAACCGTGATTACAGAATTTTTTGGCAGAATTTTTTTATTAACTTCAAATTCATACATACAATATAATAAGCGGGGAATTCCCTTGTTTAAAAGTGATTAGAGTAATTTTGAAATTTGGGACGTGATCTGATTAGATCTAAATATATTTAGTATGGCATCGTTACCAGTGGTAAAAAGACAAAGAAACGTTTTAAATATTGAAGATAATTAACGAGTATTCAAGAAAAAATTGTGAGTGTTAAAATGCTAGATCAAAAATACAAAGTTTTAAAAAGAATTATTTTTTTAATATAAATATTTATGTACAGCAATGTTTACTTGTTAAATAATAATAGTATTTAAAAACTTTGGCGCATATTCAGAAATCGTAACTAAAGTCGAAACTTATTAAACAGAAACTAAAAAATAGTTCACAAATAGTTAAAGATCTTATTCACAAATCATAGCTAACTTAGCAACTGCTTTCAGCTGTTAAAAGATTTAGTAGATTTTTCTTGACGAAAAACACATCTCTAGTTTGTTTTATTTTTTTTTGTAATTTTTTTGGTCAAAATTTACACAATTAGAAAAGAAAATAAGGTAAGTTTATTATTATTGTTAGTAAAAATATGTATTTATTGCTTTGTGGATTTTAGAGAGACTCAAATTGGTCGCCAGATGAAAAACTACATTTAAATAATTGGTGGCCAAATATGTTAACATCATCGACGACAAGAAATAAAATCAATCAGCTGTTCTTTAAATGTATTTGTTAGTTGACATTTAGTTACAGATTTACCCATAATTAAGTTGTAACTTTTCGTGCTGAAAGTAATCAACTAAGAATAACTTAAGTTGGTACTTAAAAAAGTTTAAACTTAGATAACATTTCTGAATATGCGCCTTTATAATCAAAATTGTTATTTGATTAACAGTGAAAATCGATTATAAGTAATGCTTCTGGTCCCGACCATCACGAATAATAGAGGCCCGACTGTATATAAATACATAGAACATTTTTATATAAATATTAAGTGACCTAATTGCTTGACAAAAAGAAATTATAGAAAGTTGAATAAATTTAATTTTTAAAAGTCGATTGACAACCAAAACATTTTTACGATTTTCATAGGAAAATTAAATACGTTTAGATTTTTTTTTTCGTATAAAGTAAAATATCCAAAAATTTGTCATACATTTATTTTCTACACTTGTATTAAAACAATTGGCAGCCTCTCTGTATAATTAGCTATGTACGTGCTACTAGATGGAGCCACATGTAATTCAGCTGTGTTCAGTAATCATAATTTTTACATTTCTAATAATTCCCAAATTCTTTTTTGTTCGTTTTACAATATAAATACAATCTCCATTTGTTCTACAAACGGAAGTGTGTGTCTTCTGTTTGTGATGGCACGTAGCTGGACATTGATCGCTAGACCGTTATTAGTGTTTGCAGATCTGCTCAGTGGCATCCGTCGTCACACTATTGTTTCTCCCAATAAAATTTGCTTGGCAGGCGTTCGGTGCTGAAATTCAAATGCTGGTCTTCTGTTGCAGCGACGACGGGTCGTTACGCACAGTCAAGCGTTGTATCCCAAGGAGCTAGTGGCGAATGATTATCGGTTCCGTGCCGCATCATTCAACAAAGCTCCTGGTTACATTCGCTGTGAGACCAGCATCGGATTTCCCAGTCTGTCGTTTTCAAAATTTCTTAGTTAAGTAACTTGTAGCTTAGCTTCGGATTTTCGTAAATTTGCAGTTCAGAACACTTCCATATCAGTGGCATTGCTGAGCAATTTGCCCATTTCTTTTGATATTTTATTTATTTATTACTTGAGTATGTGCGTGTGGTTGTTGTTGGTTGTTGAGTTGTTTGGAGCGTAAATAAAAACGAAATAAAAACGATTTAAATATTTATCTTTTTAAAAAATAAAATGAACAAATGGAACACAATATTTAAACTGATGCGATGCATATAAATAATATTAAGAGTAAAATACACCCTACAAAAACTACCAAGTGAGAGTGTTTTTAACAGACAGACATGGCGTTTCGTAATGACCAAGAATATATATAGTTTGTTGGGTCTCAGATGAGTAGTTCTCAGTGTTACACACGGAATGACAAACTTATATATGCCTTCATTTATTCCAACATTTAATAGGCGCTTCCGATTGAACAACAAATTTGGGAAATAATACCTGAAGTTAAATAAATTCAAAGTTATGTCATTACTTTTTTTATGATCATCCTACTGTACATATCCTTTATGTAGTACAAATATCTGTGGTATATTTTGTATATAAAAAGCAATTTTGAATTTAATTATATTTCTTCATATTAGTATTTCAATATAAAAACATATTGTTAAAAAAAGAAATTCAACTGCGTGAATTGCGTTTGATAAATTTATCTTTGATTACAGTAAAAAGGGACAGATTCGTATTGGTAAGATAAAAATAGTAACAGGTTGTAATGTTCTAGTGTTTCGTCATATTCTTTACATCGTATAGTTTGTTATATACATACGAGCCATATGTGACATTAGCTCTTTATGCTATGTTAAAATAGTGACTAGCCATCTAAGTATTCTGTATCAGGGATGGTAAATGATTTTTTCTTTCGGTATCAAAATATTTAACTGAGAGTACTTTTTTGAACCCAGGGTACTAAAACAATTTTTTTTAAATATTTATTAACAAAAAAAAAAAAACAAGAAAAACGTATAACAATTCATTTAAAGCATAGTAATAATAACTTAAAATTTAATTCAGTTCTGTATAATTATAACATTTTTGTTTATGAAATATTCTTTTATAATTCATATAGACATATTTTATAAAAAAAATTATATAAATAACATAAAACAAATTGAGATCATAAGTAGTTGTAAATGTTAAATACAAATATAAAATTTTTATGTATTTTTGGATAATAATTTGTTGCAAACATTTAAATTGAAACAGCAAGTATTTGAAGATTTAAGTAAATCTTTGGTTTGAATAAGATTAGACAATGTTTTGCAATGAAGTTTGTTCCTTCTTTTGTTTTTATAATGTTTTGAATTGAAAATACTCTTTCGACATTAGCCGATGAATGAGGTATAGATAAAATTCCAGTCGCAATTCTAGAAATGTCAGGAAACATTAATTCATTTAATTCGTTTTTTAGTTGCGATACCTTTAACCAAAAATTACATATATTTTCATTAGCTAAATGTTTAATTTCAATTATACCAGCCAATGCTCTATATTGAGTGTTAATTGACTCAAATTAGTTTTTTTTTTTTCGTTTGGAAACATTTTCATTAAAAACGGAATAATACTATTAGTTTTTCCACTCAAAACATTTTCTGGGGAGAATTTGTTAAACCAAACCAAAATATCGTCATCGAAATCTAAACGTTCTCTTAAATTTTGACAAAACTTTCTATAAAATTTTTTGCAATTTTCTCTGAAATTTTTTACAATGTCGGTATCAATATCAAATGAGTCTCGGGAGTACCACGGTACTTTTGAACATCAAATAGTATCAAAAAAAGTACGATGGTATCAATTTTGCCAACCCTGTTCTGCATTCTCTGTACTCTATATATGTATGTATGTATATGTAAGTAAAAGTATTCTCTTGCTTCTGCCGACTGTGGAATTCAGCCAGTTCCCGGCATGTTCAGTTGTTGCTTATTCTTTTAGTCCGAACTTAAAAATTTAGAATGGTTTGATATTTTTCAGTGTGATACATAGTACCCATCTTGAATAGTTTATTGGAACTCGTATTATCTCAATATGTAGGCCACTATCTCAGCCTCAAAAACAGTATTATGATAAAAGCCTATTATTTCCTTTTAGTTGCCAATTCTTGAACCATCTATCTTGGTTACTCCTTTTTTTATTACTTTATTAAATTTTTCCTCTTTCGGTATTCTTAAATGTTGACATATTTAGTTTGAATTCTGTCACATCTTTCAGTGGCATTATTAGTATTTGAAAGAATTTAATTAAGTGTATAAACACACAGAGAAAAAATGTAGTTTTACATGCTTAACACAACAATGTCAATATTTTTACAAGTTTTCAATAATGTTATGGTCACTGTAATTATTTATATGACTGCGGTAACCATATTATGGTAAAGTTACGATTCAGATATATATATTTGTTGCAATCATGTTTATGATGAATACGTTTATCATAATTTGTTGCTTTTGATTATGATAGAGACAACATAATATGGTATAATCTTTCATCATAAAACTGATCACCGTAAATATTACATAATTGCTATAATCATATATACGATTGCTATAATCATGTGAATGGTAACTTAACCATATCATGGTTGCAGAAATTTACGTCATTTTAATACCCATTACATTAACGAATTGAGTTAACAGCGATTGTCAGATAGAGAAGAATTTAGGTTAAAAAAATAATAATAAAAATTGAAATAGATAGAATTTTAAAAATCGGAAAAAACCATTTAGGTTAAATTGCATGATGTTTATAATCAAGAAAGAAGTAGGTGTTTTTGGTCAGATTTATGTTCAGCTAATCTAGTTTTCAATTTGTTTTTAGTTGTACCTACATATATTTTATTACATTTTTCATTATCTTTACCCTTACACGGTATTTTATAAACAATATTGGATTTATCTAATTTTACTGTCTTTTATTTTACTATATAATCTATTTAATGTGTTATATGTTTTATGGGCTATCTTATAATTATTCTTGTCATAAAATTTTGATTATTCTAGTCGTTCAGAAATTAAAGGCATATAAGTTAAAGATTTATACATTTTAGGTTCAGATATTATATTTGTATTATTATTTTTTGGTCTTTTGTATTGTCTTATTAATTTATAAATTAGTTCATTTGGAAAACTATTATCTTTTAAAATTTTTTTGATTTTTATTATATTATTTTTAAAAAATATTTTGTCACTAATATTTAGAACTTTATCTATTAAATTTTTAGCTGTATTTATAATAACTTTCTTTGGATGTTTAGAATAATAATTAATAATTCTTCCTGATGAAATTGGTTTTTGATACCAATCTATTAGTAATTTATCTCCTTTTCTAATTATTATTGCATCTAAATATAGAAGTTTATTATTAGATTCTTTTTCAATTGTAAATTTTATATTCTGGTGAAAACAATTTAATGTGATATGAAATTATTCACTAGAACTGAAAAGCCATTTATAACATTTTTAATTTACATTAATTTTTTAAATAAAACGTTATTAATTAAAAGTTTTTAGTTTTTTCAACAAAGAAGAATAAATTATTTAGTTCTTTTTTTCGACCTTTTTTCAATATTCTATAATTTCTTTTTTTTAAGCAATTAGGTCACTTAATATTAATATAAAAATGTTCTATATATATTTATATATCCAATATTTCGCTATCACAATTTAAAATTTTCAATTTTATACTTCAATTATTGTTTTATTATAAATCAAAAATAAATTGTTCTTATCCCTGAAGAAGCTATGCATTGTATTAGCGAAATATTGGATATATAAATATATAGAACATTTTTATATAAATATTAAGTGACCTAATTGCTTGAAAAAAAGAAATTATAGAAAGTTGAATAAATTTAATTTTTAAAAGTTGATTGACAACCAAAAAATTTTTACGATTTTCATAGGAAAATATATATCGTTGGAAAGGTCACTGCTACACGTTCAATAAATATCGAGATATTTCTAGAAATATAAATATATATACGTGTTTCTATGACACCCCTGAATAACATAAAATGTAACATACCCGATAACCTTTAAATTTTTTTTGAATTATACAAGTGAGACAATCTTATTTCGAAGATTGTATGTAGTCATTAATTAAAAAAACACAAAAGGTTTTAATTCAATTATTTATTTAACAATATTGAGTGAAAATACTCTTATAAGTAGTTTTAGATCTTTAACTTTAGCAAAAGTGCACGTCCGGTACTTGATATAAATCTAGTCAATGTACTATATTGCTTGAGCTTTAGAATGCTACTCAAATTCTATACAGGAATGTTGCTACTTTTATACCATTTTTAAGCTTCTGAATAATATTCACAAAAACATAGGGTTGTTAGATTCAAATATTAATTTAAATCATTGATATTTCTTTTATTTCGGCTCCAGTTCCTTAAATTTAATTTTGTAATGTTAATGTGTTAATTTTTTAATGTTTGTAGTTGTACTTTAAATGGTGCACATAAAATGTCGACGAAAGTAGACAACAAACATAATAAAAATGTATTCAGGTTTTCGAGACGAAGTCTTGGCATGAATACGAAAAAACTGAAGAAAAAGGAGGCAATATGTAAAATAAATGAAAAAATGCGAATTACAGAAAATTTCGAACCACCAGTGATACTGGTTAAAGGATTGATTTGTAAATGTAGGCTAGCGGGCGCCGCAGTGGTGCAGAGGGTGAGAACGTAAAGAATTCTGATGAAAGAAAGTGGTGTTTCTCGATACATATGTATGTAAATTCAACCAACAACCCAGGTTCGAATCCTAAGCCAAAAAAAATTATCTATAAATTTTAATAATAATAATTTTCATGTAGCAATTCCTACCTTCAGTAAAAATAATTTAAAGAAAAATTAAATTTAATGAACTCGAGCCGAAATAAAAGAAATATTAATGATTTAAAATTAACAGTTCAAAATAAAAATAATAATTGTTATTAATAAAATAAATAATAAAATGAGTAAAGTAAATTAAATTAAAGTATGGATTGCTACACAAGAATAAAAATTTCATTTACACCAGGAAGGCAGCTTTCGACGTGGGATCCTGTAATACGTATCCTTTTTAAATTTCCTTATAACTTTAATATTTTTATTTAAATAAAGTATCATTTTTATTATGAATATCTTTATTATTTTTTTTAAATGCTACATGTAAATTTGAGTAAAATGTTAATTTGTTTATATACAAAAAAAAATCGCGATCTATTATGCCATTTACATGTAACACTACATCGAAGTTTAATTAATTTACTTATTAGTAATTTTCAAAATTCACCATTTTCTGGTGGTTAATAGTGTTACATATCTAGTAAATCTTAGACCCAAGTTCAAATCCTGTTTGCAAATTTTTTTTTATTTTTTCTCTTGTTTGAACCTTCCTGATTGAACCAAAAATTATTTTTTTTTTTCTATGAATTTTTATAAATATTGATTTTTGCATATTTGTTTTTTTTACTTTTAATTATATATATTTCAAAATGAGTTGAATTCTATTTTTTATTTAAACAATATGTTTAAAGAATTTTTATTAATAAATATGTATGTATAGATTTAAAATGCATTTCTAAGCGTTTTTAACTGGTTCCTGGTGAATTAATCGTTCAGGGTAATTATTTTTTTTTGGGATCATACTTTTCTTTTTTTATGTCATGCCTGTTTTAGTATGGTCATGGTTGGGAGGGAAAAATACTGTTTTACCATCTTACAGTCCGTTCAATAATTTAAATGTCTGTTTCCGATTTTATTTTGTCAAGTCGTCGTCTGTTTCTCAGCTTGTCTTGTGAGAGCTATCTTTTTCTCTAAAAAAAAATTTAGGACGCACAAAATAAAATAATATTCTGTGCATGTCAACATAAAGTCTTCTTTATAATAGGCCCGAATCCCCCCCCAATTGCCGACAAGATAGAAGCCGGAAGAAAAAAAGAAGTTGCGTGCTGGCTAGTTTAAGAAACTTATAAAAAACATTTGACCCATATGCAAAATAGAAAACAGTTATATGCTACACACTTAGCGAAGCGAAAACGCATTGGATGGTCAGTTGGCTTCAACTCCTGAACCTATTGGACTTTGTATGGTGTCATACCAAGGTCTTTATGCAAAATTCGTCTCAATGATGTCTCCGAAATGTTCAATTGTTGAGAACGGCGGTGAATTGATGTTGATGGCGCTTCACGCACACTTTCTGCCACAGCAGCAAAATTCTCTGGTGTACGCACTGTTTTTGGCTTTTCACGCTTTGGTTTATCGATGAGAATGCCAGTTTCTTTCACTTTTTTCACAAGATAACAAACATACGGACGGTGGTTCTCTTCTTCCAAAATCCGTACACAATTTTCGCACACATTCTGCAACATTACCATGATTTTCAAAGTATTGTCGCAATATTTCCCAGCGTTGTTCAAACGTATACACAACCATATTCGTTCAGCGGAAGGATAAAACTAATTATCTGTCAAATCAGACATGAGCTAAGTGTTACCATTCACGAAATAAGCACTAGTTGAAAAAAAAAACATTTGATGGCGGACCCGTTATGTTTAAAATACTAATTAATGAATTCATGATGATTTTTTTAATGGAATGGCAGAAATAAAATTGAATTCAGAAAAAAATTAAGAAATAATTATTTCGATTTCGAACCTTTGGCAATGTCATAACATGTCTAACCTGAACCTTGGGATATCCAAAGGTAATGTTTTCTACACGAAATTAAGATTTGAGCATTATTTAAATTGTTTTTATTGAAATTAAATTAATTGGATCTTAATCCTACATTTCTTCTATAGTGGATTTATATATACATATGCATGCATGTATAAATATTTGTTTGTTCATAAAGGGTGACCCAATTAGAACGCAATTTTTAAATTTTAAATAAGAGACAGATATTTAAATAAAAAATCGTGAAACTGTATTATATCGTAAAGTAGACAGAATAAGGTTATGTATGGAACAAGATATCGTGCAGATGGCCGCCGCGGCTTTGCTGGCACACACGCGATCTTTTAATGAAATTTTCAATGAATTTTTTGCATAAATGCTGCGGTATTTCATTAATGCAGCGTCCAATTTCCTCTTTTAAGGCTTGAGTCGTCGTCGGCTTATTCGCGTAAACAATCGATTTCAAAAAACCCCAAAGAAAAAAATCTAAAGGTGTTAAATCGCACGATCTAGGCGGCCAATTCTGGTCTCCAAAACGCGAAATAACACGACCGGGAAATGACTGATGCATTTTCTCTGGCCGTATGACATGTGGCGCCGTCTTGTTGAAACCACATGCCCTCCACATTCATTTCACGATACCGAACACCATTGACACCATTGCGTTCTACTTGGGACACCCTTTATTACCTTAAATAAGTTTGAACACAAATTTCTGATATAAACGCCATAACATGGCATAATAAACTACATTCTTTACAGTAGACTTTCTAGTATATTTTTCTTAACAACAATGAAATAACGTTTATAACAAGGTTGGCTACCGATTAGGTAACGCTAATTTTGACAATTTCGGTCTGGATTAAATATTAATAAGATTTACAAAAATTAAAAATATGCATTATATTTTAATTGCTGTAGATTTCATTTAACTCCATTATTATTATATTTTATATTTTTATATTTTTGATTTTCATAATTTAATATTGTTCATAGAATAGCTGTAACGTATTTATGATTGCACCAGTAAATATTTCGGTAATGTAACTTATCGATAATGGGAGTGAGCTGTAAGGGTATTTTAGGGGTAAATTAAGGGTAACAGTATTGATAATGCTAGGTCCTGATATGGAATTATCTTTTAAATTAAATCGTTTTTATTTACGCTCCAAACAACTCAACAACAACCCACCCACACGCACATACTCGAGTAATAAATAGCAAAAAAATGGGCAAATTGCTCGGCAATGCCACTGATATGGAAGTGTTCTGAACTGCAAATTTACGAAAATCCGAAGCTAAGCTACGTTACTTAACTAAGAAAACGACAGACTGGGAAATCCGATGCTGGTCTCACAGCGAATGTAACCAGGAGCTTTGTTTTGAATGATGCGGCAAGGAACCGATAATCATTCGCCACTAAGCTCCTTGGGAGAACAACGCCGCTTGACTGTGCGTAACGACCCGTCGTCGCTGCAACAGGAGACCAGCATTTGAATTTCAGCACCGAACGCCTGCCAAGCAAATTTTATTGGGGAAACAATAGTGTGACGACGGATGCCACTGAGCAGATTCTGCAAACACTAATAACGGTCTAGCGATCACTGTCCAGCTACGTGCCATCACAAACAGTGACACACACTTCCGTCTGTATAACAAATAGAGATTCTATTTATATTGTAAAACGAACAAAAAAGAATATGGGAATTATTAGAAATGTAAAAATTATGATTACTGCACACAGCTAAATTACATGTTCTATATATTTATATATCCAATATTTCGCTATCACAATGAATAGCTTTTTAAATACAGTCGGGCCTCGATTATGCGTCATTCGGTTAACCGGTAACCCCGATTAACCGTGATGGAAAAATATCAGTCTATTGTTTTTTGTTTGCAATGTTTTCAAATTGTTTGTTTCGATTAACCGTGATTACAGAATTTTTTGGCAGAATTTTTTTATTAACTTCAAATTCATACATACAATATAATAAGCGGGGAATTCCCTTGTTTAAAAGTGATTAGAGTAATTTTGAAATTTGGGACGTGATCTGATTAGATCTAAATATATTTAGTATGGCATCGTTACCAGTGGTAAAAAGACAAAGAAACGTTTTAAATATTGAAGATAATTAACGAGTATTCAAGAAAAAATTGTGAGTGTTAAAATGCTAGATCAAAAATACAAAGTTTTAAAAAGAATTATTTTTTTAATATAAATATTTATGTACAGCAATGTTTACTTGTTAAATAATAATAGTATTTAAAAACTTTGGCGCATATTCAGAAATCGTAACTAAAGTCGAAACTTATTAAACAGAAACTAAAAAATAGTTCACAAATAGTTAAAGATCTTATTCACAAATCATAGCTAACTTAGCAACTGCTTTCAGCTGTTAAAAGATTTAGTAGATTTTTCTTGACGAAAAACACATCTCTAGTTTGTTTTATTTTTTTTTGTAATTTTTTTGGTCAAAATTTACACAATTAGAAAAGAAAATAAGGTAAGTTTATTATTATTGTTAGTAAAAATATGTATTTATTGCTTTGTGGATTTTAGAGAGACTCAAATTGGTCGCCAGATGAAAAACTACATTTAAATAATTGGTGGCCAAATATGTTAACATCATCGACGACAAGAAATAAAATCAATCAGCTGTTCTTTAAATGTATTTGTTAGTTGACATTTAGTTACAGATTTACCCATAATTAAGTTGTAACTTTTCGTGCTGAAAGTAATCAACTAAGAATAACTTAAGTTGGTACTTAAAAAAGTTTAAACTTAGATAACATTTCTGAATATGCGCCTTTATAATCAAAATTGTTATTTGATTAACAGTGAAAATCGATTATAAGTAATGCTTCTGGTCCCGACCATCACGAATAATAGAGGCCCGACTGTATATAAATACCTAGAACATTTTTATATAAATATTAAGTGACCTAATTGCTTGACAAAAAGAAATTATAGAAAGTTGAATAAATTTAATTTTTAAAAGTCGATTGACAACCAAAACATTTTTACGATTTTCATAGGAAAATTAAATACGTTTACATTTTTTTTTTCGTATAAAGTAAAATATCCAAAAATTTGTCATACATTTATTTTCTACACTTGTATTAAAACAATTGGCAGCCTCTCTGTATAATTAGCTATGTACGTGCTACTAGATGGAGCCACATGTAATTCAGCTGTGTTCAGTAATCATAATTTTTACATTTCTAATAATTCCCAAATTCTTTTTTGTTCGTTTTACAATATAAATACAATCTCCATTTGTTCTACAAACGGAAGTGTGTGTCTTCTGTTTGTGATGGCACGTAGCTGGACATTGATCGCTAGACCGTTATTAGTGTTTGCAGATCTGCTCAGTGGCATCCGTCGTCACACTATTGTTTCTCCCAATAAAATTTGCTTTGGCAGGCGTTCGGTGCTGAAATTCAAATGCCGGTCTTCTGTTGCAGCGACGACGGGTCGTTACGCACAGTCAAGCGTTGTATCCCAAGGAGCTAGTGGCGAATGATTATCGGTTCCGTGCCGCATCATTCAACAAAGCTCCTGGTTACATTCGCTGTGAGACCAGCATCGGATTTCCCAGTCTGTCGTTTTCAAAATTTCTTAGTTAAGTAACTTGTAGCTTAGCTTCGGATTTTCGTAAATTTGCAGTTCAGAACACTTCCATATCAGTGGCATTGCTGAGCAATTTGCCCATTTCTTTTGATATTTTATTTATTTATTACTTGAGTATGTGCGTGTGGTTGTTGTTGGTTGTTGAGTTGTTTGGAGCGTAAATAAAAACGAAATAAAAACGATTTAAATATTTATCTTTTTAAAAAATAAAATGAACAAATGGAACACAATATTTAAACTGATGCGATGCATATAAATAATATTAAGAGTAAAATACACCCTACAAAAACTACCAAGTGAGAGTGTTTTTAACAGACAGACATGGCGTTTCGTAATGACCAAGAATATATATAGTTTGTTGGGTCTCAGATGAGTAGTTCTCAGTGTTACACACGGAATGACAAACTTATATATGCCTTCATTTATTCCAACATTTAATAGGCGCTTCCGATTGAACAACAAATTTGGGAAATAATACCTGAAGTTAAATAAATTCAAAGTTATGTCATTACTTTTTTTATGATCATCCTACTGTACATATCCTTTATGTAGTACAAATATCTGTGGTATATTTTGTATATAAAAAGCAATTTTGAATTTAATTATATTTCTTCATATTAGTATTTCAATATAAAAACATATTGTTAAAAAAAGAAATTCAACTGCGTGAATTGCGTTTGATAAATTTATCTTTGATTACAGTAAAAAGGGACAGATTCGTATTGGTAAGATAAAAATAGTAACAGGTTGTAATGTTCTAGTGTTTCGTCATATTCTTTACATCGTATAGTTTGTTATATACATACGAGCCATATGTGACATTAGCTCTTTATGCTATGTTAAAATAGTGACTAGCCATCTAAGTATTCTGTATCAGGGATGGTAAATGATTTTTTCTTTCGGTATCAAAATATTTAACTGAGAGTACTTTTTTGAACCCAGGGTACTAAAACAATTTTTTTTAAATATTTATTAACAAAAAAAAAACAAGAAAAACGTATAACAATTCATTTAAAGCATAGTAATAATAACTTAAAATTTAATTCAGTTCTGTATAATTATAACATTTTTGTTTATGAAATATTCTTTTATAATTCATATAGACATATTTTATAAAAAAAAATTATATAAATAACATAAAACAAATTGAGATCATAAGTAGTTGTAAATGTTAAATACAAATATAAAATTTTTATGTATTTTTGGATAATAATTTGTTGCAAACATTTAAATTGAAACAGCAAGTATTTGAAGATTTAAGTAAATCTTTGGTTTGAATAAGATTAGACAATGTTTTGCAATGAAGTTTGTTCCTTCTTTTGTTTTTATAATGTTTTGAATTGAAAATACTCTTTCGACATTAGCCGATGAATGAGGTATAGATAAAATTCCAGTCGCAATTCTAGAAATGTCAGGAAACATTAATTCATTTAATTCGTTTTTTAGTTGCGATACCTTTAACCAAAAATTACATATATTTTCATTAGCTAAATGTTTAATTTCAATTATACCAGCCAATGCTCTATATTGAGTATTAATTGACTCAAATTAGTTTTTTTTTTCGTTTGGAAACATTTTCATTAAAAACGGAATAATACTATTAGTTTTTCCACTCAAAACATTTTCTGGGGAGAATTTGTTAAACCAAACCAAAATATCGTCATCGAAATCTAAACGTTCTCTTAAATTTTGACAAAACTTTCTATAAAATTTTTTGCAATTTTCTCTGAAATTTTTTACAATGTCGGTATCAATATCAAATGAGTCTCGGGAGTACCACGGTACTTTTGAACATCAAATAGTATCAAAAAAAGTACGATGGTATCAATTTTGCCAACCCTGTTCTGTATTCTCTGTACTCTATATATGTATGTATGTATATGTAAGTAAAAGTATTCTCTTGCTTCTGCCGACTGTGGAATTCAGCCAGTTCCCGGCATGTTCAGTTGTTGCTTATTCTTTTAGTCCGAACTTAAAAATTTAGAATGGTTTGATATTTTTCAGTGTGATACATAGTACCCATCTTGAATAGTTTATTGGAACTCGTATTATCTCAATATGTAGGCCACTATCTCAGCCTCAAAAACAGTATTATGATAAAAGCCTATTATTTCCTTTTAGTTGCCAATTCTTGAACCATCTATCTTGGTTACTCCTTTTTTTATTACTTTATTAAATTTTTCCTCTTTCGGTATTCTTAAATGTTGACATATTTAGTTTGAATTCTGTCACATCTTTCAGTGGCATTATTAGTATTTGAAAGAATTTAATTAAGTGTATAAACACACAGAGAAAAAATGTAGTTTTACATGCTTAACACAACAATGTCAATATTTTTACAAGTTTTCAATAATGTTATGGTCACTGTAATTATTTATATGACTGCGGTAACCATATTATGGTAAAGTTACGATTCAGATATATATATTTGTTGCAATCATGTTTATGATGAATACGTTTATCATAATTTGTTGCTTTTGATTATGATAGAGACAACATAATATGGTATAATCTTTCATCATAAAACTGATCACCGTAAATATTACATAATTGCTATAATCATATATACGATTGCTATAATCATGTGAATGGTAACTTAACCATATCATGGTTGCAGAAATTTACGTCATTTTAATACCCATTACATTAACGAATTGAGTTAACAGCGATTGTCAGATAGAGAAGAATTTAGGTTAAAAAAATAATAATAAAAATTGAAATAGATAGAATTTTAAAAATCGGAAAAAACCATTTAGGTTAAATTGCATGATGTTTATAATCAAGAAAGAAGTAGGTGTTTTTGGTCAGATTTATGTTCAGCTAATCTAGTTTTCAATTTGTTTTTAGTTGTACCTACATATATTTTATTACATTTTTCATTATCTTTACCCTTACACGGTATTTTATAAACAATATTGGATTTATCTAATTTTACTGTCTTTTATTTTACTATATAATCTATTTAATGTGTTATATGTTTTATGGGCTATCTTATAATTATTCTTGTCATAAAATTTTGATTATTCTAGTCGTTCAGAAATTAAAGGCATATAAGTTAAAGATTTATACATTTTAGGTTCAGATATTATATTTGTATTATTATTTTTTGGTCTTTTGTATTGTCTTATTAATTTATAAATTAGTTCATTTGGAAAACTATTATCTTTTAAAATTTTTTGATTTTTATTATATTATTTTTAAAAAATATTTTGTCACTAATATTTAGAACTTTATCTATTAAATTTTTAGCTGTATTTATAATAACTTTCTTTGGATGTTTAGAATAATAATTAATAATTCTTCCTGATGAAATTGGTTTTTGATACCAATCTATTAGTAATTTATCTCCTTTTCTAATTATTATTGCATCTAAATATAGAAGTTTATTATTAGATTCTTTTTCAATTGTAAATTTTATATTCTGGTGAAAACAATTTAATGTGATATGAAATTATTCACTAGAACTGAAAAGCCATTTATAACATTTTTAATTTACATTAATTTTTTAAATAAAACGTTATTAATTAAAAGTTTTTAGTTTTTTCAACAAAGAAGAATAAATTATTTAGTTCTTTTTTTCGACCTTTTTTCAATATTCTATAATTTCTTTTTTTTAAGCAATTAGGTCACTTAATATTAATATAAAAATGTTCTATATATATTTATATATCCAATATTTCGCTATCACAATTTAAAATTTTCAATTTTATACTTCAATTATTATTTTATTATAAATCAAAAATAAATTGTTCTTATCCCTGAAGAAGCTATGCATTGTATTAGCGAAATATTGGATATATAAATATATAGAACATTTTTATATAAATATTAAGTGACCTAATTGCTTGAAAAAAAGAAATTATAGAAAGTTGAATAAATTTAATTTTTAAAAGTTGATTGACAACCAAAAAATTTTTACGATTTTCATAGGAAAATATATATCGTTGGAAAGGTCACTGCTACACGTTCAATAAATATCGAGATATTTCTAGAAATATAAATATATATACGTGTTTCTATGACACCCCTGAATAACATAAAATGTAACATACCCGATAACCTTTAAATTTTTTTTGAATTATACAAGTGAGACAATCTTATTTCGAAGATTGTATGTAGTCATTAATTAAAAAAACACAAAAGGTTTTAATTCAATTATTTATTTAACAATATTGAGTGAAAATACTCTTATAAGTAGTTTTAGATCTTTAACTTTAGCAAAAGTGCACGTCCGGTACTTGATATAAATCTAGTCAATGTACTATATTGCTTGAGCTTTAGAATGCTACTCAAATTCTATACAGGAATGTTGCTACTTTTATACCATTTTTAAGCTTCTGAATAATATTCACAAAAACATAGGGTTGTTAGATTCAAATATTAATTTAAATCATTGATATTTCTTTTATTTCGGCTCCAGTTCCTTAAATTTAATTTTGTAATGTTAATGTGTTAATTTTTTAATGTTTGTAGTTGTACTTTAAATGGTGCACATAAAATGTCGACGAAAGTAGACAACAAACATAATAAAAATGTATTCAGGTTTTCGAGACGAAGTCTTGGCATGAATACGAAAAAACTGAAGAAAAAGGAGGCAATATGTAAAATAAATGAAAAAATGCGAATTACAGAAAATTTCGAACCACCAGTGATACTGGTTAAAGGATTGATTTGTAAATGTAGGCTAGCGGGCGCCGCAGTGGTGCAGAGGGTGAGAACGTAAAGAATTCTGATGAAAGAAAGTGGTGTTTCTCGATACATATGTATGTAAATTCAACCAACAACCCAGGTTCGAATCCTAAGCCAAAAAAAATTATCTATAAATTTTAATAATAATAATTTTCATGTAGCAATTCCTACCTTCAGTAAAAATAATTTAAAGAAAAATTAAATTTAATGAACTCGAGCCGAAATAAAAGAAATATTAATGATTTAAAATTAACAGTTCAAAATAAAAATAATAATTGTTATTAATAAAATAAATAATAAAATGAGTAAAGTAAATTAAATTAAAGTATGGATTGCTACACAAGAATAAAAATTTCATTTACACCAGGAAGGCAGCTTTCGACGTGGGATCCTGTAATACGTATCCTTTTTAAATTTCCTTATAACTTTAATATTTTTATTTAAATAAAGTATCATTTTTATTATGAATATCTTTATTATTTTTTTTAAATGCTACATGTAAATTTGAGTAAAATGTTAATTTGTTTATATACAAAAAAAAATCGCGATCTATTATGCCATTTACATGTAACACTACATCGAAGTTTAATTAATTTACTTATTAGTAATTTTCAAAATTCACCATTTTCTGGTGGTTAATAGTGTTACATATCTAGTAAATCTTAGACCCAAGTTCAAATCCTGTTTGCAAATTTTTTTTTATTTTTTCTCTTGTTTGAACCTTCCTGATTGAACCAAAAATTATTTTTTTTTTTCTATGAATTTTTATAAATATTGATTTTTGCATATTTGTTTTTTTTACTTTTAATTATATATATTTCAAAATGAGTTGAATTCTATTTTTTATTTAAACAATATGTTTAAAGAATTTTTATTAATAAATATGTATGTATAGATTTAAAATGCATTTCTAAGCGTTTTTAACTGGTTCCTGGTGAATTAATCGTTCAGGGTAATTATTTTTTTTTGGGATCATACTTTTCTTTTTTTATGTCATGCCTGTTTTAGTATGGTCATGGTTGGGAGGGAAAAATACTGTTTTACCATCTTACAGTCCGTTCAATAATTTAAATGTCTGTTTCCGATTTTATTTTGTCAAGTCGTCGTCTGTTTCTCAGCTTGTCTTGTGAGAGCTATCTTTTTCTCTAAAAAAAAATTTAGGACGCACAAAATAAAATAATATTCTGTGCATGTCAACATAAAGTCTTCTTTATAATAGGCCCGAATCCCCCCCCAATTGCCGACAAGATAGAAGCCGGAAGAAAAAAAGAAGTTGCGTGCTGGCTAGTTTAAGAAACTTATAAAAAACATTTGACCCATATGCAAAATAGAAAACAGTTATATGCTACACACTTAGCGAAGCGAAAACGCATTGGATGGTCAGTTGGCTTCAACTCCTGAACCTATTGGACTTTGTATGGTGTCATACCAAGGTCTTTATGCAAAATTCGTCTCAATGATGTCTCCGAAATGTTCAATTGTTGAGAACGGCGGTGAATTGATGTTGATGGCGCTTCACGCACACTTTCTGCCGCAGCAGCAAAATTCTCTGGTGTACGCACTGTTTTTGGCTTTTCACGCTTTGGTTTATCGATGAGAATGCCAGTTTCTTTCACTTTTTTCACAAGATAACAAACATACGGACGGTGCTTCTCTTCTTCCAAAATCCGTACGCAATTTTCGCACACATTCTGCAACATTACCATGATTTTCAAAGTATTGTCGCAATATTTCCCAGCGTTGTTCAAACGTATACACAACCATATTCGTTCAGCGGAAGGATAAAACTAATTATCTGTCAAATCAGACATGAGCTAAGTGTTACCATTCACGAAATAAGCACTAGTTGAAAAAAAAACATTTGATGGCGGACCCGTTATGTTTAAAATACTAATTAATGAATTCATGATGATTTTTTTTAATGGAATAGCAGAAATAAAATTGAATTCAGAAAAAAATTAAGAAATAATTATTTCGATTTCGAACCTTTGGCAATGTCATAACATGTCTAACCTGAACATTGGGATATCCAAAGGTAATGTTTTCTACACGAAATTAAGATTTGAGCATTATTTAAATTGTTTTTATTGAAATTAAATTAATTGGATCTTAATCCTACATTTCTTCTATAGTGGATTTATATATACATATGCATGCATGTATAAATATTTGTTTGTTCATAAAGGGTGACCCAATTAGAACGCAATTTTTAAATTTTAAATAAGAGACAGATATTTAAATAAAAAATCGTGAAACTGTATTATATCGTAAAGTAGACAGAATAAGGTTATGTATGGAACAAGATATCGTGCAGATGGCCGCCGCGGCTTTGCTGGCACACACGCGATCTTTTAATGAAATTTTCAATGAATTTTTTGCATAAATGCTGCGGTATTTCATTAATGCAGCGTCCAATTTCCTCTTTTAAGGCTTGAGTCGTCGTCGGCTTATTCGCGTAAACAATCGATTTCAAAAAACCCCAAAGAAAAAAATCTAAAGGTGTTAAATCGCACGATCTAGGCGGCCAATTCTGGTCTCCAAAACGCGAAATAACACGACCGGGAAATGACTGATGCATTTTCTCTGGCCGTATGACATGTGGCGCCGTCTTGTTGAAACCACATGCCCTCCACATTCATTTCACGATACCGAACACCATTGACACCATTGCGTTCTACTTGGGACACCCTTTATTACCTTAAATAAGTTTGAACACAAATTTCTGATATAAACGCCATAACATGGCATAATAAACTACATTCTTTACAGTAGACTTTCTAGTATATTTTTCTTAACAACAATGAAATAACGTTTATAACAAGGTTGGCTACCGATTAGGTAACGCTAATTTTGACAATTTCGGTCTGGATTAAATATTAATAAGATTTACAAAAATTAAAAATATGCATTATATTTTAATTGCTGTAGATTTCATTTAACTCCATTATTATTATATTTTATATTTTTATATTTTTGATTTTCATAATTTAATATTGTTCATAGAATAGCTGTAACGTATTTATGATTGCACCAGTAAATATTTCGGTAATGTAACTTATCGATAATGGGAGTGAGCTGTAAGGGTATTTTAGGGGTAAATTAAGGGTAACAGTATTGATAATGCTAGGTCCTGATATGGAATTATCTTTTAAATTAAATCGTTTTTATTTACGCTCCAAACAACTCAACAACAACCCACCCACACGCACATACTCGAGTAATAAATAGCAAAAAAATGGGCAAATTGCTCGGCAATGCCACTGATATGGAAGTGTTCTGAACTGCAAATTTACGAAAATCCGAAGCTAAGCTACGTTACTTAACTAAGAAAACGACAGACTGGGAAATCCGATGCTGGTCTCACAGCGAATGTAACCAGGAGCTTTGTTTTGAATGATGCGGCAAGGAACCGATAATCATTCGCCACTAAGCTCCTTGGGAGAACAACGCCGCTTGACTGTGCGTAACGACCCGTCGTCGCTGCAACAGGAGACCAGCATTTGAATTTCAGCACCGAACGCCTGCCAAGCAAATTTTATTGGGGAAACAATAGTGTGACGACGGATGCCACTGAGCAGATTCTGCAAACACTAATAACGGTCTAGCGATCACTGTCCAGCTACGTGCCATCACAAACAGTGACACACACTTCCGTCTGTATAACAAATAGAGATTCTATTTATATTGTAAAACGAACAAAAAAGAATATGGGAATTATTAGAAATGTAAAAATTATGATTACTGCACACAGCTAAATTACATGTTCTATATATTTATATATCCAATATTTCGCTATCACAATGAATAGCTTTTTAAATACAGTCGGGCCTCGATTATGCGTCATTCGGTTAACCGGTAACCCCGATTAACCGTGATGGAAAAATATCAGTCTATTGTTTTTTGTTTGCAATGTTTTCAAATTGTTTGTTTCGATTAACCGTGATTACAGAATTTTTTGGCAGAATTTTTTTATTAACTTCAAATTCATACATACAATATAATAAGCGGGGAATTCCCTTGTTTAAAAGTGATTAGAGTAATTTTGAAATTTGGGACGTGATCTGATTAGATCTAAATATATTTAGTATGGCATCGTTACCAGTGGTAAAAAGACAAAGAAACGTTTTAAATATTGAAGATAATTAACGAGTATTCAAGAAAAAATTGTGAGTGTTAAAATGCTAGATCAAAAATACAAAGTTTTAAAAAGAATTATTTTTTTAATATAAATATTTATGTACAGCAATGTTTACTTGTTAAATAATAATAGTATTTAAAAACTTTGGCGCATATTCAGAAATCGTAACTAAAGTCGAAACTTATTAAACAGAAACTAAAAAATAGTTCACAAATAGTTAAAGATCTTATTCACAAATCATAGCTAACTTAGCAACTGCTTTCAGCTGTTAAAAGATTTAGTAGATTTTTCTTGACGAAAAACACATCTCTAGTTTGTTTTATTTTTTTTTGTAATTTTTTTGGTCAAAATTTACACAATTAGAAAAGAAAATAAGGTAAGTTTATTATTATTGTTAGTAAAAATATGTATTTATTGCTTTGTGGATTTTAGAGAGACTCAAATTGGTCGCCAGATGAAAAACTACATTTAAATAATTGGTGGCCAAATATGTTAACATCATCGACGACAAGAAATAAAATCAATCAGCTGTTCTTTAAATGTATTTGTTAGTTGACATTTAGTTACAGATTTACCCATAATTAAGTTGTAACTTTTCGTGCTGAAAGTAATCAACTAAGAATAACTTAAGTTGGTACTTAAAAAAGTTTAAACTTAGATAACATTTCTGAATATGCGCCTTTATAATCAAAATTGTTATTTGATTAACAGTGAAAATCGATTATAAGTAATGCTTCTGGTCCCGACCATCACGAATAATAGAGGCCCGACTGTATATAAATACATAGAACATTTTTATATAAATATTAAGTGACCTAATTGCTTGACAAAAAGAAATTATAGAAAGTTGAATAAATTTAATTTTTAAAAGTCGATTGACAACCAAAACATTTTTACGATTTTCATAGGAAAATTAAATACGTTTAGATTTTTTTTTCGTATAAAGTAAAATATCCAAAAATTTGTCATACATTTATTTCCTACACTTTTATTAAAACAGTTAAGGTACGTTCACATTTGGCAAATATTTGCCGAAAATGACGTAACCACTAAATAACATTTATTTGAACTCATTTGTTTACTTAAAAAAACTTTTCTTATTTAGGCCAAAGCACAACAAATATTTAGTTTTAATTTATTTGATGCTGTTTGATCTTGCAAAACTCTTGTAAGAGCAAACAATGTCAAACAAATTTGTGCTAAAACAAGTGGTTACGCTTTTTTGAGGAAATATTTGTCAAATGTGACCGTACCTTTAGCAGCCTCTTTGTATAATTAGCTATGTACGTGTTACTGATAGACTAGGCGATAGAGTGCCGGACTATTAGTCAAAGGGTTGTGCGGGTTCGATTCCCGCCAAAGACTCTGGGTGTTTTTCTGCAGATAAGCCAAAAGCTTCGCAGTTTGTGTTTGTTAATTATTTAAAATAAAAAAAAACTAGATATCGCCACATGTAGTTCAGCTGTGTTCAGTAATCATAATTTTTACATTTCTAATAATTCCCATATTCTTTTTTGTTCGTTTTACAATATAAATAGAATCTCTATTTGTTATACAGACGGAAGTGTGTGTCACTGTTTGTGATGGCACGTAGCTGGACAGTGATCGCTAGACCGTTATTAGTGTTTGCAGAATCTGCTCAGTGGCATCCGTCGTCACACTATTGTTTCCCCAATAAAATTTGCTTGGCAGGCGTTCGGTGCTGAAATTCAAATGCTGGTCTCCTGTTGCAGCGACGACGGGTCGTTACGCACAGTCAAGCGGCGTTGTTCTCCCAAGGAGCTTAGTGGCGAATGATTATCGGTTCCTTGCCGCATCATTCAAAACAAAGCTCCTGGTTACATTCGCTGTGAGACCAGCATCGGATTTCCCAGTCTGTCGTTTTCTTAGTTAAGTAACGTAGCTTAGCTTCGGATTTTCGTAAATTTGCAGTTCAGAACACTTCCATATCAGTGGCATTGCCGAGCAATTTGCCCATTTTTTTGCTATTTATTACTCGAGTATGTGCGTGTGGGTGGGTTGTTGTTGAGTTGTTTGGAGCGTAAATAAAAACGATTTAATTTAAAAGATAATTCCATATCAGGACCAAGGATTATCAATACTGTTACCCTTAATTTATCCCTAAAATACCCTTACAGCTCACTCCCATTATCGATAAGTTACATTACCGAAATATTTACTGGTGCAATCATAAATACGTTACAGCTATTCTATGAACAATATTAAATTATGAAAATCAAAAATATAAAAATATAAAATATAATAATAATGGAGTTAAATGAAATCTACAGCAATTAAAATATAATGCATATTTTTAATTTTTGTAAATCTTATTAATATTTAATCCAGACCGAAATTGTCAAAATTAGCGTTACCTAATCGGTAGCCAACCTTGTTATAAACGTTATTTCATTGTTGTTAAGAAAAATATACTAGAAAGTCTACTGTAAAGAATGTAGTTTATTATGCCATGTTATGGCGTTTATATCAGAAATTTGTGTTCAAACTTATTTAAGGTAATAAAGGGTGTCCCAAGTAGAACGCAATGGTGTCAATGGTGTTCGGTATCGTGAAATGAATGTGGAGGGCATGTGGTTTCAACAAGACGGCGCCACATGTCATACGGCCAGAGAAAATGCATCAGTCATTTCCCGGTCGTGTTATTTCGCGTTTTGGAGACCAGAATTGGCCGCCTAGATCGTGCGATTTAACACCTTTAGATTTTTTTCTTTGGGGTTTTTTGAAATCGATTGTTTACGCAAATAAGCCGACGACGACTCAAGCCTTAAAAGAGGAAATTGGACGCTGCATTAATGAAATACCGCAGCATTTATGCAAAAAATTCATTGAAAATTTCATTAAAAGATCGCGTGTGTGCCAGCAAAGCCGCGGCGGCCATCTGCACGATATCTTGTTCCATACATAACCTTATTCTGTCTACTTTACGATATAATACAGTTTCACGATTTTTTATTTAAATATCTGTCTCTTATTTAAAATTTAAAAATTGCGTTCTAATTGGGTCACCCTTTATGAACAAACAAATATTTATACATGCATGCATATGTATATATAAATCCACTATAGAAGAAATGTAGGATTAAGATCCAATTAATTTAATTTCAATAAAAACAATTTAAATAATGCTCAAATCTTAATTTCGTGTAGAAAACATTACCTTTGGATATCCCAAGGTTCAGGTTAGACATGTTATGACATTGCCAAAGGTTCGAAATCGAAATAATTATTTCTTAATTTTTTTCTGAATTCAATTTTATTTCTGCCATTCCATTAAAAAAATCATCATGAATTCATTAATTAGTATTTTAAACATAACGGGTCCGCCATCAAATGTTTTTTTTCAACTAGTGCTTATTTCGTGAATGGTAACACTTAGCTCATGTCTGATTTGACAGATAATTAGTTTTATCCTTCCGCTGAACGAATATGGTTGTGTATACGTTTGAACAACGCTGGGAAATATTGCGACATTACTTTGAAAATCATGGTAATGTTGCAGAATGTGTGCGAAAATTGCGTACGGATTTTGGAAGAAGAGAAGCACCGTCCGTATGTTTGTTATCTTGTGAAAAAAGTGAAAGAAACTGGCATTCTCATCGATAAACCAAAGCGTGAAAAGCCAAAAACAGTGCGTACACCAGAGAATTTTGCTGCTGTGGCAGAAAGTGTGCGTGAAGCGCCATCAACATCAATTCACCGCCGTTCTCAACAATTGAACATTTCGGAGACATCATTGAGACGAATTTTGCATAAAGACCTTGGTATGACACCATACAAAGTCCAATAGGTTCAGGAGTTGAAGCCAACTGACCATCCAATGCGTTTTCGCTTCGCTAAGTGTGTAGCATATAACTGTTTTCTATTTTGCATATGGGTCAAATGTTTTTTATAAGTTTCTTAAACTAGCCAGCACGCAATTTCTTTTTTTCTTCCGGCTTCTATCTTGTCGGCAATTGGGGGGGGATTCGGGCCTATTATAAAGAAGACTTTATGTTGACATGCACAGAATATTATTTTATTTTGTGCGTCCTAAATTTTTTTTTAGAGAAAAAGATAGCTCTCACAAGACAAGCTGAGAAACAGACGACGACTTGACAAAACAAAATCGGAAACAGACATTTAAATTATTGAACGGACTGTAAGATGGTAAAACAGTATTTTTCCCTCCCAACCATGACCATACTAAAACAGGCATGACATAAAAAAAGAAAAGTATGATCCCAAAAAAAATAATTACCCTGAACGATTAATTCACCAGGAACCAGTTAAAAACGCTTAGAAATGCATTTTAAATCTATACATACATATTTATTAATAAAAATTCTTTAAACATATTGTTTAAATAAAAAATAGAATTCAACTCATTTTGAAATATATATAATTAAAAGTAAAAAAACAAATATGCAAAAATCAATATTTATAAAAATTCATAGAAAAAAAAATAATTTTTGGTTCAATCAGGAAAAAATAAAAAAAAAATTTGCAAACAGGATTTGAACTTGGGTCTAAGATTTATTAGATATGTAACACTATTAACCACCAGAAAATGGTGAATTTTGAAAATTACTAATAAGTAAATTAATTAAACTTCGATGTAGTTTTACATGTAAATGGCATAATAGATCGCGATTTTTTTTGTATTTAAACAAATTAACATTTTACATGTAGCATTTAAAAAAAATAATAAAGATATTCATAATAAAAATGATACTTTATTTAAATAAAAATATTAAAGTTATAAGGAAATTTAAAAAGGATACGTATTACAGGATCCCACGTCGAAAGCTGCCTTCCTGGTGTAAATGAAATTTTTATTCTTGTGTAGCAATCCATACTTTAATTTAATTTACTTTACTCATTTTATTATTTATTTTATTAATAACAATTATTATTTTTATTTTGAACTGTTAATTTTAAATCATTGATATTTCTTTTATTTCGGCTCGAGTTCATTAAATTTAATTTTTCTTTAAATTATTTTTACTGAAGGTAGGAATTGTTACATGAAAATTATTATTATTAAAATTTATAGATAATTTTTTTTGGCTTAGGATTCGAACCTGGGTTGTTGGTTGAATTTACATACATATGTATCGAGAAACACCACTTTCTTTCATCAGAATTCTTTACGTTCTCACCCTCTGCACCACTGCGGCGCCCGCTAGCCTACATTTACAAATCAATCCTTTAACCAGTATCACTGGTGGTTCGAAATTTTCTGTAATTCGCATTTTTTCATTTATTTTACATATTGCCTCCTTTTTCTTCAGTTTTTTCGTATTCATGCCAAGACTTCGTCTCGAAAACCTGAATACATTTTTATTATGTTTGTTGTCTACTTTCGTCGACATTTTATGTGCACCATTTAAAGTACAACTACAAACATTAAAAAATTAACACATTAACATTACAAAATTAAATTTAAGGAACTGGAGCCGAAATAAAAGAAATATCAATGATTTAAATTAATATTTGAATCTAACAACCCTATGTTTTTGTGAATATTATTCAGAAGCTTAAAAATGGTATAAAAGTAGCAACATTCCTGTATAGAATTTGAGTAGCATTCTAAAGCTCAAGCAATATAGTACATTGACTAGATTTATATCAAGTACCGGACGTGCACTTTTGCTAAAGTTAAAGATCTAAAACTACTTATAAGAGTATTTTCACTCAATATTGTTAAATAAATAATTGAATTAAAACCTTTTGTGTTTTTTTAATTAATGACTACATACAATCTTCGAAATAAGATTGTCTCACTTGTATAATTCAAAAAAAATTTAAAGGTTATCGGGTATGTTACATTTTATGTTATTCAGGGGTGTCATAGAAACACGTATATATATTTATATTTCTAGAAATATCTCGATATTTATTGAACGTGTAGCAGTGACCTTTCCAACGATATATATTTTCCTATGAAAATCGTAAAAATTTTTTGGTTGTCAATAAACTTTTAAAAATTAAATTTATTCAACTTTCTATAATTTCTTTTTTTCAAGCAATTAGGTCACTTAATATTTATATAAAAATGTTCTATATATTTATATATCCAATATTTCGCTAATACAGTGCATAGCTTCTTCAGGGATAAGAACAATTTATTTTTGAATTATAATAAAATAATAATTGAAGTATAAAATTGAAAATTTTAAATTGTGATAGCGAAATATTGGATATATAAATATATATAGAACATTTTTATATTAATATTAAGTGACCTAATTGCTTAAAAAAAAGAAATTATAGAATATTGAAAAAAGGTCGAAAAAAAGAACTAAATAATTTATTCTTCTTTGTTGAAAAAACTAAAAACTTTTAATTAATAACGTTTTATTTAAAAAATTAATGTAAATTAAAAATGTTATAAGTGGCTTTTCAGTTCTAGTGAATAATTTCATATCACATTAAATTGTTTTCACCAGAATATAAAATTTACAATTGAAAAAGAATCTAATAATAAACTTCTATATTTAGATGCAATAATAATTAGAAAAGGAGATAAATTACTAATAGATTGGTATCAAAAACCAATTTCATCAGGAAGAATTATTAATTATTATTCTAAACATCCAAAGAAAGTTATTATAAATACAGCTAAAAATTTAATAGATAAAGTTCTAAATATTAGTGACAAAATATTTTTTAAAAATAATATAATAAAAATCAAAAAAATTTTAAAAGATAATAGTTTTCCAAATGAACTAATTTATAAATTAATAAGACAATACAAAAGACCAAAAAATAATAATACAAATATAATATCTGAACCTAAAATGTATAAATCTTAATTTCTGAACGACTAGAATAATCAAAATTTTATGACAAGAATAATTATAAGATAGCCCATAAAACATATAACACATTAAATAGATTATATAGTAAAATAAAAGACAGTAAAATTAGATAAATCCAATATTGTTTATAAAATACCGTGTAAGGGTAAAGATAATGAAAAATGTAATAAAATATATGTAGGTACAACTAAAAACAAATTGAAAACTAGATTAGCTGAACATAAATCTGACCAAAAACACCTACTTCTTTCTTGATTATAAACATCATGCAATTTAACCTAAATGGTTTTTTCCGATTTTTAAAATTCTATCTATTTCAATTTTTATTATTATTTTTTTTAACCTAAATTCTTCTCCATCTGACAATCGCTGTTAACTCAATTCGTTAATGTAATGGGTATTAAAATGACGTAAATTTCTGCAACCATGATATGGTTAAGTTACCATTCACATGATTATAGCAATCGTATATATGATTATAGCAATTATGTAATATTTACGGTGATCAGTTTTATGATGAAAGATTATACCATATTATGTTGTCTCTATCATAATCAAAAGCAACAAATTATGATAAACGTATTCATCATAAACATGATTGCAACAAATATATATATCTGAATCGTAACTTTACCATAATATGGTTACCGCAGTCATATAAATAATTACAGTGACCATAACATTATTGAAAACTTGTAAAAATATTGACATTGTTGTGTTAAGCATGTAAAACTACATTTTTTCTCTGTGTGTTTATACACTTAATTAAATTCTTTCAAATACTAATAATGCCACTGAAAGATGTGACAGAATTCAAACTAAATATGTCAACATTTAAGAATACCGAAAGAGGAAAAATTTAATAAAGTAATAAAAAAAGGAGTAACCAAGATAGATGGTTCAAGAATTGGCAACTAAAAGGAAATAATAGGCTTTTATCATAATACTGTTTTTGAGGCTGAGATAGTGGCCTACATATTGAGATAATACGAGTTCCAATAAACTATTCAAGATGGGTACTATGTATCACACTGAAAAATATCAAACCATTCTAAATTTTTAAGTTCGGACTAAAAGAATAAGCAACAACTGAACATGCCGGGAACTGGCTGAATTCCACAGTCGGCAGAAGCAAGAGAATACTTTTACTTACATATACATACATACATATATAGAGTACAGAGAATACAGAACAGGGTTGGCAAAATTGATACCATCGTACTTTTTTTGATACTATTTGATGTTCAAAAGTACCGTGGTACTCCCGAGACTCATTTGATATTGATACCGACATTGTAAAAAATTTCAGAGAAAATTGCAAAAAATTTTATAGAAAGTTTTGTCAAAATTTAAGAGAACGTTTAGATTTCGATGACGATATTTTGGTTTGGTTTAACAAATTCTCCCCAGAAAATGTTTTGAGTGGAAAAACTAATAGTATTATTCCGTTTTTAATGAAAATGTTTCCAAACGAAAAAAAAAACTAATTTGAGTCAATTAATACTCAATATAGAGCATTGGCTGGTATAATTGAAATTAAACATTTAGCTAATGAAAATATATGTAATTTTTGGTTAAAGGTATCGCAACTAAAAAACGAATTAAATGAATTAATGTTTCCTGACATTTCTAGAATTGCGACTGGAATTTTATCTATACCTCATTCATCGGCTAATGTCGAAAGAGTATTTTCAATTCAAAACATTATAAAAACAAAAGAAGGAACAAACTTCATTGCAAAACATTGTCTAATCTTATTCAAACCAAAGATTTACTTAAATCTTCAAATACTTGCTGTTTCAATTTAAATGTTTGCAACAAATTATTATCCAAAAATACATAAAAATTTTATATTTGTATTTAACATTTACAACTACTTATGATCTCAATTTGTTTTATGTTATTTATATAATTTTTTTTTATAAAATATGTCTATATGAATTATAAAAGAATATTTCATAAACAAAAATGTTATAATTATACAGAACTGAATTAAATTTTAAGTTATTATTACTATGCTTTAAATGAATTGTTATACGTTTTTCTTGTTTTTTTTTTGTTAATAAATATTTAAAAAAAAATTGTTTTAGTACCCTGGGTTCAAAAAAGTACTCTCAGTTAAATATTTTGATACCGAAAGAAAAAATCATTTACCATCCCTGATACAGAATACTTAGATGGCTAGTCACTATTTTAACATAGCATAAAGAGCTAATGTCACATATGGCTCGTATGTATATAACAAACTATACGATGTAAAGAATATGACGAAACACTAGAACATTACAACCTGTTACTATTTTTATCTTACCAATACGAATCTGTCCCTTTTTACTGTAATCAAAGATAAATTTATCAAACGCAATTCACGCAGTTGAATTTCTTTTTTTAACAATATGTTTTTATATTGAAATACTAATATGAAGAAATATAATTAAATTCAAAATTGCTTTTTATATACAAAATATACCACAGATATTTGTACTACATAAAGGATATGTACAGTAGGATGATCATAAAAAAAGTAATGACATAACTTTGAATTTATTTAACTTCAGGTATTATTTCCCAAATTTGTTGTTCAATCGGAAGCGCCTATTAAATGTTGGAATAAATGAAGGCATATATAAGTTTGTCATTCCGTGTGTAACACTGAGAACTACTCATCTGAGACCCAACAAACTATATATATTCTTGGTCATTACGAAACGCCATGTCTGTCTGTTAAAAACACTCTCACTTGGTAGTTTTTGTAGGGTGTATTTTACTCTTAATATTATTTATATGCATCGCATCAGTTTAAATATTGTGTTCCATTTGTTCATTTTATTTTTTAAAAAGATAAATATTTAAATCGTTTTTATTTCGTTTTTATTTACGCTCCAAACAACTCAACAACCAACAACAACCACACGCACATACTCAAGTAATAAATAAATAAAATATCAAAAGAAATGGGCAAATTGCTCAGCAATGCCACTGATATGGAAGTGTTCTGAACTGCAAATTTACGAAAATCCGAAGCTAAGCTACAAGTTACTTAACTAAGAAATTTTGAAAACGACAGACTGGGAAATCCGATGCTGGTCTCACAGCGAATGTAACCAGGAGCTTTGTTGAATGATGCGGCACGGAACCGATAATCATTCGCCACTAGCTCCTTGGGATACAACGCTTGACTGTGCGTAACGACCCGTCGTCGCTGCAACAGAAGACCGGCATTTGAATTTCAGCACCGAACGCCTGCCAAGCAAATTTTATTGGGAGAAACAATAGTGTGACGACGGATGCCACTGAGCAGATCTGCAAACACTAATAACGGTCTAGCGATCAATGTCCAGCTACGTGCCATCACAAACAGAAGACACACACTTCCGTTTGTAGAACAAATGGAGATTGTATTTATATTGTAAAACGAACAAAAAAGAATTTGGGAATTATTAGAAATGTAAAAATTATGATTACTGAACACAGCTGAATTACATGTGGCTCCATCTAGTAGCACGTACATAGCTAATTATACAGAGAGGCTGCCAACTGTTTTAATACAAGTGTAGAAAATAAATGTGACAAATTTTGGGATATTTTACTTTATACGAAAAAAAATCTAAACGTATTTAACACAGCCTATGAAAATCGTAAAAATCGACTTTTAAAAATTAACTTTATTAAACTTTGTTGAAAACACTAAAAACTTTTAATTAATAACGTTTTATTTAAAAAATTAATGTAAATTAAAAATGTTGTAGTAAACAATTTCATATCGCATTAAAATTATAAATTTCAAAAAATTATTATAGTGCCCACTTTAGAGCAAGCCCCAGACTTTAGTTGATTTCAGCAATATCAACGTTTTTATAGAGTTTGGCGTTATCATTGATTCTAACTAAACCCTAAAAACTAGACGATTATGGACAAAGCTTAAATATTTAACATTATATTATTTTCAACATCTTTTCAGAATCCTCTGAGTCTTCTTCCGAAGATGAATCTACCAGCGAGGAGGAAGACGATACCAAAAGTGTAGATTCAGCTGACATGACTACTATACTTTTGGATGAAACACATTGTCCGTCCGGGTTAGAAAAATCCATGTATGAACTGGCCTTTAAACTACGCTCTGATAGGCACCAACTAGAACGTTCACTAGATGAGGCTTTAAAACATATCGAAACTAAAAAGGATGAAGTAAAACAGGCACAAAAAATAATGAAACATCACACCGATATTTATATACAAGAGAATGAAACGTTATTGGAATTCAGAGTAAAATATTAAAAATAATTTAAATCCTTATTCAGAAGCACAAACGGAAACCAATTTTAAAGTTTTTTTTATGAAAAATACTCCGAAATACTTTGCAAACTGAGTGATTGTCATACAAATTTGTATACCCTACACCACCATATTTAGTAGGGTATATTGGATTTGTGCTTATGTTTCTAACGCTCATAAATATTACTCCAACACTCTAAGTATCGACTAAAGTTAACCGATCGATTCAGAATTATGTTCTGAGTCGATTAAAAGCTGTCCGTCCGTCTGGCTTGCTGTCCGTGTAAAGCTTGTGCGCAAAGTACAGGTCACAATTTTGAAGCTATTTTGATAAAACTTGATTCATGATATTTTGTCTGCTCAAGGACCGTTCATCTAGTCTCCAAAAAAATGCCCTCCCGAAATGGAGGTTTATCGGTCATAAATGTATGATTTATGCTCGTATCAAAATTTCACAAATTTCACCACAAATAAGTTGTACATGAAGCCTAATCAGATCTACAAATTTTATGCTGATCAGTTTACAATTGACCATTGCTCCCATATAAGACCCAAATAATATTCAATACAAGTAATTTTCATATATGAAGAAATCATGACACCTAATTTTATAACGATCGGTCCATAATTAGTCAAAACTCCCATGTTCCCTTCGAAAATCACTTTAACATGTATAAATCTTTTAAAAGTGTTTATATCGACATAAAATTTAACAGAAATCATGCCACTAAATATTTGGATGACGATCCATAATAAGTGAAAGCTCTCATATATTTCTGAAAAAAATTTTACACATATACTGGGTACAATTTGGTCAGGCTTGACCGACTATACTTTTTTTTACCTATTAAAACAAATTTTGTGTTCATTTTAATCTAAATTATATTCCACTTTGCAGCGCAAACGTCAACAGGAATTGAATAAAGTGCATGTGTCCGTTATTCTACACATGAACCAGATACAGCATTTCCGAGAGGGCGAAGATTACCGCGATCTTAGCAAAGCTGTTTTGTTTGATTCGTCCATTATAATGGATCTACAGGAGCGGGTAGATCAATTAAATTTAGAGACTTTGGAAACTAAACGTCTGCATCGTATCAATATTGTACATTTGCGTCGCATGAACACCGATATTAAGTTTATGCGCTCTGAAATCACTCGTCTAGAGGAGGAAATTCGACAGGAAATGATGAAAAAATTTGGCATGGTTATTAATCTAGATGAATTGGAGGAAGAAGTGTTACGTAAATATGTTTTTGAATTGGAAACTACTGCCGAGGAAGAACTGCGTTTGTTGGAATTGGAAATGGCAAAAAAGAAGGTACAACTTTGAATTTTAATTGATGTAAACTGATAAAGGTATTCTAGTAAATAATATCCATTTATGTTTATAATTGCTAATTTTACTTGACATGCTTAATGAGCTCCTTAATTTGGGAGTAAATAAAAAAAATTATAAACGAGTACACACATACGAGTCCGAATTGACAAAATTATACATAAGTATGTATTTTCAGAAAGAATTAGCACTGGCTCAAGAAGAACTTATAGTGGAAACCCAAAGAAATTCCGATAAACTCAATATTTTGTCTGTACTAATGGAAGAAAATTCATTTTTGGAAAAAGTTTTAATAAACCAGGAAAAAAACTATGAACAATGGTTAAAGCCACCAAATCTTAATTTGGATAGAGATATTGAAAAACTTGTGGTAATTGATCGTGAACAAAAGGAACAAATTAAGGCAACTATATTCATACTAACTACTTAAATAAATTAAAAACTTAATAGTTTCCACCATTACAGTTCCTGGAAAGAGAAATTTGTACTTTGCGCATGAAATCGAAACCACTGCAAATAGATGGTGAAGCTAAAGCAGCAGAGATTGTGGTACATCAAGAAATTATACCCAATGACGATGCCAAAGTTTGTCCAGAAATCTTTAATGCTGATGCTTTCGAAAGTCGTTTGGTGCCGGATGATTTTATAATGGAACGTTGCCAGAAAGTTGTTCAAAAGTTATTTATGCAACATTTCGCTAAAATGACTAGCAAGGAAAATGTCCGGCGTTATGCCTACAAAGTTACACGTTATTTGGGTCAAGCGGCTTATAGTTTCGAGGGCAATGTTACCGATAATATCATGGATTGCATTATTGAGAATTTACAAAATTTAATACCTAAAAAGTATCTAATACTTTTGTGCCGTGAAGATTTACAAAGAATGTTCAATGAAATACTGGGTGTATTTGATTATGAACGTTCGGATGTTAATACTGAAGATGTGGTATCGGGCATCTATGATAATGCAAAGTTAGCTCTGAATCACGCTGCTGGAGTGTTGAATAAGACTCAGTATATATTGATTCATATGTTTAAGGAACTTATAGAGGTACTGCCTTTGGAAGAGTTTCAAAGTGAAGATACGGTTCATTTTATTGTAGATAACTTGGAAAAAGAAACTAACTTTGATGGCCGCTGCATAAATATTGAAGGTTTAGTTGAAAAAGTAGTGGAGTATGCTAAAGCCAACTTATTAGATACCATAACTGCCATACCTATACGCCAACTGGCAATAAGGGTACAAAAAGAATATTCAAAACGTAGACCGCGTAATTCAATAGCAGTCAGATGCTCTTTGGGTTCGGTGCATAGTGTATCCGTTAAATCCAAAGGAAAATCTCAAAGTACTTAATACTTCAACATTTAAATCAAATTTATTTTTAAAAAAATATTTATTGAGATCAAAAATTTATTACTGCATTATATCTATATTATACAACGGTTTTGTTTTTCAAAACACTGAACATATATGTATGTATGTATATATATTTACTCTTTTGTTAAATAAGAAATTAAAATTGAGTATTTTATTTCAGCTAAATTATAATAAAAAAGCTGGAGCTATTTTTAAACTAGACACTGACAAGAATTGAGACGGGTTGCTTTAAAATGCACACAGGCTTATGTTACAAATAACAAATAAATTAATTAATAATTTATCATAAAATCAGAAGAAATCTATTTATGCAAACGTTTTTTAACGTTGGCTATTTTTAAAGGTAATAAATTTACCATTTCTCGGCAGACTCCAATTTCTGCTTGCAAGGTTTTAGACGCCTCCTCGAGTTTAGCACATTCATCGGTAAATATTTTATAATACTTAAGGCTGTTGGAGAGATTTTCTAATTGTAGATTCTGGTCAGGAGTAATTATTTTGTAGTGGAGTCTTCCTAAATGGAAATGGGCATAGAGCAGAGTTCGTTGTTCATCCACATCGATGTTAATTTTGAGAGAGCCATCCTTATCAGTGTAAGAATTAATGAAGCTCTTAAAATTCTGTATGGCCTGCTGGCATACTTGATTGATTTTGTGAAGTTCCTGAGGATTTGCAGTACGATTGGCTTTAAAACAATCCAGTTTTATATCTAAAATAGCACAATAGGCGAGGCCAGCTCCATACCAACATTCACGACATATTGCCATATAAAAAACTGGATTCAGCAGTTCCAACAGCTCTTCATAATATTTGGCTCTACGCTTTTGCATTTTCGATTGATTGGCAGGGTCTTCTTCAAAGAATGCAATATACAGATAGAGTTCAGCAAAATCTTTTATAATTTTAGCATATTCGGTAGCTTCGTTTTCAGGTGTGTAATACTCTTTGGCTATATCTAACCATTTGGTTACAAAATGATAGACTTCTTTGGCATCATCAAAAGTTAAACAGTAATCACAGCTTATGCAGTTTTCGTATGTATCCAGGGACATATTGGGAAATAGATAAGAATTTGCGTCTATTTTTAGGTGTTTGGCATCTGTAAGAATTGTATGTGTTATATTAAAATCTATATCAACAACCTATAACAACTTACCTTCTGCTAATTTGTCATCATCATCGTTAAATAAACGATCCTTGGAAGCTGATAATAAGCCCAAACCATATTTAGCCCAACAGCGTGCAATGTCCGCATAGCGATGTTTAAAGGTTTCTTGAATGTCTTGTTTCTGTTTGTCCGTTAGATCGGGAGGCGTTAACATTTGAACTTCATATTCGGCCATTACCAGAGTAGCAGCTGCCAAATGATGACGAGCCTGCTTAAACATGTTCTGACCTATAAAGTATTGCGAAAGAGTGGCCGAATTTAAGGCAAAATCTATGGCCTCATATGATTTGGCCTCTACTTGTCGCCTTAATGTTAAATGACAATATTGTGCGGATTTCTCCAATTCCCCCAAATGGCCATAAACTTGAGCCATATAAAAAGTACATAATGTGTAAAGGCTTTCCAACTCTTTGGGACCTTTGCCTTCTTCAATTTCTTCTTCTGTACCAAATACATCTGTAATAGCTAAAGCATTTTTGGAAGATGATGTAAATTGTTTATAAGTTTTTTCACTGTCAATTAAATATTCATGAGCTTTTTTGTATTCCGAACGATTGGCATACACTATGCCCAACTCGTTCATAGCTCCTACATAAGGAATAACGGCATGTGGTTCATATTTTCTGTCCTTAACTAAATCAACACACTCCTTTAGATAGTTTTCTCCAATAGACGGTTCTTCACAGAAAACATAAATGCGTCCCAGGTCCCGACACACAAAGGCCTGTATTACTTGATAGGTAAAGTCATCGACTCCATTATCAACTTCTTCCGCTTGTACAGAAACCAATGAGTTCTTAAGGTTTTCCTTAATTTGCAAGAGCAAATCCCTGGCCTCATAATGTGAGCGATATGGATCTGTGGGCGGGTCATTTTTACTTTCTTCATTAACCAATTTAACAGCCTTTTCGTACACTTCTTTATAATCACTCAATATTTCTTTGGGTATCACCATATTGCTTTTTTCACTCTTCTTTTATACGTTTCTATCACAATTTTATTTAAATAAAATTTACGTAAATTTTCTATATGTACCACTTTGGTAGCGTGTTTTTCACTTCATTTGAGGAAAAATGAATCGTTATGACTAAACAGCTGTCCAATGAACAAATGTAATGCCAAGTTTTGTTTCGAAATGAACCCAACAAACATATTATTTACATAATATATGTATGTATGTATATATTTATGTATGTATTTAAAAATATCTATATTTAGGAACAGAAATTTTAATGTTTATTATAAAATTAAATTTACTTTACTTTATTCAAATTCACGAGTTAACTCTAAAAATATTTAAATAAGAATGAAATGTAAAATAACAGTTAACTTTTTAAGCGTCTATTAAGTGATGTACTTAACCAATATTACGAGTACTTGGTACTGGTGTCAGTGTGCAGTGATGCCACAGTAGTCCCTCTTTTGAAGAGGTCTCACCTGAATCTCAGAGAAATAGTAACTCGTCTGCCACTTATAGCTACCTTGGGTTGCTGCGTTTCAGGTGAAGACTTTTCTGAGGTATTTGTTACTATTTGTTACTTCAATACTGGAGTAATTTTGGTTGAAATGGGACAGGAATTGTGGTTGTGTGTTGCTTTTACCCGGCATTTACACATGCAAGTGCAAGTTCGAAAAAGTCAATACATTCACACTTTTTTTACTAATACACTCACATATTTTCACTTGCAGAGCTAGTCGAGTTTTTCGAATAAGTTTTCGTATATACTACGTACACGGCACTTGCATGCAAGTACTTGCATGTGTAAAGACAGGGTTAGGTGTTGTCGCAGGCAGGTACTTCTCGAATTAATGGATCATCATTCACATCATTTTGTGAAATAAATGCAGGTTTGAGTCAGTCAATGTTGATATTGCTTTTACGACCTCGGATGAGAATCGAAAAATATTTGCTCGATCTTTTTCGAACTGCATATGGCCCATAATATGGATGTGTAAGGGATGCTCGTATGGAGTCGTTGCGCACAAAAACGTGAGATGAACGTTGTAAGTCTTTCGAGATGAACGTTCGAGGAGTAGTGTGGTGAGCTGTATCGGTTGGTTTAAGTTTTTGCATTGACGTGCGGAACTCGGCGACGAAATCAGTGGATGAAGCAGGAATTCTACTGGAATTGCCAAGGTCGTACCATATACTAGCTATGCCGGCGAAGCGTTGCGGTCTGGGTTGTAAGCGACTCGTAATCCCCGTAAAATTGTTGGCAGGTGTTGTACCCATTTTGACGGGTTCTGGCACAAAATGCCTGTTTTAAGCGATCGGTGCCATCTCTCAATGATGCCATTCGATTGAGGGTGTTGTCGTTCTAGTGGTCAAGCATTTATGAATGTAACGGTATCTCAACATACACTTTGCTGGGTGATCGTGCGGCTTCAATTCTTTCACGAGTTGGATTTTGTAAGCACACAAACCAAGTATTTCCAGAAAATCTTCCATAAAGTGGATGGACATATATCCAATGTCTGTGCACGATTGCGGATAGACTGATTCGGATAGACACAAAAACTTTGCCTAGCTATTTGCCGAACCAAAACTAAAATTTCATCAGAATAGAATTGTTTGTAATATGGCGAAATTTAGGTTTTTGCTTGGCGAATTTTTTTGTAAACTTGATTGTGTGTCTATTCTCATTGAATCCGGACTATGTGCAGAATTCTGTATGGATGTGCAGAAAGTTAAATTAGTGCCTCAACTAAACGTGATTGCTGCATATTATAAAATGAAGCTTCAACTAACTACATAACTTTCAATTTTTTAAAGGAAACCGAAATAACAATTGAACAGAAGTATTTAATAAGTGGTCATACGCAAATGGAATGTGATGCAACCCATTCCCTTATAAAGAGAAAAATAAATAAAAAACAAATAAACTTGCCGTCTCAATTTGTTCAACTAGCTTCCTAAAAAAGTTCCAGCACCTCTACAAGCGCACCATTTGCGTTATGGTCAATTTTAAAATTTCGAAAATATTTCAAAGATATACACATCAATACGGCCAGATAAAAATATTGCACACTGATATGTATGTACGTACTTTAGATGTGTATGTACTTAAACTTTTCTTAAATTACAGGCAGAGGCATTGTAGATCATACAGTAAACATGCTTCGAGCCTTGGCGTATGACTCGTTAGGATAAATTTATTTTAAAACAAATATAACGGAATATCAGTTATTCCCACAGAGATCGAAGTCTACGATTGGAAATGTGTTCCCGATTGTCTTCATAAAGAGAAAATAGCCATCCATATTTGCAAGATCTAAAAAAATTTCTTCCAGCAAATTGCCACCATTTTTATGATAATTTACCTTATAAAACCTAATTTTTTTCAGTATAATAACATCTGCCTTGAAATATGTATTTTAGTTTTAATTATTTACTTTTTTTACATGAATTATTATATTAGTTTATCCTAATTTTAACTTACAACAAAAAGCTCTAACTTACATTTATTTCAAGAAAAATAATAACAAACAGAATTGAATTTGTTGCTTGTTTTGAATAAAAATTGCAATAGAAATGTTTTTTGTATCTTAAGTTTTTAAGGTTTTATTCAGTTTTTTCCATCTCCTGAAAAGTAACGAAAAGTGTGCCTTTTCTATATTAAACCATCGATATGTATAAAACAGTTTTTCAGAAATGGGCGCAATATTACTTTTAACAAATTTATGGAGGAATTACGGAAAGGGTTTTATATGGGAGATTTGACAAATTATGGACCGACCATTATAAAAATTATAAATTAGGTGTCCTTATTTCTGTGTATACAACTTATTTGCGTTGAATTTTATTTGGATACCAACATTTATTATGGACCGATCATAATAAAATTGTATCATATTATTTGTATATATCTGAAACATATTTGTGTTCGATATTAAAGTGGCTTTCGGAAGTTGGTCTTATATGGGAGCTATGATCAATTACACTGGTTTACAAATTTTTAATTTGGAAAAATACCAAGAACGCCACTTGCCTAGATAAGTTAATTGGGACCTCCTGAACACGAAAAACGCTGTAATTTTTTTTTCTAAGTACCGTTTTTTAGATAACGGTACTTTTGTGTTTTTCGGTGTATGGTCCCATTCAAACCCTTGTGGAGCCCAACCGAAGAGCGAAGAGGGAAGCATTCCAGGACATCGTTCACAACTTTTTGGGAAACTACAGAAGTCCTGATTACGCAGAGAAGATCGATACATTACTGCAAAAATTCAATGCCATTGGTAAGCGTTGAGTGAAAACATGTATATCAAAAAGGCCGTTATGATTTAAAATTTATTCTTTTTAACCTTTAGGTTCAAATATGACACCTAAATTACACTTCTTATTCAGTCATTTGGATATTTTCCCCACCAACTTGGGCGCCGAAAGTGATGAACAAGGTGAAAGATTTCACTAAGAAATGGAAGAAATCGAGAGACGTTACAAAGGCTGGTGGGACGAACAAATGATGGCGGACTATTGTTGGTTCCTCATTCGCGAAGATACATCCGAAAAAAACGTAAGAGTTCAAGTCGCTCGCCATTTTAATTTAAATTTTTTGAATTTACGCCGAATATAGTGTGTAAGCAATGAAGATGAAAATATTGTCGTTCCACAAAATCCTTAATAAAAACTATATTTTTCATCCGATTTTTTTCAAATTACGCTTAAAATGTTGGTAATTAAATAAACTATTTGGATTAAAAATAAAACATTCCAGATATTAACTGTAACGTAGAAAAAAAATTTAATAAAAAAGAAAAATTTTGAAAAAAACGTAAAAAATAGGCAAATTTCGAACTTTGAGGTGCCATAACTCAGCTATTTCTTATCAGATAGAAATTTGCAGCATATCGACGAAAAAGGCATTCGATTACCTTTCCAACGATATGCCATTCATCTCGATCGGGCTCTTCGGTTGGGCTCCACAAGGGTTTGAATGGGACCATACACCGAAAAACACAAAAGTACCGTTATCTAAAAAACGGTACTTAGAAAAAAAAATTACAGCATTTTTCGTGTTCAGGAGGTCCCAATTAACTTATCTAGATAAGTGGCGTTCTTGGTATTTTTTGGCTGTAAACCAGTGTTATTGATCGATCTTTACAAAATTTGTAGATCTGATTTGGCTTCATTTACTACTCATTTGTGGTAAAATTTAATTGGATACAACTATTTCGGGAGTACATTTGTATGGGGGCCAGGTGAAATAATGGATCGATTTTCACTAGTTTCAATCCCATCCGTCCTTGGGCCGAAAAATATCATGTACCAACTAAATTTTTATGGACCGATCACAAGAAAATTGTACCGTATTGCTTGTATACATATGAAATATATTTGTGTTAAATATTATTTGGATACCAACATTTTTGAGTGAGTTCATATTACTGTGACCCTGGAAGGAATAATAGGCTATATGAAGTTTTGATTGTACAAACGGCCTATATGACCCAAAAATTTAAATAGCCATATTTTGGGAATTTTTTGACCTACGTCAATGATATGTGGTACATATGGTATTGGCATAATTAGGAATACGGACCAGGAGAAAAGCGGGTGGGTCCACGCCCCTTTTTAGGAAAATTAAAAATCGTATAGTAGTTAACTACTGGACCGATCGTCATTAAATTTTTACAATAGGATATTCTTATGAAATAATAAATTCTTGACTACGTAAGTAGACAAAGGGGCATGGCCTTTGTCTGAAATGCATCGCTCATATGACGCGCTGCAGTATCCTATTATTTTTCCATATGGAGAAGATGGATATCACTTTGAAATGCGTCAAATCAATCAAGCAACCCGTAAGTCCGTTAATTATGCTTTTGAGTTCTTAAATTCACTCGATGTGCCAGGCTTTCCACCACATGTGCTACAACTTAAAATTGGAGTTTGATATCCCAAAGTAATTATAAGTTTCAAGTTTACTTCTGTTTCTTTAATACAACCAGTAAACTGGTATTCAAAATTTCTAGGATTATATAGAAGAAATTTCAAAGACTTCATAATGTAGTATTCGAATAGAGTAACTAAAAAATGTTTTCGAAGCATAGTCTATCTAAATCATTTTAAATAGGGGCAGAAACAGTTGGATCAGAGAATAAATACTTCATTTAAGTAATAATTTCGGTCATTGACTAAATTTAACATTTTAACATTATGTTAGAAAATGAAAAATTACTACTCCAACAGATTGGGAGTTTTGAAGTGTTTTATTAATTCTCATATTCCTATGATTGCTACTGATTTGCTTTACATTTTAAACGTTTAAAAGGTAAGTAACGCTTATTTAGAATATGTCGGCAATGGTAATTAAAATTGTATCCGGATTTAGTTGTTCTAAACACATTTCATTAAAGTTCCATTGAAAAATATTCTTAAACGGGCCTAGTTGTTCGTCATATCTTCAATCAAGCTCTAAAAGTGACGAATTGCCGTGAGAAGGACAATAAAATAAAATAGTGGGAGGTTTTTATAAGTCTACGCAAAATAAATATCGTTATTTTCAGCAGGATTATAAGAAAATGTTTTCCAAACCAATTTGACAACAACATTTGCAATATTCGGTACATATCAAACTCATTTACGCAAAGAAACCACCATAACAACCATTTGCACCACCACCTTGATAACAATCTTGCCTCGAGGTGCTGGCTTATTAAGTGTCGTTGTGGTCGAGATGAACGAACATCTGATATAAAGACGAACTTCTCGGTGACACCAGTCAGGTGGCGTTCTCTCACCTCTCAAAAACAAGTAAGAGTTTATATTCGCCTGTGCCGAATCTTACATACCCACCACCAAATCACTTATTATAGGCTGAACTTAAAATAAAATATTGTACCGTATAATTTCTTCTTTTGTCTCTTTCTTTCAGAACTGCGCTTTGTTTATATTATTGCAGCATGCAACATAAAGCGATTTACTTTAACAGATAATTTTTGGCTTTTTAAAATGTCAAAATTGTCACCTCTTTATACTCTGTGGTTATTCTCGGAAGTTTAGCTTGTACGGGAGCTATGCCCAATTATGGACCAACTTTCACAAAAGTCAATAGTATAATTTTTACATACTTATAACTGATCTGTGTAAAATTTCGATTCGATATAGATGTTTATGATGGTTAATGAGTTTTCGGGAGTAGTTCTCATAAGGGAAATATAACCTATTACGGGCCAATCATCATGAAATTCTGTTCGACGATTTATATGTGTACGCGAATTATTTGTGTTGAATTTCAAAATAAAAATGGCTTTTATAAGAGATTTTTGCGTATTTAAGTGATTTTTCGAAGTTAACTTTATATGGCTACTATGGTCAAATATGGATCAATCATCATCACGTTGAGAGTGACGATTTATATATATTAATGGACTTTTTTTGTTCAATTCCAAATTAAGTGATTTTCGGAAGTGGAATAAAAACACATAATAATTATACACCAAGTATGTACCTCACTTTGCGTCGGGGTTACATTCCAAAAAAAAAAACGCGAATTGACGCAAAGTCAAAGATAGGTTCCAGGGTTGCGAAAATACTAAGTCGTCGGCTTTCTTTCACAAACAATTGGTTCAGTATTTGCTGAACAGCGTAACAACGTAAAATAAATTTTCCTTGTAGCAATTGTCTGTGTTACTATTAGTATTGTTGGATAACCTTTACTTTTTATGTCATCTTTCTTTGCTTTTGTCTGAATTACCATTATTCTCTGCACAACTTGATTTTCAACCCAGATAGAGAGCAAGGACTCCATTTTGATCATCAAAGCACTCCTTGTACGGGTCATCGTTTTAGCATATCTAATGATGTTGCAGATTCAGCAAAAAAAAATTAATTGGTGTGTGTATATATTCTAGTCCTATTAACCAGTGCAGTTTTTGTATTTAAGAATCGGGGTGGTTGTTGAATTAGTTAGCAAACAATGTGAAATGCTAAAATACACAGCAAGAGGGTGCTCTACTCACTATTTTTTCTAATATATATTATATCAGATAATACTTACAACTGTTATACTGAAAAACCTTTAAATTTTTTTAAACCGTCTTTTTATGTACTAAAAAAGAACCACAGCACCAATATAAAGAAACAATACCTGTCAGCACCTGTCTTTAAAAGTGGTGTGTTTGTACATATTTATTTAGCTAATTCAGCAACCACCTTGTAAAACTGTAAAAATGCGTCCATTGCCTACTTTTAGGGTGACAAAATTTCAAGGACCTTGAAAAATTTCGAATAACGGTATTTGTGGTGAATTTATAAAAACTCACCACGATTTTTTATATTCACCACGATTTTTCACCATCATTTTTTAAATTCACCACACAGAGCAAACAAATAATTTATTGTCTGCGAGGGGAAGGTGGGGGTGTGTGGGTGGTGGTGTTGGTGTTGGTGTCTTGAAACCCCCTCTATCTCGTCACGCTATCACCATCCATCATCATCCCTCCCTTTTCCCCACATCGTCACGTCCTTTTGTTTGTTGTGTTTTTTGTTGTGGTGGGGGGTGGTGCTGGGCTGTGGTGGGTGATGTGCTTGTTAAAACGAAAACCGGGTTCGTTGTATTTGCGAACTTTAAAAAAAAGAATACGGGAATTTTTGGTAATTCGTTTGTCATTTTAGACAGGTGCTGTCCTCTATGTATTTTTGTTATAAAAATTCGCGAAGATTCTCAACAACAACCCACAACATGCTGCTAGCAACAACCACTTGTTGTTTCTCAACACATTGTAAAGATGTTGACAGAAATGTATCACAACTTAATTAATACGAGACTCGAGAGAATAATATTTTATTGCTCTCTGTAATAATTGGAAAAACATGCCGGTTATGTTTTACTTTTAAGGAGAGAGTGTTATCACTCATTCACTCATTTAAAGAAACGAGGTAAAGCGCATTGTTGCAACACTGTATTACTCAGTAGTGCGCTAATATTTGTGCAGATTAGTAAATATTGGCCAATTCCTATAAGATCCCTTATATCTTAAAAAACAAAAGAAAAAAATCCACTTGATGTCATCAACAAATTTACGTCATCGTTTTAAAGACTATAGTAGATTCAAGCAAAGAAAAAAATCTCAAAAAACAACAACAAGACAACTTAATTAAAAAATATTGAAAAAACACAACTCATAAAACGGAAATTCAACTCTTTCTTAGTCTTGGCAGTCTTCTTATTTTTTATTAAAATAGAGACAAATAAAAAAAAAACTAAATCAGTTCACAAGAAATTTGTGGTGGCCAAGTGTAAATGGAAAAATTTTCATAAAATTCTCAGTGGTATTTGAAAACTTGAACGTTAAACTTGTGTGCGTTTTATTATTATTATTCTAAAAATGTCATAAATATATTTAAAAACGTTAAAATAGTGTATAGTTTTGTGAAAAATAATCAAGAAAAATAAAACGGAATTTGTATTTCAATTAAAAATTTCACACCCATAACCGGTCAATTAAGTCAATTGCAAATAATAAAAGCAAGTAATATACATATAAAAAATTAAATTTGTGTAAAATATATACAGCTGCACCTTCAAAGTCCGCATTACAGCGTTTACAATAAAAATAGTGTGTGTGTGTGTAATTAAATTGCCTTGGCACTAAATTCATAAAAAAATTCTTACTATTGGATTAAGTGTTATTTTTTTTTAAAAATATAAAGTAAATATTAAAAAAATTCAATATTTCATATTTTAAATTGACATTAAACAAAAATAACCTTTTGAACTTCACTGTTTCTTCCTGTTTGTGGGGGTTTTCAACAGAGTCTCTCTTTCGCTGCCACTCTTAACATTTACGAGTATTGTCCATCATTTTAAAAGTACATCACTCATTATGAAACTAATTGGATTATTACTAAATTTGGCTGTCATAACAGGTAAGTGTCATTTCTTATGATTATTATTGTTGTTTTTGTTGTCATTTCTTTCCAATTCATCTATTTTCAATACAAATTTGTTTACATACATTTATTGGAATGTTTGTAAGTTTATAAAAATACCCTATACTATGCACGTATAACGTATATAATGTTGGATTAAAAAAAACACCTACTATTGATATAATGTTCGTAATTTATTTTAAAATCGATTTCAAAACCCACAGTCAATTTGGTCAGTGTGCTCCTTATTTGTTTGGCAATTCTATGATTCAGCGCATATTATTTTTGATTTAGGGCAGCAAGGTAATGCCATCAGCTTATAACTATAATTATAACATATTGCGTTTGTGCTGATGTGTGCAACGACCAAAAATACTAGTCTAACACTCAGCTTAATATGAACACCGATGAAGCCTAAACAAATCATGCCAACTAATTTTATGACGATCGGTCCATAATTAGTCATAGATCCCTATAAGGCCCACTTCCGAAAATAACTTTAAAGAGCGTAACTCACTTCACAATGTCGGTATCCAAATAATATTGAACACAAATATGTTTCTTATATATAAAAATAATATGGTACAATTTTATGATGATCGGTCCATAATTAGTCATAGCTCCCATTTAATCGATCATTAAATGGCTTAATTAAATTAAAATTTTGGTATCTGAACAAAATTCAACAAAAATTAGTTTTATTTATATATACGTGAATCATAACGCATAATTATATGATTATCGGTCTATATTAAGTTATAGCTTGTGATGTGAAGTATATTAAGTTTGTCATTTCGTTTGTTACACATCGAAATATTGGTCGTAGAATCAGAAAGTATATATTTTCGGTCCTTATAAGATTCTAAGACGATCTAGCAATATCCGGTCGTTTGCACGTCTTTCCGCTCTTTTAAGGCACGGTAGACTTTTGAAAAAAGAGTTAAAACAATGCAATTTCTGCCAAACATTATCTGTTTCACCGAAATGTTTAGTATTCAAAATAAGCAATATCGGTCCAATAGGATCCGAATTTCAGACAACTTCGATATTTTTTAGATATTTTTTGTTACTATCTTCAAATATAATGCAGATCACTTTATTTTTATTATAAAAGGACAAATCATGCAGCAAATGGTATTAAATAATTTATATAATAAACATCGTTATTGATACAAAATGTAATACAAATGTGTTTCATATATTCTGCGTTCTCATGAAATTCTAAGACGATCTAGCAATATCCGTCCGTCTGTTGTAGACACGATAGAGCCACGAAGAAAAAACCTATGAGAATGAATATTTTCCTAAATTTTGCGCTAAATCGGTGGAGTAGGACCAGAGTTATGAACCAAAATTCGGGAAAACATCGATAATTTTTAAAATTTGTTTGCTATTTATTTTATTCAAATACATATATGTATTGCAAATAATAAAATTAACTTTTTTTGTTTATTACAAGTTTTGTTAAAAATGTTAAGAATCGGTCAATGATTTCTCCTAGCCCTAATATAAATAAATGTCTTTGTGATATATGGCTCTATTATAACTTAGTATCAATACCAAATTCAGGAAAAATAAATACAAAAACGATAATTACTTTAAAATGGTCAATATTTCAGCATAGTCCCCATCGAGAGCCCACTTCAGAAACTTCACTTAATATGCTAAATCTCTTATTATAATTTCTATCAAGTTGAAATTCCACACAAATAATCCCCATACACATAGATATATTAATATAATTTTAATAATATCGACCATTAATTGGCCATAGCTCCTATAAATGATCATTACCTGCATACATAAATATCTTTTAAATATCGATATCGAATTAAATTTTTACACAGATCTGTTATGTATACAGTAATCCAACTACTGATTTTTGGCAATATCGGTCTATATTTGTTCATAGTCACCATGTTAGGAAATCATTTAAATCTGTATAATTCTTTTATAAATTGTTATCAGATTAATATTTGATATTAATAATCCTCTAATACGAATAGCTAAAAATTTCCATATGGAATTTTATGATAATCAGCTTATAATTGATCAATTAACCTACATAAATATCGATATCGAACCGAAATTTTATAAAGATCAGTTCATAAATGTCCATGACTCCCATATAATGGTTATTATATAGAACAATTAGAATATCCATACAATTCTTGTAAATATAGTTCTTCAGATGAAGATAGGGGCAAATTGACGCTGTAATAGGTCACAAAATTAATTGCATTTAATTCCTTACCGCAAAAGAATTGGCAAAAATTTCCCATAGGGTTACTAAAAAATAGTATAATTTCATTAAATTCGTGACATAGGGCATTCTCGACTATATTAATTGATTGACTGATTAATTATTTGAAAAATATTTTTTAGATAGTATAACTAAACTAAACACAAATAAATAGTTTACCCAAGCTATAGGTCATCATTAGGTCGTCGAAGAGGAATTGAACCTGCTTGTAAATATTTCTTGTTCTAGTTAAATTTGTTTAATTTTGCATTTTTCTTCAAACTGTCTCATGGTTGCTGATGATGAACAGTTGTTGTTATTGTCTACTGGTGTAAAAAACATTGTGAAAATTTTCCCATATTTCCACACAAACTAACAGTTAGTGTTTTTTTTCCTAATAAACAAATTCTCAAACGGCAGAAAAATCGAAGTATTGATTAAATTTATTTTGCAAACACTAACATGTTATGTTAAATATACTTGTCTGTACAGTTAAACCTTGATATAACGACCCTCACTATAATAAATTCCTCGATTTAACGAATTTTTTGAAATCCCCTACAGCGCTCCATAAGATTTAATACAAAATCAACCTCTCTATTACGAATACATTTGTCAATACCCTCGTTGTAACGAATTTTCATTCACTGCAGACTAACGAAATAGAAAGAATTATTTACCTTTATTTAACGAATTTTGTCAACTTACAACCTTTTCGTAACGATTTCCATCAATTAATCCAAATTATATGAACCAGATACACACAAAATTATTGTGTTTGCAACGACAACGTTTCCAGCAAACCTACATTCATAGTCGACAGCAGCATGCATTAGACTAACGGCTGAAATATTCGAGAAAAGTTTATTACTGCCAAGAGCTTGTACGCTTGCTGCAATCTAGCTAGTTAGTCACTGGTTCAGACTTTATAAATGTAAGCTATTTTTGAATTTTAAAACTACAAAATAGAGTGTTTTCTTTCAAATGTGTTTTGATTTATTAGCGGAAATCGTTCGCTATAACATGGTAAGCAGATGATGATTTATGTACATACAAAATTTTTTATTACCTCGTTATAACGAATAGAAGTGCAACTTCACCTCGATATAACGAACCTCATTGTAACGAATTATTCGATATAACGTTTTTTTTCTAATCTCCTTAAGATTCATTATACCAAGGTTGAACTGTATATGTATTTATGTTGTATATTTACTTGTTGAAAATTACAGATTTAAAGTTTAGAATATACCTACTTGTATAGTAATGAAATATTTGTAACTTGTTAAATGTTCATTTAGAAATTCCATTTAATCTTTCTTGTTGGTGTCTGTGTGTCTGTCTGTCTGTCTGTCTGTCTGAGCATCTCAATTATTTACAGACTTTGTAAAATTCCCTGTTAATGAAATATTTCGCGTTTAATTAATGACTTTAATTTTGTATTTCGTAATTAATCGGCGTGCTTAAATGTTGAACTGTGAATATTAAAATCATTTTAATGCTCAAAATTTGAGTGGCAGTAGTAGCTTTAATTAAGACAAGTATCAAATTGTGATTTGTAATGTTTGTTGTTGTAAATAAGTTGTACTATTTAATTAATTAATACTAAATAGTATTAAGTATGATTTTGAATTACTTATAGGCGGTAAAGGGTTAATAGCATATAACAAAATCTCAAATGGTTTTTATACCATAAATATTAGTCTCCAACATCAAGCTTAAATTATATTGGTCGAATCAGAATCATTGGATGGCTGTCCATGTAAAGCAGAAGATATTGCGATAAAATTTAGTACATGAATAAGTAAATAAAAATTACATTATTTCGCCCCAAGGATGGTTGAGATTCAAATTAGTTGAAATCGGTCGATTATTTTACCTAGCCCCCATACAAATATTCTCCCGATTTATCAACCATAAATGTTTAATATATGTACGTATCCAAACAAATTTCGCCACACATACGTTGTACTTGAAACCTAATCACATCTACAAATTTTGTGCAAATCAGTCCATAATTGACTATAGTTTCCATATAAGGACCACATCCGAAAATAACTTTAAAGAGCAAGGGGTTACTCCGTATTTCGATTCGAAAGCAAAAGCTTTCGAAATACAATGTAAAAAGTATACAAATTCGAATGATTTTCATTTCGAATCGAAATACGGAGTAACCCCCCAGAACTCTCTTAAAAATGTTGGTTTAACACAAATATGTTTCTTATATACATAAATGATTTGGTCTAATTTTATGATGCTAGGTATATAATTAGTCAAAGGCCCTATTCGAAAATCACTTTAACGACCGTAAATCTATTAAATGTTGGTATCCAAATAAAATTCAACACAAATAAGTTTCATATATACAGAAATCATGACACCCAATTTTATAGGTCGGTTAATAATTAGTCAAAGGCCCCATTCGAAAATCACTTTAACATAAGACACAAAAATATTTATATGCACAGATGTCAAGCCACTAAATTTTTGGATGATTGGTTCATAATAAATCATAGCTCCCATATAGTGCCCATTTCTGTTTTTACTTTACTGACTATACTCTCTTACTTGTGTAATATACATAAGGTAGATTAAACAAGTAAAAGTGTTATATACGGCTTTGCTGAATCTTATAAACACCATGGGAACGAGCAAACCTTGGACATTTCTTGATGGGTTACAGACGGAATGACAAACTTAATATGCCCTCATATTTTTGGCGGTGGGTATAAAAAGTAGAAAAATAAGTAACATAAAAAAATAATTCAATTTGAACGGAAAAGTACCAGATTTTTTGCGTCAAAATAAATTAAACACGTGTATTCAAATTATGTGAAATATTGTATTTAATATTTCGTTTTTAGTTTTTTTGCCTTTATGACAGCTGACAATCTTTTAGACATACATAGAACCATCAAGTGTTTTTAGTAAAATCAGGCGAAATTTTGTTCAATTCAAGATACATACATATATTTCTTTGCCTAACTTTTTTGTTCAGATATTCCCACAGGCGATAAATTGGTTTGAGGTTTGGTGACTGCGGAGGATGACCTAAATTTTTTGGACAATGATTAAGCAACCACTCTTTCACAATTTTGGAGGTATGCTTAGGATCAATGTCCTATTGGAAAATCTAGTTCTGCCCTAGTTATAATTTCTCTACACTAGGCCCTATGTACGTGACTTTTTTAAATGTCTATATAATCTTCCTTTTTCATTGTAAATTCTATAAATGTAAGACTATTGACCTCAGATGCTTCCATACAACCGCAAACCATTACTGAGCCATTATTTCTTGGTTCGCCATATTTTCGGGGGGTTTTTGACTCCAAATATCTCACACTTATATTCATTATTAATGAATAGTATTTCAAAAAAAATTTCAGCTCGTATATGTGTAGGGTAGCCAGATTTGAAATACGGAAAAACAGTACATCTTATACAAAAAACAGTACAATTAAAAAAAAAACAGTACATTTTATTTTTTAAAGAAAACATAACTCTTTATTCATGTAATTACATTTTTGTAATATTAATTTAATAAGCAACAAAAAATTGTTAAAAATACTTAAAAATATGAGATCATAACATATATTATGAACGTTTTTGAAGAAGGTACATAGAAAATACAATTTTAATGACATATTGTATCTTTTATATAATCAAAGTCCTTTTAGATTACAATAGTTTTGCTTTGCTTGTAATACAAAGTTTTAAATTTATTAGTTTTTGTAAATCAATCTGTATATGTATTAATTTACATTTCAAAAGTGAACTTTAAATTTAATGTCAACTCAATTTTACTCCTTTTTCAATCTTTTTTAGTAAGAATAATGTTGTTCCAATATACATGGTGTAGAAATTTATTATTTAAAAATCAAGAAGTATCATTTATTGAAAAAAATCCAAGTAACATTTTATCTTAACCCCCTATAACATGACTACTTTAAAATTAAGTGTGCCATCAGTTTTTCGAAAAATGTATTTAAATACGTTGTATAAACAACGATATTTTTATGAAATCCAATTTGTTTTTTTATTAATCGTCATGTTAATCTACAATGTTTAATGGTTAGAAATGCCTTTAGAGCAATGATGTCTATTTCATGAAACAATTGCTGTTGTATTCATATCATAATGACAAACAAATTTTTTTGGACACCAATGCTTTAGAGCCATTAACACTGATCTCCTAATCAACTTTAAAGTGGATTAAACCCCAATAAATAAATCCTTTTTTTAATAAAGCAATACACTGAATAAAAATTTTTTCTTATCAATATTTTTTCAATTTTAATATAAATAAGCTTTTAACGAAAAAACAGTACAAAAAACAGTACAAGGTGTAAAAACAGTACATTTGCGTACTGTTTTGAGTCTTGTGCATAAAACAGTACATTAAAAAAAAAACAGTACGCGTACTGCTAAAAACAGTACGTCTGGCATCCCTATATATGTGGCACTCTACCATGTAGGATATTTTGATACAAAGATCTTCAAAACGTACTCGCTTATAGGTTTTCCAGAAGATTTTGTAACATTTTTAGCTATTTTTATAGCATTAGCTCTTACTTCCCTTACTATAGTTCTTACTTCAGTTTTTGTAAGACGGTTTGGTGGTTTAGCACTCTACGTGTGTTTGGTATACTTGTCTATAATTTATTTCATGATACTGTGATTCTATTCAACGATTTTACCTGTTTCACGCAGGGATTTACCTTACCTCAATTGATGTTCCCATTGTAAATTTTTAACTACTTAACGTCACAACTCAATGTCTTTCAATAATCAATTATTAGCTTGGCCTTGATCGAAAATATTTCCTTACTTATTTTATAGTGTTTTATAGTAATATATTCTAACAAGAGTCACTGATTTAAAAAGAAAACATTTAAAACTAATTTTTTTTAACTATCTACACCTAATTTCAATACTAAAGTTTATTTTGAATAACCACTAGGGTTTGGGATTTCCTGGACAATTTTTTTCCCGGGAACGGGAATGAAAAATTTATTATTTATTAAATTACCAGAAAACCCGGGAATTAAATTGAACCTTCCAAACCCTGATAAGTTTTAATAAATATTAAGTGGTTAATGAGTTATAAAAAATAAATGACGTCACACATGATTACTTAAAGCTACCATAGAAATATTGTCGTTTAAAAAAAAAGGATATTCATTTTTACTTTTTCCCAATTTTTTTTTGCATTTTGCAAATATAACTTGCTATTTGAGTTGTGTACCATTCAATAAACTTCTATTGTAAACTTAAGCTGATAACACTAGTGTTAAATATTCTTTGGCAACCTAAGAATAATATGTTAATGAAACAAATTAAATACGTCAGATTTCTGTAGAACGAATTAATGGTGCAGCTATACAAGGTGAGTGCAGTAGCCCAGCTGACTGACTTTGTTTACAATTTACTTACGTAAATACGTTTTCAAGTATTTTTGACAGTAGTTCATTATTTTACACAAACAAAATGCCTGTTGTTTTTGTTTTGTGTTGTATTTGTTGTCGATTTGCACTCACCTTGTATAGTTGCACCATGAACGAATTCGTACAAAGTACAGAACAGTTTCTAAAATATAAAACTTAAAATTTTTCACCCCATAAAGTTTGAATATTCAGAATTTTATGAATCGATCGTTTTTACATTGCGAACGATTTTGTTTATTCCCAAAAAAAAATTTAAATCTCGGGTTTTAACTTAAATATGGTAACGTTGTGTAACCAAAACAAAAACATATGATTTTTGTAATAAAAAGTATAACAGAAGCGAACAAAAAGAGCGCTAACAAATAAATTTAAAATAAAAGTGAACAAAATGTTTAAAAATGCCCGGAATTGATCCTCTGTCATATTACAGTGTTATCTCTTTGAGGTCACACTTAGCAAACATTTACTCAAAAATGCGTAACCACTTGTTTCAGCACAAATTTGTTTGATGTTTGATTACAAGAGTTTTGCAAATTCAAACAGCATCAAATAAAATAAAATTAAATATTTGATAAAGTTTTTTTTTTAATAAATTAACGAGTTCAAATATAATTTATTTAGTGGTTACGTCTTTCTCCCGATAAAGAAGTATCAAACACTCATATCAGTAGTGGGTTACGAATTAAATAACCACAACACAAGGAAATAGCTTCTCTTCTAATAAAGCTGCAGAGGTCACCACGTTCGTTAGTTTTTAATTAAGATCCAATAAATAAATAAAAGTAAAAAGCATATGGGCAATTTCGTGTCAAGTGACCCAACTTTTAAAATCGATGTGTTCCGATTTGGATGAAATTTGCACCAAGGTTAGTACTATTGGATACTAGGCCAGACAAAAATTTTCAGCTCTATCAGTCAAGAACTGCCGGAGTTAGAGAGGGCAAAGTTGGACATTTAAATTTTTTTAAATTATTTTTTTTTAATACAATTATACAATTTCCTTTAAGGTCTTTATAATCGCTTAATCGGATGCGAGTGGGATATCCATCAAAAAAATTATTTTTTAACTCAAGAATAGGTTTTTTCAATATTTGGCACATGTATCATTTTCATTTTCCCCCATTTTTTTCAAAATGGAGTTTTTTTATTTTTCCTCAAAAGAAACTTTAGGCCATTTCCTTTAAGAGCTTTGTGGTCACTTAGTAGCAAGAGGCATATCTATAAAAATATATTTTAACTCAAAAAACAAAGTTTTTGAATTTTACCATAAGCACTATATTTTTTTTAATATTTTTTAATGAATGTTTTTTGTTTTGTTCAAAGAAAGCTAGTTCTTTTCCTTTAAGAGCTTTGTGGTCACTTAATGGGATGCGAGTGGGGTATCTATAAAAAAAATTTCCAACTCAAAGAAAAAAGTGTTTAAATTTTTACCATATGCACTATTTAAATTTTTTTCCTATTTATTAATTATAATACTAAATAACAATAATAATAATAAATAATTTAATAAAATGAATATATAAATTTTGAAATTGCCATTCTTTCGTCCTTCTTATTTATTGCCTTTATTTTTAGTTTTTTTTTGCCAATCCTTTCTTGGAGTTGCTAGGTTCAGCTGCTCAATATAAAAGCATGGTATTGAGATGTGCCATTAATTGTTACAGCAGCGTCGAATCTACTCTTCAATGTTTTTAATGTTTCCTCATGATCAACTTTGCTACTAAAAATTATTTCAGTTTCTTTACAATGGTTCTAACTCCGGCAATTCTTGACTGATAGAGCTGAAAATTCGAGTCTGGCCTACTATCCAATAGTACTAACCTTGGTGGAAATTTTATCCAAATCAGAAGACATCGATTTTAAAAGTTGGGCCACTAGACACGAAATTGCACATATATATTTTAAACCGCTTTATAACTATTACAACTGAATTGTTTATTATGTTGCAATTTTTTTGTAAAATAATAATCTATATTAAGATTTAACATTTTTGAGTAAATAAATTTTTAATTTTTTTATGTTTTTTTTTTAATTTATCAATATTTCAATACACAAACACACAAGTACAATATATGAACAGCACATTGATTGTTGAAATTGTTTGCTCTGGATGGTAATATGTTCATTATTTTACAGTTTACGTTGTTGCTGTTAAAACTGTTGTTAGTATTTAACAAACAATTTAATATTTGTATAAAAAAAATCATCGATAAATATTGAAAAATTAAAAACTGAACTACAAAACCTCAATAAAAGTTTATTTGATAAATACATTTTACATAAAATCACACATGTTTCAATAAAAAATCACAGGGCCTTCGATTCGCAGGGCTACTTATGTCCTCTTTTACAAGCAATACATTCTACAAAACCACAATAAAAGTTTATTTGATAAATACATTTCACATAGTTAGATTCGCACATGTTTCAATACATGCTTGTGGCAAAACTCACAGGACTTTCACTTCACATGGCTACTTAGGCCTTCTTTTACAAGCAAGTCATTCTAACCTGTCTTTTTGGAAAGTCTTTTTTCTATATAGATCTTTTGTATTTTTAGAAACAATGCCTAAATTCAGAAAAAATTTTCTGAACGCCCTTTTTTACTATATTTTATTTATTCATATAGTTCCTAAGTAATAGAACAGAATAGAACAAAAGTGTGGTCCGTAGTGAAAACACGGCTAATTTATGAATATGTCATAGAACTTGGAGATCTTGTGTCTGTTTAATAAGGCCTTTTAGAAGGCCTATTTAATCCTAATTTTTATTACCGAGATTGTTTATGCATGTCTATATGACTATATAAGTGTGTGTGTGTGTCACATTGTACTCTTTTTCAATGAATATGAGAAATTGTTAATAGAAACCATAAAACAAAATAGAAAAACTTGTCAAAAGGATATACATACATACATATGTATAGTTTAGTTTTTATATGTGTAAATTTTGTTAAATTTGTCATAGATTTTTGTGTACATGAGGTTGTATTTTATATTTAAATCCATGCAATATCAAATGTGAACATGAGTTTAACAATTAGCAATTTGTTGTAAATGAAGTGATTAAAAATGGTTTTATTGCATTTTAAACGAAGTACAAAAATTTAATACACATATGTATGTATGTATTTAGGTGTAATTAATAAACAAGTGAAGTTCAATTGTGTCAAATTTGTATCAACTTTTTCCACCTTTGAATTTTTTTGTTAATACACTAATTAAATTAAAAATATTTATTGTGAATAACCGAAGATTGAAGATGTTAGATTTCATTTAACGACTTATTTTATGTGTCCATTGGCCATGCGCCTAAAATATCTGGATTGCTTTAAATGTGTCGGAAATAGATTAAAAATTATTTGGAAATTTTCCGATTTCTAAAAAACAAGGTCATATAAAAGCAATGCACAATTTTCTCTACACTAATAAAATGCACAGCAAGAGCAAAAATATAGGCTGTTTTCATAAACGCAGTATGCAATGCAACACTGCAAAAATATGTAATACTTCATGTCAACACTGCGTTGTCAAATAATACAATTACATTTTAAAACGTTTATGAATGCTAATACTGCTTTTCGTATGTTTTTTTCGGGTATTTTATAAAAATAATTGTTATATGAATCTCATAAATTAATATGTGTATATATTTATTGAAAAAAAAAAAAAAAATTAAATGAATCATATTTGTATAAAAATTATGTTAAATTTTAACTTAGGTTAATATGTCCGTCATTTGAATTGTTAAAAAATCATAAAGCATCACAAATAAAAGCACTGCACAAATTTGACAACTGTTGCGCATTTGCGTTGTCATGCATTAATGAATTTACGGCATTGTCAAAAAAAAAGACGTTTATTAACTCTATGCAATGAATGCAGTGTTATGCTTGGTTTTCACTATGTCAGTTTTGTTGTCAAATTGCCCAAATTGTTGGTAATTTCATAACAATTTAGACAATTTGACAACAAAACTGACATAGTGAAAACCAAGCATTACATTGCATACTGCGTTTATGAAAACAGCCTATGTTAAATCTTTTTGCAAACGCAATGATGCAATACCATTTGCACAAGCTTGTGAATTGCGCTAATAAATACATTAATTTCGAATAGCAAAGTAACAAATTTGTGTGCGTTTCTCATATTTTATGTGTCTTTCTGTGTAGAAAATAGTTGTTTACATAACTTTTGAATGTAAAATAATGGCTAAACAAAATAAAGCAACTTAGAGTTAAATACTATCTACCTAAATATAATAAGAAATACACAAACTACACTGGTTACAGGACTAGAACATCCTTATTGTGTGCTTTTTATTCAATCTTAGTGCAAATTTTATTAGTATTTTATATATTGTTTGAAAGACAATTTTAAGAACAAATGTTTTGAAATTTTGTCTAGTTTTGACCATTATAATTGATGTAATTACCAATGCCTACCATAATTTACAGAGTTTGTCCGATTTTCATAACAATCTTGTGTAAATTTAACAATTTATGAAATAAAAAACCAAAACCATATTTCCATATTCACCATACGTTAAGAAGCAGAGTATAAAGAAGGGTGAATTTTTAAGGTGAAGGTTCTTTTGGTTGAATTTGATTTCAATTATTTTATTTACAAGAGATATATGGGTGGCATAGCAGAAGTGGACAAATTATGGATTGATATCTAGCTTCAAAATTCGGTATCCGCTAATGTGATTTCTATGTATTTTAGGCTTATTTTGGTTGAATTTCATCTCAATAACTTTATTTGCAAGAGTTGTATGTTTGGTGGTTATGCTCAGAAGTGGACATGATTCAAGAGCTATTGTCAATTATTGACTGACAGATATAAAGTAACATAATTACCATATAAACGATAATATTATGATTTCTGGATTAAAATTTCTGACCTGTCTAATATCGATATTTATTAGACATTTTTGTGGGTTAAATTGTGTTTCGGAAATGATCTTTATATGGCAGCTATGACAAATCATGAGCCGATCTTCTTAAATTTTGGAACAGAGAATTTTATGCATATGAGGATATTTCAAGTCGAATTTCAACATAATAACTGTATATTTAAAATATGTATTAGTAATAACGTGGGTTCCGGGAGTGGACCTTATATGAGGGATAAAGTCAGATATGGACCGATATTCACAAAATCCAGCAGTTTAATTGTATCGGTACCGTTATTTTTAAGAGATTTATGGAGTGATTTTTGGAAGAGAGCTTTATATAGTAAAAATATAGTCATTTTCTTTGTAGAATGTCATAGATAAAACACGTAAATTTTTATTCAATCTTAGGTATGGTCACACAAGACAAATATTTACTTACAAAAGTTGTAACTACATTTCTTAGCAAACATTTGTTGGACGCTATATAATCTTACAAGTGTTTTTTTTTTATTAAATAAAATAAAACCTAATTTGTTTGTGTTACTTATCCTAAATAAAACAAGTTTTTGAAATAAATAAAGTTATTTTAAATATATTTTACTTAGTGGTTACGTCTTTTTCATTAAATATTTGCCATGTGTTTACCGTACCTTTAGTTAGAAATTAAGATTTATTAGATATATTACGCGTATTTAAGTGATTTTCGAAAAAGTTATATGGGGACAAATACTAAGTATAGACCATCCAAAGAAAATTTTTTACAGACATGTATTACTTTGAATATACATATAGCCAATTCACAATGTGTTCTAAAGTCCTAAGTCATAAAATACTATTTAAGGCCAAATAGCACTGTTGTGAACGGCCTGTTGTATATTATTTATTTTCATAAACGTCATTACTGAATACACACATTCAATAAACATCAAACGTCAAATATAAATAAAAATATTTTTATTATTAAATTATTAAAATAAAAAATGGTCAGCAAGACAGAAAAAGAAAAAATTATGGAGGAATTGTGTGAAAAATATGCAATGGATACAATTATGGCAGATTCAACAAAGTTCAAATGTAAGTCTGTCATCACTGAATTAAATAGCATAGCAAAAAAACATGAGTTTCAATGTTGTATTGTCATATTATATTTTTAAATATGAAATACCAACAACATTTTTATGACAGTCATAAATTTTTAGACAATAGGACAAATAGGACAGAATATCACACATTGTGAATTGGCTAATAGTAACATTTTTTCACACAAATATTGTCTAACTAAATATTATCAATTCTTAAATTATATCCTTAAATATTGCCTTAATATTTAATAACCTAAATAAAACGCTAGAAATTTTATAGTTTTATTATTTATTTATTTTTCTTTGTGTGGCAAATATTTGTCGAAAAAGACGTAACCACTCAATAAAATATATTTAAACTCGTCTATTTATTAAAAATATCTTCGTTTATTTAGGACACGACACAACAAATATTTAGTTTTATTTTATTTGATGCTGTTTAATCTTGCAAAACTCTTGTAAGAGCAAACAGCGTCAAACAAATTTCTGCTACAACAAGTGGTTACGCTTTTTTGAGTAAATATTTGCCAAGTGTGACCATACCTTCAGTTTGTACTTCTATGAAAAAGGAGATAAACCAAACAAAACCGAAAAAAATAGGAAAACAAAACAAGCTAAATAAAGGGATACAAAAACTACTCTAGGACATCCATGACATTACCTCCGGGACAACGGAAAACAAACAAACAAACAAACTACAACAACGAAACGGAATTCAAAAAAAGTCTTTGTAAGAGTACGAGTGAAAAGTTTAATATGTTGGCCGGTTTAGTCTGTGGCCATGTTGTTGTCTGGTTGACAACAATTGTTTTGTGGTTTTGGCGAGCATTTTTTCCAACCTCTCCATTATTATGATATTCTTCTACATTTAGCTACCACTCTTCATCATTGCCGTCACCAGCAACAGTATAATTATTATAGTTTACTGCGGTAGTCATTACCATCATCATCCGTATCATTATTATGAGCATAGTGATATTTTTTTTTTATATTATTGTATTTAGTTTACATTCTATTTTTTCAAATTGCTTTAATCTGAGTTTTGTCTTTAATACAAAATAGATAGATAATGTTTCCCCTCTTTTACTCATTTGCTCATCTTCATTTGGCAGACTTATGAAATAAATGTATGTTAAATTAATATGTTGCATGTAAGTAGTACGAGTATATAGACTGTAATATAATATGCAACATAAATATGTATGTATGTAAAGGGTGGTCCAATTTATATAGTGCTGGCATCGTAGGGTAAAACTAGGGGCGTAACTGGGAGTGGAAAAACCCAAGTCTGCTGTCAAAAACCTAACTCTTGCAACAACAAAATACATGTAAATCAATGTATTTTGTTGTCGTGCCCGTCATATGTTTTGTTACCATGCTTTTCTCTGGTTGGAATCATTAAGAAATTAAATAAATAAAGTGTGATACATTTTATAAAGAACAAACATTTTTAATATTAACAGGAAAATATTTCATTCATGGACTGTCTATTCAGTAGTTCATACTGTCAGCACTATTTTTAGAATTATTTTAAAGAACTCGCATTAATGTTCGCTATCGTCTCCATCAATATTCAAAGCAGTTTAATCTCAGCCCCAAAGTGGTCAATTGACTTTTAACGAACCTGGAGTATACGAGCTTGATTGAAATCATACCCGTATTTGGATCACCCTTTATGGATGTGTACCAGAGTACAAGCTTGATGTGTACTTTATTCTTTAATACTTGTTTGTCTTTAATGGCAAAATGGTAGGAGAGAAGCATACATAATTTATTATTCTTTTTGCTACTTAATAAAATAATTATTTAGTCTTACTTGAAACGGGCCGAGAGATGTTTGTTTTCATTAAAGAAATTAAATATGAACCGATATTATTATTATTAAATTTACATTATTTTAGATAGCCCTTTTTGTTGTTTGGAATCTCAGTTCAATAAAAAAATTATATACAGGTCACCAAACACAATACCGTAGAAAATTTTCCTGGTACAAAATGACCAAAGCGTCTTACAAAAACTGAAGTAAGTTCTATAGTAAGAGCAGTCAGGGCAAATCCAACATCTAGTGCTAAAATCTGTAAGCGCCAGTACGATTAGAAGATCTTTGCATCAAGAAGTCCTACATGGTAGAGTGCCACGTAAGAAGCCCTTTATATCAAAGAACAACCAAACCAAACGTTTGAGTTATGCAAAAAATATATAAACGAGTCTGAAATTTTTTTAAATAAGGTTATTTTCACCGTTTAAACTTTAAAGTAAGTTTGAGATATTTGGAGTAAAAAACCCCCCAAAAATATGGCGAACCAAATAACGAAGCCTTTAGTAATAAATATGTTACCCAGACGGTAAAACGTGTGTGGTGGTATCTGGTCGGTAATCTTTCATTTATAGAATCTACAATTAAAAAGGAAGATTATCTCAATATTTTAAAGAACAATGTAGCCCCCAGTATAGAGAAATTATAACTATCGCAGATCTGAATTTTCCAACAGGACCATGAACCTGTGAAAGAGCAGTTGCTCAATAATTTTCCAAAAACTCTAGTTCATCCTCCTCCTCAAACCAATTGAGCGCCTCTGAGAATATCTGGACAAAAAAATCTAGACAAAAAAATATTTCTTGCAAGGATAACCTAACGGCAGTAATACAGATTGAATGGAACAAAATTTCTATATCTGAAATATTGTCATCTGTGATAAAGGTAAAAGGACTACAAACAAACAAACATATACCTGGTTATTTTGTACTGATACTTTTCTGTTAAAATTGAATTATTTTTTATGTTTATTATTTTTCTAGTTTTTATTAATGAGTTATATTTTGAATTATGCAATATACGTATTTTGTTTCAAATTTATACTTGTAGTATATAAAATAAAACAAATATTATTACTTTATATTGATGCTCACAGTACATATTTATTAAAAGACTTATATTCAAGATGCGTGGTTATAAAAAGTTCATCTCACAAGATGTGGAAAAAGTTTTCACTTTGTTATTACTTTAGCACCACCGATAGATGTTTCTTTGGTAGGTTTTTTAGTAAAAAAATTGATAGGTTTACACGGACTACTGAAGTTTATGATTGCTCTGTAGCGTATTTTTGTATGTTTTCATTCTCTTCCGTATTACTACCCATCTTTAATGTATGTATACCTATGTATGAGAATTAAGGCCTTAATTTTGTAAATTACTTGCACCTACGTTTTTGCGAACGCATCACCAAAAATGTAAAATTTTGTAAATCACTGCTTCATTCCGTTTAGAGAACGCAGAAATATTACATTGTTACAATGCTGTCAAATTATTGCTTGGTTAATGTTGCTATTGTAAATGTTGATACTGAAATTTAAAATATAAAATTATCATAGAGCTACACTTAGTTTGCATTGGCAATGCTACAAACCTATCAGCTGTTAAATAATTTTGTTTGGTTATTTATAAAAAAATATTTAAAATTGTGAAGAAAAAATAACTATAAATACACAGATACTAGGGGGCATAAAAAAATGTTTATGGATATGTCTTCTTCTTCGGATGATAAAGATTTTTCAAGCGTTCTAGACATATCTATTGAAAAAACCCAATTGCGCTCTACTATCAACATCATGAATTTAACGAATACTGAGTAAGTAAAATAACACTGTGGAGATTTACAATATTTTTAATTTACATTTATATGGTGAATTTCACGTCAAGTGACCCAATTTTAAAAATCGATGTCTTCCGATTTAGATGAAATTTGCACAAAGGTTAGTACTATTGGATAGTAGGCCAGAGACAAATTTTCAGCTCTATCAGTCCAGAAGTGCCGGAGTTAGAGGGGGTCAAACATTTTGTGCCAAATATTGAAAAATCCCATTCTTGAGTTAAAAAATAATTTTTTGATATATATCCCACTCGCATCCCATTAAGCGATTATAAAGGCCTTAAAGTAAATTGTATAAGCTTTCTTTTGAGAAAAAAGGGCCCAAATTGAAAAAAATTAAAAAAAATATATTTAAAAAAAAAAAATTCAAAAATTTTTTTTTTAAATTTAAATAAAAATATTTTTGAAATGATTGAAGAAATAGCTATACAGTCCTTTGGACAATTTCTGCTAGGACCAATAGGTAAAAAGTTACACTCATTTAAAAAAACCCTGTATGAGCAAAATTGACCAAAATGTCCAACTTTGCCCCCCTCTAACTCCGGCATTCACCATATATATGTTACAATTTAAATTTAGCTGTCATTGTGGCGGAAAAAGCCCTAAAAAATATTTTAGAAGAATTTTATACTAAATGAATATGTTTGTGTATATTTACTTACATTGTATTAATAAAGTTCCTATGAAATATGTATTAAATTAATTGAATAATTTAGCTTTTTAATAATATTTTAATTCAACTTTTAAAACTAACGCCAAGAAAATGGAGGCGTTAAATTTGACAACGCAAGTGATAATAAATTAAGCGTTGCGTTTTACGAAATACACAATTTCAAAAAGTTGTATTAACAACAACGTAAGAATCAGCTGTTACAACAAACAATCACTTGAACGCCGTGATTTGAAAAATATAATTTAACGCAACGCTTAGAAAATTGTGGCGTTGCGTTTTACAAAATTAGGGCCTAAATTTGTCATTCCGTTTGCAACACATTGAAAAATTGGTCGTAGAACCACAAAGTATATATGTATATACTGGGTTCTTATAAAATTCTAAAACAATCTAGTTATGTCTGTCCGCCTGTTGAAAGACAATGGAATCTCGAGAGAATTCTTTGTTTCTCCGAAATGTTTAGTGTTCAAATTGGGCAAAGTGTGTCCAGAAGAATCAGAGTTATATACTAAAATATTTTAGAAATATTGATGAAATAATATTTTCTTTATATAATGCAGATAATATCATGAAATTTTTATTATATAAAAACAAGTTCTGTTCAAAATCGTAGGCATCAGTCCATGATTTCTGTAAGCAAATAAGAATACTAATCAAAACATTAACATAGTCGAATATGATGTTGAAAATATTGATGAAAGTGTTATTGAGGATAATGCTGAAATACCAAATACACTATGGTGTTGTAGGGTATAAAAAAACACAACACTTAGATCCAAGTTGCAGCTCGCCATACAAAAATCATGTTTGCTTTGGAAAATGTGTAAGATTTTTACTGAAAATCATGTTGTATATGGAGTGTATTCAAGATTCTCCACTGCCGAATATAAGATTCTAACGAAAATATTTCTCTCAACCATTTCTAAACAAATAAATGTAAAATAAAACATTTTAATACTGTCTGGCTGTATTTCTTTTCAGCTTTTATACTTTCTTCTTTTCCGCATTTCATTGTCGTTTTCTTTTAATACTTTTTTTTATTTTTTTTTAAATGTCGTCTTTTATAAAGGGTTAAAGTTCGACAAAAAGTTTTTAATTATTTTTTGTTATTTCTTTTTTCGCTCTTATTGAAGAGGGTACTGCCTGTAATGTTTATGGAAACTTTTAAAATGAAATTCTTATTTTTTATGTGTCTTATTTAATTAGTTTGATGAAGAAAGAAATTTTTAAATTGAATTTCTTTTTCGTATTTTATTGTGCGAAAGAAATGATTGATGCTATTTAAATTTTTATGGGTGTTTAAAATTCATGTGTACGAGTAATTATCATAAAAATTTGGAAACTTAAAAAAATCTTTCTAAATATTTGCATTTAAAGTTTTAATAATGATCATGCAATTGCATGTTATGATTTTATTTAAATATTTAAATAATTAACTGGGTTTAGTTTGTAATAATAGTAGACATTGTTTGATAAATACTGTTTTATTATTAAATTGGTATCCACCAATTTATGAATAATATTTGTGGTTTTTAATCAAGTGCATAATTTCGAAATAAATATGTATGTGGAAATGCACTTAAAATAGATAACTAAATGTTTTATTTTGAAAGAAAAAATTTTTCTTATTTAGTTTGTTTATTTGACCTTTTTCAATATTTAATAGTTTCTTTTTATAAACAATAAGGTCACTTGAATTTTATATAAAAATATTTAATTTATTTATATATATTTACTAGCTAAACCCGGTGTGCTTTGCTACCCCCCCCTCGTCATAAAATAAATTAAAACGTATTTATATATTTACAAACATTTATTTATTTAATTTTAATGTATTTATTGCAATGCTTTAGGCGAGACCATGCCCCTTTGTCCACTTACATAGTCAATAATTTATTATTTCATAAGAATATCCTATTGTAAAAATTTAATGACGATCGGTCCAGTAGTTAAGACTATATTACGATGTTTAATTTTCCTAAAAAGGGGCGTGGTCCCACTCACTTTTCTCCTGGTACGTATTCCTAATTATGCCAATACCATATGTACCAAATATGACCGACGTACGTCAAAAAATGCCCAAAATATGGCGGGTTAAATTTGTGCAGTGCCACCCCCGTTTGTACAATCAAAACTTCATATAGCCTATTATTCCTTCCAGAGTCACAGTAACATGCTGTAAAAATTTCAGGCAGATTGGTCCAAGGGTTTGGCCTCCTATTAAGCACAAACATACAGACACACATTCATTTATATATATATAGATTAAAAGCAATATAATTTAAGGTGAAATGGGGCAAAAAATGGGGATTTGGTAATAAAAAAAACTTTAGGTAAATACATACTACAAAAAAAGTATTTTGTATAGCAAACATTGTTAGTGGTATAAGTAAGTATCTGAATTAAAAAAAGAGGGCGATGAAGTAGGCGTGGTTCATAGTTATATGGCGACGTTACCAGTATTAAGAGCAATATACTACCAAATAAAAAAAATTCGTTGGAATGAACAAATTTGTATAGAGAACAGAAAGTATAAAACTTTCAAAAATTTGGCGTAAAAAGGAGTGTGAAAGAGGCGTGGCTTAAGAAATCTTTATTTTTACCTCGCCTGGAGTATATAATGTGTATACAATTTGAAGTAAATCTGTTAAAAACTATATGGGAGCAATTACATTATTTTTAAAAGTGGGCGTGGTAAAAAAAAAGTACCCTATTAATCATACTAGAGTCCCAGTTAAATGCTGTGAAAATTTCAAAAATATCGGTCCAGAGGTTTGGTCTCCAATTAAAATATTTTAAAAAAGTGGGCGTAAAAGTGGGCGTGGTAAAAAAGTTCCCTGTTATTCCTTCCAGAGTCACAGTAACATGCTGTGAAAATTTCATCAAAATCGGCTCAGCCGTTTTGCAGTCTATACGTTACATACATACATACATACATTGAATTTTATATATATAGATTTCCAATATTTCGCTATCACAATGGATAGCTTCTTCAGGGATAATTCAAGTTTTGAATTATAATAAAATAATAATTGAAGTATGAAATTGAAAAAGTTTTTTAAATTAAATATTTTTATATAAAATTCAAGTGACCTTATTGCTTATAAAAAGAAACTATCAAAAAATTTTTCTTTAAAATGTTTCCTTAAAATATTGTTAACAAAAGTTAATTATACCCTACACCACCATAGTGGATTTGTGCTGATGTTTGTAACGCCCAGAAATGTTGATCCAACACCCACCTTAAAGTATACCGGTCGATTTAGAATCACTTACTGAGTCGATTTAACGATATTCGTCCGTCCGTCTGTCCGTCTGTTTGGCTGGCTGACTGTCCATGTAAAGCTTGTGCGCAGAGTACAGGTCGCACTTTTGAAGTGATTTTAATAAAATTTGGGACGTGATATTTTTTCAGCCCAAGGATGGATGGGATTGAAACTGGTGGAAATCGGTCCATTATTTCACTTGGCCCCCAAACACATGTCCTCCCGAAATAGAGTTTAACGATCATAAATATTGGAATTATGAAAATATCCAAACAAATTTCACTACAAATGAGTAATAAATAAAGCCAAATCACCTCTACAAATTTTGTGAAGATTGGTCTATAATTAGTCGTAGCTCCCATATAAGGCCCACTTCTGAAAATCACTTTAAAGCCCATAACTCTTTTAAAAATGTTGGTATCCAAATAAAATTTAACAAAATAAGTTTGAAATGTACAGAAATGATGACACCTAATTTTATAATGGCCGTTCCATAATTAGTAAAAACTCCCATATAGCGCCCATTTCTGAAAAACTGTTTTATTGATATACTGGGTGTAGGGTATTATATATAACTTATGACGTCATGCGTAGAGAGAGCAAATTTTGTATATACGAGTATTCTTTGCGCAATCTTTATTATTTGATTCGTGATACCAAACCATGTAAACAAAAATCATTTTAAAACTGTTATTTTGAGTGATTTATTTTTAAAAACAAACATTTTGATTTTTGGTCATATAGAGGAGTTTTTTTCGGTATCTGATAAATTCAATAATTCTTCAGTTTTCCGTGATTTGAATTTTACATTTTTAACGTAATGTTGATTTTGCAAAATCACACAATGGAACCATAATCTCTGTAGTTTATAATGTAAACTTCAGAGTAATTATGTAATTTGCAATTTCTGGTATTAAAAAATGCTTTAAAAAATTTCTGCTAAACAGTCAAAATTTTTGATAAAAAAAATCAAATATTTAGTATAATTAATATTGTATTTAAGTATTTAAGTACATTATTTAAAGTTCTAATTATGGAAATTTTATTTTGAATAATTTTTGAAAATACTGCAAGTATCGAATGACTTTCTAGTATTTTACTGAGAACACTTCCATTCTGCTGCTAAATATTTTCCAGCGTGAATTTGTATACTCTCACATAATTTGGGTGTTAAATTGGTTTTGCGCGTAACCATTCTAAACGAGCTGTCATTTCTAATGTTTGTATGTTTTTTCATTGTATGTCAACCCCTTGTCATTACAACCGAACTATAAATAGCTGAGACAATTATAAATTGGAATTTCCAAATGACAAAAACAAAACAGAAAAAATAACAAAAAAAAAAAAAAAAAAAGAAATTGCCACAAGGCGAAAACAAATACACTTATTGTTATTCATGTAATTTAATATAATTTAAAATAACTATGCATAATATACATACATTAGGGGTATTCTTATCATTTACAAACACTGTAAACTAATGGCATGTAATTTCATTAGTAAGAACACTATTGAACATCACATATGTAAGTATAGTTCCAAAATTTAGCAATATCCCTAATGTACATTGCGTTAGTATACATACATACATACATATTTATATGTTTGTTTGAATGGTTGAAATGTGTCTATTATTATAAACAGAAACAACAACAAAAACAAACATAACAATATATTAAATAAATAGGTGTCAGTTGTTACATGAACTTGTAAATAAATAATAAACACAAGACACTCAATGTGAGTTGAATTGATATGTTGTAGTAGAATTTTAAATTTGTGGTGACTAGTCCAACAAACCTTGCTGAAACAGGACATTAAGGGTGAATAGTATGTACATAGTTGTCCAGAGACTAGTTAAGTTATCGTACTTTACTTGTTTTACAGGCACAGTTGCACGGAAATTGTACGGCTTCATTTCCTTCTTGATTTACTGTAACTGATACGTATGATTAGTATAGTGTTAGTTTTGTTTGTTTGATTGTTAATAGAGTAACATATTTGAAGTTTTATCATTATGATACAAATTTGTGATTGTTAGGGGATGATTATGGCAAACTTTTAATTTACTAATGTTTAATAAAACATAAATTTATATATTATTTTGTTTACTTATTGCTGAACTATTACAGTATACAGTGGGACAGATTAACATTTGCATGGGCACAGGAGGATGGAAATGTGATTTGTATTTGAAAATATTTGTGGCAAGCCAGAGTAAATAAACATGAACAATTTCCTTGAAAATCTGACATTAATCATCACAGATTGTAAGCTAAAATCAAAATGCTACTGGTGTTATTGAATATCGGTCTCATATAAAGTACACTTCAGAAAATCACTTCAATAAGCATAAATTTGACCCGGCCTATGAAAAGGTGGCTCAAAAAATTTTTTTCCACTGTTTTTTGGTTTCCATAGTTTTTGAGACGCTCTTTCACGTGGTGAAAACTAGAAAGTTCTAACTTGCTTAGAAGTGTACTAAAGAGAAAGAAAAGCACAAATGAAAGATAAACAGAATTTTATTGAAAATCTCGAATCAAGATAATAAATGGAAAATTTGAAAACAGGATTGAACGCTGCAAAAACACATCGCTCTTTATATACACACGTACTTATCTCATTTATGCTCTTTTGCATTTTTTGGTTGCCTTTTGGGCATGACTGTTCATAATGCAAAAGAAAAACTACTAAGAAACTGACGAAATGCATTGTTTATCTTGAACAGCTGTGTCTCGCAATTTCTTTTTTGAGTCATAAGCCACCTTTTCATAGGCCGGGTCACATATATTTATGTATGTGGTTAAAAATTCCATATATGATATATCAAAATCACCGTACCAAATTTAATTATAATTGGTCCATAAATGTTTATAGCTTCAATATAAGGATTAGTACCGAAAATCATTTAAATACGCATAAATATCTTATAAATATCTATATAATGTTGATAATCAATATTATTAATCCTCATATATCGATGCCCACTTGTCTGCTGTAGGGCTATAAGAAAGGACTTTAAAATGGCCCCCAAAAATCCTTTTTGGTTTTTATTGAAATTTGCAAAATCGGTCTAACTAAAAATTTTAAAACAAAATGCCCACCGTCATTTAAAAACTTAATTAAGAATAAGCCACATGGTCAGGTTAAACAATTAAATCTAGAATCCAGGTGAAATTTAAAATTAATCAAAACATGTGAACCAGCCAACATAAACACGAACTCGAATATTTCCTACAAAATCACCAAATAGATGTGATGCTAATTTCGGAAACACATTTGAGATCTAAAAGTTTATTTCGTATAAATGTGTTTTTCATTTATGATACTAAGAACCCCAGACACTGTGAAGATACAGTTTTTTTTTTAGTAGAAAATCGAATAAAACACTAAGATCTGGGGCCAAATTACCGCATTCGGGATCGAATGAGCTATCGTATCGAAAAATGATTTCGATATCGAAATTATGATAAAATGTACTAAATTTCTTGCTCGATATCGAATGCCATAATCTCAAATAAGAAAATTACGATAAACTTTACTCGATATCGAATGCGGTAATTTGGCCCCTGTACTGCGATTCACTAACTTTTTTAACGATAATCGTATCGTTAAAATAAATATAACGAAAATTTATCGAATTTGCAATTCAGTAACATTTTTAACGATATTCGCTGTCGGCTGAAGTCAGCTGTTACTCTTAACAAGTTTTTCTCTCGTTATATTAGCGACAAAAATTTTAGTTGTGTTTATTTTATCGATAAAGTGTATTTATTATATAAAGTGTGTATATAAGTTTATTTTGTGTTTATTTATTATATATTATTATTTTGTGTTTAAAATGGCTTTTGAGTATTTGGCATACGAATTAGCAAGGGATGACCAAATTTTTGACGTTCCAGCAGTTAATCGTCGTATTCTTCAGGATTTGGATAATCCTTTAGAGTTGACAGCGAAGGAATTTCAAAAATTATACCGACTCACTCCGGACTTGGCTGAAAATTTAATTTTTGAGTTAGATGATCAACTTAGAGGATCTAGAATAATATCTATATCGACAGAAAAGCAGGTAAAAAAGAAAAGCTTCAAGTTAAAATGAAATTTTAAGTATTTTATTTTGCTAGGTGCTTTCGTCTTTACGTTTTTATGCAACTGGATGCTATTAGCGGCTCCTTTTAGAATTTGAATTGGTCGCCATTCTGTTAAATGCACTTCAAATGTATGTATATAAATGTAAATAAAATAACAAAAGATAATTAAATCATACATTTTTTTACTTACCTTACTTAAGTCAAAATTTACAAAAATAAACAAAACTCCCAAATTATGCACAATTCTATTTGTTTTTTTTCCATTCTCTTTTGTGCTTTTCGCTTATTTTGACACTTTGTACACAGAGGTGCCACATTTTATTAAATTAAATGAGTACAAAAAAAAAAACAGCTGTATACTATCGTTAAAAAAAGTTACAGAATCACACAATCGTTACTGCAAACGACTATTTATGTCGACAAATGTTACGATTGTCGGATCGTTAAAAGTTAGTGAATCGCAGTACAGAACCCCTTTTTAGAACAATTCGGGAATATTTATGCTAAAAACCTAAAAGAAGCTGTTAAAGATCATTGAAATAAATCTGCTGAATAGTATGCCTAATCGAATTTTTGAGTTGATTCAAAAAAGAAAAAAAAAGAGAATCCAACATATTATTAAAGTCTAAATTTTTTGTGAATATTGGCATTTTAAGTTATTTTAATTTCAGTGTATTTATACCCTACACCACCATAGTGGTCCAACACCCACCTTAACTTATGCCAATCGACACAGAACAACTTCCTGAGTCAATTTAACGATGTCTGTCCGTCCGTCTGGCTGACTGTCCATGTAAAACTTGTGCGCAGAGTACAGATCACAATTTTGAAGATATTTCGATGAAATTTGGTACGTGAAATTTTTTCGGCCCAAGGACGGATGGGATTGAAACTGGTGTTCGGTCATTATTTCACTTGGGCCCAATACAAATGTCCTCCCGAAATTGGAGTTACTGATCATAAATGTGTGAATTATGCAAGTATGCAAACAACTTTCACCACAAATGAGTGGTAAATGAAGCCAAATCACCTCTACAAATTTTGTGAAGATTGGTCTATAATTGATCATGGCTCCCATAGCCCACTCAAATAATATAATGAAATATTGCATTTATTATTTATATTATAAATGAACTGTTCAAGTCCTCTTCAAAATTATAAGAATTGGTTTATGATTTCTCATAGCCGCCATACAAATGCCTTCCCGTAATATGTTTTTATGGTACATAAATGTCTATTGAAAAACAGTATTCATTAAAATTCAACAAAAATAAGTTTCATGTAAATTTAAATTAAATAACGAAATTTTGTTGGTATTGGTCGATATATAGTCAGTCCACTACCGAAAATCTCTTAAATATGAACAAGTATCTTATAAACACCAAGTTCAAATTCGACATCAAAAATCCCATCATATATGAAAAAATCTATCCAATGGATTCTGATTCTGAATATCGGTCATTATATCTTATAAATATCGATATCGAAGTAAACTTTTGCGCAGTAGTTCCAAAGCAAAATCAATATAACGAAAATATCTTGAACAAAGTGTTTACAGGAAACATTCAGGATTTTTGGCAACAATCGAACCGGCGATCCTCAGGCTGATAGTTTAGCACTCTATTGTAAAAATTGCAAAATTCGTCCATCCTTTAATACCTTGAAATCAAAATACGGAAATGACGGAATTTTGAAGATAAATCAAATAAATTTGGAAAGCGTACTTTTATTGGCTAGTGCTACACTTAAAATTGCCGGGCTGTTATGCCATAGACTTTATTATGATGGTTAAATAATAATCTATGTGTTTTTTCATATGAGAACGTGTTTATATGGGAAAGCGGGCACATTCAGCCAGAAATAAAAAGTAAAGAGTTATTTCAATGAATTTTTTGCAACAGTTCATCATTTTTTAACTATAACAAAACACATACGAGTATACTATATATAAATATATTCTGAATAGTAGAATATATAAAATAGCATGTTACCCAATATTTTTAGATCAATTAGTATTCTTTTATAATACTTTTTTTTCCCAATAAGACACACCTAATTTAGAAATATATATCGTTTTAACAAGGACCATGAATCAATAAACTTAACAAACTTTAGGAATGATTCATATGAATAACAGGGCTGAGAACAATTCTAACTGATTTCTTTTTAAAATTTTATAATATTATTTATCATATAAATTTATGCTGTATATATCCATCTGATGTGCAACGTTTTGCCAAGTGTAAATGCTTTACATGCTACAATAAAATCATTTAAATCTTAATGAAATTTGCGACCTAAATAAAATTTTACTTCTACGAAATAAAAGTTTGTTTAAAATGTTTTATTTTCTTTCAAGCTTATTTCAACTAATATATGATCAATCTGAACTTTATAACTAAATGTTGGCACAAAAGCACAATACAATTTTTAAATTTCTCAGACAAAATTTGTAATTTTTATGTTTTGCATCTTCTGTGTAGGAGAATACGAAAGGGAGTATCAGATGAATGTGTGCGACAGTGTGTGTCTGGTTGGCAAATTTGAACACGTTAAGTAACAATTTACAATGGAGCTTAAATGGTGTGTAAAGTTTTTGCTGAATAATGGTTGCAAAATTCTTTATTCGTGTTTTATACTTTTACCCTACATAAAATTCCAATTTTCTATTACATAAGCTTTTTACATACGTATATAAATTTACAAATAATTTTCTACATAACTGTCATCTTGAGATATTTCGATAAATCTTTACATATTTATTTGAAATATAAGGAAATATACAAAAAATGTTACTACTACAAATAAAAATGTACATCCCCAATTGTTTGGTAAATCCAAAAGAAAATATAGCAAATTTTGTTCTGGAGTCACAAAATTTATGTTGTAGGAAAGTACTTTTTCGATAGTGCTTAAGTTTTTAAATATTAATTTTGTTAAGGATCAAAAGATTTATAGTCTAAATTTAGAATCTACAAATTTGAGAAAAAATTTGTCTTTTCCCAAATTCCCTAAATTTAAATAACAGGTAGGCTTAAACTAAGCTCTCAGATACCCTCAGTAAATATAAAAGAGCTGACAAACATATTGTGGATCTTGAAACGCCAGAGTCGAAGAGCAATGGTTTAACATAGTTTTACAATCCAAGCAAAAATTCTAGGAGGAGTGATTATTATTTTGAGCAGTCTAAAGGACAGTGGAGTGGAATTGTACTGGAAATTCGAACACCTATGACATGTACATTTTAAAATTTAAAATTAAAAAATTGTTTTAAGATTTTCTTACATATTGCAATTTGTTAAAACTCTAGAAAAGACAATTTTAAAAAAGATAATTTTAACTAAATTATTTTGTTTAGAAAATAATAAGCAATAACAAAAATTCAAGTCAATATGTCGAATGTACATTGGAAAAAGTTTCTACGAAACGTGTCATTCTAAGGGCTGTTTTCTCATTAGGCGATTATCTTTTTTGCCAACGAAAAACTGCCGATTAAAGAAATTTGGTTTTCTCAATGTCTCATTTGCTTCTATTCTGTCGCAACACTAACCAGCCCTCATCTGCCGATTATTTATTTGTTGTACAGATAAATTCAATCAGCTGACTGCTGTTCATATTTTTTATGTGACAATACCTTGAGTTTTTGTAAAAACAACTCAATAGATTTTAGAAAAAATGTTTAATAGAGTAATAAACATTAATTTGATGGAAGATGAACTCGAAGAACATGAATTCCAAGTGAATGTTAAAAGAGTTTATCATGCCAGACCTAACTACCTGGCAGACATGGATATTATTTATTTTTTAAAATATTTGTTTTTTTGATTGTATTTTTTGTTATTTTTTCACATTTGTAAAACAGCTGATTTATGTCAACAACTTGTCACTTGTCACATACATTTTGAGAGGTATTGCCAAATGAAAATAATGTTTCTGTCGGTATATTGAGAAAACCAAAATTGCTAACGGACATATTATCAGTCTAATAAATTTATGTCGACATTTAAGGCCCAACTATAATATGCATATGCTAGCTTAAGCAAACGTGCGAACACATATAAATTGTATGTGGCAAACTATAATGTACTTAATGAAACTTTTCGTTAAGTTTTTCAACTGTCATTTGCTTAAGCAAAAAGCGAAACTGATCGCACATTCTGTACGGAATCAGCTGGTTGTTGTTGTTTGTTTGTGTTTTGAAGAAAATAGAGAAAGAAGAAAATATATTTATTTTAAATTTAATAGAAAATGCGGAAAAAATAAGTGCCTTTACAATAAAAGGAACCCTTTTTATTTTAACAAAAATGTCTTTCTGTCGCGGTTATTTCTCTGACAGAACAAGAGCGTCTTCTTCTTTTACAGTGTAGTTCACTTATTTCTTTTAATGTGCACAACCCTTCAAGCGCTAACTTTAATATTTTTATATTATTAAAATTTTTAAGTTTTTTCTCCATTTTTGCAAACACAATACGAAAATTAACAAAACATATGTAAACGTTTATTATTATTTACAATGTGCCTAAGACCAAGTTGTCATGGCCTTTTATATTCCATTAGTTTGTAATTTATAATTATCTCCTAATGTTTAAAATAAATAAATAATAAATATTTACAATGTAGTGCTGCCACAGCTGTACATTTTAGTACTTTTGCCGATAAATTAAAAAAAGGAAAAATTATGCGTTTCTGGTACGAAGTTTTCTTTTAATTATAAAATAATATAATAATATTTATAAAATATAGTCATTTAATGGGTTTTTGTTAAAATAAAAACATTTTTTTTAAACATAAATGAGCAACTGTGGACAAAAAGTTTCAAAGTCATTGTAGTCACCTAAAAGTTAACTCTGAACTGGCTATGCATTTGACAGCCTTTTCGTTAACTTTTGCAATTTGCTTAATCTTGCTTATGCATATTATAATTGGGCCTTTAGTAACAGGCAGTTTGTCGACACATTAAGAAAACGGGCCTAAGTATCTTACAGAAATAAGTAATAAAACTTGTATTTAATACGTAATGCAATGAAATTTCAATAAAGAATATATCAAATTTAGAATGGCATACATAATTATAAAATTTGAAAAATTGTTTTATACATACCCACCACCAAAAAGATGGAAATATTGACTATATGTATAACCGTCTGTCCGTATTTTGAATTTATGAAAGGAAGGCATATAGGGAAGCACGAGATAATGAACCAGAGTTATGGACCGAATATTTCATGAAATTTTGCATATTATATAACAACAAGTCTTGTTAAAACGGGTAAGAATCGGTCCATGATTTTCCCTAGCTCCCATACAAAATTTCTTACCGGAACATGACTTTGCGGTAGCATTTATGTATATAACACGCTTACTTATTATTATACCCTACACCACCATAAGTGGTGAATGAAGCTATATATAAGTTTGTCATTCCGTGTGTAACACTGAGAAATACTCATCTGAGATCCAACAAACTATATATATTCTTGGTCATTACGAAATTCTAAGTCGATTGAGCTATGTCCGTCTGTCTGTCTGTCTGTTTAAAACACTCTTACTTAGTAGTTTTTGTAGGGTGTATACAAATTTACTCTTAATATTTCATATTATTTATATGCACCAGTTTAAATATTGTGCTCATCCATTTGTTCATTTTGTTTGATTTTATTTTATAAAAAGATAAATATAGCATTCGAGTATATGCCATTGTATGTGCGAGTATTAAACTATTATTTTTTAAATAACATAAACATATTTATTTATTTTTTCCTTTATCCAAAGTGTTAAAATATTTAAATAGACCAAACAAATTTAACAGCTGCGTATGAACAAATAAATTTTATATGAAATATTTACAAGGAAAAAAAATGCAAGGATTTTTATTATTTAAAACACTTGCCAGGCATTTTTTAGTAACTATAAATATATTTAATAGAGCTGACGAAGAAATTTGAAAACATCATTTCGGTGTACTCGCATGTGGATTATTCTGAGCCAACACCATATAAGGTAATCAAAAGAAATAAATCCATATACAAATTTCAATTATTTATTGCGTCCTTCCTAGAGACAGGAAAACTCTAACAAAAATCGTGACTATTTCAGTGCAATAAAAAGTACTTCTAGAGTTTTTGTGTATTCCAACATTTAATAGGGTGCTTCCGATTGAACAACAAATTTTGCAAATAATACCTGAAGTTAAATAAATTCAAATGTATGTCATTACTTTTTTTATGATCATCCTATTGTACATATCCCTTATGTAGTACAAATATCTGTGGTAGCAATCAAATAAGAACTTCCTTTTAATTTTTATTATATTTTGTATATAAAAAGCAATTTTGAATTTAATTACATTTCTTCATATTAGTATTTCAATATAAAAACATATTGTTAAAAAATTAAATTCAACTGCGTGAATTGCGTTTGATAAATTTATCTTTGATTACAGTAAAAAGGGACAGATTCGTATTGGTAAGATAAAAAGAGTAACAGGTTGTAATGTTCTAGTGTTTCGTCATATTCTTCACATCGTATAGTTTGTTATATACATACGAGCCAGATGTGACATTGGCTCTTTATGCTATGTTAAAATAGTGATTAGCCATCTAAGTATTCTGTATTCTCTGTACTCTATATATGTATGTATGTATATGTAAGTAAAAGTATTCTCTTGCTTCTGCCGACTGTGGAATTAAGCCAGTTCCCGGCATGTTCAGTTGTTGCTTATTCTTTTACCCCCCGTTGCCACATGCAAGTAATTACTTGCAAGTTAAGTATACATATTATCTACGAAAAATACCGAAAAACAACAATATTTGTTTGAGTGGCTACACTAGCAAGTGCAAGTTCATTTTTGAAATGTCGTCAGCAAAGAAACTTCAAAAAAATTTTTTCATAAAATTCTGTTAATTTTCAAGCTCATAAAGATCCAGTATTGCCGTATTATTAAAAGAACAAAATACGGAAAAAATTTTTGTAATTTACAATTTTTTTTAATAAATGCATGAAATTAATATTTAAAAATACAATTAAGATGTGTTGTGTAATAGTTTTGTTTTTTTTTCTTAATAATTTTTTGTAAAACCCCGAAAATTTGTTATAAACATAACTTTTATTGTAACACTGGTAGCACTGTTTATTTATTTGTCATTCTACTTACGGCAAGTGCTTACAACCAAATTCTCTCGCAAGTTGAGCTGTAAGTGCGAAAAATATGATTGTGTTAGTAAGAAACTGTAATTGTATTGAGTTTTTCGAACTTGCACTTGCATGTGGCAACAGGGGGTTAGTCCGGACTTAAAAATTTAGAATGGTTTGATATTTTTCAGTGTGATAGTACCCATCTTGAATAGTTTATTGGAACTCTTATTATCTCAATATGTAGGCCACTATCTCAGCCTCAAAAACAGTATTATGATAAAAGCCTATTATTTCCTTTCAGTTGCCAATTCTTGAACCATCTATCTTGGTTACTCCTTTTTTTATTACTTTATTAAATTTTTCCTCTTTCGGTATTCTTAAATGTTGACATATTTAGTTTGAATTCTGTCACATCTTTCAGTGGCGTTATTAGTATTTGAAAGAATTTAATTAAGTGTATAAACACACCGAGAAAAAATGTAGTTTTACATGGTTAACACAACAATGTCAATATTTTTACAAGTTTTCAATAATGTTATGGTCACTGTAATTATTTATATGACTGCGGTAACCATATTATGGTAAATTTACTATTCAGATGTATATATTTGTTGCAATCATGTTTATGATGAATCATAATTTGTTGCTTTTGATTATGATAGAGACAACATAATATGGTACAAGGTGGCGCAAAAGTAATCCTCCTATCAGAAAATGCTATAAATTTTGCGAGGCCCCTAATGTCAGTTCTGTTTTGACATTTGTGTAGTAAACACATGCGAAATACACGTTAATAAACAATGTTACGCTACACTGCTCCAGAACGCGGAATATTGCTGATAGAACTGATATTAGGGGCCTCGCAAAATTTATAGCATTTTCTGATAGGAGGATTACTTTTGCGCCATATCATAGTTGCAGAAATCATATAAATAATTACAGTGACCATAATATTTAAAAAAACTAGTTGTGGTAAACATGCACAACTATATTTTACTCTGCGTGAAGTTTCGCCAAATATTATTTACCATTTTTAGATTTAATTCGTTCCCACATATTCTTTATTTCAGAATAAACTTTTCAAAATGTTTTTAGAATTAAATCACATTTAACGTTTATAACTACGTTAAATAAGGTTTATTTAATCTTTGATAATGAAAGAAAACATACATTTATTTAATTTTGTATATGTACATATATGAGGGAAAAGTTATTTCCTTCTTTGAATAGTTTATCATTATTTCAAGTTTAATATAATAATGTTTACAAAATGTCAAAAATGTTATCTTGATACTAATTTGAATAACATTCTTTCTACTATCCATCGCTAGCTGTTTAATTTGTTGGAAAATCTGTAAAAAAGAATATTTGAATAAATCCCATTTGTAATTTTATTGAATTTTCACACCAATGGGTCCATCATGATTACACTTGTCGTATGTATCTTAAAAATACATTATTAATTGCTTGTGGAAAAAAGGTCAACGTCTCAACATACCAAAGTCGGTTGGGGGTTAAATAATGACTGAAATAATATTGTAATGAAAGCAAATAATAAAAAACATAATACAAATAAAATGAACATGTTATAACATGATAATGTTGACAGTTTGAATACAGACAAACGAGTACTAGTTTATATTATAGTATTTGCTAACATGCCATGAATTTGTCTGATGCATTTTGTTTGACTTTTTATTTTTCTTTTGTGGGGTGTGTGTGTGTTTTTTAAAAATAAATTTAAAGGAATTCATACTTAAATATAAATCAAAGATAAATTATAAATTAGACCCGTATTTATATTTAGAATTATGTGAGGTGTAGTTATTTATTATGAGAAATGGGCATATTAAACCTACCTTCAATATCAATTTAAAACAAAATATATTGCATAATTCATAAGTAACTTAAGCAAAATATAACTCATTAACAAAAACTAAAAAAATAAGTCCCGTATCAAACACTGCCACTTTTTCTGCGCAACTTTTGAGTTTGTGGGTGAGAGGGGAAAGAAGAGCGGTCCCCTATCTCTCTACTTTTTTTTGGCGAACTAAGAACAAAGGCAAAAAATAATTTTACATATTTTTTTTGTAGTCAATTTGCCTTTATCGCAGCTGACATTCTTCTAGACATAGAATCAACGAGTTTTTTAGTGATATCAGGCGAAATTTTGTCCCATTCCTCCTAAATTACTGCCCTTAGTTTATCCTTGCAAGAAATATCTTCTTTGAATAATTTTTTATTCAGATATTTCCACAGATAACAGATATTTAAAATATCCAGATATTCATTTTGACTGAGGTCTGTGAACTGCGGAGGATGATCTAAAGTTTTTGGAAAATTATTGAGCAATCACTCTTTTACAGTTTTGGAGGTATGCATAAGATCATTATCCTGTTAAAAAATCCAGTTCTGCGCTAGTTCTAATTTCTCTCCATTAGGGGCTAAATTTTTCTTTAATGTCGAGATAATCTTTCTTTTTCCTTGTAGATTCTATAAATGTAAGATTACAACCCCTAATGCCGTCATACAACCCTAGAAGATAAGTGCGCCGCCGCAATGTTTTCATATCTTGGTAAAATATTTATTATTAAAGCCTTCGTCCTTAGTTCGCTATATTTTTGAGTCTCAATACCTGTTTGTCTTCCCACTGTAAATTTTTCACTACTTACTGTCACAACTTAATCTCTTTTAATGAAAAATTACGAAAGTTGCAATAATTTTGAAAGGCACATTACCGTTATACTTTTAAACAAAGAAAAATTAAAAGAATTGCCATTACTTTTGGAATGACAATGTTTATTTTTTTTTGTGAATTCAAAATTCTACTTAAATAAAAGTCCAATATAATAAGTTTGTTATAACCTTCCTCTGAGAACCAACAAAGTATATATTTTCTTGATCCTTATACAGTTTTAAGTCTGATTTCTCATTGCCTCCATAGACATTTCTTGAATATATGTAAGTGATTTTCGAAAGGGGAGTTTATATGGGCGCTAGGTTAAATATGGACCGATTATTATGAAATTTGGTACGACGATTTATATGTATATTTTTATATTTGATAGTCATTTTTATAAGAGATTTGTAGGAGGCTATGTCAAAATATGGACCGATGCAAACAAAATATCCTTTTGAGATTTCTCTTTGCATTAAACTTATTTTTGCTGAATTTGTTATGTACCATAAATCCATATTTCGGGAAGACATTTGTATGGGGGATATGAAAAGTCGTAGACAGATTCTTACGATTTTAAATAGGACTTGTACTTCTGTAATAAAAATAAAGTTTGCAAAATTCTATAATGAAAAATATCTGAAAAGTATCGAGGTTGTCTAACATTTTGGGTTATTAACTCGAATCCTACTGGACCGATTTTGCCTATTTTTAATTACAAACAGTTTGGTGGAACAAAGATTGTTTTGTAAAAATTTCATTTCTCTTTGTTCTTTGTTTTTTTGCAGCTCTATCGTTCCTCCAAAAGACGGACTGACATGGCACTGGCATGGCGGAATAGATAGACTTTTTGGTTCTACGATTAATATTTCGAGATACTTAATAATTCTTAATTCTGGTTGTGGGTATAACAAGTAAGAGTGTATAGTCGGTCAAGGGAGAGCATATAATACCCTACACCCAGTATATGTGTAAAAACAGATTTTCAGACATGGGCGCTATATAGGAGCTATGACCTATTATGGCCCGATCATCCAAAAATGTAGTGGCATGACTTCTGTGCATATAAATATTCTTTGTGTTAAAATTTATTTCGATATAAACACTGTTAAAGTGATTTTCTAGTGGGATCTTATATGAACAATTATGGACCGACCGCCATAAAATTAGGTGTCATGATATCTCCCACTATGGTGGTGTAGGGCATAATTATGACAATTTTTAAACAGAAAAGATAGATGAACATAAACATATTTGTTCGTTTTATTATTATTAGAAAATGGTAATTTTGAAATTCTTCAAGCTAAATTTTTCCATTTTTCGAACAATCATTGTTCAAGTGGATATTCTAATACTTACTAATTATTAATAGCTTTGACAATTTGTGATAGATTTAATAGTAATAAGTTATTTAAAACCTTATTTATAAGCGAAAGTGCAAATTACTCATATAAATCCCTATTTGTCATGATAAACTGAAAATGTCTAAACTTATTCTGATCCAGATTTAAAATCACTTGTGAACTTATGATTTCATTATATTAAATACCTGCTTTTAAATTAGTGAATAAACAGTGGAAATGATTGGGGTGAAGATAATGCTGATGATGACAATGATTGTGTTACTAGCTAGTACTAGTTCATTACAAAGACAATATAAAGATCATAAACATACATGCTGTTTTTTATGATGGTGCTGTCATTCACATTGTAGAGGGAGAAGGGTATACTAAATTCCTTAAACCATTTGTGACGGATGATGATTAAATATGTTCGAAAATTGTATTATTAGAAGGAAGGCGTTATAAGATAGACTAAAGTTCAAAATCTTATTTGGCATATCGGATAATTCTTTTTTTTAAATAAATAAATAAATTTCTAAATAATGGAGGCGTAATGTAGTAGTTAGTCATTAAGCAGTAAGTTATTGAGTACACTTAAGTCATTTACAATTTGTTGCTAAACATTTATTTTTAGTAAATTATGCTGTATAGAAGCAATTAAATTTTGATTTGCCTTGGTAGAGTCTTAACCTTAAGACCAGTATCAATTTATTTACATATACAGGGTGCAGGGTACACAAAAGTGCGACCACCATGAATGTAATAATGTTTTATGGAAGTTCATGTTAGATTGTGGTTAAATTGCTGCTTTTGGATTTTTTATTTTATTAGATTAGCAAAGTGTGGAAATGTTATAATTTATTTAAGAAATTAATGACATTCATCACACTTTCAATTAATTTCAAGTTCTATCAAATTAAACAAATGAAGTCTCTCCCCAAAAAATTATACTAAAACAAAAGTGTTTGTAATTCAAAATTACAAATAGTAAAAAACTTAAATTGTAGCGGAGTAAATTTTTCATTGACAATACACAGGCATACGATACGTACATATGTATGAAAGTATATCTTTGTGTCACTATCACAATGTTTAATCTAATTGTAGAATTTCATTTGGAGGTTTGCTTTGTTTTTATACCTCAGATACACAAGTACAAAAAGTATTTTACAAAAATTTTCTTTTTTAAATCGAGATACGAGTAGAACGCACTGCAGTGCTTGTTAAGCAAACAAACGCAGGAACATTTTTGGTGAATAAAAACACTAAAAAGGTACATTTTTAAAACCTCCCCTATGATGTTTGAATTCATTAGTTGCTAAATTCTTATATACTGTTAAAGAGATATATAAGTACATATGATACAGTGTACATGTGTACACTGTCAGAAATTATTTGGTAAATTATGCATTTTTGAATGTGTTTTTAGTAACTTTTCAGCAGTGCCAAAAAAATCTGTAAATTTGTATACATGTGATAATATCAGAATCAGTAGATGTACCTACATTTATTTGGGTATATGTATATATAACTGAGTAGAAAATAGGTAATGTTCTTTTTGAATCAAGTCCATAAATCATTTTCTTTGTATATACATCTTCAAACTTTGGAGACGTTCAAATTATTTCTGTTTGGTGTCTTACATTCGATTGTTTATATTGATGTTTGTAAATACATTTGTTCACAAGTGACGTTGTATGTTGTAATTTGTATGATACAACTATCGGATTATAAACACAATTTTAAGCAAAGTCGTAGATTTATGTTGTCAAACCTTCAAAATGACAAAAGAAAAATATTTTAAAAATAAATATGAATATTATCCAAAATTTAAAAAACACCGTAATATTTTCCGCATTTATCAATCAGTTTATGGTTTTAGTGTTACCGTTTGGTTATTTTTTTAAACTAACCCCCTGACCCACGATGTCGAACGATAACGTTCGCTTAGATAAGACTGAAGACAAAAACTTGATTGTGGAATAAACAAACTTGATTGAGTAAAAAATAGATACGATAACAAGTTTTTGTCTTCAGTCTTATCTAAGCGAACGTTATCGTTCGACATCGTGGGCCAGGAGGTTAATTCAATAATTTTTATGTTGAGATATTTTAACTTTTGGCAACACTTTAACTTTCATACACCACTAAAAAAACATATGTAAAAATATCGTAGGTAGGTACAACTCCTACATCATCGCTTTGGGAATTGAACAATTGAATATTTGAACAACATTTTTTCTTAAAGTGTTTAATTCAGTCATTTAAACCACATCGTTTTAGCGTACGAAATTTCGCTGCTCATTGTTAACAGTCATCACTGGCTTTAGTTCTTCTTTCATGAAATTCCTTGTAAATGTTTAAACAGTCACAGGGACTTATATTTATATACATGTACTCGTTGCATTAGGTGATAATGAATCAAACTAATGTGTATTTAACACCTTATGAATTTTAAACTTAAATTACGGCCGTATTTGTTAAATATATTACAAATATTAAATAGTAATATTAAAAGTAATGGTATTAAATTTAAAGGAACTATTTGTGCCTTCAAGTCAATGGTCAACACATTACAGTGGAGCAAGAATCAAGTTGCAGTTTTTCTAAAGAAAATTTTAGAAAACCTTTTTTTGGGATATATTTTCATCATTATCAAAGCTTAAGATAATAAAAATCTTTTTACTTTATTAATTCGGCTTGAGGTCTTTATTATTAAAAATATAAAACTCTTGTTCGTTTTTAATTTTTGTTATCTTTTATTAATTTCCAATATTTCGAACAACTTTGTTGGTTTAATGTTGTTGGGAAGAAATATAATTTACTGTTTAATACTTTAAAAAAGGTTAAAGCTTTGTGTTTTGGTGGTACCTTTTGTATCTGTTGTTTTAAGACGATGAAATTTGTGTTGTAGCTTTATGTAATCACAAAAATATGTATTTGAAAAGTAATTTCTTCATAATACAGTTAAAATGGGAATTTTGCATTTCTTTAAAATATATAACAAACAGACTTACAGTTTTAAATATGGATTAATGGAATATATGTAAGTTATTAAACACAATTACAATATTAAATCATATACATGATCGGGGAGGAAAATTACCAGCTGAATTTTGTGAATTCATTGTTTGGGTGGCTGCATTGAAACCACATTTTATTGTTATCCATATCATCAATAATAGGTAAAATTTATGTGGTTACATTTCATGCTACTAGAATAACTAAAATGTTCTAAATAAAGTGAAATGACAAGTTTCTCCCTACGTAAAGTAGTATCGTCTTTAATAACAACTGCCTTTGTCTATATCAATGTACCTGATCATAAACAATGTCATCCTTACTATTATTCGTTTAATTATTCAAACAAAGTGGGCTTGATCTGAAACTGAAACTTTTTCAGATCACCCATTTTCGACGGTTACTCGGTTCATTATTATTTAATTTTACTAGAACAAATTTAATTGCACATAATGTGATATATTTTTATTAGTAAACACTTTAATTGAAAAATGTCTTAAAACAATTACATTAATAACAAGTAAGAGTTTATATTCGGCTGTGCCGAATCTTTTATACCCAACACCAAAAACAATTAATTTTTGTTATTTTTTATATGGGTAACGAAACGATAAAATAATAACTGGCTATTTTATTTTGCATATCCTCTACATGAGTGCTATCAACTATTATGGGGCGATCGTCATAAAATATTGTACCGTAATTTATATTTATTTGAAATTTATTGTGTTTAAATACCATTTCAATAACAATATTTACAAACATTTTATGCATATTCAAGTTATTCTACAATACGGAGGTGCCACGAGACGAAAGACAATCACATTTTATATTTATCTATATATTTCTTTCAGAACTGCCCTTTGCAGCATGATTTATATGTATATCTAATGGTGTTTTCTTTTCTGAAATAAAATGTTACACCTTTATTATGTACATTTTAATAACGTTTACCCCACATTTTAAAGATCGCATTTTTAATGGTCAGAATAGAACATAAAATCACAACAGTGTAACACTTTTTTCCATGTACAGCTGTTTTTGTTTGTTTTTTTTTTGTTTAAAAAGAAGAAGCAGATAGCTCAAAAGTAGAAATACATACATATACATATGTATGTATGTACATTTAAAATTTCTTAAAATTAATTTTTTTTATTAAAATTTTCCATTTTGTATATTTTTTTTTGTTCTCAAATACACATTCATAAACAAAACAAATGTCAGCTGTTTTATCGTGTGATTCTCCCCCTCTAAAAATACAGAGCATAAAAGGTACAACATTTTTCAAATTTATAGTGTGACATTTATAGAAAAGAACGCACTACACTTTAGCATTTTTTCAGAAGAGAACACAAACAAATTAAAAAAGGTGCGAAATGGAAAAAACGTGTAACATTTTTGCCAGAATAGAAAACGCCATAAGTATGTAAATGACTTGTGTTGAATTTTAACCTTATAGTAATGTTTACAAGAGATTTCAGTGATTGTCAGAAGTGGACTTTATATTAGGGACTATGGTCATATATAGACCGAATATCATAAGGAATTTTGTACCACGATTTATTTGTAAATATGGATTACTTGTGATGAATTCAATCTTATTACTGATTTTTATAAGAGATTTACACGCCCTTATTGATTTTCGAAAGTGAATTTTATATAGGGACTACGGTCAAAATAAGGACCACTGCAAACAAAATATAGTTTGAGATTTCTCTTTGCATGAAACTTATTTTTGCTGAATTTTGTATGGATACGGCTTATCTTAGACATTTATATGATACATAAATATTCCGGGACGACATTTGTATGGTGGCTATGAGAAGGCGTGGACCAATTCCTAACATTTTTAACAGAACTTGTCCTTCTATAATAAAAAATATCTGAAAAATATGGAGGTTGTCTGAAACTTTGGTCTATAAAGGTGTGTTCACCCATTCGTTCTGAACAAAATATTTGTTCGGACAAAATTTATTTCATATGAAGTTTGACGTTTCTGTTTTCAAAGATAGTGAAAATATTTGTTTACAACCAACTGACAGCTTGAATTGGTTTAATTTAATATTTTGTCTAAACAAAAATAAACTGAGTTGCCAATAGGTTACACTTATATCTGTGATGTTTGCGAAATTAAATTATTCATTTCATTTATTCATTAAAAATTTCGTAAATTGTTTTTGAATAATAAACACAATATTTTAAAATAATTTAATATTTGTTTTTTGACACTTGAAATTCAAAGCAAAATAAATCAATGGCCGCAGTATTGCCACTGGTAAAACTAATAGATTTTTGGCAGCTTTGATTTTCCATACAAATTGTTACAAATGGGTGAATCATGCTGCAAAAAACTTTCAGTAAAACAAATTTTTCTCCGGACAAAATTTTTGTTCGGGACAAACGGTTGAATCCACCTTAACTCGGATCCTACTGCACCATTTACAATACCAAACATTTCGAATTTAAAAGAATGTTTGGTAAAAATTTCAATGTTCCATGTCTTTTTTTCGAAACTCTATCGTGCTTTTAACAGATGAACAGACGGATGGACATGGATTGACAAACTTAATATACCCCCCATCTTTTTGGTAGTGGATATAAAGATTATTTTTATGTAACAAATAAACTGTTCAACAACGTGTGTCCGTTAAATCTACTTCAAAACAGGAAAATATGACAAAAGAAATACATTTAATGTTAGAAAATTGTTTCTTTTTTTTCATCAAAAGTTAACAAGTAGTTCATAATTATAAAATACGGATAACCGATACAAAAAACCGGCATGTCGCATATACAATAAAGTATTTTAAACCGGTCGCGTTTATTAAATAAAAACAAAACGGTTAACCATTTCCGGTTTTGAATACTCTAATTGTAGCAATTGTCCTAGCTCCTACTACTAATATGTTAACAAATAACATGTCAAAACTTTTAAGTTATCACAGTATAATCTAGTTGGAAAAAAATTTCTTGTTGAAAACGCCGTTGTAATATACATACATTTATAATTTCTGCAGATTCAATATATGTTCGCATTCTTTAGTTTCCAAAAATATACTAAAAAATAAATATACTACTAGATGCACATATGTATGTAGATATACATATATGTACGTACATATGCATGTATGTATGTATAAATCAGATTTTTAGTTAAATTTGCATATTTTCGCGTTATATAAACTAATGCGTTACTCCCGTTTACCATAAAACAAAACTTTAGTTTTTAGACTAAATAAATGCACACATTTATACGAGTATATACATACATATGTATCTCTGCAGTTCACGTGGCGTTCACATTGGTTTAGAAACATTTTATTTTGGATATAATTTGGTAGTTCGTGAAAGACTTAATGGAATTTAACACAATTTGAACTAAGCTGATTTGTATTTACATGGATTTACAGTTGGAATGAATAATATGAAATGACCTCCTTGACATTAATTTAAAACCAGTAAGAAAGTATAGTCGGTCAAGCCCGACCATATAATACCATACACCCAGTATATTACTAAAACAGTTTTTCAGATATGGGCGCTATATGGAAGATATTACCTGTTATGGACCGATCATCCAAAAATTTAGTGCCGTGAATATAAATATTATGTGTGTTAAACTTTATCTCATATAAATACGTTTAAAAGATTTATGGAGGTTAAAGTGAACTACGAAGAGGGTCTTATATGGGAGTTTTGACTATTTATGAACTGACTATTATAATATTAAGTGTAATCCTATTTTTACATTAGAAACTCATTTTTGTTAAATTTTATTCGGATAACAACATTTTTAAGAGATTTATGGTCCTTAAAGTGATTTTCGGAAGTTGGAATTATATGGGAGCTACGACTACTTATGGACCGATCTTTACGAAATTTGTAGATGTGATTTAGCTTCATTTACTCGTTTACTTCATGTACTCATTTGTGGTGAAATTTGTTTGCATACTTGCATAATTCAAAGATTTATGACCGGTAAAACCCAATTTGTATGGGGGCCAGGTGATATAATTGACCGATTTCCCATACCGAAATCCCATTCATCCTTGGGCCAAAAAAATATTACGTACCAAATTATATTGAAATGTCTTCAAAATTGCGACCTGTATTCTGCGCACAAGCTTTACATGGACAGCCAGCCAGCCAGCCAGACGCACGGGCGGACATCGTTATATCGACTCAGAAAGTGATTCTGAGTCAATCGGTATACTTTAAGGTGGGTGAGGTGCACAAATCCAATATACCCTCCCCACTATGGTGGTGTAGGGTATAAATATAATGAATGATTAAAACAGTCCCTACGAGACAACCCATGTAAATAGTTCAGTTGTGAGATATCACTGTTCCCATAGCGCCAATTATTATTTAGAGACTGTTAATTCATACATTACATTTTTGAATTAATGTCAAGGAAGTAAATTGTGTTCTTTTAAGACATCCACATGTTAAACTTGCACGCCATCAAATCCAAATATATCCGCAAAGGTACAGTAACGTGGAAATCGTCTCAACAATAGTGATTTATCTATTCAATTAAGTATCTAATTCTAAAAAAACACAAAATAACATCAAGTGCAATCAAGAAATATGTAAATTGTAAATGGACAAGACCGTTGATCAATGTCAATCGTATGGTAGATCTATTGTGAATACTACCGGTACATGCTGGTGCATTTGTCACATGTTGAACTAGCGGGATATATGTACGTATGTATATGTAAAAACACGTACAAGTAAAGGAATTTATTCATGTATCCATGTAGATGGATTTAAATTTACAATTTTAAGCTTCTCTTAACACATTTTCATATTTAGGATGCACACAAATAATACATTATTACATTCAAACACACATGCATCCAGATAACGGAAAATAAACATGGTCATAATTTGGAGGGAGCGAAAAAGCAACAAAAACTATAACAACAACAACAATAACAACAATATATACATACATATATATAAGTTTATGCCACATATGACGCCATTTTGTCGCGTGACATCTTAATGTCATCTACATGCACGGATGGAAATATAAAGTTAAAGTTTTATGGCGAAATGTTTTCTATAGAAATGAACGCATTGGAGTTTTATATTTAAATACTCACATATACGACATCACACAGTCTACATATAGAGGATTTGATTGCCTGGCAGATCAGTGGGTCGTTATGAGAAATTTAGTCCCTAGAGAATTATGTGAATTGGAAACTTTGTTGACGACAAATTAAGCAAATAGCATTGCAATAAATTTTGATCGAAAGCGGGAAAATTTTACTGTACAGCTTTTTTAATTCAATAAAATAGTTAATTTCCCATCTCATTCATAAAAATAAAGTTTATTGCTTTTAGAAGTCTAATATCCCTCGCATATTAGTGGGTCTGTTTCCTCATTCGTATTTGTTGTATGCACATATGTATGTATGTGTTTTGAAGCAATGTTTGAAATTTAGGATGTATGTGCAGGAAAATAATGACAACTTTTTTTTAATACCCATAAAAAGAGATTAAAAAGTGGGTTACAAAAATAATGATAAATTTGAGGTTGTTGTACCTTTAGATAACAAAAAGCAATAAAAACAATAACATCATAAAACGACAACAGCAACATTCAACTAGATAGTTCAGCACAAACTGTTTCATATTTTTTCCCCAAAAACTAAGGGGGAAACAAGAATAGCAATAATCTTTAATTTTTTGAGTTATCGTAAATCAAAACAAAAATCCGTATTTATACCGAATCGTACCCACAAACCCACTTGTATAAAAGGGCTTATATGTACATAATATTTTTTTACTACGAAAATACATGTGTTGATAATCAAAAAATAGTCTTTTAGGAAAACAAAAAGTAAAAAAGGAAAAAACATCTAACAGAACTGCAGCCGGAAATGCTTTAAGCACAATTAAACATTGAGTGCAATAACTTGTCTGTCTATTTAGAAAAAAAATAAGTAACACAAACACAGGCAAACGTCTAACAACTACGTACAAAATGTCACAATAGAATTATGCAAACAATAACAAGCTTTTTTATTTTTTAAACACGTACATACCTATACATATACATATGTATGTACATAAGACAGAATTACAAAAAATAAAAATAAACTTAGGTTGATTTTCCAATGTTTCCCGAAATATTTTGAGTCTACTCCGTTCAGTAGCTTAAACGTTTCTTCAACACCATAATCAGGATTTATGCAGATGTTTAAAACATCACATCACTGGCTAGCTGACTGTCCATCAAAAAGGATTGGTATTAAAATTGCTTAAAATCGGTTCATTATTATGTATCTTGAAATATAACATTATCGTTCATAAATATCTGAATAAATTCATTGTGTGACAATTGAAATTGTTAGTTTTCTTACAGTTGCCTGAACTGACAATTTACCTTTTGCTAACAATTTTTCAATATCAGTACATTGCTAGAACATTGCTAGATCTGACAAAGTTGTAATATCTGACGACCGTCTATACGTAGCTTAAGCTTTTTCGCAACCATTGAACCCAACAATGTTGGATTTTTAAGCATTTTGTGCTGACGTTCTTTCTATATACACATGAACAGAAATTAATTTTTGTTTAATTTCATACTCAAATTTCGAAAATATATGAAAATCTTTACTTAAAGACTTTAATAGAAAACATTTCAATACAGGGGCAGATAAAAATTATCACCTGGGTTCTACATTTGTAAACTGAAGGGGAAGTGAAATTTTCATTAAGTTTTTGTTTTAATTTTAGTGAAAATGATTTGAAAAGTAATATATAAATTTCAGTGTGGCTCGTAGACCTCGAGCCTAATTATTTACCTAATTTATTTAGAATTTTAAAGGTCGAAACAAAAACATATTTAGTTAAACGTAGAATAAAAGTTTCAATCGTTTTCTAGAATGCCGTGAAATGTCCTATGTGGCATTGAAAACAATTTCAGTTTCGCTTCGTAGTGGAATATAGAACGTAGGCGTATAATTCATATTTCAAGTTTTTTTCAAGGATCTATATTTAGCAAATTAATTAAAGTTGCTCATACTGCTATCACATTTCATTGTGCAGTCTATAGAAACCCTTAAATAACACCATATTTGTCAGTCTAGAGCAATGACATAAACATTATTTGTAAAACTACATACTCATATCTTTCTTTGTAGTAAATTCTATTCAATGTCTATAGACATTCTTATTATAACCCTGAAGGAAACCTGGGGTCAAGTGTCTCCAAGTCACCACTTTCGTCTACTATTTTGGTAACGGTTTGGCGACATTGTCAACAGCATTGTCACAATGGTTAGTATTATCCAATTACTTTTTTTCAATTGTGAGCCACCATAGACTACGCAATAGTGTGCCAGACTATCGTTCAGAGGGTTGCGAGTTCGATTCCCGCCAAAGACTCTGGGCGTTTTCGAATTTATTTTTAATTAAATATTTTTTTGTATTTTATTTTTTTTAATAAAACTCCAAACATTAGCAAAAAAAAATGCATTTTTATTTTCTATTTCAGAAAAGTACCAAAGTGTAGGCAATGTGATCCCAAAAGAACTACTTAGTCAGTATTGACGCAGTCTACTGGTAGATTTCGTAGGACAAGCCTGTGCTAAATGTCAAAAGTAGATAGCATTAGTAAGGGTATAATTCGTCAATAGGTAATGGTGACATCGTCAATAGGTAATCAGTATAATTTTACTATTGACATTTCCTGCAGGGAATTTTGTCGAGAAATACAAGTGAAATAAAAACGTTTTCGTTGTTTTATATATTACATACATATGCACTTATTTATATAGGTATGTCTGATGAATTGAATTCATCACCAAACGTCGAATATTATAACAAAGACAAATCCTTTTAATCCATATGAAGGATATGTTTGTATATAACTTAGCAAACTTTTAAGTTGACAGCTTTATTCAATTAAATTTTGAAATTTGTGAGAACGAAGTAATGTGTGTTTAAAAACAAGAGGAAACCTTTAAAGCTGTTTGATTGAATATGTGAATATGGTGAACATGGTGTGTGTGGCTACAAAAATATTTAATTGTGTGTTTTAAAGGACAAAATATTATTAAGTAATATCCGTGCAAGAATATCAAAATAGTTTGTTAAAGAACCAGTCATTATTTTTTTTTGTTTTTTAAACTTGTATACTTATCCATCTACATATATATCTGGATTCTTGTTACTTGTTGTCTGTGTAAATAGTTTCTTATATTCAGTATGGTGAAATTGTTGCTGAGATATTATTGATCTTTTATGCAAAATAAAGTTTAGTAATGTGTTCCCGAAAGACTATTGGAAAAGAATAGAGTTTGAAGAGAGCGCCAACACAAATTTTGTGACTTCAGCATAAAATACCAAAAATTATTGAAAAATAAAAAAAATATTCCAAATTTTATACTAGTAGTTCATTAGTATAAGAGACCAAACAAATTTCCCTTATTATCATAGATTACTTAATTATCGTTTGATGGAAGAGGTGCTTTGCAAATAAATATTTGAGAGAATCTAAAACGCCAAAAAATATTTTTTATCAGTATAAAACAAAGTATACAAAAAGTACCAACTATAAATTTTTTTTCTTTTTGGCCCTTTAAATCTGTATTTATCAAATATATGCTGTTTGGTAACATATATTTCATTAATTACGGATGCTGTACTTAAAATTGTAAGTTTTTTATCCCTTCAGTTTGAATTTACCAAATGTATGTTTTTTTTCTTTTAATATATCGATATGTAAAGTTTTGAGTCTGCACAAAATTCCACTTCTTACTCGTTTTTAACTCCTTGAAGATAGACTTACAAAGAACGACTTTTCCGAAAAGCTTTTTTATCCCTTAAAGAAATGTGAAACCTAATAGTTCTACCAAATATAGACCTATCTACGTTTCGAATATCAATAAAATCGGTTAAGGCGTTTGGGATTGGTTGTTAAAGAAACAAAGGTACCAATTTTACCATAGGTACCAATTTTTATACCCTCCACCACCATAAATGGTGAATGAGGGTATATACTTATAAGTTTGTCATTCCGTGCGTAACACTGAGAAATACTCATCTGAGACCCAACAAGGTATATGTATATATTTTTAGTTCTTACGAAATTCTAAGTCGATTGAGCCATGTCCGTCTGTCTGCCTGTATGTCTGTCTGTGTAAAACATTCTCACGTCCGAAAAACACAACCCACATCAACAAAGTTTACAAAAAACCACTTACAGTTCTCCTAAGCAGTTTGGTCTTGCAACTTAGCAAAATCGGTATAGTAGAACAAAAGTTATAGATCAAAATTTAAGACAACCTCCATAAAAAATTTATATTTTTAAATATTTTTCTTTCAATTTTTTTTAAATATTTTGCAGAAAATATATTGTGTTTTTTTTTTTTTTTTTTTTTTTTTTTTTTTTTTATATACATTTAATTTATTTATTGAATCTTCAGAAATGAAATGACAATAAGTTTTCGAATCTTAATACTAAAAGAAAATAATAAGTCCAGCCAGTGCTAGACAAAAATTTTTATGATACTACAACAAATTTATATCCACTGATCCAGTCATCTGTTTTGCGCTTGAGTTAAAGCAAGGGTATCCCTCCTTCTCAACCGAACATGGCCAGTAAAGTTAAGGATGTCTCGTGCAAGTGGGTTTGGATGTTGTTCAAGTTTGCTGATATATTTTGAGGCGTGTTTTGTAAATTCGACTTTCACCAAAGGAATGCCTAGATCTTTGTGGATTCGAGAATTTTTAACATACCATTGAGCTGCAGTAATTGTACGTAGAATCTTATTTTGACCCCTTTGAATTTTTTCAATGTTGGATGCTGAGGCAGTACCCCATAATTGAATTCCATAACACCAGATTGGCTTTAGAATTGCATTGTACAACAAAAGTTTGCAATCCAACTTTAATGTAGAATTTCTGCCGATTAGCCAATTAATTTGCACTGCTTTTAATCTCATCTGGGTAAGTTTTGCGTCGATATGAGACTTCCAAGTTAAACGACGATCGAGGTGGATTCCGAGGTATTTGACTTCATTGTGTTGCGGGATAATTTGGTTATTTATTCTGATGAACGAGCAGGTATCTTTTCGCAATGTGAAAGTTATATGAATACATTTCTGTTCGTTAACCCTGATTTTCCAAAGCTCAAGCCAATTCTCTAGTTTATAAACATATTTCTGCAAGTTCTGTGATGCTATTTGATGGTCCTTATGAACGCTAATAAAGGCTGTATCGTCTGCAAAAGTTGAAGTATGTATTATGGGGTCTAACGGCATATCGGATGCATAAATCAAATATAAAGTTGGACCCAGTATGCTACCCTGGGGTACTCCTGCTTCAATTGGCTGAGCGGGGCTTAAAAAATCGCCTTCTTTGATTGTAAATTTGCGACCATATAAATAACTTTTCATAAGTTTGTGGGTGTTAGCAGGCAGAGTTAATTTAATTTTATGCATTAAACCTTCATGCCAGACTTTGTCGAACGCTTGCGACACATCAATGAAAAGGGCGGAGCAGTATTTTTTCTCTTCAAACGACTGTCTTATCACATTTACCAATCTGTGTGTTTGTTCGATGGTACTGTGTTTAGCTCTGAACCCGAATTGGTGATTTGGGATACATTGAGTGTCGTTCAGAATTGGAATCAACTTAGCCAATAACAATTTTTCAAACAGTTTTGAAATTGTCGGCAGTAGACTAATTGGCCTATGTGACTCTACTTTAGTTGGGTCCTTCCCTGGCTTAGGAATCATGGTAATCATAGATACCTTCCAATCTGCAGGATAGTATTCTAGGCGTAAAATAGCATTAAAAATAAATAGGATAATTCTTTTAGCTACACGAGGTAACTCCACAAGCATTTTGTTGCTGATTTTATCCATACCTGGAGCTTTTTTAAGATTCAGAGTACCAATAGCGCTTTGAACATCATTAAAGCTAAGTCTTAGAGGTACAGGAGGTCTAATAACGAGTGGAGGCAAATCAGATGCATTATTTGAGTTGTTTATAGTAAACACTTTTCTCAAATGATTAACAAATAAAGTCCCCTTCTCGGAATCATTTCTAGCCCAGTCACCAGTCGGATTTCGCAGAGGAGGTTTTCCTCTAACTGGTCTTTTTAAACCTCGTGCCGCCTTCCATAACGAATAGTCAGATTGTGGGGTACTATCAAGACCCTCCAAGTAAGATTTAAGTGAAGCCATTCTTTGGGTTTCTAAGAAATTTCTTAGTATATCTCTGCATACCCGTAGCCTAGCTTTCATGTTGTTTTTATGACAAAACAGGAAAGCGTGAGGAAAATAGTAAGAATAGGTCAATGATTTTTCATAGCGCCCATATAAAAATCTTCATGAAATATGGCTCAATTATACATACAATTGGAATATCAATCCAAAATTCAGCAAAAATAAGTTTGATGTAAAAAGAAATCGTAAAACCAAATTGTTTTTTAGTTCGGTCCATGTTTGACCATAGATCCCATATAAAGTCCACTTCCAAAATTCACTTAAATACGTATAAAACAGCTATAAATAATGTTAAACGGCTAAAATTTGACATAAACACACCTTATAGGCAAATAAATTGTTGTACTAAATTTTATTGTGGTCGGCCCAGAATTGGTCATAGGTCCCTTATAAGGACCACTTCCGAAAATGCCATTTCTCTTTATTTATATCGTATAAATATCGGTACCCACTTAAAACTTTGCACAGATCATTTTCATATATACAAAAATCAATCCACAATTTTGTGAATTTCGGTTAATTTTTAACCTCTTCCGAAAATCAATTTGTGAGTAATCTCTTATAAACCGATCCAAATTTTACACAGATCATTTACATACATGCAAAAATCAAACTGCTCGATTTTGAGAATATCGGTCCATATTTGAATATATCCCCCATATAAGGTCCACTTCCGAAATCAACGTTAATACTAATTTGTATCATAAAAATACTGTTATTATGTTGAAAATAGATCCATAAAAATCACTGTTCCAAAATTTAAGAAGATCGGCCCATAATTTGTCATAGCTGCCATATAAGAACCATTTCCACAAAACAAATAAATCCACAAACATGTCTAACAAATATCGATTTCGAACCAACTTTTATATGGATCATTAATTGTAAGCTGTCAGTCAATAATAGCTACTGAATTAAGTCTACTTCCAAGTATAGCAACCAACCATACAACTGTTGTAAATAACGTTATTGAGATGAAATTTAACCAAAAGAAGCCTAATCAGTCCTATCAGTCCATAACTGGTTCACTTCTATATACTACTAGCTAAACCCGGTGTGCTTTGTTACCCCCCCCCCCCCCCCTCGTCATAAAATAAAACGTATTTATATATTTACAAACATTTATTTATTTAATTTTAATGTATTTATTGCAATGCTTTAGGCGAGACCATGCCCCTTTGTCCACTTACATAATCAAGAATTTATTATTTCGTAAGAATATCCTGTTGTGAAAATTTAATGACGATCGGTCCAGTAGTTAAGACTATATTACGATGTTTAATTTTCCTAAAAAGGGGCGTGGTCCCACTCACTTTTCTCCTGGTACGTATTCCTAATTATGCCAATACCATATGTACCAAATATCACCGACGTACGTCAAAAAATGCCCAAAATATGGCGGGTTAAATTTGTGGGTTATATGGGCGGTGCCACCCCCGTTTGTACAATCAAACCTTCATATAGCCTATTATTCCTTCCAGAGTCACAGTAACATGCTGTAAAAATTTCAGATTGGTCCAAGGGTTTGGCCTCCTATTAAGTACAAACATACAGACACACATTCATTTATATATATATAGATTAAAAGCAATATAATTTAAGGTGAAATGGGGCGAAAAATGGGGATTTGGTAATAAAAAAATGTATGTAGTTAAAAAGTATATAAAACTTTAGGTAAATACATATTACAAAAAAAGTATTTTGTATAGCAAACATTGTTAGTGGTATACGTAAGTATCTGAATTAAAAAAGGGGGCGATGAAGTAAGCGTGATTCATAGTTATATGGCGACGTTAACAGTATTAAGAGCAATATACTACCAAATAAAAAAATACGTTGGAATGAACAAATTTGTATAGAGAACAAAAAGTATAAAACTTTCAAAATTTTGGCGTGAAAAGGGCCGTGGTTTAAGAAATCTTTATTTTTACCTCGCCTGGAGTATATAATGTGTATACAATTTGAAGTAAATCTATTAAAAACTATATGGGAGCAATTACATAATTTTTAAAAAGTGGGCGTAAAAATGGGCGTGTTCAAAAAAAAGTACTCTATTAATCATACCAGAGTCCCAGTTAAATGCTGTGAAAATTTCAAAAATATCGGTCCAAAGGTTTGGTCTTCAATTACAATATTTTAAAAAAGTGGGCGTAAAAGTGGGCGTGGTAAAAAAAAGTACCCTATTATTCCTTCCAGAGTCACAGTAACATGCTGTGAAAATTTCATCAAAATCGGCTCAGCCGTTTTGGAGTCTATACGTTACATACATACATACATACATACAAACATACATACATTGAATTTTATATATATAGATGCCACCCATAATCTCCTGTAAATAATATTATTGAGATCAAATTTAAATTAAAAAGCCTCACCTTATTTATATCTTATCCTTTTTTATACTCTGTTTCTTAACTTGTTGTGAATATTTTCACTAACACTGAATAGAAAACATAGAATTAGGATATTTTAGTCCTATAACCAGTGTAGTTTCTATATTTCTTATTACGTTTAGGTGGAGGGTATTAAAGATTCAACACAGCCGAATATAGCACTCTAACTCATTTTTTGTAATTTTTTTTTGTCTTGTATTTTGTTAGTATGTACTAAACACGTGCACAGTTCTATCTGTTAGTACCAGTTTCTCTTAGTTTGCTACTTCTGGTATGTATTGGTAAATATTTTCTTGTTTCTGGTATTGGTAAGTATTGTTACTGTACAAAATACTTACTGTGTGAGTAGATAAAGAGAGAATGAGAGTAACATATTTATTTTTATTTGTTTTCATAAAACAGATATGAACAAATACTGATGTTAATAACATGGTTATTTGTGATACTCGGGCAAATTGCTGAAAAAGCTGAAAAAAGAACAAACATGCGGCATAGACCTGCTTTGTTGAATGTTGACTAACAACTGAATGTAATATTAGTATTTTTACGCTCTTGTTGTGAGTATTGTTTGCGATCGTGTTGTGTATATGTAAATAGCCGAAAATCTTCGTATTCTGAACAATACTAGTGAGGACCACTGTTTTACATTATTTCTTTTAAATATTTTCAACGATACACAATTAATATTTCTTACATTATGGTATTTTTCCTCAAAAATATCTCTCGTACAACAAATATTTTGCAAATAATTGTGGTATAACAGTTATTTTAGAATAAAAAACAAATACAAATATATACTGGTACAAAATCAAAATTCAACTGTTATTGTTGGTATAAGTAATGTGTGTTACAAAAAAAAAACAAATACAATATTGTGTATTCTTTTTTGCTTTTTCATATCCATTTCAACAGATATGTATATGGTATATTTGTTTTGCAAATACTTTTGGGTATACTGTTGCACGTCTTTAGTATGTACTTCATAACTTTAATTACATTTTATGATATACAAAGAAGAATACTAGAAAACAAAAGTGTAGCTGCAATTTATTCTTATTATAAAATGTTCAACAATTTGCTATAAAATGCCGGTTCGTACAAATTTTACAAAGAGTCTGGATTGCTTTGATCAAAATAAATATGGCGGGCCGAAAAAAAAGATTTATGAATTACAATTACAATTGCAGAATTAGTTTTGGAAGCGGTTATTTGATGGTTTGGGGAGTTTTTTGTGAAGACAGTATGATTAATTTGGTGTTTCAAGCATCAAAATGAATTCGTCTGATTACACAAATTTACTAGATGAGAAATTAGTGACATTTTTATTTTATAGTAATGCAAAACAATTTAATTCCCAACAAGCCAACGCACATGTAAGCATGTAAGAGGTCAAACAAGGGAATGGTTGTCTTCGAAAAATAATGTACTTGAATGGCCTATTTATTCTCCAGACCATGGAGAACATTTGGGGAATATTAACTCGTCGAATGAAAACCGACAATATGAAAGCATATATCACCTAAAAGAAGCTGTTATAAATGCTTGTATATCTATATCTGAAGATATAAGAATAAATCTTGTGAATAGTGTGCCTGATCGAATTTTTGAGTTGAAGGAGGCCTAACATATTATTAAAGTCTATTTTTGTTTGTGAATATTGGTATTTTGTTAGTTTTTCAGTGCAGTTATAGTTATGAAATACGAATTCATTCTTTATACATTTTTTAAATAAAAATATGATTTTTTTGTTCGTTTCACGTACATGTAGTTTAAACTGTTTCCTACTAATTGTTCCTTCCTTAGCTTACAAAATTGAGAAAAGTTTTATGTATTTATAGTTATACAACGCAGTGTATTTGCATAATGAATTACATTAAGCTCATATTAACTAGATATAAATGTATTGTTAAACAAACGCAAAAGTAATGTTCATTCATCCATGAGACATTTGTAATTACAATAAATTGTTGAAAGTTTTAATTCCTTTAATATTTATTATTCCAGAAGTGTATGGTTGAACTATTAACAAACTTTACTAAAAGCAAATGAACAAGTAATTTTGTTGTATTCATCTGTGCTCAATATTTCATACCCTTCATCAGCGTTACAAGCCAACAAGTAAGAATGTAAATGGTAGATAGGACATGACCGATACTACACCAAGTATATGATCAAAAACAGTTTTGTTTAGGAATATCATAACAACATTTTCTTACACGATTTATATATTTATTTATATGTATTTATATGTATATATAAAACTTATATGCGGTGAATTTCATTCGCACATCAATATTATTTTGCCATTTATAAGTCTTATGACTAATTACACAGTGCAACAAACAAAATGGGAATGGGTTTCCATTCGGAATGTTCGATTTTTTATCACAGTGTTGTAAACCGATCGTCATAAAATTAAATGACTTAATTTGTATATACGATTTTATTTAATTTAATTGTGTCGACATTGTTAAGATATTTTTCCTCGTTGAATTCATTTTCGGAAATGGCACTTATGTGGGAGCTATGCTCAATTACTGACCGATACGAACAACTTATATGTGCAACATTTTTAGTTGTGATTTATATTCATTTAAAACGAAGCCGTATAAATCCTACCATCATACCTCTCCACTATGTAGGTGCAGGGTATAAATACCCAATTTCGCGATAGTTTTTTAAATATTCAAAAATTTTGATTGTAAATTCAAATACACATTTACACACTTCAAAAAAATACACACCACTCGTGAAGAAAGGTACAATAGCAGCAAAGTGTAAGAGAAGTTTTATTTTTCTGTAAAAGTTTATCTAATCTAATTATACTTAATTCCATTTCTTCTCAAATCAACTTAGGCACTTATCGATTGTGAATTCAGATATTTATTTGATATTTTTATATGAAGTTTTGACAACTTAAGTCGCAGCAAATTAAAATATATTTCATTTTCATTGCTGTTCACTCTTTTACCACTCTCTTCCTCTTTTTAGAGTGTAACATATTTCTTCTATTTTGTGGAAAACCTTCAAATACGGATACATTCGTTTGTAAATGTATTCAAATGTATAATTTTACAAATAATACGAATTGCACAGGTATACTAAAATAAGATATTATTTTTAAACAACGTTAAAATAAACAAGTTGGAGTACAATATTCAATTGTGCCTAATCTGAAATACCCTCCACCTAAACATCAGCAGATAAGCAAAAACTACACTAGTTTTAGAACTAGAATATCCTTGTTATGTGTTTTTTGTTCAGATTTTGTGCAAATTTTATTAATATTTTATAAATGTTTTAAAATTTTATATAATTCTAAGTATCCACTAATGTGATTTCTATGTATCTTATACTGTGTTCAGATATGAAACTTAATTGAGTCAATATTCGGTTAATTGACAATATTATTTTAAGTGTTCAGGCATACGCAATTTTCAGCTTACTCAATAATCATTTGACAGTTGGAAAACAATACAAAAAATACTCTATATGGTTGTTGTGTTTCTATTAAAATCATTTGACAGTTGGAAAACAATACAAAAAATACGCTATATGGTTGTTGTGTTTCTACGTAAACAAACTTACCTTCACATTGATTTTTTAATGATTTCTTTTGTTGACATTTGCATTTTATACAATTATGTTCACTAAACACAGTTGTGAACAGTGTTGCATTCGAAATCTTACTCAATATTATAACAATTTCGTACTTATTGCGCAATAATTAATTGAGATTTTATATGGAATATTGAGCTCAATAATGGCGTTAATTGCGATTAACGCTATTAAGGGTCATATCTGAACACGCTATTAGGCTTATTTTTGTATACTCGGAAGTGAACATAATTCGGAAGCTATTGACAATTATGGACTGATAGCTTCTAAATCCAGTAGCATAATTGCCGTATAACCGTTATTAGTATAATTTCTGGATTAAAATTTCCTATCTGTATAATAGTAGGTTTGAATATTTGGTTCAATATTTATTAGACATTTTTTAGGGTTAAATGGTTTTTCGAAAATGGCAGCTTGGACAAATCTTCTTAAAGTTCGGAACGGAGCATTTTATACATAAAAGGTTATCTCACGTCGAATTTGAAAATAATAACGGTATATATAAGATATATATTACTCTTAACGTGGATTTCGAGACTGGCCCTTATATAGGGGATATGGTCAAAAGTGGACCGATATTCTCAAAACCGTTATTTATAAGAGATTTATGTGTGTTGAAATGGTGATGGCTTTATTTGGGTGATACGGTCAAATATGAACCGAAATTCACAAAATTCTGTAGTATGATTTTTGTGTATATGTGAACGATCTATGTAAAGTTTTGAGTCTGTACCGATATTTTATAAGAAATATATAAAGATAAATGTCCTTTTCGGATGTGGTCATTGTATGGGAGCTATGACCAATTATGGGCCGACCACCATAAAACTTAGTACAATAATTTATATACTTTTATATACTATTTATATAATTTGGGTGTCCCGATAGACTAGGCAATAGTGTGCCAGACTCAGAATGTTGCCGCTTCGATTCCCTCCAAAGACTCTGGGTATTTTCTGCAGATAAGCCAAAAGCTTCGCAGTTTGTGTTTGTTAATTATATATTTAAAAAAAATACCTATATGAATTATTTGTATCGAATTTTAACCTGATAACAATATTTATGTCAGATTTATACGTATTGAAGAGAATTTTAAAAGTGGACTTTATATAAGGGTCTTTGGTTAAACATGGACCGAACGAAAAAAAATTTCGTTTTGTGATTTCTTTTTACATGACACTTATTTTTGCCGAATTTCGTATTAATCAGGTGATGGAAAACGATAACGATAACAAAACGATAACGATAACGAGTGAGTTTTTGAAGTCCATTTTAAATTATTTCTAATTAAATTTTTAAAATTTTTGTTTTAAGATTCTCTTTAATAGCAAATTATCTTTATATTTTGTGGGATAAAACTGTTTTAATACAGAAATATTACGAAAAAATTAACTTCTAAAACTCACTCGTTATCGTTATCGTTTTCCATCACATACCTGAATATTCCAATTGTACAGACATTTATTTATCATTAAGTCATATTTCGGGAAGAAATTTGTATGGAGGCTATGAGAAATTATGGACCGATTTTTACTATTTTTCTCCCAAACTTTCTTTTTTGATCATAAAAATAACGTGTACAAAATTTCATGGTATTATCTGCAATATATTTGGTCTCAAAAGAATATAAACAAAGTTTCACACGGAATGACAAACGTAATATATCCTGATTCACCACTTGTAGTGGAGTAGGGTATAAAAAAAACTTAGAGGATGACCTATGATCTACTGATGTGATGGAACTAGGAAAATTTATTATGTGAGGAAGGATAGAGGGAGGGCGTTTGTAAACATTCGATTTGAATTTTCTAACAGTGAAATTCACAGGAATAACTTCTGCAGGAAGTTTATTATACATACGGATATTATGGGAACACTTTCAGCAAAATATATGAATTTTTTTATTGCAGTCATAGAATAGTAGAGTATTTAGTTTGTTTTCTATAGCATACAATATATACTGATGCATCTCAGATATCTCTAAGGCATGTACAAAATACAAGAACATCCCCAAGAAATATAGAAATGCAATGTCAAATTACTATTTAGACATAAATGTACGTTTAATACTCTTGCTTAAGGCTATAATAACACTACTATTACTAGTAGCTATTACGACAACTAACTAACTAACTACTGACAGTATTTTATTTATATTCTTTTATTCAAAACATTTATAATTTAATGTTTTAACATACAAAAAGAATAATAACTTTAACTATCTTATAAGTATTATATGCTTCTCATAAACCCAGTCATACAATAGAGATATTAAATTATAAATTTTTTCTTTCTTTTTCTTGTCTTTTAGGTCTGTATTTGTGTCTACTGGTATATGGATAGTTGGCTTACAATTCGTTCTACCCATGATCCTTAAAGAAATATTGTATATTTATTGTTGCAATTTAAATACTTACTGCCACTACTACAGTAACAACATGCTCTTACATAAATCTTGGCGGGCCATTAATTTTATTTCTAAGTAGTGTAGCAATTTTGCAAATTTGTAAACCGTTTAAAAAATATTTTACGCACTTAGCTACAGTAATTAACAAAAAGTAAGTAGACAAATAGTTTAAGCAATATAAGACTATTGAAAAATGTATCTACGTATAATGCACGAGGATAGTGTTATGTGGTAATGTAAAAGAATATAATGCGTTTGAACGATACAAACTGGCTAAAGTGGGTGTTGCAAGTGTCAAGGAGAACGAAAATTTTGCAGAGGCGGAGCTTTGGGGGCTCAAAATAGGGCACTTTTGACATGATTGTTATATTTTGTAGTACTTTAAAAAGCATACAGTTAAGTTTATCCCCTATGTTTTTTGAGTTATAAGCATTTAGAAATTTCAATTTCAAAATATTGCCAAACTTTGGTCAGATTTTTTTTATAAATATATTTCAAAGCAATATCTCTTCAAGGTCCAAAAATAAACGATTTTATAGTTGAAAAATATTTTTTTTGGTAAAAAAGTTGCTTAATTATTTTTTATGAAAATTAAGTTTCTTTAAGAATATAAAATAAAATAAAAGTTGCTTGAACGAATTATATGCCCAAGGTTCCCTATTTCAAGCTCCACCACCGGAGTGTTTGTGGTAGTCATCATCAAAATTTAAACTCGAACACTCTTCAGCTTAGTCTATGTTAAATTTTATCTCAGTATAAAACCATATCTCCTACCAATATTTTAAATTTGTTTGTATGTGTAATAAATTCCATGGCTTAGTAGGTCATTGCACTATAGGTTTTAAATTGTTTAATTTCTGTTACTTAATTTGTCACTTGGTTTGCTTAAATAAATTCTTATCTTATTATTCTCTTTGGTATGTTTTAATATTTATAATATATTTCTACTCGTTGCTGCATTAAATTATCTACATAGAATATATATTTTACAATTCACAACTGTTGCCCATCAATTTTAAAATAAATCTTTGCTGATATACGAAATCCTTTAAGCAGATTTAAATGAAATTGAAATAAAATTGTTTGTATCACTAGAGACACATGAAAAATAAGAAATTATATTCAGTTAAAGTAAATAAAAATATTTAGATGAGAAATTCTTAGAAATTGGTATAAAGTAACTAAATATACTTGTGATACTTTATTTTACACTATATTTATCCGCTGCAAAACTAAGTTGATTTTATTTAAGGTATTTAAAGTAACTTCATATAAAAACAAGTAAGAAAGTATAGTCGGTCAAGCCCGACCATATAATACCCTACACCCAGTATATGTATAAAACAGTTTTTCAGAAATGTGCGCTATATGGGAGATATGACCTATTATGGACCGACCATCCAAAAATTTAGTGTCATGATTTCTGTGAATATAAATATTGTGTATGTTACACGTTATCTCGATATAAATACTTTTAAAAGATTTATGGAGGTTAAAGTGATTTTCGGAAATGGGCCTTATATGGGAGCTACGACTAATTACAGACCGATCACAATAAAATTGTACTCGATTGTTTGTATACATATAGGATATATGTGTGTTAAATAGTATTTCGATGCCAACATTTTTGAGTGAGTTATACTCTTTAAAGTGATTTTCGGAAGTGGGCGTTATATGGCAGCTACGAGTAATTATGGACCGATCTGCACAAAATTTTTAGATGTGATTTGGCTTCATTTACCACTAATTTGTGATGAAATTTGTTTGGTTTCTTGCGTAATTCAAACATTTATGATTTTTAAACCCTAATTTCGGGAGTACATTTGTATGGGGACCAGGTGAAATAATGGACCGATTTCTACCAGTTTCAATTCCATCCATCCGTGGTCCGAAAAAATATCATGTGCCAAATTTTATCGAAATATCTTCAAAATTGCGACCTGTACTCTGCGCACAAGCTTTACATGGACAGCCAGCCAGACGGACGGACGGACGGACGGACATCGTTAAATCGACTCAGAAAGTGATTCTAAGTCGAACGGTATACTTTAAGGTGGGTGTTGGACCAATATTTTTGGGCATTACACTATGGTGGTGTAGCGTATAAATACATTTGTTAGGAAGAAAAGAAGATTAAATTACACAGTGATACAAAATTGAATGAAATAGAAAAACCTGGGACCCGATATTATTTTTCTTGTAGGGCTTGTAGAATAAAAGAAGATTCCAATAGTGAAATATGGCGGACACCTCCAAAATCCAGCTTTACGGTTAAAAACCGGTTTTGTACCTTTGCGCACTTATAAACCTGTAATTTTGTTGATAATGCTCCGATTTTCAATTTCTTACTAGATTTAGAAAAAAGAAACTGAGATCGGGTATTGGACTTAAATTTATTGGCTTTACAAACATCAGCACAAATCCAATATACCCTCCTTCTGTTTTAGTAAATATCCAATGTTACAGTAATAGGGAAATTTAAAAAGTAATTTGTGTATCTGTTGGTCCATTCGTAATGGTTGCTTTCGTATTATCCATCCATGATGAAAAATTGGTAAATTCTTAAATGATTCAGAGATTTATGGCATTGTTTTTGACTGCTATTATTCCTCTAATCATGTAAGGAATTGGAGCTGCAATACAGGCGCAAATTCTGAGAGGACTTAAATTAATTATAGTACATTACATACATACACTAATATACAAAATCTAAAATAAAATTTTCCAAAAAATGCTTCCCTGTAAAGTCTTTATTGTAGTAAAAATCATATATGTATCATTCTTCAATTTAAATCTGGCAGCACATTCCGTCGTTAAAAATTTTTAAATTTAAAATAAAAATTAATTAGCAATTTCAAATACTGAAATTTCACATCGACTTTGAGTTGTATATTTTGATATTTACAACGTAACGACGTAATCCATTTTGATAGTTGTCGACATGAGTTACAGGCACATTCTTAAATTCGTGGCATTTTATTGTATGACAAATCGATAATAAATGTTATAAATATCACATTTTTTATGTGAATAATGGCGATTTTAATGCCAGTATGTATTACATTTTTTTTCTTTGCAATTTTTAAAAGATAAATAAAGTAACATATGTACATTTTTATAAAAATATAATACTTTGAAATAAAACGTTGTTTTTTGTAATAGAAAATAGGTAATTCCAATAAAAACTAATTTTTTCCATGAAAACAGCATTTAAAAAAAAAAAAAACGTACTGGCAATAATAAAATGTACTTTGTAAAATCATTATAATTATATTTTAAAATAAATCCAACAACAAAAATTGATTATTCAGCCTCAAGAAAGCATATGCACCATTTTTTCTATAAAAGTCTACAAATAATAACGCAAATTGTATGACAGCGCCACCTAGCGTTAGTTTTAGGTAAAACATAATATCAAAAAAGGATTCCCCGACCCCATAAACATAAATATATCACATTTCTCCCGGATAGTAAAAATATATAGCCATTATTTTATCAAAATTGTAATGAGTTTTTTTCGTTAGCCAGGGTTCCTAAATCACAAATTTCAAATGCTTGTAAAAAAAATTCTAGCACTGAACCAAAAAAATCCCTTGGAGGTTTTGTTATGGACAATGTCAGCTATCATTTGTATTTGGTCTCATCTCATTCGGATTCCAAAAGTTTGATTTTGTGTCACAGTGTTATTAATACTCACATTTCGTAAACTGTGGTTTGTAGGAACATTGTGTTGTGGTATGTGAAAAGAGGTCATATAATTTCTCGTGTCGAATTCTAGCAATAAGTTAACAATTTATCAATGAATTTTAAAAAAGAATATAATCTATTAATTTCAGTCGAATTTTGTTAACAGTAGCACAATATCTTAAGGAGAACAAATTATTTTAGATTAGCTGCATAACCTATCATAGATTGACTGAAAGGTGTCAATTTAATATCTCGCAGGACATTATTGTTAGAACTGGAACTGTTTTCAAACACTGATGTACCATAAATAAAATGAGTTTTGTGTCGTTTCCCTTTCCTGTTGGGAGTTTCCGATTTCAGCATAGATAATTTTATAGTCATTATCTTGCAATGTAATTGTATGCGTAACATGTCCTGGATCCATAATAGAAAGTCCATATAAAGAAAATTGATTTTAGTTTATTTTCAAAAATTTTCACAGAATCTGAACCACCCTTATATTAGTAACAAATTTCGAAACTAAATCAATTTAAAGAAGTTATGCTCACATATACATATGTACATATGTATTATTGGTTTTCCTTTTCGATGTTACAAAATTAACTCACACACTGCGAAAGTATAGCAAACTTTGCTATAATCTGTTGATGATAGTTTAAAATAAATATTTCAGTTTTCTAAATTCATTTTTATAGAGTTAAACTATTGATGGCAGCAGCCATTTGCAGTTCTATGTTGTTGCAACATACGATTTAGCTCATGAATAAATCAACAGTAATAGAAGAGGGAGATTTAAAGGACTTTCCCTTAATGGCATACAAAACGAAAGAAATTATATTCTGGTTTTAAATGTGAAAACGGAAGTAATACTTGAAATAAAAACAAAATTTTCACATATAAAAACTTTTTTTTACAAATAGAAAATTCAATTAAACTGAAAAACAAGAAATATTACGAATTAAATAAATAGTTATATTTAATTGATTTTTAGAAAAGTTCTTTCAATGGCCAATACCGATATACATATATAAATATTGCATTATTATGCATTTGTTAGAAATATTAATTAAGTTATTGGGAAAGAACTTGTGGGAGAAGTTAGCTTTGTTGTGAAAATTGTTCCCAAGATACTAATCAAACTATGTTGAATTGGATTAGCCACGAATACTTTATATATGTAGGATGCACTTAAGTATTATTGATGTTTCTAAATCTACATACAGTTTTTTTTTTTTGTAAATTTAATTTCTTTTAGAGTAATTTCAATCTACATATGCACATATATAAAATGATTTGCAGGATTAAAAGTTTACTTAATGTATTTCTATATCATTCATTACATAAATAATTATGCAAATAGTATTAGATTATTAATTACATTTTATTTAATAACATTTATAACACATATTATTTTAATTTATACAGAAGATTATTTGGTAATAAACAACTATTGTAATAATATGATAATAATCCATATATACACTGTGTGTTAAAACTATTAACTCAGCTAATAAAGCGTGTTTTAATACTGCTTAAAGTTATCAACAAATTTAATTTTTTAATTTAGACACAAAACTTCATGTGCAACATAACATATCCCGCGACTACATTATACATGGTCTATTCAGAAGGTCCAATTTTTGATCACTACTTACAGCATTGCTACCGGTATCTCATGAATTAGGAGAGTCTTGGAAGGCTATGTATTCCAAGTCTTAGAAGTCTATGAAGACTGGATATAATCTATTCGGTCTCCTATTTTCTAATAACGTTTACTGAGAATGAAATTGGCAAATATCGACAGTACTAGCAAATAATATATTTAGCGGGAACACATTACTAATGTTCGAAATACAATACAACTGAATAATTCTAAATTTTGTTGCGGTATTAGTCTTTTCATAACTAATCTTTTATAACATACTAGTACAATTTTTAATTTAACAGTGATTGGATTAGGAAAATTCAAGTAATTAAACAAGTACCTTATAATACTTTTAAGAAAGTAAAACCTTAATAATTTAATTTTGTTATAAAGCGTGATAAATTTCAAGGTTCCCTACTTAAAAAAAAAACACAGAAAATTCAAATTGAATGGGTAATGTTTATTATGATTTGAAAGAACATTCTTTGGCATTTATTTTTTGAAGATTATGTCTATCAAATGTTGGCCAGTGCTACGTCGCAAATGGTCTATCCGTTGAGTCCAATTTTCTATGACTCATTCTAGCATTTCGACTGGCAACTGACGAATGACACGCGTCATGTTTTCCTCCAAGGCCTGAATCGAAGCGGGTTTGTCAGCATAAACTTTAGACTTTACATATCCCTACAGGAAAAAGTCTGATCTTGGTGGCCAATCGACCGGTCCAAAACGTGAAATTATGTGCTCACCCAGGTGTATTCCCAATAAATCCATTGATTGATGCGATGTGTGGTAAGTGGCGCCGTCTTGCTAAAACCAAATATCGCCGAGATCACGAGCTGTAATTTCAGGCATCAAAGAGTGGGTTATCATGGCACGATAACGGTCGACATTGACGGGTACGTTCGCACCGGCATCATTTTTAAATAAATATGGACCGGTCCATCGGTCCACAAACCACACCAAACCATGGTTTTTTCTGGATGAAGTGGCAGTTCTTAAATCTCTTCAGGTTGCTTTCGTCCCAGTTGTGGAAATTTTGTTTGTTTATATACCCATTGAGTGAGAAATGAGCCTCATCGCTGAACAAAATTTGCCTCGAAAACGTCGGATCTTCTTGAAACTTTTCAAGAGCCCATAGAGCGAAGCAATGTCGCTTGGGAAGGTCGAGCGGCTTCAGTAGTTCTACAAGCTGTATTTTGTACGACTCCGAATCGACTCTCAGCAACGATCGCTTTATTTTCTTCACAGCGTGCTGGACGTGGTCTATTGGGTCGAATATTATTCAATAATAAATTCTGGGTCTCAAAATGAGTGATTGTGTTGCGAATAGTGCGCTCAGTAGGCCGATTATGTTGACCATAAAATAAGCGAAGTGCACGAAACACATTTCTCACAGAAAGTGAATTTTCATAATAAAGTTGAACGATTTGTAAACGTTGTTCAGGCGTAAGTCTTTCCATTATGAAATGCCAAACAATACTAAACAAAAATAACATGACAGCCTGACACGACTCACACGTGAGATGTCAAAAAAAGGCTATTGAAAAAAGTATCTCTACTTGAATCACCCTTTATAAGCTTCTTTTCAAATAAAGTTGTTTGCATATTCAATGACATAAATATTTTGTAACAGTTAATACTTGGTTATTTTATTTTTTGTTTTTCAAAACTATCTTGGATGAAAGAAAACTTAACAAAATTTGAATTAATGACTTCCTTGAAGCTTCTTTTGTTGATACCATCAGTGATACTTTTACTGTACTGCAGTTCGAAATTGGCTCTAAGGCAACAGGGAAACTTTATTTAAAGCAAAGAAACATTATGGGGCAAATACAACAACAAAAATAAAACGAACTAACAAGAGTCATGGTAAGATAAGTATTTTGTTGTCACATACTACTTGTCACAAAGTCTAAAGGATCATTTACAGTCACCATTACAAATTGCTGCTTAAATTGTGCACGAAGATTTAGCAGCCACAACAGAGCGGCCGTAGCGGTTGATGCTGCAGCATCGTTCGTGGCAATACTTTAGAAGCACACTAAGAAGCCACAGAAAAACAAACATACAAACTCATATACATACGTACTTATATGGTGGCTTTAAGTGCTCTGAAAGCTTTAACATCATCATCAACTTTATAACACTCGCACGTATGCCTGTATGTGTACGTACGTAAATTTATAGGGAAATTTTTAAAAGGCCACAAATATTGTGATAGAAATCTGTCCTGATGGAACACGGGTTTATCTCAAAAGTGAGTTCAGTGGGGGGAGTATGTGTAACTATATGTGACCTTTTTCTTATTCGTGATGTATTGAAGTTAATGTTGATTTGTGTTTTTATACTAAGTATTATTTAGCTAAAGTATAAATATTCGTATAAATATACATCACTCAAAGTTTTTGGTTAAAAAAAATCTAAACGTTAAAAGTGTAAACTTAAATAAAAACGTTTCTAAGCTATGTATGTGTATGTATGCACTAATATGTAGGGTTATTCATTTAGAGCTATTTAAGACACTTGAAATATATCTAGATGTTGGAATCTTTATTATTGCCAAAAAGATTTACTTTTACTTTTTAAAAATAATTTCATTCAAATATTGGTAGCGACTATACGCTGTTGGTTGTCCGTTTGGAAGGTACAATTTTCGATCACTCTTTTCAGCATTGCTACCAGTATATTAGGAATTTCGATTCATTCCAGCCTTGCTACAGGTATAACCCCAGGAAAAGAACGGCTCGAACGCAATATTAGCTGCTCACTAAAAACTCATTACGCTGATTAATGCTGAATACAAATAATATGCCAGTCACATGATATGACTGAAAAATAGGCAAATAAAAAATATCCAAATGGATCACCATAAATATGTGCGTGACGAGTATAGTGTGTATTTAGTTGCTTAGTTTCTGCTTTGATGTCTACTTAAGTCTTGCGTCATTAGCAACGTCTTATGCATCTTTTAATGGAGGCAAAAGTCAAAACTAAATAAACAACTAAATATTTTTGTATATAGTCCTCAACATGTTCAGCTGAGAGGTTAACAAATTGCTATATTCAACTTTATTGAATAGCTTTGAAGCTTTTGATGAAATCAGAGGAGCTGTCCAAACCTGTTTGTATTAGTTGAACGATAATTAAAAAGGAAAATATGCAAAAACCAAAAGAATATATTGCGAGCATCGACTTTAAGTCTATAAAAAAAGTTCACTTAATTTTGGTCTTAAAGTTTCCTTTTTCTAAAACTCGTTCTTATACCCAACAACGAATGATGGGGTTTGTGTTGACTTTATCATTTCGTTTGTAACACATTGAAATATTGGCTGTAGAAACAATAGTTTATGCAGTATTGAAAAGAATAGTAACCATGGAGTGTTATATTCTGCTGTGCCGAATCTTAAATATCCTCTACACTGCTGTTAGGATTCGTCATTATTCAGTGTTTCTTATTCAGTTTTAGCGCAAATTTTATAAATATTTTATATATGACCCGGCCTATGAAAAGGTGGCGTATGACTCAAAAAAAATTTTTCCACTTTTTTTTTTGGTTTCAATAGTTTTTGAGACGCTCTTTCACGTGGTGAAAGTGTTGCAGATATGATATCATAACATTATTCTTATTTTGTCCAACACACACTGACGAAATGCATTGTTTATCTTTAACAGCTGTGTCATAAGTCACCTTTTCATAGGCCGGGTTATATATATTGTTTGATAGACAAGTTTACACACAATGTAATTTATTTCAAATGCTTTTAACCCCCTGGCCCACGATGTCGAACGATAACGTTCGCTTAGATAAGACTGAAGACACAAACTTGATTGTGGAATAAACAAACTTGATTGAGTAAAAAATAGATACGATAAAAAGTTTTTGTCTTCAGTCTTATCTAAGCGAACGTTTTCGTTCGACATCGTGGGCCAGGGGGTAAATTTTATCTAATTTTAAACATTTCAATTAATGTAATACCAATTCTTACCGTTATTACAGAGTTTGTATACTTATCATAACAATCTTTTATGTAATGCAACAAATTATAAAACTAACAAGTAAGAGTGCTATATTCGGCTGTGCCGAATCTTAAATACCCTTCACCTAAGCGTAATAAGAAATACAGAAACTACACTAGACTAGAATATCCTAATTCTGTGTTTTCTATTCAGTCTTAGTGCAAATTGAATTAGTATTTGATATATTGTTTGAAAGACAATTTTACGACCAACATAATTTATGTTAAATATTTTGAAATGTTGTCTAATTTTTACCATTTTTAATTGATTTAATTACCAATTCTTACCATAATTTACAGAGTCTGTCTGATGTTCATAATAATCTTGAGTGTAATTTAACAAACAGAGTATAAAAAAGGGGTACAATTCGGTTTTAGTGATTTTGCTCAAAAAAAAAAAAAAAAAAAACAAAATCAAATAGGGCTTTTAGAGGAGATACCAGCAAAAAAAAATTTGTTGCCGGTCACGCCTATTTTCGAGGGGGGCGGGCCCTTAAAGTTGAAAATACATAGGCCTATATCTCGGGAACTACTGGGTGTCTGATAATTTATAATACATTAAATAAAAGGTATTAAAAATAGCTTTCCAACGATATATATCATGATTATAAAATATGGACCGAATATGGGTTAAATCCGAAAAGAATATTTTTTGACCCGAATTTATTTGTTTTTTGGAAATGGTTCTATATGGCAGGTATGACAAATTATGGGCCGATCTTCTTAAATTTTGGAACAGTTATTTTCATGCATATGAGGATATTTCACGTCGAATTTCAACATAATAACGGTATATATACGATATATATTAGTATTAACGTGGATTTCGAGAGTGGACCTTATGTGGGGGATATAGTCAAATATGGACCGATATTCTCAAAATCCAGCAGTTAGATTTAGGCATGTATATAAATGATCCGTGTAAAATTTTGGATTGGTACCCTTATTTATAAGCGATTTATGAGTATTAAAGTGATTTTCGGAAGAGGGCTTTATATGGGGCATACGGTTAAAAATAGACCGAAATTCACAAAATTTTGTGGGATGATTTTTGTATATATTAAAATGATCTGTGCAAGGTTTTGAGTCGGTACCGATATTTATACAATATATATAGGGAAAAATCTCTTTTTCAGATGTGGTCCTTGTATGGGAGCTATGACCAGTTCTGAGCCGACCACCATAAAATTTAGTACAACAATTTATTTGCCTATAAAGAGTATTTATGTCAAATTTTAGCCGTTTAACATTATTTATATCTCTTTTATACGTATTTAAGTGAATTTTGGAAGTGGACTTTATATGGGGTCTATGGTCAAACATGGACCGAATTAAAAAAAATTTCGTTTTGCGATTTCTTTTTGTATAAAACTTATTTTTGCTGAATTTTGTCTTGATATTCCAATTTTATAGGCATTTATTTATCATTAAGCCATATTTCGGGAATATATATATTTGTATGGGGGCTATAAGAAATCATGGACCGATTCTTACTATTTTCCGCACACTTTCTTCTTTTATAGTACAAACAACGTATACAAAATTTCATGGTATTATCTGCAATAGTTTTCAAAATATTGCAATAAAATGGATGAAAAATATCAAATTTTTATGGAGGTGGTCTCACATATAGGTTCATAACTCTGGTTAACCTAAACCGATTTTGCTGATTTTAAATAGCAAACTTCTCGAAAGCACTTCTGACAGAATTATTGAAGGTTGGGATCCCGAGTATATCTGGGCACTTCAAAAAACTGATTTCAACAGACAGACAGACAGACAGACAGACAGACAGACAGACAGACAGACGGACATGGCTCAATCAACTTCGCTATCTATAAGGATCCAGAATATATATACTTTATAGGGTCGGAAAATTTTTTTGTGGAAATTACACACGGAATGACAAACTTATATATACCCTTCTCACGATGGTGAAGGGTATAAAAATAGGTCCAATATTTTTTCATATGCACCAAGTTAAGGAAAAGTATATAAAAAAGGGTAAGTGTTAAGGTGAGGCTTATTTTGGTTTAATTTTAATCTCAATAAAGTTATTTATAAGAGTTTAAAAAGTGTCATATGAAAGTGTACCAGTTATGGACTAACAACTACAAACTCCTGTCTTCAGTAAAGTGATTTCTGAGTATCTGAGGCTTTTGTTTGGTTCAATTTCATCTCAATAACGTTATTTTACAAGTGCATATGTGTTACAGTGATACTCGGAAATGAACTTTATTGGGGAGCTATAGTAAATTCTGGACTGATAGTTACAAAATCCTGTAGAATGATTTTTGTGTATGTATAAAATTTGGGGTTTTATGTCTTCAATACATAATGTCTTTTTCGGATTAAGTCCTTAAATGGGAGCTATGACCAATTATGGGCTATCATCATAAAATTCGGTAAGACGATTTGTATATGGTGATTATATATGCTGAATTTTGACTTTATTGCGTATAACAGATTTATGCGTATTTTACACGGAAATAAGTTTATTTTCTAAATTTCTTAAAGCAAGAAAATCCAAAATCCAAATATAATTTCTTGATTCTTACTTATTTCTTTTTTATTCAGAAAAATTTTCTTAAATTAAGAAACGTTAAAAAATTCACGTTTTATGTATGTAACCAAAAATTTCTTAAAATAAAAAATACAACAGCAGGTAGTTTTTATTAAAAAAAGAAGATATTTCTAAGTTCAAGCTGCATTTATTTAATACAAGTCAGGTTTTTTTGATTTTGCATTAGAATCGAATTTCTTGTATAAAGAAAAAGAAAGAATGCTGGGGATTTTTTTAAATTTATTAGAAAATACTCAAGAAAACTTGGTTTGATTCAAATAATTTTTACTTGAATCGACATATCAAGCATATCAATCAAAATTTTCTTAATTTACATATATTTTATTTTAAACAATTATATTTTATTTTTCGAGATTAATGTCAGTTTTTATTTTTATTTTTTATTCTTTTCCGATATTTCGCTACACAATGTGTAGCATCTTCAGGGAAACAATAACAAAAACAAAATTTAAAATTAATAACAATAAAAATATTTTTCAAAAATAACAGTAATTGTCAGAATTTAAATATTACACAAACAAAAATATTGATATGAAAAATATTTTAGTTTTTGTGTTTTTATAAATTGTCTATAAGTTTGAGCAACATTATCTGTATCTACTTTCAAACTAATTCTAAGAGTTGTTGGTACATTAATAATTTCTAACATTTCTAACATATAACGACGTTTATAATTATTTTCTGTTTTTAAAACTGATATGTTCTCAAAGTCGGGATAGTGATTCAAATTTGCACAATGTAATGATAATGCTGTTTTTTGTGATGATATATCTCTATATTTTTGATCAGATTTGTGTCCAGCTATTCTAGTTTTTAATTTATTTTTAGTTGTACCTACATATACTTTGCTACATTTTTCTTTTTACATGAAACATATTTTTCCTAAATTTTTTTCCTAATTTTTTTTTGCTATTTCGTAGACATTTATGTCTCATTGAGCCATATTTCGGGAAGAAATTTGTATGGGGGCTATGAGAAATCACGAATCGATTCTTAATATTTCCATTAGATTTGTTCTCTTATCATAAAAATAACTTTTATTATAAAAATAACTTGTCTAAAATTTCACGACTTTATCACCAACATATTTTTTATATATAATTTTCCTTAAAAAAACTAATGCTACACTTTTTTATTTTTGCTTTCATTGCATGCATGTTTTTGACTTGCAAAGACGGCAGTTATTATTCTCAAAGAACTTATTTTTCAAATCTCTCCGCAATTATTTCTGATATGTGTGTATACGGGTGTGTATGCATCATTAAGTTTGACAAAATTCTTGAATTTAGTCACAAATCAGAAATGTTTTATGGAAGCTAATTCATAGTGATATCCTTTTGAAAAGAATTATAACCCTTTTCGACTCAATAAATTTTAAAATGGATCACTTTTGTACAAAGTTGCTGAAATGAACCTCCAAAAAAGTTTACATTAGTAGTATGTTTATGTACCTTTCACAGCACTTTTTCCATACAAATTTTGGTGCATGCCTGGATGGGAGTATGTGATTGTCAAATGAAAATAGTTAGTGTAAAATGTGTTTGTGTTTTGTGAATGTGGTATTGTGTTGGTGTTTCCATGATTGGATATAATTGTTGTTAGTGTAATGAGTGTTTGTTGTATAGGATGGCCCTAATATCGATATTTATAACAGATTAATATGTATTTTGTTATTTTCGGAAGTGGAATGATCAAATATGGATCCAAACAAAATATCGTTTTGTGATTTCTTTTTACATGAAACATATTTTTCCTAAATTTTTTTTTCTAATTTTTTTTTTGCTATTCGTAGGCTTTATTGAGCCATACTTCGCGAAGAATTTTGTATGGGGGCTTTGAGAAATCACGGTCCGATTCTTAATATTTTCATTAGATTGGTTCTTTTATTATAAAAATAACTTGTCTAAAATTTTACGACTTTATCTCCAACATATTTAAACAAATTAGCAAAACTTTTGTTTAAAATATTAATTTTTTGGTGGTTGTCTCACATCTAGAGTCATAACTCCGGTTCTACTGAAGCGATTTTGCTAATTTCCAAAATCAAAGTGCTTAGGAGAATTATAAACTGTTTTTTATATACTTTATTAATTCTGGTTGTGTATTTTGGAGGCAAGAGTGTTTTATACAGAAAGTCGGACATAGCTTTGTTGACTTAGAATTTCATAAAGATCAAGAATATATATACCTTGTTGGATCTCAGATGACGGAATGAGAAAGCTTATATGTGCCTCATTCACCACTGAACTTTTTTAATTCCTGTCAAATTACTGATGATCTTATGGTCAATCTATACTGTTTAGCTAAAAAGCTTTTAAAAGTGAGTGGACAATGAAAGAGATTATCAAACTCTCTGAGCCGCAACCAAATCGTTTAGATTTTAATACTCAGAACAATTTAACAAGTAGAGGAAAATGAAGTTGAACGACTAGTTTGTAGTATTTGTCCAGCCACATTCAGGTCCAATCGAAACGGATTTATATTGCAAGATTCATCTGTTCTTTGAGATTTTACTTAGTTGTTGTGGATTTCCTACCAACAAATTAGTTCATCGAATCACTATTCTTCAATCATCATATACAGGTTTGTTTGTTTTCATTTCATTTATATTGTTTTGTATTACAAAGTGCTTAAGAGTGAAGTGAGAAAAATAGTTGTCCTAAAAATTAAACAAAACAAAAGGCCGACGGCAATTACACATCAATAAAGTGAGCTTGGAATAAAATTAATATGTAAACATCGAAACTGTTTTACACTGCACTAATACGCTGTGAGAGTTTATTGAAATTTTCTTCATTCGTATTCGGAATTAATATAACGAAAAGTTAAAGATAACCTTTTTGATCATAGCTCCCGTATTGGGATAATTTATGATAATTGTTATACAATACACCCATATTTATATTTAAAATGGGTTTGGTTGTTCCGCAATCACTGGCAAATCCAAACAGCTAAATGAAACTTGTTGCATAGATAAATCGTGACTTGGCTATGAACGGAAAGGGATTCAAAGGGGAAAAACGGGTAATATTTAAATTCTGATCTTAAATAATGACTAAAATTGTTATGAATGTTAACTTTCTGTAGTCACAAACATGAATATTAGAAAAATAGCTTTACAAAAGTCTTTTAAGGCATAAAAACTTGACTAAATTAATATGCCATTATCAATTTAATAAAATGCTATTCTATTTCTTTTTGATGTGCTTTTGATGTGTGAAATACCTAATGGGCCATAGACAGTAGATGTCTGTCTTTAAGTTTTTTTTTTTTTTTTTTCGATTTGTAAATATAAATATGTAATAATTTTTGTTTTACGTGTCTCTGTGAGAGTGTGCTGGAGGATTTGTCTGTTTCTTCCGTTCTATATGACTAACTTGTGCAATTTGTATGCAGATGAGCTTAAAGTTTTTGGCGAAGCAGGGCCATCACTACCATTGCATTAGCTCAACAGTGCGTTTAACTTAAAGTCATTTTTCTTTTTAACCACCAACAGTTACCAGTAGTTTTCCATACATCACCAATATATATACATATGTATACTTTCTCCACGTTCATATGCCATACACAATATAAGTACTTATAAATATATAACTTTTTTTTAAAGAAAAATCCTTCTTCGAAGTACTTTATGTTCAAGTTCTGCTGCTATTTCCACTACCAATTTGAAAATACAGCATCAATTTGTTACAATTTGTGTTAATGTGGCATTTGTCTCAGTCATCGTCGTCTTCATCATCATCATCATCAGCATACGAACATGGTTTTATACTTGAAGGCACAGTATTTAGTTTAGTCCTGTGTATTGTACAAAAAACCATTGTTCCATTAAAACTACTCGAACTATTTTCAAATGTAGACGACAAAGTTAAGTGAAGATTTTCTCATCTTTTTTTAGGTTTTCAAGTAGGAACTGTAGCAGAAAAAAGTCCGTAAAAATATGTAGACAAATCATGTTTAAGTGAAGTATAGAAACAGAAGGTGTTGACTATAATGCTAATAATGGTCATCAACGTCATCATTGTCGTCATGTTTTTTTTTCAGTTGCCATTTTTCTTTGTGTATTTAAATAGGCAACTACTGCCACAACTGCTACTCTTGCAACTAATAAATGCATCATTAAATTGTAGTTTACATAAGACAAATTTACATACTTAATTTTTGTCAAACAAAAATGTAGAGAAATATTTATTGTACATGAGATAGAGAGAGAGATTATATATAAAAAAAAACTGAAGTGAAATTTCTATTTACAACATCGTAGAGTGGATTTTTCACTCATTTTAATTAACAAAAAAATATTCTGAAAATTTTATTAAGTAAAGCTTGACATACATTCTAAGTACGTATAGTCAATGTCAATAGTTGAAGTTTTAAATTAAAAATACGGCGTAAATCTGTGATGAAAGATTTTGGTTGTACAAGAAGGCGCAAAAGTTGTCCTCCAATCAGGAAAATGCTATAAATTTTGCGATTGACCCCTAATGTCAGTTTTGCAATATCAAAACAGAACTGACATTAGGGACCTCGCAAAATTTATAGCATTTTCTGATAGGAGGATTACTTTTGCGCCACCTTGTATAAATTGAAAAATAATTCGGCTATGCCGAATCAAAAATACGCTTCCCTTAATATCATGAAAAATATGATTACAGAAAATGCACAGGTGTGGTGACTATAAAGTCCATATTTATTTCTTATTCAGTTTTAACGTATATTAGAAAGGGTAATTTTTTAACAACTTTTTTTTGGCAAGACTGTTTTTTGCAGCTCATTTGTTTGCGTGTAACTTGTTTTTTTCTTCTTTTTTTTAGAAAAGTAACACTCAGGCAATTAATATGCCTATATATACTTGCGTTAATTTCTTTGGAAAGGGGATTGGTTGAAGAAGTAAAGGTGGGGAAAGTAGAAAGTTTTTTTATCACAACTCTGCAATTGCGCATTATATTTGTTTTTAGTGGAGATTGCAGCGCCTCTGGTGGTGTGTAGGCGCATTAATGTTAAAGCTTGATTTTGTAGCCTTTATTTAATTATTTTACTTCGGTGGCGCTTGAATGCTAAGAATGCTAAGCATGTTCAGTTTTATAATTTAACTATGAATCGACTTACAAAAGAGCAGCGCTTGCAGATTATTGAATTTTATTATCAAAATTCAAGCACGGTTAAGAAAGTGCATAGTGCATTTTTTATCGTAAAATTGTGTTCAGTGTAAAAGCTCATTTCTGGCAAAATTATCGAATTTAGTGCGAAGCAGCCAGAAGCATTGGAACAACTGCCAATGCACTGTTCTGGGTGGATTATGGCCCGGTGGCATAACTGAATCGTACTTTTTCAAAGACGACTAAGTCAGGAACGTTACTGTTAATGGCGAGCGCTACTGTGCGAGAGATACTGTGTGTATGAATCATTTGATGAGTAGCCGGGGTCAAAATTTACAAGAAATCATCTGTACACATTCAATTATTTAGATCGTTCTATCGACTCAAATAAAGATTTCATACATTTCTCTAACTTTTATATGTTTTTTGTTTGAAACAAATCCGAATGCTCTTAGAAAATCACTCTTTATTAGTCAGCATAAATAACTACATAACATTTAATTGTACTAGCGTAAGCGTGTTGAATAATGCACTGTTGCAATCCCTGACTTCAAATTTGATATCAATGACAACAACATTCTAAAAGCTTAACTCCTTCTGTATAGCTATTCTTAAATCAGGAGACTAGTTTCGAAGTGACATATTTATTAGCCTTCACACATTTTATACCATACAAGCAATGTCTAAACTCTCGTTTCTCTATATGAAACTAAAACAAATTTAAAATAATTTTTGCAAACAACATGGTGTGCATACTTATGTATGTATGTATATGCATGTTGTATCCGGTTGAAAAGTTTGTGGCAAAACTTTACTGAATGACTTTAAGGTTAATTGTTTTCAACAATATGTAGTATACAATCATAAATACTAATATGAATTTATAGCATGTTAAATGTGTTTGGTGAATGAGAATGTTTATGGACTCCATTTGTTGTTATTAGCTCGACATGCTCGTGCATGCATTTTTCTATAAACTTACTTAATCTATGACCCAACGATTGATTGTACTGGTGAATTTGCAATACAATAGACTAGATTTGGCGAAATAGAAGCATTGATAATTCTCTGCCTGTATGGCCAAAGGGAATACTTGATATGAATGAATGATAATATTTAGCTCCAAACGAGATTTCAGCTAAAGAATGGTATGTAGTTTTTATAGTTTTAATGTATGCTAGCTCATGTGCCTTAAACCCACTTGACCTAAATACCAAATAAAATTGCGTTTTCACTTATTCTCTCAAAATGACGCGTTATGATGTTTGTATATAATTTCGAAAATATTTGTGCCGATAAACTAGTACCTACTCACGTTTTGGGTGCTGTGCGGAAACACGATGGAAAGTAATGCGTTATTATACACATTTTTTACCATTTCCGCAGTCAATATCATCGAATAAGAAACTGTTTGGGGTTTAATAAAGTCCTATTCAAGTGCGCACACTAAGATGTCAGATATGTTGATGGGAATGCCTCCTAATAAAATATAAATTTCTTACTAGGAAAGTGGACGAAAGCAATCTTGGAAGACTAACTAGTATCATGGGCTAAAGAAAACACATTGATATAATCAGTCTCCTCGGTTGGATGATCCAACTCAGGAATTCTTTGGTATGGCTTCGGCGACATCAAGGCGTTCGAGGTAATAAATTAGCGCAATAAACTTAAATTCTAGCCTAAATATTTTCTAGAATAGCTTTGACATACAAGGAAAAATATATTAAAATATTGTCAAAACATGCCAACACGCCAGTGGGACTAAAATGATTCAGAAATATTTCCAGTATTTTGGATAAACACCTAAATTTAAGGACACATCTTATTGTAAAGAAAAATATTCTTATGACTCTAAGTAAAAACTCGATCCAACTTTAGGCATAAATAAAAGTATACATAGGTATATAGCAGGTTTTCCAAAAATTTTTGTTTGATGAATCAAAATCTACCGATTTTGCTACATTTGTAATGTTATATTGGATTTATGCTGATGTTTGTAACGCCCATAAATATTGGAACAACATCCACCTTAAGTAATAAATAAAGTAAATTAAGACAAATCACATCTACAAATTTTGTGCATATTGGCCCATAATTGATCATAGCTTCCATATAAGCCCCACTTCCGAGAATCACTTTAAAATGCATAACTCTCTTCGAAATGTCGGTACATATATAAAAAATATGGTAGAATTTTATGATAATTGACCCATAACACAAGTTTACAAATGAGATGAGAACAAATCGTGACGTTAGTTTAGGTGCTGAATTCAAATCCGGGTTTCGTTTTCAAAATTGGTTCTAGTTTATGAGTTCGCGAATGTTGGCAGCACTTCGCTATCATAATGACAGTCAGCTGTTGAGAAAGAGGGAATATTTGTCGGATCTGATATTCGAAAATTAATGGCCGACAGAAACTTTACAAAATGTTTAACCCTCAATGAAGCAGCAGCATGGGTGTCATTTCAAGATGTTGTTCACAACTTTCTCGGTAACCGCAAATCCCCGGATTTTTAGCAGATAATCGACACTTTGTTGCAAAATTATTGCAAGATTGGAGCTCGAATGTCTCTCAAAATACATTTTCTGCATTCCCATCTCGAATTTTTTCCTGAAAACTTGGGTGATACAAGCGACAAGCAAGGAGAGCGACTACACCAAGATTTGGCGGAAATCGAAAAACGATACCAAGGATTTTGGGACGAGGGCATGATGAGCGACTACTGTTGGACTTTAATGCATGAAACAGACCCCAAACAGTACAAGCGACTCCCACTATTTAAATACAATTAAAACACGATAGCATCTTAACGAGGAGATCTTGAAAGAAATTCCCACAAATACTTATTGCTAATTTTACTGTTCAAAAAATACAAATATGCTGAAATTACTTTCTTTATTGTACGCATCCCGATTTTAGCCAAACTTTAACTAATAACTTTAGCAAGTTCTGACATGATTTTTTCAATAAATGTTAATATAGTCTCCTGTAAAAGTAATCGGAATGTTTAATACGTTCTAATACGAATCTATGCTTCAACTATAAACAAAAATTTAATTCAATTAAATTTGTGTGGAAACAATTTAAACAAGTGATCTTTAAACTATGTGCACTGAATGAGTGACAAACTTCATATCCTTTAAAAATATTTAGCCTTTATTGCTACTTGTACAAAGTTCACAACACAGTAAGCTAACATACAAACAGTACAATACATCATACTCACTCATACCGTGACATGCCACACATAAGACAGTGAAACACACACCATAACATATACACTCATCAACATATAAAGAGTCCATATGAATGTTTACAGGACCAACTTGTGTTGACATGTCTTTTCCAAGTCTATTGTATTCTCTATTCTGTTGATAATAGTAGGTAAACAACAACAATAACAACAACATCAGCTAGAACATCTATGTACATAGCTACATGCATACAGACATATATACATACACACATATTAAATACAAACAATTGTGTTATAAGCTAAAAATGTATCAAGTATCCTTGTGAATGCGTATGCTGCAAGCTTGCAATAACACTGCCATACAGATATTGCCCCACAGATGCATAATACTGCTGCTATTTTGGCAAACAAAGCACAAGGAAAATATTTCGTCCTTCGAATAAAAGGATACATTTGAAGTGGATACATACGTGACAAGTGCAAGTGCAAGTACAACGAGAGTATACTTGAAATATGTAGTAAGAGAAACTGAAAAAATACACAACACAAATACATAACAAGTGTTAGCTTTATGAATGGAATATTAAATTTTAATAAAATTGAAAATATCTATGAATATTTGCTTAATAAAATAATTAAAGGATGATATTTATAAAATATAAAAATTGCCAAAATAATATTTAAAACAAGTTAGAATTTTTAACCCTCCACCAAAACGTAATAAGAAATATAGAAACTACAACGGTTATAGGATTAAAATATCTTATTCTTTGTTTTCTTTTCAGTCTTATAGCGTAGACAGACGACAGCGCACAGTGGCTGAAAATCGCTTTTCATTGGCCAAAAGTCGAATTTTTTTTTGTCACCGATTTTTAAAATTTTTACACCTTTTTGGAGCTAATATATCCATATTAGGGTAGCCAAAAAATTAGGTTAAACCATTAATAATTGTGGGCGTGGCATGCTGTCAAACTCAACTGTTTTTCTTAATTTCAGAAAAAGGTGTTTTTTATTTGTTTTTTGTCAAAAATAAATGGTTACTACTCGCAAGCTATCATCGATAATGGCCTGCGGTCTTTTTTATAATATTGGTAGGATTATAGTCTTTAGTTGTTGTAAGTGGTTACCGCTCTAGCGTTTAATATTAGGGGCGTTCTGAAATATTTATGAAACTACTATATTTTTCTGAAATTTAAACTTTATTGGAATAGAACTTCTAGGGAACAAAAGGGAACAAGAAACGTATACCATCTGAAGAAAGGTGAAAGTGTCTTCTTTAACCCTATATATACTTTTGCACCCGCCACGACCCGCCGGTAGAACACTTTTTTAATTTTAATGAAATTACTCTAAAAAAATTCAAATTACGATAATTTAAACAGCCCCCTATAGTTACTCGTATACAATGGTGTATTAAATTTTCACTTTTTCGCCTAAAGGTTTATGTTTTTTACTTAAGACTACGTAAAACTAAAATAATTAAATATAATACCTGTGAAAGGGTTTTATGGCTTTGTTTTGATCAGCAAAAAAATAAGTCATAAAAATATCACAATAGGTTCTACAGTAAACATATGATCTCTTTCTAATATACCTGTTATCAACTGTTAGGGTCAACCAAAGTCATAAACAATTTTATAATAATAATCGCGACATTAAACCACTAAAGAAAAAAAAAAACCCAATATTGGCGAGATACTAATTAGTTTTACCTGATATTAACCCTTTCGGCCGCACTTGAATTTAGCTGTGACTACCAATAGCATCACATATTTTTTCATGACTTTTTACTGTGGATCAAATGACGACTTATGGAACATATACTAAAAATCAGCTATGATTTGGATTTCGGGTCTTCAGGATCCATAACAAACAATGGAACCAACAAAGAGTTAAGAAGTTCAAAAAAGAAACATGTTCATGATGAATATCGCAAATTTGGATTAATTATAGATCAGCCAAAACAAGGGTCAGGCAATACAAATGATGACAATACCGCACGAAGATTCTTTTCAGATCCAGATACAGCATCTGAAATAACAGGAGTGGATTCAAACCTTATTTTCAGATTTAAAATAATCCTAGAAGTACTTGCGTGCAAGGAAGAAATTGACGCTAGACAATTTGGAGATTATGCTAAGGAAAATGCAAAAATATATACAACCAACTACCCATGGAGAAATATGTCTGCAACAGTTCATAAAATCCCTAATCATGGAGAAGATATCATTAAATATCATTTGGTGCCACTCTATCAGAGGAGGCTCAGGCAAAAAGGAACAAGGATTACAGATTTTATAGAGAGCACAATACTAGAAAAATTTCACGAAATTCCACAAATGAAGATCTATTTAATATATTATTGGCAACATCAGATCCGTTCATATCCAATATTCGAAATCAATGGAAAGTGGAACATCGGGATTTAGATGAAGAAGCCAAAAAACTACTAAAGAACAGAAATAGCGCAGAACAAAATATAGAATATTTGCAATCAATATTTGTTTCAAATGAATAATAATTATAATTGCCTTCATTGTTATTTAAGTATGAAAAACATAGTATTAGTAAATAATTCTTTAAAAAAAACCGACATCAAAATTTCGGCCAAATAAAATGTTGGATTAATTTTCAAAAATGTTTAATATAACTAATGTTGTTGCACTTTTTTGATTGAAAGAAAGAATTTTGAAAATCTTGTTAATCTTCTAAAAAATCGGTTTATGCTAAATCTATAATGTTTTCCCATTAACAGAGCTAAATTTTGACACCCATATTCGATATATTCTTAAAAATCGGTTTATGCTATATATCCCCGATATATATCAATCAATTTCTGAAATTTTCATTTTTTTACCTTAAATATATTTTTCTGCAAGCCATATCTTCCAAATAAAAAAATTATTTTTCAAATTGATTCATAAATCACGAAGTTATTCAACAATTTATAAGAGAAGCACAGAAAAAATATAGATAACGGTAAATAAAAAACCGTATGTCCGTCCGATCTTCATAAAAATTAAATGGGACCCACCTGCAAGCAAACCCTTTCAAACAAAAAAATTAAAATTGGTTCAGAAATGGTTATCGTGGAACAAACATAAAAAAAGCAACATACCATTCGAATTGATAACCTCCTCCTTTTTGAAGTCGGTTAAAAATAATAATAAATGGAACCTACTATTGTTACAAATGCTAATAAAATCTATTGCAGTTTTTATTTTTAAAATGTTTTTTAAAATTATCAAATCTGACAGCAAAAAAGAATAAATTTTTCTGTAGTAACAGCAAAATCTCCAGTGAATTTTACTATTTTTGTGAGTGTAAAAATTTTTTTGAGTGTAACATTAAAAAAATTCCAAAATCACAAAAAATAATTATAATTATTATTAAGTTCCAAATATTAAATTTTTTAATATGTAAATAAAGAAAATAAACCCATATTTCACTCCAAAAGTTAAAAAAAATCAAAAGTTCAACTTTGACCTAGAAGTCCTTAAAAAGTCATCAATCAATTTTAATGTAATTAAAACTGAGCCAAGCTGAACTAAATATCTATCCATTAAAAAAAAATTACTTCAATATTTTGATCGGTTCAAAAGTTACAGAATTTTGGCCAATGAAAAACGATTTTCAGCCACTGTGCAGCGTTAATTTGCATTAAAATCTCACTAATGTGAATTAAGATTTTACCGTGACAGACGACAGTTTCTGCATTTAAACTGTATTTAGTAAACAGCTGTTTGTTTGTAAACAACTGTTTAATTATGAAAAAATTTGTTTGGCATTTGGTGAAAAATCAGTATTTATTTGAATAAAGCTGAAATTACTTTTGCTGAAACTGCTCCATAATGCAAACGTTTTTCATGCACTAGCAACCATCAACCTGAACGTGTTGCTACATGTGGGGACCGCAGTGGGACACTCTGAAATAAGAGAAAGGCAATTGTGGAAATCTATTTTTATTATTTTAATTTTACTAATGTCTTCTTCTTCTTTTAGAATAGTAAACAATTTGATAACATATTATTGATTTTCGACGATGTTGCCATATTGAAATAGCTAAATGCAGTATAAATTCACTTTGATTTTGTGCATTTACGTCTAACTTAATGCACATTAAGATGAAATAATTCACGAGTTAATTTGAATTAAGACTGCTAATGCAAATTAACTGTGTCGTCTGTCTACGCTATTAGTGCAAATTTTATTATTATTTTATGTATTGTTTGAAAGACAATTTTACGACCAACATAATTTATTTTAATCTTTTTGAAATTTTTCTAATTTTGATAATTTATAATTGATATAATTACCAATTCTTACTGTAATTTACAGAGTTTGTCTGATTTTTATAATAATCTTGAGTGTAATTTAATCTATATATCTAAAAATGAATGTATGTATGTATGTAACATATGGACTTCAAAACGGCTGAGCCGATTTTGATGAAATTTTCACAGCACGTTATAGTGGCTCTGGAAGGAATAATAGGCTATATGAAATTTAGTTTGTACAAACGGGGGTGGCACCGCCCTACGTCAATAATATGTGGTACATATGGTATTGGCATAATTAGGAATACGGACCAGGAGAAAAGCGGGTGGGTCCACGCCCCTTTTCAGGATAATTAAAAATCGTAACATATTCTTAACTACCGGACCGATCGTCATTAAATTTTCACAATAGGATATTCTTATGAAATAATAAATTCTTGACTATGTAAGTGGACAAAGGGGCATGGCCGCGCCTAAAGCATTGCAATAAATACATTAAAATTATATAAATAAATGTTTGTAAATATATAAATACGTTTTATTTTATTTTTGACGAGGGGGGGGGGGGGTAGCGAAGCACACCGGGTTTAGCTAGTAATTTATAAAATTAAAAGAACATCTTTCCATTTTCACAACAAGTTAAGAAACAGAGTCTAAAAAAGTGTAAGATTATAAGGTGAGGCTTCTTTTGGTTGAATTTGATCTCAACGACTTTATTTACAACAGATTTATGGATGGTATAGTAGAAGTGGACCAGTTATGGACTGCTAGCTTCTAAACCACTAATATGGTTTCTTCGTATTTGAGGCTTATTTTGGTTGAATTTCATCTCAATAACCTTATTGTCAACAGTTGCATGGTTGTATAGTATGCTCGGAAGTAGACTTAATTCGGAAGCTATTATTGACTGGCAGTTACAAAATACAGTAGCTTAATAGCCGTATAACCGATACTAATATGATTTCTGGATTAAAATTTCTGAACCATATAAAAGTTGGTTCGATATCGATATGGTTCTTATATGGCAGCTATGACAAATTATGGGCCCATCTTCTTAAATTTTGGAACAGTTATTTTCATGCATATGAGGATATTTCACGTCGAATTTCAACATAATGGCCCATAATCATAGTCACAGAAAAAGCATACTTTAAGTAAAAGTAGACTTTTAAACAACAAAAACAAATAATATGATTATGGGCCAATAACTTTATATTTAAGATATATATTAGTATTAACGTAGATTTCGAGAGTGGACCTGATGTAGGGGATATTGTCAAATATGGACCGATATTCTCAAAATCCAGCAGTTAGATTTAGGCATGTATCTAAATGGACCGTGTAAAATTTTGGATTGGTACCCATATTTATAAGAAATTTATGAGTATTTAAGTGATTTTCGGAAGAGGGCCTTATATGGGGCATAAAAAATAGACCCAAAGTCACAAAATGTAAATGACCTGTGCAACATTTTGAGTCGGTGCCGATATTTATAGAATATATATAGGAATAAATGTCTTTTTCAGACGTGGTTCTTGTATGGGAGCTATGACCAATTCTGGGCCGACCAACATAAAATTTAGCACAACAATTTATTTACCTATAAAGATTATTTATGTAAAATTTTAGCCGTTTACCATTATTGATATCAGTTTTATACGTATTTAAGTGAATTTTGGAAGTGGAATTTATATGGGGTCTATAGTCAAACATAAACCGAACTAAAAGAAATTTAGTTTTACGATTTCTTTTTGCATGAAACTTATTGCTGCTGAGTTTTGTCTTGATATTCTAATTTTATAGGCATTTATGTATAATTGAGCAATATTTCTTCTTTTATCATAAAAACAACGTATACAAAATTGCATGGTTTTATCTGCAATATATTTCAAAATATTGCAATAAAATGGACAAAAAATATCAAATTTTTATGGAGGTTGTCTCACATATTGGTTGGCCTAAACCGATTTAGCTGATTTTTAAAACCAAAGTTACCTGCAAAATAAGAATTATTTTTCTGTATAGTTTAGACGTGAGAGTGTTTTACACAGACGGACAGACGGACACGGCTCAATCGACTTTCATAAGGATCAAGAAAATATATGCTTTGTTGGGTCTCACATGAATATTAAAAAAGTTTCACACGGAATGACAAACGTAATACACCACTCTTGGTGGTGGAGGGTATAAAAACAAGCAAAAAAAATTCATGAAATTGATTGTTTTTTAACAAATTACTTTGAAATAATTCTTCTTACGCAAAAAATGTCAAACGCTATAAATAAAACAGAACCAAAACTCTTCGGTTATTTGCTCATTTCTCCATTGAGACATTTTTTTCTATAAATTAAATCGAAAACATGTTACCAAAAGTAGAACAAATTGAAAACAAAATTAAAAGAATAAATTGCAAAAAAAGAAAAATTGAAGCGATTAAATTTCTAATAAAATGACAAGTATTTTTTTTTTATTTTGCAAAATTGTTTTTCTATGTTAGTGGAGAAAATAAACATTGTATTGACAGATTTTTTTGTTGCTCTTAAAACAATTGGAAATTGGAGTAATTTTATTAAGAAAAGGAAATGTTTGACTTGTCAATACAATATTTAAGCACATCCTTCTTTAATGGATATTCAATAAAAACTTTTATGCACAATGTTATTTTGAAAGGAGGACCATTAGAAGCAATTAGTTGCAGCTTAGAAATTTATATTTTTCATCATGAGATTTTCCGCTACTTTTACTATGACGGAATGTGGAAATGTTGGTAAAAAATATAGAAAATATTTAAAATATTATCAGTATGCTGTGCATTACATAATTTCAAGGCCAAAAAAAGTTGTTCTTGTTAGTTTGGTCAAGGCAACGTAATGATTACAAAGGCAAGTGAAAACATACTTTACAAGGAAGCTAAAATTTTAAGCTTTTTTTCTCTATACCTTTACATTAATAGTTATCTCTTTTCTATTATATTTTGTACGTTAAGTTGTTTGGACAATTTTGTTTCTGTTTCTGTTACATTACTTATTTTTGTTTTACTGGCGTCTTATTACATTGACGCCATTTATCTGTCTTTTGGTACAATTTTTTTTCCTGTATTCTTTTAATGTTGTTGTCTTTTATTTTGGGCATTATAAGTATGTGTGCGAATATAAGTTTGTTTAGAGCTTTTGTTGTTGTCCGTATCCTCTGTAGGTTACAAATACACCAGCAATAAACTACATTTTTATTATTCCTTATTATTTCGTTTTATTTTGCTTCTTATTTTATTTTTTACTTCCTTATGACGTTTAAAGTATCAAAACAAAAAAAAAAAACAAAAAAAAAAAAAAAACACACACCAACACAAAACACCAAGAGGAAAAAATACCAAGTAGAAAGAAGTAAATATTTTTATTGTTTTTTTTTTTGGTAATAGAGCCATAAATTTAAGGACAATAAAATAGGATAACAAGGCCACATCTTGTAACAGTTTAACTATATTTTTCATTTGAATTCTTGTTATACATATTTCTAAAATTTTTTTATGGATTTTATGTTTATTTTAAAATGTATTATATTTTGACAAAATAATTTCTTGTAACAAATTAAAATTCTAGAGATTTCTAAAATATAAATTTGTCATTGTTAAAACTGATTTCAGTAGGACTAACTATGAATAACATATTAATAGTCTTAAATATATTTTTATTAAATATCCCAAGTTATTGTAAATAGAGAATTTTCAAATCCGGGGTTTCTGCGTCCAGATCCAGGCCAAGGAATTATACTGCTTATCTGTGTTGATCCGTAAAACCATTCTACTAAGTGGAGTATGAGCAATAAGACAATCTGGTCGACAATAACACCCAAATTTCTTAAGTTTTCTTACATAAATTATATATCATTCGAAAGATCTCAGTTTCTTCTTTCCAAAAATCTAGTAAGAAATTGAAAATCGCATCATTATCAACAAAATTACAGGCTTGTAAGTGCGCAAAGGTACAAAAGCCTGGTTTTTAACCGTAACTCCGGATTTTGGAGGTGTCCGGCATATTTCACTATTGGAATCTTGTTTTACTCGACAAACCCTACAAGAAAAATAATATTCGGTCCCAGGTTTTTCTATTTCATTCATTTTTGTATCACTGTGTTATTATCAGAATAATGGAAAAATGTATAACATTTTGTAGGCCGTTGATGAACAGGGAGAAAATAATTACCCCAATGCGTCTGGACTTGAGGACTTTCTTCTATTTTTTGAGTATTTAGACCGCGAGATGTAAAACCAAGAAGAACCAGTTAAATAAGCAAAATATTAAAAGCTTTACTAAAGTCAGCATATACGGCTTGAGTTTGTTTTTCTTGCACAAAGCCTTGGTAAACATGTGTGGTAAGTTGAAGGACATTTGCTATAGTAGAGCAACAGACGATGATTGATGACGCATATAATCAGTGATAAAATGTTAAAAAATCTGAGATATTACACTAAGCTCAGCAATACCTCTGTAATTTGACACATCAGGTTTATTACCAGATTTAAATAATGGAATCATGTACGAAGACCTCCAAATTTTTGAAAAAAAAAAACGTATTGAATGGAAGTCTGCAATAAAATAGTCAATGGCTTTAACAAAGATTGTGCACAATTATGTATAATACTGCTAGGGCCTCCATCAGGACCATAATTATACGAAATTTTAAGTCTCTTTAAACTTTCCAATAAATTTTCAGCGTCAATATTTGAGAACGATATAGCACAGTTAGTATAAAATGTGTAAGGATAACTATCTGATATGTATTATTTATATATATACTGGAGAAAAAATCAGTAAACATTTTACTAATATTAACATCGTCAGACGATTCACAATTGTTGAGTTTCATTGCGGAAGGATATCCATTTGTTTTGCTTTTAGAGTCGACAAAGTTGTAAAATGCTTTTCATTTTTTATTTCATGTAAATATGAATGATACAGGGAATTATAAAAATACTAGTCATGTCATTCAAAGTGGAGTTGTTTATGTAAGGAAACACAATAAATCTTTTCAATCGGTATTTAATATTAAATTGTTTAATTTAACATACATAGGTCGTTAGTTTAAAATTATAAACGCTTGCATTGTTAATTTGATTCGAGGATGTATGTACAGCAGGTAAAAATAAAATAAACTCAAATGTAGGATTAAATTTATCTTCGGGCAAAGTAACAGAATCACAACGAGAGCACGTCAACAACCGATGAAAACATTAAAGCAGTGAATAAAATGATTTTGGATAATCGTCACTACTAGAGAGGTTGCTGATGATGTTGGCATATCGTTCGGCTCATGCCAAGCAATTTTTACGGAAGTTTTAGGCATGAAACGTGCGGCAGCGAAGATTGTTTTAAAATTGCTAAACTTTGAGCAAAAACAACGTCGCATGGACTTCGCTCAGGAGCTGTTGCTGTTTCCTTAAAAAGGTCATAACTGGTGACGAATCATGGGTGTATGGCTATGGCATTGAATCCAAAGCCCAATCATCACAATGGAAACGTTAAGAAGAGCCAAGACCGAAAAAAGCACTTCAATTTCGGTCAAATTTGAAGGTTTTGCTCACTGTTTTCTTTCACTGCAATGGCGTAATGCATTATGAATTCTTGCCACAAGGTCGTACGGTCAATAAGGAATACTACCTTGAATTTATGCGCCGTTTGCGCGAAGAAATTCGTCAGAAACGCACATAATGGTGGAAAACCCGATCATGCATTTTGCACCATGATAACGCACCAGCTCACACATCGATGCTTGTGCGTGAGTTTTTGGCGAAAATCAAATCCGTTATCATGCCTCAACCACCGTATTTACCGGACTTGGCCCCGCTGACTTTTTACTCTTCCCAAAACTGAAGACACCGATGAAAGGAAAACGTTTTGCTACGATTGAGGAGATAAAAGAAAAATCGAAACCAAAAAGCGTGTTTCAGAAGTGTGTCGAGGATTGGAAAAACGCTGGCATAAGTGTATTATATCTGAGAGGGATTATTTTGAAGGGGACAAGACAGTTATTGATGAATAAATAAATAGTTTTCGCAAAAATTTAAAATAACGGTTCTGATCAGCTCTCGTATGTTTAATAATCAGATGGTTATTTTAAAAATTTCACACATCTGAATTTGTATTTCAACATTTATGAATTTATATTTTTGAGTGAAATATTAATATTCATTTGGAGGTACTTTTGATGATTTCGGGATGACTCTTGGCAGTATAAAGTGGTCACAATTTTTTTTTATTTTTACTTTTTATTATTTATTGAATCTGCCTTATTTCCTTAGGCCTAACAATAAGTATTCAAATCTTAAAACTAACAAATCATTAATTTCTTATTGGCTGTTAAGCTCTACGAAGCCTCGACTTCGTCTGGCTCTGAGCTAGAATTCTAGCAAGCGGATTCGGGTGAGTTTGTAGCTTTTTGATGTAAATCTCGCGTGGGGCAAATGTTTTTTTAATTTTGAAATATAGTAATTTGCGTGAGTGGCTATTGTTTGCGATCACAAGAAGTTATGTGATAATTTTAATAAATTTTGATATTTCTTTAGTTAGGCTTGAGTTCATTAAATTTAATTTTCTTAAATTATTATTTTTACTGAAGGTAGGAATTGTTACATGAAAATTATTATTAAAATTTATTGAAAATTGATAACTAAAGGAATATCAAAAATTTAAAATTAACAGTTCAACTAAAAATAATAATTGTTCTTAATTTTAAAAAATTTCAGTAAAAAGACATGAATAGTACAGCTTTGTATAATAATAGCATTTTGAAATGATTTTAAGTTAGAAAAACCAAGGCAAATTAAGCTACTTGCATTACATATTACCTCTCTATCTAACTCTTTGCAAGAATATCTAATGCTTAAATCAAACTTTATCAATGGTATTATACTGGCATTTTACAAGAACAAAGAAAAATATTCAATAGTTCTAATGCGATTATTTGGTGAACCTTAAAAACTTGTATTAATATTACATACGTTTATACATTTCTAAATCGTATTTTCACCTACACACTATAATATGTAAATATATCAAATACATAAATAACCTAAAACATATTTGGTTATTATGGCAACAATATCATCTCTTCTTTAAATGTTTATAAATTTAAACAAAAATTGCTGCAAACTAATAGAAGTTCATTAATCCCTTTTGCAAGATTTTCATAAAACTTTTAAGCCTTTGAGTAGGATTAAATGCAAATGAGTAGTTACCTGATTTGAAAAACAAGATAAATACAAATTTTAATAAGAGACCTTTTCAATATTAAGTATTAACCAATTTGTTTCTTCTATTACTTTCCTTTTGGGTATTGTTGTTGCTTTTTGTATTATTTATTGTTTGTTTACATTTAAAGAGCTCCTTGACGATGTTAGAAAGCAACGACTTATATTTCATCTAAGATAACATGTTGATAATATTGTGTGTGGGCCAAAAACGATAAATGTAATACAGTTTGAGTTGGTGTTATTTCATTCGTTTATACATACATACATATGTAGCTATGTTTATATGTATTTACACGTGTTAGTATATATTTACAAAGGTTATAGAAATACGGTTTATATTTGTTTAAAGGACTACACAGACATAAAAACAATATGTTTTGTTTGCTGTTTTGAAAACTTTTGTTTGTATAAATACTAGCTGAGATGTCATGTCACTTTATGTGTAAGTTATTGTTTTGACTTTAATATTTTTTCATATTCTGTACGATGCACAGTAGTGTATATTTGTCAAATTGGGTGACTAAAATGTATGGTTTCGATGAAACTGGAATATTTTTTATCTTACCAAAAGCGGAATCCTTCGAATTGTTCTGTGTGTCCTTAAGCCAATACAGATAATTTTCCGTCATCTAAAAACCGTCACACTCAAAGTTTATGCGGATGGATCTAACTCAGTAGAAGGATGTTTGTTTTGCATTCCTCATATTTGGGACTAATATAATTGTCTATTTCCCGTAGTACTATAGGATATGCGAAGACATGTACTGATTGCTAAACTGCGTTTCAATTTTTAATCATGTATGTTGAGTAACTATTTACCAGATCTCGCATTGAGATCGAAAAAAAAAACTTAATATACCAGTATCTCCTAAACCAGTAGTTTTCTGTTGATTGCAAAATCATATACGAGCGGATAGTACACATGGATATAAGCTAACAGAAATGAAATGTGTGACTAACATGTTAGAACATAATGCACGATACAAGATGTCAAATTCGATCACCGTTTGTTTTTCAAAACTTTGTACAACGCGTGATTTGTAGCAATTATAATTTCTTCCAGCCTCCATTCAATTTCCTTTCCGGAATATCGCTTTATGGTACAGAAATGACTATTAAATTGAAGTATACATACAAAATTCTGCAAAAATAAGTTCCATGTAAAAACAAATCACAAAACTAAATTTAGTTTCGATGGGTCCATACTTGACTATAACCTTAATATATCCAACATTTTACAAATAAAAGTTATATGTATGAAGCCCCCGTATAAAGTCCACTTTCGAGTATCACTTTTATAAGCATAAAACATTTATACACATCGAAATAAATAATCCTGACATTTATATAAACCGCTGTATCGATTTTTGTGATGATCGGGCTGTAATTTATTATAGCTACCATTTAAGGACCACTTTCGAAAATCACTTAAATACGCATAAGTCTCTAATAAATAACAACTTCGAACCAATCAGTTGTATGTATATAAAATCATAGTACTGAGTCCATAATTAGCCAAAGCTTCTATATAAGATTCATTTTCCAGACTAACTATATCATATATAACACTTGTAGATATCGTTACTAAAACGAAATTCAACCAAAATAAAATACATCGAAATATTGGACAAAAATAAACTGAATATGTTGTGTGTCCTTGTAAAATGCTCCGTCTTAAACTAAATACTTGTTGTGTCTTGTCATAAATAAACGAATTCTTTTTAAATACTCGTAAGTAAACGATTTCAACTATATTTTATTTAGTGGTTACGTCTTGTTCGGCAAATATTTGCTAAGTGTGACCGTACTTTTAGAATCTACGAGCAACTAAACATGTTCGTCTGTCTGGTGAAGTCATCAGGACCTAATTAACGTGACTTAGAAATATTTTGTCACAAGTTAAATTTTATTATTTTTCGTATTTAAATAACCAAAAAAGTTTTAGATGGACACATATCTGATAATATCGAGCCATAACCGCCAAAATAATGTATCCCACACCATAATCGATTGTTGTTTTTTATCGAAATCGATAGTTCAACATCATTTAGAATTATTAAAATTAAATGTATTACACAAAACAATATTTACATTATAAATTTTAAAATAATGGCTTTATTCAAACTGATTGTATTTAAAAAAAACCTTCCCCTGTAAAATTTTGAGTTTGTGGGATACATTTTTTCGGCGGTTATGGCTCGATATCATCATGAATACCCAACCCGTTAATCCATATTGTAATTAATCCAAACATAGATGACACGTCATCAGTAAAACAACTAAGGAATTTACCGGGAATTAAAATTTATTGACAATAAGTTTTACAATCAATGCACACTGGAAGACAATTTTTGAAAAAGCGCCACCGTGCATTATTTTTTTTTCACAAAATTTACCAGAGAAACAGAAAGACGAAATTTTTGGAAGAAGGTTAACGAAGTGCTCGCGCCAACTGTTCATAGTCTAGACGGCGCCTTTCGAAATTCAACGCCATTGCGAACCATTAAAAAAGCACAACCATTTTTTGTAACGATGCTGGAATTGTTTGAATCCATACCAACTCTCTGTATGTGTGTGAAATATTTTTGTCAGTTAGGGGTTGAACTTTTTTTAGTTTTATGTTGTCATTTGTTATACCCTCCATCACCATAAGTAGTGAATGAGGGTATATATGAGTTTGTCATTCCGTGTGTAACACTGAGAAATATTCATCGGAGACTCAACAAAGTGTATATATTCTTGGTCCTTACGAAATTCTAAGTCGATTGAGCCATGTCCCTCTGTCTGTCTGTCCGTCTGTCTGTCTGTGTAAAACACTCTCACGTCCAAAAGACACAACCAAAATCAACAGAGTTTACACAAACCCTTTTACAATTCTCCTAAGCACTTTGGTATTGAAAATCAGCAAAATTGGTACAGAGAAACAGAGTTATAGGCCAAAAGTGAGACAACCTCCACAAAAATTTAATATTTTTTAAAATTTGTCTTCCAATTTTTTTAAATATTTTGCAGATATGTAGTAAATGGTCGATCCATAATTGGTCATAGCTCCCATATAAGGACCACATACGAAAAAGTCATTAATATCTCTTATAAATATCGAACTCAAAACATTATATCATTTAAAAATACATAAAAATCATTCCACAAAATTTTGTGAAAATCACTTTAATACTTGTCTCTTATAAATAACGCTACCGATACAAAATTTTACACAGATCATTTACGTACATGTCAAAATCAAACTGCTGGATTTTTAGAATATCGGTCCATATTTGACTATATTCCCCATATAAGGTCCACTTCCGAAATTCACTTTAATAATAATATGTCTCTTAAATATACCTTTATATTCGACGTGAGATATCCTCATATGCACAAAATTCACTGTTTCAATATTTAAGAATAATATGTTATAACTGCCATATAAGAACCATTTCCGAAAAATAATTTAACGTACAAAAATGTCTAATAAATATCGATATCAAAACAAGGTTTATATGGATCAAAATTTTAATCCAGAAATCATATTAATATCGGCTATACGGCAATTAAGTTACTGCTAGCTGCATGCCAGTCAATAATAGCTCCTGAATTAAGTCCATTTTCGAGCATAACAACCAACCATATAACTCTTGTAAATAACGTTCTTGAGATGAAATTCAACCAAAATAAGCCTAAAATACATAGAAATTTCTTTAATGGACACTGGATTTACCTATTAGTCTATCAGTCTGTAATTGGTCCACTTCTACTATGCCATCCATAAATCTGTTGTAAATAAAGTCGTTGAGATCAAATTCAACCAAAGGAAGCCTCACTATATAATCTTACACTTTTGAATACTCTATTTCTTAACTTTTTGTGAATATTAAAAAATGTTCTTTTAATTTTACAAATTGTTAAATTACACTCAAGACTATTATGAAAATCAGAAAAACTCTGTAAGTTACACTAAGAATCGGCAATGACATCAATTATAAATGATCAAAAATAGATAAAATTTTAAAACATTTAAAAAAAATTATATTGTTCTTAAAATTGTCTTTCAAACAATATATAAAATACTAATAAAAACTGCACTAAGACTGAATAGAAAACACAGAATAAGATATTCCAGTCCAAAAACCAGTATAGTTTCTGTATTTCTCATTATGTTTAGGTTGGAGGGTATTTAATATTCGTCACAGCCGAATATTGCACTCTAACTTGTTTATTTTTGTAATTTGTTTTGTTGGCATCAACAGAAAATCAATATTGGGTAAAATTAAAACAACTTTAATTTTTCCAAATTTTTAAACAACTAAAACTTGAACTTGCTTTAAATTGGTTGATTTTGTTTTTTGGTTTTCCTATTACATTTTTATCTATAAAAGAGACTAGTGAACTGTAAATCATTTGAAATTTTATTGCCAACAAAATTCCCATAACATACCTTCACACACATATCAAAGTAATGTAATGTCTAGGTTTAGCCAAAATGGCAAAAAAACTGCAAATAATAAAAGGTAGTGGTCATAAAAATGTATAAAATTTAGCTTTTAAACATATTTTATGCATGTCCTTGTCTTCGTTTTTTCATTTCCTTTTATTTTTGGTGATTCTGTTTTCTGTTTCCATGCTGCAGTCTCCTGGCTTGCATCATCGGCAACTGTGTGCCGGCATTTGCCAATAGAAATACTCATCTCCTTTACATCATCTGCTGCATCGTTATGATGCTGTCTCCAGAGACCATTAGCCAAAGACGGTTGACTACATAAATCAAACGAAAAAATGTTGAATAGATGAAAGAATGAATGAACGAACAAACGAACGAACAAATACCTGTAAATTTCTGTTTTTGTTCGATTTGACATGGCATAAAAAATGTATATTTCTGGATCTAAGAATTAGATTATGCATAAATTGGGTTTTAATATGCAATTTAAAGTGGTTACTTTGGATGTTAAATGTTTGCGAATAAAATGTAGGTTTTACGTGAGTTTAAAATTATATTAAAAATGTTTAAGTGCGAACAAATTTGATTTATTTTCATTGTGTTAAATGTTTGGTAATGCTGATGACAAGTATATTAACTACATGCTATTTTGACACTTACAATTTATAATATTTAAGCTTGAACAATAATTTAAATAAATATAAAAATCCGAGTTAAATAGTAGCTGGTAAATTTTAATTAGCTTTTAAAAAACTGTCCCAGTGATAGACATTTTTTTACCATTTAATTATTTTAAATTTAAATCCACCATGTTAACTTTACTTATTTAAAAATGTGTTTTATTTTTATATTTCAGGTAAATCTTTTGAAACCTTTCAAGGCCACTTGAGAGAATTTTACTTAAATAAAGATAATGTTATGGCAAAAACGTGTATGTAGTAAGTATGAATTTGATATACACTTGTGTATTGTACGTATTTTAAACAATACTTATGTAGAATGTGCTACACAACGTTTGATGCATAAATTTTTACGAAACTGAATATTGCTCATACGTTATGAACATGTTCTACCCAACAATGTGTTGTAGTGTTTAAAAAAATGCCAATATTTTAATAACAGATCTGCAAAAGAGTTTTATATGTATTTGAGTACAAAGAAACAAAAAAAATTTAAGAATTTAAAGTTGTCTTGATAATTTGGTAAATTTATTTTTATCGATATTTTCAGTTTTGGGTCGAAGTAAATGTGGATAAAGTTTTTAATTCAAATTACTTTTTCATTGCATTTATCATACATGTCAAAAAATACAATCATCCCTATCGTGAGTAAAAATTCGACATGAAATTTGTTCCCTTTTATTTTTTTAACATAGAATTTTAATAGGAAAAATGTGAAAGGGGAAAAAATTTTATGTGGAATTTTTATTCACGATGGGGGTGAATATATTCAAATTGAAAGAAATTAAAGTTCAAAAAATTAAAAACTTTTTTCTCGAGTATATTAAACGGTAAATGAAGACTAAAAATTCAAATTTTAACAAGAGCCCTTTTTGATTTTAACATGGGGACTAGGGATGCCAATTCCGAAATCCAGGGATTTTCAAAATTTATCAAATCCCGAATCCAGGGATTTGTTCTAAAAAATTTCCAGATTTTTCGTGATTAATAAATCCGTGAAAATTAGTATTTGTGTAAAAGATACAGTGAAGCATAATTGTTTTCGTCTGCTCTTTTGGCAAACACAAATAAGAAACATCTTCACTTATCGTAAAATCAATGTTCTTTTAGCATTTTTAATAAGAAAAAATAAACAGAATCAACATTAAAACACAAATTGAAAAGTCCAGAAACGTTTCAAAATTATTTAGGTATATACAATTTTACAAAAAGTATGTTGAAGATATGAAGGTGAAAGAATAAAAACTAATTTTGGATTACCAAACTCGAACGCACTATAAGTAAACAAGCTTAATCGAACTTAAGCAACTGTGCGAATACATGTAAAACGTGTGTGACAAACCATAATGTCCTTAATGAAACTTTTCGTCAAGTTTCGTCGAATGTCATTTGCTTAAGAAAAGTGCCAAACTGAATGCACTTTCCCTATGATATCATCTGTTTTTTGATTTCATAAAAAAAAATTAAAATGCAAAATCAAAAAATAGATGAGGAATCGGCGTTAATTTTTAATTTAATTGAAAATGTGCAAAAACACAATTGCCTGTGCGAGAAGACAAGCCCCTTTTAATTTAACAGAAATGTAGCAGAAATTTGTGGCAAAAGTTATAAGTATATGTTTGTTAGTTTTTTAGTTTTTATAAATTCCTAAATTAAAAGGAGTTTTTACTGTTTGCAAATTTTCAATAAAATAAACAAATGCAGGGCTGTAATTTTTGGTACTTCTTAATTTAAAGTACTCGCAAAAACATAAAATACCGCACAAATATGTAACAAGGGTTACATGTAAGTACATTATGGCCAGCTAAAAGTCTTCTTTAATTTACTTATGCATTTGACAGACTTTTCGTTCATTTTTGACAGTTGCTTAAGCTAGATTATGCACATTATGGTTGGGCCTCAAAAAGTTGTCATTTTGAATACGGTTAAAGTAATAGCGAAGGTGTTTGCTGCAGTGTATTAATTTCTGCCGATGTTGCACTTTTATTTAAGCTCAAAGAGATATCAAAAATCAATTGCATATTTAGCTTTCTAATAATTTGCTCAAAACTGTTAAATTTTTTGAATAAAAAAAAAATACTAATTTGATTCATTAAGCAATATAAACATTTGTTATTAGAAGTGAATTAAAACATTCCCAACAGACCAAAAAATAAGTAAAGTATAATAGTACTTTAGAAAAAGTTTTTTAAAAACAATATACTAAAGTTTTTTTTAATCATGTTTGATATACAATATGTTTTTAAACATAGTATATAAAAAATAGTATAAAAATTAGTAAAGTATAATAGTACTTTAGAAGTATATAATAAATAGTATACATTGTTAATTTTGATTTAAAATAAAAAAATATATTTGTAAAAATGTTGTGTTTATCAAAAAAGTTTTGATTTTTTTTTTGAAAAAAGTTACCCCCTGGCCCACGATGTCGAACGATAACGTTCGCTTAGATAAGACTTAAGACACAAACTTGATTGTTGAATAAACAAACTTGATTGAGTAAAAAATAGATACGATAAAAAGTTTGTGTCTTAAGTCTTAACGTTATCGTTCAACATCTCCTTTTGTAACTATGAATGCCATTAAAGGGTTTTTTTTATTTATTTTTTTAAGAAGAAAGACTTGTCGTCGGTAACCAAAGCTCCGAGTTTTCTTATTTGCAAGCATAACCAAATTCTACAATTGTTGAAATAAGCTTATTCTACGTCATATATTGGTAAAAAATTTCTTGATTTAATTTTTCTCTTTACTTTAGATGCCTTCATTTTTTTAAGAAGCTTTGTTAAGATCGAACGATAACATTCTTTTTATTAATTAAAGAAGGAATTGAACTAATATTTTTATATTCAGGCTAATATTTCGAACTTTCAAGAATACTATTGTAAAGTACTGGAACAATTGGAAAATTGGAATGCATTTTCTACCCTGCCAAGGGCGTCATCAGCAATCTTCATTGCCCACGATCAATCTGTAATATAATATTCTTTTAATTTGAAATTAATATAGGCATTAAAGGCGAAATGACATATTATTTTTTCTAGGTAATTTTTAATATAATTTTCTAACGTTTTTAAATTATTAACGGTTTATAAAATTTTATTCACAAAATACAAAATTAGCTTTATAAACTTTTAGTAAATTTAAAAATTATAGCTAGCAAACATATTTCTAGTTAATATTACTTTTTTAAAATAAATAGTTTTTATTATTAATAAACCAATTTGTTTAAAAAAGAAATAAAAATCCCGAAAATACAGAAAACTCCGGGATTTAGATTTTTTAAATCCTGGGTTCCGTATGGCCAACAATTTAACTATTATCAATAGATCGATTTCAGTATTCAATATGATGCGCTACGACTAGATTTATGCGTATTTAAGCGATTTTCGAAAGTGGTTCTTATGTGGGAATATAGGCCGATTTTTGTAAAATTCTCAAATGCATTTTTTATACATATGTCAAATTTAAATTTTATAACGATATTTATTTGAAATTTATTCGTATTTAAGTGATTTTTGAAAGTAGTCTTTATAAAAGCACTATGACCAATTATGGGCCGTTCATCATAAAATTGGGTTCCTGGATTGTTTGTACATGAGTATTTCGTATTTAGCTTTTCAATTCTACCTTTTCGTAATGCAGAAGCTATTTAGTTAAAATAAAACAATGAAATGGACAAAGTTTATCTGATGATCTTATAAAGTTCCTTGATACTGGTGATATTTAGGTAAATTAAAGTTTCGTTTCTTTTGTGAATAAAAAATTATTATTATTGGCATTTATAAATGTTTGAAAAAATGACACATATTTAAATGCACATTTGCATTTCTACAGCTATGTGTCGACGATCGTCAGATATTACAACGTTGTCCGAAAAATGTTCAGAAAATGTCTAACAACCGTGTAAACTTAAAATTTTTGCCTTCCAACGTTGTAAGAAAAATCATTTTCAGTACATTGGAAGACAAAAATATTGTCAGACATCTAACAATCGTGTAAACACACAATTTTGTTATTGTCATTGTTTTAAGACAATTGTCAAACACTTTTCATTGTCATATGTGCAAAGTTTATGCATCTGCCAATGGCAGAATTGTCATAGAAATTATTTCTAAATGCAACTCTGTATATACATAAATAATAAACAAACAAGTGTGCATTGATAAAATTTTTGAAAAAAGTAGAAGCAAATTAAAGAATTAAATTAAAGTGTGTATTAGGACATAAGCAGATAAAATGGTTCCAATTGCTCTTTTTTGTTTCATGACAATATTTAAAATTACAGAGCTGAAAAACGAATTTGACAATGCCACACAACAATCTGACAACCGTGTGAACTGACAATTTCGGTTGACAGATAACTTCATTGTGTGCAAATTAAATTGTTAGTTTTCTTACATTCGTCTGAACAGATAATTTACCTTTTGGTAAAAATTTTCAATGTGAGTACATTGCTAGATATGACAACGTTGTAATATCTGACGATCGTGTACACATAGCTTAAGTCTTCAAAATCAAATTTGTTGGGTGGATCTTATTTAGTTTTTTAGCATCTAAAACTTATCAATGCAAAATTTGAGTTTATCGGATGAAAAGATTTGGTCTCAGAAACCGACTAATAATTGGTAAAGTAGTTAAATAGCAAACTTTTTCTGGCATCTTCCAAATTTTCTATTTAAATTCTTTTAAAAGGTTCGTTTAAAATATAACAATATTTATAAAGAAATGAAAAAAAAAATTATTATTTTTCAATTTCATAGATAGATAGATACTAAAAAATAATATAAGGCCCAACCGATTAAAATATAAACTTGGATTTATATATTTTATTTTTATACATATGCACACAAAAATATATATTTACTAACAAAATACTTATTTTACTGTAAGTGGGCAATAATAGTAAGTAACACTGTTACATATTTTATACTAAAAGTAATTTTTAATTTTATTACTTTATGTTACATTTACTTTTAATTTGAAAACCCAGACAATTCGAATTAAAATTGTGTTGGCTTTTTTAATTATGTTCACTGGCTACTGTAACCAATCACAATTAAGCCTTAACTATAAGGTTATCCTGTATAAATAGATTTATTTAAACGAGTCTTCAACGATACTCTATGTATATATTACAGCTCGAAAATGTAACTTGTACCACAAATATTATAAAAAACTGAAATAAATGAGACAGAATAGCAAAAATATTTCTTATAAAATAAACTGATATTTTAGATTTACTTCGTTGCTAGTAGTATTTTACATCACTTATATATATATATCGTATGTACAAATGTCATTGTGTCTATAACATCATAATATTGAAATTTCTAAAATTACACACAAATGCACATGTTTTGTGTGGGGTAGCATTTATCTGCAAACAATATTCTCAAAGACTAGAACCGGTCAAATCATGCAACAGTACGTATGATTGATAAATATAGACAAATGTTGTTCATACTCTTAACACAAGTATTCATGACAGTGTTGGCAAACATGGTACAATTGTATTTTTTTTTAGTACATATTAGCATAACTCTTTTAAAAATGTCGGAATCCAAATAATATTGAACAGAAATATAATTTATATATATAAAAATAATATGGTACAAATTTATGATGATCGGTCCATAATTAATCATAGCTTCCATATAAGGTGCACTTCTTAAAATTACTATCAAGAGCATAACTCTCGTAAAAACTTCGTTATCAAAATAATATTGAACGCAAATATGTTTTATATATATACAAATCATTCTATGCAATTTTATGTTTTCTAGTCAGGCCAATACTTGAATACGGGTCTGTAATATGGGATCCTCAATATAACGTTTATATAAAAAATTGGAATCTGTACAAAAACAATTCTTGCTGTTTTGTCTTCGTAACTTGAGATGGAATCCTAATATTAACCTGCCGCCCTATCGCAGACGCCTAGCGCTTATAAGCCTGCCAACATTAAAAAGTCGTAGGATTGCCTTCAACATTGCATTCTTTATAAATTTAATTCATGGTAAAATAGATTCCATGTTATTCAAATAATATTTGACACAAATAAGTTTCTTACACACAGAAGTGATGACACCCAATTTTATAATGGTCGGTCCATAATTATTTGAAACTCCCTCTCTGTAATTTACTTTAACCTCTATAATTATTTTTGAAATATTTGTATCGAGAAAAAGTATAACATACATAATATTGATATTCACGGTAGTCAGGACACTAAATTTTTTGATGATCGCTCCATAATAGGTCATATCTCCCATAGAGCGCCCATTTCTGAAAAACTGTTTTATTTATATACTGGGTGTAGGGTATTATATGGCCGGGCTTGACCGACTATACTTTCTTACTTGTCTTAAAGATTTAGAAGTAGCCGTATTTAAACAAACTTTAAACAAATACAAACAAATCCCTAATGAAGATAATTTAGAGGAAACATTTTATTACGAAACGAGCTCTGTTTCTTTATGTTAAAAGTTAAAATAAAATTATTAGAATATCTTTTGGATAATGCAAACGCTTTATCTGGTAACATTTTCTACTAGAGACTAATTTAACAGCTTTTATATTATCACCAGGAGTTAGATAATGATTTTTTGAAGAAGTCTTACACCGTATTCTTTTTTGTCACTTGCAATAAATCAATATCAATCGAGTATAAAATTGTAATGTTGAAAATGTTGCCATAAGATATACCGAATTTTCGATATAGTCAGTTTGTAGTTATGTTTTATTATTATTTAACAGATATTGAAAATGGTATCGAGGAGGTCTAAAAAGTGCATTTTTTCTAAGTAGTTGGTACGAAATCCAAAAACCCATTTTCCATCACTAATTCATAAGTCTCATTACTTAATAAAAACCTAATACGCTTTAAAAATATGTTGCATTATTTTGTAACATGGAGTAAAATAGTGTATGAGTAGATATGTATTAATATTTGTTGGGTTGTTTCAATTTAAAAAAGAAAAATACACTCAAAATTGCTCTTAAAAACATCACCGTCAAATGACCTCAAAAATAAAATAATAGACACGTGTAAGTATACCTAAATACATATGTACATAAGTACGTATACATGTAAGTATATTTATAAATATTTGGGTGTTTTTTTTTTTTTTGCTACCTCATTCACATACAGCAACGAAAACATGTTCATATACTTACAGTATGGGGCAAATGTTAGTTCCTATACAGAATTACATTTCAAAGATATTCCAACCGATATAAATTCCACTCGCTAGGCTTTGAATTCTTTTATGCCTATATAAAATTGTGTTAATAGATAAACTCCCTTATTCATAAAAATTTACAACAGGTTTATAACAGGTTTATAAATCAAATTTTGTATAGAAAGTCTCTACAGAACCTATGGACTCGATTACAGCATTAAAACTAGTTTGCCAGCAAGTGATTGAAAATGTTGGTAAAAGAATCGACATGTGTATTCGTGGTCATGGTCATGGTGGACAGCTGTACTTTTTCATTTGTAAATGTCAAACCTTACTCTTACCAAAACAATACAAGCTTAAGTGATTTTCATATGATTTGCTTTTTGTTTAATTTTATTTTCGCATAGCTCAAGTGGTTTCAAGTATAGGGCCCGTTGTAATACCTTGTGCCCATTGCACCATTCGTCTATTGTGTGATGGATCTTGTCTATATCGTTTCATGGCAGACAGGTTTTATCAATAAGTAAGTATGTACTTGTTTTGTGATCAGTATAGTTAGCAAAGAGGTATCGAATTGCTTTAATAATAAAATTGTATAGCCAGCAGATTTTGTTTCGTTTAGGTCAATTGTCCTGAATGCCACTTAAGTAGTGCTTAATTGTATATTCAAGTTCCAATTTAGTTTATTATCAAGTATTAGTCCAAGATATTTCGCTTAATCATATAATGTCAATGCCACTGCATTGATTCGAGGGTTAACACCTGGAGGATAACAGTTCTAGTGCCGTTTTGTTTTGTTTGGAATTTTTTGCCAGCCACTGTAAACGTTTACCCACTCATACTAAATAGAAGACACTAAAATAACACATTCATACGTGACAAACAAACACTTTAGGATCTTGTTTTCTTTTTTTACTTTGTGGTCGTTGTTGTTTTTTTTTTCGATGTTGTTGTTGTTGTTGTTATTGTCGTTATCTAGCATCACTTATATCTACTTAAAAATATACTTAAACTCAAAACACACAAATTCACATCTAAAACCAACACAAATACAAACATAAGGACACGAACAGAGAGACATTAACACTTGGAAATATAAATAGAAACAAAAATAAAAAAAAAAACAAGTAAAAACTTGACTACAGGCAAAAGAAAAAAAAAGAGGAACAAGAAAATAAAAACACAATAATTACAGGAACAACAACTACAATTTTCGTTTAGAGAGCTGAACATAGAAAAACAAAAAGATACAAGCACTTTATAAAACATACATGAAAGCACAAACAGACGCACACATTTGCAATTTACTTAGTTTGTCTTTGCTTATTTTCTATAGCTTTTGGCTAAAAAACCGTGCCATTCTGCTGTATCTGTTGCTGCAGTAGAAGATAATGGCTTAAGCCTGAGTACGGGTTTTGTACAAAACAAACAGCACAAAAAGAACAATTTAACAACAACAAAAACAACTAAAAAAGGAAATGTTTTTATGCTTAAATAGAAAACCTGGTAATGACAGGATTTTCTTTGCCACACACACACAATTAAACAGGATTAAAAAAAAAACGACAACAACAACTTTCAGCAAAATGTTGTCAGTTAAATAGAAAAACAAAGAATTAAATTAAGTAACAACTGTGAATTTAACTATTTTATTTTAAGATTTTTGGTTTATTCGTTGGTCCTGTTGTGTGTTTTCAAGAATTTGCTTATATAAATAATTTGCTGCTTTGTAAATTTGAGGTTTTAAAAATTAGTTGAATAGTTACGTCTTTGCAATTGTTTTACATTGTTTATTGGTATTCTGCCAAGAAATTAATTTCAGATTTATACGTTACATACAATTATTATAGTTGTGAATAAATTTAGGAAAACTGAGTATGTTTAATTTAAAGCTCTAATACAAATTTATTTCGCTTCCGTTTAGCACCATAATATACATTGAAAGATTGAAATTATATAAAAATGTATCTTAAAATATATTTAATTTTATACCTAAATATAAAATAAGTTCTAAATCTAGGTGTACAAAATTATAAAAATTTTTATCATCCGAATAAAGCGAAATTTATTTCTATTATCACTCATCAACTCTTTGGCCAACTACAAATTATTCACCCCTATCGTGAATAAAAATTCCACGTGAAATTTGCTCACTTTTCACATTTTCCTATTTAAATTCAATGTTAAAAAAATAAAAGTGAACAAATTTCACGTGGAATTTTTATTCACGATAGGGGTGATTAAGTAAGTTGATGTCATGTAAGATTTTAGCAATCCTGGTTTGACAACAAAGGAAACAAAGGGGACCCTTCCCTTGACAAGCCATCAATATGTTCACTCATCGATGTTACATTCTTGTTCAAACAATTTTGTCGTACTACTTTCTCTTTTACCAAATACAACTTTCAGACAAAAGAACGCCATTTAAAAAAAATAAAAAGAGAATTATAAACATCGACACTCTCTACTAAATTTGTTTCGCTACAAGCTCATTTGATAGGGAGCTTGATTGGTTGCAATCAGTCCATTATTTTTGCAACAAGTAATTTGTATATAATACCAAGCCACACTAAAAGCAAAGAGCTTTAAATAAGACAAAACTATACTTTTATTGTGATTTGTCATAAGTAAAAGAAATTTTCCAAGAATGAAAACAAATTTTATTGAGAGGTTACGTCTTTTTCGTTTAATATTACAATTAATTACCTTAAGACAATTTTTAAATATACGGATATAACCAACGACTCAGAATCACTTCCTGATTTAAGAATCTCTGTCCGTCGGGCTGTCGGTAGGACGATTGGGATTAAAATTGATTGAAATCGGTTCATTATAAATACATAGATGTTTATCTGTTATAAATGTTTGATTTATGCACGTATCCAAACAAATTTCGCCATAAATAAGTTTAATATAAAGCCTAACCGTATTTAAGCAACTTCCGAAGATCACTTTATGTAACATAACTCTCATAAAAATATTGGTATCCAAATAATATACAACATAAATATGTTTCATATATATGTATACAAATCATCCGGCCCAATTTTATGATAAGCGGTCAATAATCCCCTCATAGCTCCCTTGGAAAATCATTTTAATGACCAATAATCTAAAATTCAACACAAATAGTTCATGACACCTAATATTTTTATACACAGATAATCAAATCAAATTACTGGTGCCATCGATTATTACCTGGCAAAAGGAAACAACACATGTGTACATCAAGAAGAATACTTGTGAATGATTCCACGAATTTACTTTAATATTAAAACTAACTTAATAAAATTAGTTTAGTTTTAAACTTTGGTCTCGGCTGTCCCAATTATTGTTCACATAACTGTATTTAGACATTTTTTGTTAATTTATTTATTCTTTTCTCAATTTTATGGATTATCCCTGTTTTCAAAATAGTCATAATCACTCGATTAAATAATATACATTCTTTGAGCTTGAATATAAACAATTACATTATGCCACTTAATTAAAAGTTCGTGCCATTATTCCTCTAAACCATAATTTTATTGTGGGTAAACGTTAAGGCGATTTGTTGAACGGGAATATAATAGCTTGAGTTTTACTATTGTTAACTTTAATTTTCCAGTTATCGAAAATGTTTTGGGTTAATTTAAGGTTATCCTGCATTCTTTTGACCATTGCATTAGAGACTTTGCCACAACATATAAAAGCACTGTCGTCAGCGTAGAACGCTGCTTTATGGCTCCTACGAATAATAATATCAGAGGTGTATATTGAGTAAAGAATAGGACATAGTAGAGAACCTGCTGGTATTTGTCTCTCGCTAGACAATATATTGTCAACGCATACGACAAACGAACGGCGACTTAAAAAGCTTTTTATAATTTTTTGCAGATATATTGGAAAACCAAAATTGTTTAGTTTAAACAATTAGCCATCATGCCATATGTAATACACAGAAGTCAGTCATTAAATTTTTGAAGGGTCGGTCCATAATAGGTCATAGCTTACATACAGAGTCCATTTATAAACAACTGCTCTTACACATATACTGGCCGTAAAGAATTATATGGTCGGACTTGACTGACTATACGAGTACTTTCTTAGTTGTTTTTGCTAATTGTTCTTCCGGTAACTTTAAACATTCTCTAGAAATATTGAGACGGATTTCTTGAGAGGGATTTTCGGTTATAAAAATTATACTTCTATTTTTTGAGTGAAGACGATTAACAGGCAATATTGAATTCTGAAGCGAAAAAAGGTTTTAATTGTCATAGTTCCAGATATATTAGCGCAAAGTAAAATCTGTATGTATTGAAATGAGTTTCTCGAAACTTAACAAATATTTCGTTTCATTTTGAAATAAAAACCAGTATAATCGAAATTGAAAATTGAAGGGCACCTTGAAAGTCTTACATCATATATATATATATACCCTACACCACCATAGTAGGTGATGTTTGTAACGGCCAAAAATTCAGTCTCACAACCACTTTCAAGTATACCGATTGATTCAGAATCACTTTCTGAGTCGATTTAACGATGCCCATCCGTCTGATTGTTATCCTGTTCATGTAATTCTTGTGCGGAAAGTAGAGATTCAAAAATTTTAATATATATCAATCGAATTTGGCATGTTAATTTTTGGTCTAGGACGATTGATACTAAAATTTGGACTATTTCTGAAAATCACTTAACAAGCATAAATATCTTAAAAAATATGTTATCCAAATATAATTAACTTCATATAAATAGAAATGATTCTACATATGTAATTTATGGAGATTGTACCATATCCAGTAAAAACAAGTAAGAAAGTATAGTAGATCAAGCCCGACCATATAATACCCTACATCTAGTACATATATGTTTAAAACAGTTTTTCAAAAATGGGCGTTATATGGGAGATATAACTTATAGTGGACCGATCATCCAAAAATTTAGTGTCATGATGACTGTGAATATAAGTATTATATGTGTTAAACTTTATCTCGATATACTAAATATTCTTAAACGATTTATGGAGCTTAAAGTGAATTACGGAGAGGGTCTTATATGGGAGTTGCGACTAATTATGGACCGATCATATTAAATATATTTGCGTTCAATATTATTTGGCTACCAATATTTTTGGGAGAGTTATGCTCTTTAAAGTGATTTTAGAAAGTGGGTCTTATATGAGAGCTAAAAGTACTTATGGATTGATCTGCACAATATTTGCAGATGTGATTTGGCTTCATTTACCACTGATTTGTAATGAAATGTGTTTGGATACTTGGATAATTCAAAGATTTATGATCGGTAAACCCCAATTTCGGGAGAACATTTGTATGGGAGCAAGGTGAAATAATGGACCGATTTCCACCAGTTTCAATCCCACCCATCCCTGGGCCGAAAAAATATCACGTACCAAATTTTATCGTTAAATCGACTCAGAAAGTGATTCTGCGTCGATGGGTATACTTTACGGTGGGTATTGGACCAATATTTCTGAGCGTTACAAACATCAGCACAAATCCAGTATACCCTCCCCACTATGGTGGTGTAGGGTATAGAAATAGATTTTAAGAATAACAAAGAAGCGACTAATGGCAAGGATTTTTGTATTAATCTAAGCGAAAATAAATGTGAAGCTTGCTGGTATCCCTTACACAGAAGCAGGTTGTAAGTGAAATAGTTATGTAAATAATTATTTGACATATACAAATTATGCCATCTGTAAGCAGCTTTGGCACGTTTAGGTTTTCTCCCTTATAAACTTGCTTACAGTTAAGCTCCAATTTTTTTTAAGCAATTCCATTAACTGGAATGTGTTTCTTCCCCTGGCCTAAACACCAACAATAAAGCTCATTTTACAACCGGGAATACCCACCGTTTATTATCGATTATTTTTTAAGCCGTTCTTGACAGTTGGCACAATTGTCAGTGTTAAAAGTTTGGTCGTTCATTTGATTTTCTTTTATTTTTCTCAACATTCGTTACATCGAGCATAACATTCCATGAACGTTGGGTATATAAGATATTTAATTAAATTTTGCTGCATGTTGTAAATGTTGCAAAGTTGCTATATCATGTTGCGTAGTAACTTTGAAAATACTGTAAATTTAAGCGTTTTTGAAAAACTTGGCAACATGTGTTTTTTTATGTAAACACATTGTAAACAATCCCGAAATATCGTTTATATAAATTTATTCTGTAAACCCTATTACACATAATTTTTATTACTTCTTTATTTTTGTACTAATTATTGCTATTTCCTTTTCGAATTATCAATTGACATTGATTTGTCATTAAAAGTATCACTTGATACATATTTAAAATAAAATTTCATTTTTGTAAAGGATGATTATTAAAATTTACGTTAAAGAGTAAAGGGTGAAATAAAGAGTTATGTATTTTAAAACGAGTTTTGGAGAATTTGAATTTTGGGAATAAAATTTGCAGTTTTCCACAACATTCCCAAACAAACTTTAGCGCCGAGGCATCAGATTTATTTTATCCCATTTGTGTTGGAAAGTTTATGATTTTTTTATCATCAATTAAAACTTCCTTTTGGGGTTTATTTTTGTTATGCTCTTATACGCACACACACACTTTCTATCTCACTATCTTAATATTATTATACCCTTCACCTTCCGTTTGTAATTTCCGCAATATAATATATTCTAGATCCTTATAGATATCGGAGTCTATTAAGCCATGTCCGTCTGTCTGTCTGTTGAAATCAATTTTCTGAGGTCCCCAGATATCTTCGGCATCAATAATCTTCAATAATTCTACCAGACATGCTTTCGAGAAGTTTGCTATTTAAAATCAGCAAAATCCGTCCATAAATAACGGAGATATGAGCAAAAATCCGAGACAACCTCTGAAAATTTCATCAAAAAAACTATCACACAAATATATATATGTATGTATATAATATAATTATGCATCCACAACAAAGGTGAAGGGTATATAACACTCTTCCTTGTTAGTTATAATATCGCAATTTGATCTGATTTTGATGCTTTATTATTCTTTATTATTGCGTTCATTAAATATTAAGCCTGTATTTATGTATGCTGATCTTGATATTTTATTCATTATTAGATACGATTTAAAGCAACATTAAATTGCATTATTATTTTATTATTATTTTTTTCATTCAGTCTCGTCTCATCGAACTGTTCGGACGTGTTACTTTTAGTGCGGCTGAATTTTCGGTGAAAAAATCGTAATAGGTGAAAAAGTGTAAAAAGTTGAAATTAAACAAAAAAGTGAAAAAAAATCGTAATAGGTTAAAATATATAAAAAAAAAAAATAAACATTAAACATCACATAAAAACTGTATGAGTGTTCCTCTCAGATGTAATTCTGAGAAAGAGCTTAGCTCGACTAGAAAAACTAGATGCATCTCTGAGGAAGAATCCATAAAAAAATCTTTGGAGAATTTTCTCACTGTAAGAGCCGTGGAACGGCGTCGTTCCTGTTCGCCCAATATTGTGATTTCAACAGATGTAAAAACATCATCTTCATCAAATAGTGCAGTCAAACCCAAAAAACAAGTAGGTATGGATAAGTACATAACCGTTCTCAAGCGACAGAGGAGCCCGAAGTCTGCTCAAGTGTCATCAAATGCAAAAGCTCCTAAGACCGTGAGTAATGATCAAAATAGGTTTGCTCTCCTCCAGACGGATGAGCCAGAACTTCCGAAGAAGACGTTTAAGCCCCCACCAATTTATCTGAGAGAGCCGACTTCCAGTAAATTGGTACAAGGAATTGTTGCTGTAATAGGTGAAAACATGTTTAGCGTAACCTCAATGAAACATGGAAATATCTGCGAGACAAAGATTCAAGTGAATAGGGAAGATGATTTTCGAAAATTGTCCAACCAGCTGGAAAGGGAGACTAGGGATTTCTATACCTACCAGCTCAAAAGCGCAAAAGGACTCCAAGTCGTTCTAAAGGGTATAGACCCATGTGTTGATCCCGCGGAGATAAAAACCGGTTTAATGGACAAAGGGTTCAAAATCAAGAGCGTAGTGAATATTAGAAACCGTGAAAAGATCCCTCAGCCCATGTTCAGGGTAGAATTGGAACCTGGAGATGTTGTCTTAAAGAAAAATGAGTCCCATCCCATCTACAATCTGATGTACCTTCTGCATCGTAGAATCACCGTGGAAGAACCACATAAGCGTCAGGGACCCGTCCAGTGTCTCAACTGTCAAGAATTTGGTCACACGAAGGCGTATTGTAAATTGCCGACAGTTTGTGTTGCGTGTGGGGAGCTACATGCAACTGCTCAATGCGATAAGTCGAGAACTGACTCAAAAATCAAAAAATGCAGTAACTGCGGAGGTAATCATACCGCAAATTATAGAGGTTGTCCAATTTACACTCATTTGAAAGGCATAAGAACCAACAAGACGTCAGTATTGCCTAATCGCCCTCAACAGCCAAATTTAGCATCGAGTGACAATTTCCCTCAAGTATTACGGTCCACTAGTCATGTAAACGCGCCAAGTTCTAGACAAGTTTCTTACGCAAACGTCGTTAAATGTAATATGCCAGGTCTGGAGCAGGAACCTAAACCCCAATATTCTGAGCCGCATATCAACAATCTAGAGACAACATTGCAGACACTTGTCCAAACTATGAACACTTTCACGACCACCATGACATCCATGATGCAGGAAATGCTGAAAATGCAATCCACTATCTTGCAAGCCATTTTAAAGAAATGATTTATTTAAAAATTTGTTTCTGGAACGCGAACGGCCTCCGCCAACATAAAAATGAACTGGAATACTTCCTGATGGATAAGCAGATTGATGTTATGATGATTGCTGAAACTCACTTGACGTCGACAGGGTACTTCAAAATTAATGGCTACGAGTTCTACGATACTAAAGACCCCCGCGGTAGAGCTTGTGGAGGTTCGGCAATTCTTATAAAGAACAGAATAAAGCATTATCTAATGAATAACATAAGTGAGGATTACCTCCAAGCAACAAACATTTGCATTGAATTCTGTCAATACAAATTTGTTTTATCATCGATTTATTCTCCGCCTCGATTTTCAATAAAAGAACACCAATACCATAACTTCTTTAAATCCCTTGGAGCTAGATTTTTAGTTGCTGGTGACTTTAACGCCAAACACACATTTTGGGGTTCACGTCTGGTAACCCCAAAGGGTCGCGTACTCTTCAACACCATTGCTAAAATGGGCTTAGATGTACTCTCAAGTGGACATCCCACCTATTGGCCGACGGACCGACGGAAGATTCCCGATGTTATTGACTTTGGGGTAATGAAAAATATCCCTGTAGAATGGATGCAAGTGGATCCTTCACTGGACTTGTCCTCAGATCACTCTCCTACTATCATTTCAATGCATTTCCCTCAAGTGTGTGGTTCTCCATTTATGAACATGACTAAGACCCGAGTAAGTTGGATAAAATACAAAAAGTATTTAAGTTCTCATTGCACGGAAAATGTTGTGTTGAGAACTACCGATGATATTGATGAGTCGATTGGCAACTTTACCGAGGACCTTCGACGAGCTGTGCATCACGCTTCCACTTATCACGTTGAATGTAGAAATAGGACAAACAGAACTTATTTCTCTGAACTCGAACATCTCCTATCAGAAAAAAGAAGAATGAGAAGAGAGTGGCAAATTCACAGGTCTCCTGAACTGAAAGCTAGGCTACGGGAATGCAGAGATATACTAAGACATTTCTTAGAAACCCAAAGAACGGCCTCACTTAGATCTTACTTGGAAGGTCTTGATAGTACCCCACAATCTGACTACTCGTTATGGAGGGCGGCAAGAGGTTTAAAAAGACCAGTAAGAGGAAAACCTCCTTTGCGAAATCCGACTGGTGACTGGGCTAGAAATGATTCCGAGAAGGGGACTTTATTTGTTAACCATTTGAGAAATGTGTTTACTATAAACAACTCAAATAATAACGAATCTGATTTGCCACCACTTGTTATAAGGCCTCCTGTACCTCTAAGACTAAACTTTCGTGATGTCCAAAACGCTATTGGTACTCTGAACCTTAGAAAGGCTCCAGGTATGGATAAAATCAGCAATAAAATGCTTGTGGAGTTACCTCGTGTAGCAAGAAGAATTATCCTCTTTATCTTCAACGCTATTTTACGCCTAGAATACTATCCTGCAGATTGGAAGGTGTCTATGATCACTATGATTCCTAAGCCAGGGAAGGACCATACCAAAGTGGAGTCATATAGGCCAATTAGTCTACTGCCGACAATTTCAAAACTGTTTGAAAAATTGTTAATGACTAAATTGACTCCAATTCTGAATGACACTGAATGTATTCCTTATCATCAATTCGGCTTCAGAGCTAAACACAGCACCATCGAGCAAACACACAGATTGGTAAATGTGATAAGAGGGTCGTTTGAAGACAAAAAATACTGCTCCGCCCTTTTCATTGATGTGTCGCAAGCGTTCGACAAAGTTTGGCATGACGGTTTAATGCACAAAATAAAATTAACTCTGCCTGCTAACACCCATAAACTCATGGAAAGTTATTTATACGGTCGCAAATTTAAAATCAAAGAAGGTGATTTTTTAAGTACCGCTCAGCCAATTGAATCAGGTGTGCCACAGGGTAGCATACTGGGTCCTACTTTATATTTGATATATGCCTCCGACATGCCGTCAGACCCTAAAATCCATACGTCAACTTTTGCAGACGATACAGCCTTTATCAGCGTCCATCAGGACCACCAAGTTGCATCACAGAATTTGCAGAATTATGTTTATAAACTAGAGAATTGGCTAGAGCTTTGGAAAATCAGGGTTAACGAACAGAAATGTATTCATATAACTTTCACATTGCGAAAAGATACCTGCTCGTTCATCAGAATAAATAATCAAATTATCCCGCAACACAATGAAGTCAAATACCTCGGCATTCACCTCGACCGCCGTTTAACTTGGAAGTCTCATATTGAAGCGAAACTTACACAAATGAGATTAAAAGCAGTGCAACTTAATTGGCTAATCGGCAGAAACTCTACATTGAAATTGGATTGCAAACTTTTGTTGTACAATGCAATACTAAAGCCTATCTGGTGCTATGGAATTCAATTATGGGGTACTGCCTCAGCATCCAACATTGAAAAAATTCAAAGGGGTCAAAATAAAATTCTACGTATAATTACTGCAGCACCATGGTATGTTAAAAATTCTCGAATCCACAAAGATCTAGGCGTGCCATTAGTAAAAGTCGAATTTACAAAATATGCGTCAAAGTATGTCAGCAAACTTGAACACCATCCAAACCCCCTTGCACGAGACATCCTTAACTTTAGTGGCCACAATCGGTTGAGAAGGAGGGATACCCTTGCTTTAACTCAAGCGCAAAATAGATGACTGGATCAGTTGATGTGAAATTTTTTTAGTATCATAAAAATTTTTGTCTAGCACTGGCTGGGCTTATTATTTTCTTTTTAGTATTAAGATTTGAATACTTATTGTCATTTCATTTTGAAGATTCAATAAATAATTAAATGCAAAAAAAAAAAAAAAAAAAAAAAAAAAATTTTTTTTTTGTTATAAACCAACATTGTCACTACTCTGCTTAAGCTCCCTTTAGACGGTATGTAAATATTTGGCAGTGTACTTGTCAGTTGTACGATACATATGTAAATGTGAAGGTCTGTCAAAATAGGCAATTTACAGGCAGTTTATAATTTTTCCTTGCACACGTCGATTTTTAGTTTCTTGTGACATGAAGACAACAGCTGTTTTTGTTATGAGTATTTTCGCAGGAGTTTTGTGTTCTTGCAAATATAGTTTGAAAAAATGGATTATAAAACGAAATAATTAAACCTTGCAGCATTATTGCAATAATAGCTTCTATAAAATATAAAAATAAAAAAAAAAACAATTAAGCAAGAGTTAAAGAAAATGCACCATAGGGAACCAAAAATTGTTGTATTTAAATTAAATAAAAATGAATATGTATAAATACGTTTTTTAATAAATATTTCGATACAAATTAATTTCTGTTTAATACAATTTTTTTTTTTTGCTGAATCACAAACACTACTGGCCTTATTCATAAAACTTACAACAGGTTTATAAGAGGTTTATAAGTAAATTTTTATGTGTTTGCCTTGCAAAACAGCTGGTTGCAGGTGCGTTGTCAGATGAAAATAGAACATGTTATAATTGAAAATTTTACACTGTAAATGCAGGCTGTCATTTGTTGCTTTTATACGACGTGTATTTATTGTGCAGCGGAAATTTAGCGCACTGCAAAATACATATCGTCTACAGGGAGCTTTAATAAATTTTGAATTAAAATAAAAAAAGTAAAGTTTGATTTTTACTCATACAAAATTGATTGAATTTTTTAGAAATCTAGTTTGATTCAAAATCCACCCTAATGTCAATTCAATATCTACTAAACTGTGTTTAAATATTTATATACATTAGGCCGGGTCGATTTTTGGGGAGGCAAATGGTGATTTTTTTAAATGTTTGTATAAGGAACCCCTCAGGGGAGTTCCAGGGGGTGTGCCACTGGCATGGGTGGATCGGCCCTCCAAAGTTAGTGGGGGTCGGTCATACATTTGGACTCGATTGGGGCACTCTAAATGGGTCAAAGTGGGATTTTTCAAAACTTGACCCTACGGGACAAAAGTCAACAGTTGGGGGGTAGGAGAATTCGTTTTAGAGGTATGGTTCCTTCGGCAAAGTTTCTTATTTTGATTCCTAGAATACGATTTTCACTGAGCCATGGGCGATTATTAAATCGACCCGCCCTAATATACATATTTATTGAAAGTTAGTTTTTTCTGCATCCTGTATCGCTAGGAGTTAATACTTCTCTCCTTACATGACTGGCGCTATTTTCATTTCAATCTCATGGAAATCTTTTTTAATAAAGACATGCACAAGTTTTTTGTATTTTTGTTTTTTAATTGTATTCAATTTTGTTGACCAAAAAATCCTATTCACAGTAGCAGCAATTTTTAATCATTTGGTTTGGGGTAAAAGTAAAAACATTCTTACTCTATATGCAAGAACTATTGTAAAACTATAAAGTTTTTTTTGTTTGTTTGTTACGTATGTGTGTGAGAAATTGTTTGTATATGTTTTTTCCATTTAGTTACTTTTTCTCGATAAGTTTTTAAGTATTTTTTGCAGTTGTAGAAGTTGTTGTTGTTATTATTGTTATCAAAACTTTGATACTTTGGAGAGTTGTTATCATCTTTTGCACTTGAAAGTAACTTTTTACTGGTTATTTTGCATTTGATAACTTTACTTTTTCATTTCAAAGACTTAAAGAAAATATTCAAATGCACGAACAAAATGCAGAGTAAAATTTTATTTTACTATTTTCCTTTTACCCTACAGGCCATGGCAGTATATGAACAGTTCATAATTATAATGCTCGGTGCAGTTGGCTAGAATAATAAATTTTATAATTCAAAATTTTTTATCTAACATTTCTACAACTAAAATTTTAGCCAAACCGAATTAAATTTATTGCTTTGCAAAATTTGTAGTGTTTTAAAAGGTTGACTTTAACCGACAACTCTTATTAACTTAGTTTCTTGTTAAGTTTGCTTGCTAAAAGTATAAAAATATATATTCAAATATTTTTCAAATTCATTTATGAATGTACGTAATTGTTTGTGTGTAATAAATACTTTCTTTCTTTTATTTTTTTTTTTTGGTAAAACTTTATTCCATTTTTTTTTTGTAACACACAGCTTTTTGTAACATACAATTGCTATAAAAAAGTTTTTTTTAGATAAAATATTTTTGATAATAATTTAGATATAAGAGAAAAAGAAATAAAAGTAAATACATACTTTTTATTGATAAAGAAAAATTAAAAAGAAAATTGAAAGTTTTTTTTTCTTTTTTTTTTTTTTTTGTAGAAAGTTTAAACATTTTAATTTATTTTCACATCATTTACAAACCATTATTATTTAGTTACTTTTGGGTAAATAAAGCAAATTTTTAAAAATTCAGAGTTTTCAATGCAAAACAAGTCTATTGTAAAAGTTTTATTAAGAATGGATCAGAGAGACCCAGCGATTCTACATAAAGTGCTGGAAAAATTATATCAACGAATTCTTCAATTTCAATGATGCAAAGATAAAACAATTAAAGAGCGAAATACTTGTGGTGAATCTATACTTATATGCTTTCTATGAATCTCTTTACTGGTCATAATTTATAGCCTGTTCAGCGATCTCAAACGATAACGTTCGCTTAGATAAGACTTAAGACACAAACTTGATTGTGGAATAAACAAACTTGATTGAGTAAAAAATAGATACGATAAAAAGTTTATGTCTTAAGTCTTATCTAAGCGAACGTTATCGTTCGAGATCGCTGAACAGGCTATTAATTGCCTAAATTTTATAGAAAATATTAATTTGTTTTGAAAAAATATTGTAGTTGCATTTTAGTTCTGTGTTCGCTTATGTTTTCAATTGCCATTAGTCCAGACAAGTTTTAATAGTTTTACTTAATTTAAAAAATAAATAATTATAAACAATGCTAAAGTTTGAATTAAATTGCAACACAAAGCTTTTTCAAGCACTTCACAGAAAAGTAAAATCAAAACCAGACCAAACAAGAAGCGAAAAACAACGTTCAGTGTTTAATATGTAAAAGCAGAAGCATTTTAGTCATCTGATGAGCTCAAAATTGATCTATATGCATCTGTTGCTGGTCGCACAAGTAAAAATAGACTTTAGGAATCTCGAAAGTTACCTTAATTTAGCAAAAGGATTATTACAAGTAGGTTGTATTTTGCTAAGAAACATCTGCACCTGGAAAATTGGGGAAATGTTATAAGCACAAGAAACGAAACGTAGATACATTTGATTGGTACTGATGACAAACTCTTCATTCAAAGGCCACAAAATAAACAATTTTACTTTTCCAATTTATTGAATAGATTAACAAATGTGCGTTACGCCGAAATATATTCATAGAAAAAATGCCGCTCCTATGAAAACAATGAACTCAAGCACACAACCAAACTAGTTAGGTCTTGGTTTAAGCAAAACTAAGTCCATGTTACAGAGAGGGCATCACAATCCTCGGACTTGAACCCTATTGCAAATCTTTGGGGAGTCGTGAAAAATAAAAATAGTACGTGGAAAAAATATAAAAAAAGCTTGTGGTATCTATGAATTGTAGTTGCCAAGAAGTGTTAGAAATAGGAAGAATAATTCTGAACAAAATGTATTATAAATAAATTAAAATGTTTTACTTCAAAACTTGATAAAGTAAGGTTATTGGTTATGTTTTCTTTTCCATACTGAAGTACTTTAATTTGACATATAAAAGGTGTCCCAACTAGAACGCAATTTTTAAATTTGGCGCCATTCGATGTGTTATTGTTTGACATTTGATGAATTATTATTGTTTGCTAGTAGAAGGTACGAGGTTAGTAAAAATGGAGCGCTACACGAATGCACAACGCATTCTCATTGTGAAATTGTTTTACCAAAATGGTGAAAGTTTTGCGGCTACAGTTCGCACATTGCGATCAATTTGGGGTCACCATAATGCTTCAAAAGAGTCAACTGTAAAGAGATTAAGGGATAAATTTGCCGAAACTGGGTCTGTTAGTGATATAAAGCCTACAACGCGCCTTCGACCAGCTCGATCGACCGAAAATGTCGCAGCTGTACGTGATGATGTCGCTTAAACTCCATCCACCTCAATTCGACACCAAGCTCAGCAAATTGGTGTCTCCAAATCCACTATGCAGCGAATTTTGACGAACGATTTGCATCTTCATGCATACAAAGTTCAATTGACTCAGGAACTGAAGCCAGCTGACCATGGACAGCGAAGGGAGTTCGTTAATTGGGTATCGGAGAGACAACATGAAAATGCTCATTTTGCCGATAAAATCATCTTCAGTGACGAGGCCCATTTCCATTTATAAATAAAAAGAACAAGTAAGAGTTTATTTTCGGCTGTGCCGAATCTTATTTATATACCAATATACAAGCGGTGTGATATATTCAGACTTGAAACTAATTTGTGTTACACTTTTTAACGATAACGATATTTATACGAGTTATATTATTTTTCGGATCCCTCAGATGGGAGCTATCACCGATTATGGGGCGATCGTCAAAATATACTATGCCGTAATTTTTATACATTTGAGGCTTATTTTCAATTTGTTGCTGAATTTCATCTTAATAACTATATTTACAAGAATTTTATGGCTATTCTATGAAGTAGATCTTATATGGGAGCAGTGCCCAGTTATGGATCGATATTTATAAAACTTTACTAAGGTTATTAAATTTTTCGAAAGTAGTCTTCATATAGCTTCCATATCCGATTACCATTAAATTTGGTATGACGATTTATATGCATATATAGTTTACTTATATATATGGGTTATTTTTAGCAATTTTTTTTTAGAGATTTTCGGAAGCCTGTTTTAATTGGGTGCTATGGTCAAATATTGGCCGATCGTCATAAAATTAGGTACGATGATTTTGCTATACATGGAATATATGTATATAGAATTGATAGCAATATTTATAGGAGGTTCATGCGCTCTAAAAGATTTTCGGAAGTGGACTTTATATGAGGGCTATTCTCAAATATGGACCGATCTTAATGAACTTTGGTACGAGGTTTTCACATATATGAATTATTTGTATTGAATTTCAACATGATACTGATGCTTATAGTAGATTAATGCACATGTATGTAAGTGATTTTCGAAAGTGGTTTTTATATGGGTGATATGTTCAAATATGGACCGAAGTAAAGAAAATATAGTTTTGAGATTTATCTTTACATTAAATTCATGTTTGCTAAATTTTATGTGGATACTAATTTTCTCTAGGCATTTTTGTACAATAAAACCAAATTCCGGGAAAACTTTTACATGGGGCTATAATTAATTTCTATTAAAAATAAAGCATGTAAAATTTCATGATATTATCTGAATTTGAAGAAAATAGCAAAAAATATCTGAATAATATCAAGGTTGTTTAAAGATTTGGTCTATAACTTTGATCCTACTAGACCGATTTTTTTGAAGATCAGTCGGGCAGACTCAGAGGGACAGACGGACGGACATGGCTAGTTTGTCTAAGAATCTTATAACGACAAAAATAATATACTCATTTTAGTTCTACGACCAATATTTAAATGTGTTAAAACGGAATGATAACCTTAATATACCCCCATCTTTTTGGTGGTGAGTATAAAAATGTATAATTTAAATATTATTTGATTACTTTTTCAAACACTTTTATTAATATTTGTTGACCTGTTGTATTAAAAACCTATACTGTCTTATTTGGGTGTTTAAAATAATTAAAATGAATTTAATTTTACAAAAAGACAGTACATCGCTTCAAATTTTTTATCACTTGTGTACCCTGACTGACATTTTTACTAAATGTAAATTTATTACTTCCACTTTTTTAAATGTTTTTTTATATCTTTTAAAAACATTCATTATTAAATATAACTACTACTATTACATTTTGTATGGGAGTATAAAGTTTTGTTATTTATGAAGTTTGTTTATTTTTTATTAAAACAAAGTGAAACCTATAGACACTCATACATACATACGTACAACATACAAACACTAACTCATGATATAATTTATAGTATTGTATCTCTGTAAGCATATACAGTGATGTATTGACAAATGGCAGATTATTAATTTTTTAATCCAAAGAATCAATTTTAAATTCAAAATTTTTTAATAGAAACCGATTTTCGAATTGCTGTGGAGGAAATGCCAAAGGTCCGCAAAAAAGTGAGCATTTGAAAAAATCTTGTACGTCAGTAAAACTGGATATTCCTCTGATCGGGAATCCACATTTTCATTTGTTCTTCATCTTGTCATCTTATTTTTATTCAGTATTGTTTGACAATATATTATTTAAAAGCTAACACCGTAAGAACGTGTCAAAATTATTAGTTAAGAAATGCTTCCAAATTAATAATGGCTTAATTATATACCAAGTTAGCGGTAAAAATGCTGGAAATAGTAATAAAAAACAAGTACGAATGTATAGTCGGTCAAGCCCGACCATATAATACCCTACACCCAGTATATATATAAAACAGTTTTTCAGAAATGTGCGCTATATGGGAGATTTGACCTATTATGGACCGATCATCCAAAAATTAAGTGTCATGATTTCTGTGAATATAAATATTGTGTATGTTGCACTTTATCTCGATATAAATACTTTTAAAAGATTTATGGAGGTTAAATTTGATTACGGGGAGGGTCTTATATGGGAGTTTCAACTAATTACGGACCGACCAAATTAAAATTAGGTGTCATCATTTCTGTATATTATTTGTGTCGAATTTTATTTATTCTTATGGGAGCTACGTATAATTATGGACCGATCACAATAAAATTTTACCGCATTGTTTGTATACATATGAGATATATTTGTATTAAATATTATTTGGATAACAACATTTTTAAGTAAGTTATGCTCTTTAAAGTGATTTTCGTAAGTGGGCCTTATATGGGAGCTACGACTAATTATGGACCGATCACAATAAAATTTTACCGCATTGTTTGTATACATATGAGATATATTTGTATTAAATATTATTTGGATAACAACATTTTTAAGTGAGTTATGCTCTTTAAAGTGATTTTCGTAAGTGGGCCTTATATGGGACCTACGAGTAATTATGGACCGATCTGCACAAAATTTGTAAATGTGATTTGGCTTCATTTCATTTACCACTCATTTGTGATGAAATTTGTTTGGTTCCTTGCATAATTCAAAGATTTATAATCTTTAAACCCAAATTTCGGGAGTACATTTGTATGGGGGCCAGGTGAAATAATAGACCGATTTCTACCAGTTTCAATCCCATCCATCCTTGGTCCGAAAAAATATCACGTGCCAAATTTTATCGAAGCATCTTCAAAATTGCGACCTGTACTCTGCGCACAAGCTTTACATGGACAGCCAGCCATCCAGCCAGCCAGACGGACGGACGGACGGACATCGTTAAATCGACTCAGAAAGTGATTCTGAGTCGATCGGTATACTTTAAGGTGGGTGTTGGACCAATATTTCTGGGCGTTACAAATATATGCACAAATCCAATATACCCGCCCCACTATGGTGGTATAGGGTATAATTATCATAGCCACGACCAACATTTAAGTGAAATTACTTTTTAAAAAGATTTTTCTTTAGATCAATAATACATTTTCCGACAACCATTTCTCTTATAAGTATTTTATATAAAAGCAAGCAAGAATTTATATTCAGCTGTGCCAAATCTTAAATACCCACCAACTATATAACATTAGTGTGATCTATGCATACTTGAAAGAAATGTGTGTAACAATTTGTATCTAAATATTACGATGTTAATACAATGTTATACCTTTCGTTTTTCTACACCCTATAGTTGCAAGATAAGCTACTTTAATGAACTCTAGGTATGCATATATTGAGCGGACTTATTAATTTGTTTCATTACAGTTTATTGCCAATTTTTCCAGTAAGCTTTGTTGTTGCTTGACAATGCTGCAAGTTGTTCTAAAAACCGTTTCGCTGTCAAGTGCCCTTGCACTTTAACTATTAACCTATTTAACCTTCGGTTATTACTTCAGCGTCGGCTTTAAAGACCGTATTGTGAGTGGATAGGGTAAAGTATTTTTCTTCCTCCTTACTTTTATTATTTATTCATCTATACCTATTCTGTCATTCTATTCTCGCAGCCGACTAGAGTCTTATATAGTACTGCGGGATCAGTTATTGCCCGGAGACATATCCCTAGTTTAATTATTAGGGTGACTGTCTCTTAACTGATGATTGATTGAGTTCACTTCGGTGGCTGTGGTTACTACCCAAAGCGGGGAGAATGGCATTTGATTAAAAGACCGATGTAAGCTTGCGTAAGTAAGGTGATCTTTACATTGATCTTGCAGTCATGTATCGAAAAATTGCTAATTGTGGGACCCCTGGCAAGGCACACAAAGTATTTTCTCTGTGAGGCATATTCCTGTGTCTTGCAGGGGCATACAATGCGGTTGACGGGCCGAGTCCGTCCTGCGTTTGAGTGCGTTGTGTTGCCAATTAGGCAGGTGCTTCACATTAATCTTAAACAAAGTTCCTAGATATATTTATCACACTATTTAGTCCGCCATTTATTCCTTGTTTAGAAACAAATTTCAATATTTTCGGTGTTAACATTAATACATCTGTATTTAGTTCAGTTGTAAGTTAAATACAGAAGTATTTTATAATTTTGCATAAAATATTTGGATTCCTATCTCTTACCAGTATCGCAACTTCATAACAAACGGGTTTTAGTTAATCATTGGAAAGAAAGTAGCAGTCATAGTTTAAGTTCCTTTGGTGTTCATCGGCACACTTCGTTCGTAATTTTTATGTTGTTTTTGTCACAAGTTCCATCTGTTTCCTAGCATATAAGTACACATGAATGTTATCATCGATTTATTTTTCAATGTATTTTTAGTGAAAATTATTATAGGCTTATCCTAACATCTAAGTAAAAATTGAGCAATGCTACCACTTTACATGCAATCGGTTTATATCCGATATATAGAATTTTACCCAATAGTCTTGTGTTTAAAAGCTATGGGTTCAGGGGGTGAGCAATTCAAACTAAATACTACATTTCAATTTTTAAATCGACTGAACATATTTTTATAAAACACAATCAATGATATTATATATTTTCGAAAGCTAAATTTTGCTATTTATTTGCACTTGATTGTACCAAAGAAGCTCTACCAAACTCATACATACTATAAAGGTACCCAAACATACAAATATAGTTAAATAAATTTATATGTATGTATATGAAATGGATACTTTACAAAGATACTCGTACATATTACACATTTTTAACTGACAACTAGAAGGCATTAATAAATCATGCCACACAAAATATGTATGTATGTACTATATATATGAAGTAATGAAAACTTCCTTTCTCTTATGCTTCTTACTCCTGCTTACATTCATACGAATTTACACTGCATAATTGCCATATACATGTAAAAAATAAATATATTACAATAATAATAACAGCAATAACAACAAAAGTCATAAACTTTTATTTTTGTCAGACGTTCTCCTTGCAAGTGAATGGCTGTGTATATTTTTGTGTTTGTAGTAATAAATTTGCATACATACACTTGTTTGTTGCCTTTATATGAACATTAGGGTGGCACCATTTTAATGCATCCCAACTAAAATAAGTTTCCTTAAGCATAAGATTCAAGTTCATAGAAAATTACAAGATGGTGTTTGTTTTTTTTTTAATATATCTATTTCAAACGCATCGCATCCAAACAACAGATATTTTAATGCTCATTTGCATATAAATATTAACACTCACTCTTAAATTTATTTATAAAGATAAATTTATAAAGGGTATCCGTGTATCAACACAATGTTTGTGTACTTGCGAGTGCAGCAATGACTCCAACTGTTTAAATACATGTGCAGTGTATATTTCCCAGTAACGGTAAAAGAATAAACTGAACCTCAATAACAAATACAAACAAAACTGCAACTGCAACTGCTGCAGCAACAAGAACAACAAGATAAATATTAATGGCAAGTAAACTGATCATAAAATTTCATTTAAAAACATTTTATTTGTCTGCCTTTTATTTCTTAATGTTATTATATGCTTTTCACTTACGAGTATATAGGTATTATTTTGGCTTTTCTTTTCTTTTCTTTTCTTTTCTTTTTTTTGACAGTGTTCGTATTGTTGGGAGTAAAACTTAAAACAAAGAATTAAGTGCAACAACAAAAAATCTATAAATATATTCGCATTGTGTTTTTTGTAATGAACAGCTTCTTTTGTTTTTAATTTTAATGTGGGGAAAACAAGAAAATATCGAAGGTATATAACAGGGGCTTCCAAAAATTTTTTGGTAGTGTATTAGTGAGTACGAGAGAGTAATAAAATTGAGAGAATGATTTATATAAAGCCGCAGAAAAATGTTAGTAATATACATATTTTATAATTTGCTATGTATGTTACCAAAAGCATTTTTGACCGCACAATATTTTTTGAGTGTCATCATCTGTTAACCTGAAAAAAATTACATAGCCTGAAAAAAATAACATAGCATCCGCTAGACATGTGTACTTGTCGAAGTCACATCAACGACTGAATTGAAGAGCATACAAATATGTCTGGGTATGCACAATTGTGCTATGAAATGGAAGCCCCTGGTATATAATCAGGAGAGCAACAATTTGATTTAATTACTTCATTTTATGCTATATATTAAAAATAATTCTCCTGAATCTCACAAACAAAAAATAATCAATCGACATAATTAATTCTGAATTTTGTGTAGATAGCTCTTTATTGTCTTCGTGATTAAATAATTTTAAACCAAAAATGTCAATCCGTATGTAAGTAACATTGAGAAATATTTGTCTGAGTATATATTTCCTTGATACTTTTTGTAGATTTTGTTGCTATACGTCCATAATATAGTCCATAATAGTCCACTTCCGAGTATCACTTTAGCCCCCAAAATAAGTCTGAAATTCATAGACATCACGTAACCCTCTACTTCCGAAATGCACTTAAAACTTTTGTATACAAATTGTTACCAGGTTAAAATTCGGCACAAATATTCCTTAGAGATATTTAAATTGCTGCATTAAATTTTATGATGGTCGCTCGTCCTGGTCGCCCGAGCACGTCAAGAACCGATGAAAACACTGAAGCAGTGACGAAAATGATTTTGTATAATCGTCGAATCACTATTAGAGAGGTTGCTGATGATGTTGGCATATAGTTCGGCTCATGCCAAACAATTTTTACGCATGTTTTAGGTATAAAACGTGCTGCAACGAAGATTGCTCCAAAATTGCTAAATTTTGAGCAAAAACAACGTCGCATGGACATCGCTCAGGAGCTGTTGAATATCGTCAAGGACGAGCCAGATTTTCCCAGAAAGGTAATAACTCGTGCGGAATCATGGATGTATGGCTATGATATTGAAACCAAAGCCCAATCATCCCAATGGAAACGTCCAGAAGAGCCAAGACCGAAAAAAGCACGATGAAAGGAAAACGTTTTGCTGCGATTGAGGAGATAAAAGAAAAATCGAAAAAAGGGCGATACCAAAAATCGCGTTTCAGAAGTGTTTCGAGGATTGGGAAAAATGCTGGCATAAGTGTAATATATCTGAGGGGGATTATTTTGAAGGGCACAAGATATTTATTGATGAATAAATAAATGCTTTTTGAAAAAATTGAAAATAACGGTTATTTTTTGATCAGACCTCGTATTTCTGAAACATTTTAAATAAATTATTTGCTGCGTAAACTTTCTTTCAAAAAGTTTATAAATTACTAATATAATTTGTGCTAAGCCTGAATAAGAAACACTGAATATGGAGTTTCCAGTCTTTATACCCGTGTATTTGCGGTAATTCTCATTGTGTTCACGTGAAACTTATTAAAGATTCAGCACAGTCTACAGTTTTGTCAGTTTTTTATTGGGTGGGGTTGAATGCTAGACAAACGGATATGCTTTTGGTCTCTATAATGTTTATAGAAATTGTAATTAAATTTTTTTTGCATTTGTAGTATCAACAATTTTTAAATTTATTCCTTTTGCTTTCTATTTGGATTGAAAATCAAGTTATGCAGAGAATACCATTAAGTAAGGTGGTATTTCAGTCAAAGCTTATTTGATGACATAAAAAGTAAAGTAAGAAAATAACTTTCTAGTAGTAGTAATACAGACAATTGCTGCAAGGAAATTTATTTTACGTTGAAAAAAGCTGTTCAGCAAACACTGAACCAATTTTTTTGTAAAAGAAAGCCGATGACTTAAGCTAGATTTACACGATTGAAATTTTCTTCAAAATTGCTCTTCAAAATGCTTCAAACTCGTGTACCACAAAAATTCTTCAAAATTTATTTATTTAATAGTTATTAATAGAATGTATTTATATATAAAGTTGATCCAGGCATATTATTTCATATTGCTTCCTGACAACATTGTCGTATAAATTTACACAAAACGGATATTCTGAAACTAATATCATGATTGTTTTGATTTTGTGCCACTTGTTACTTGTTTCATAGTTTGATTACTATCACTTTTAGCACAGATTTCTCTGTTCATACGAGCATGTACTTTATTTGATTAGCAAATGTTTAGTAGGTATTTACATTTTTCATTATGAAAAATCTGTCAACATTAAATAGGTAACTTGATAAGAGTACTTTAAGTTAAATTCTAGAAACTATGCTGTCATTTTGTTTTGCTTAGTTTAAATTTAATAAATGTAATCTCATCATACTAACTGGAATTACATTTATAATTCTAATTATAATATTACGAGTACAATGAGAACATAAGAACTCTTTTATCTGACTTTGACTGTATTATACAATATTTACAACCAGCTTGTAGCCATTTCTGCATTTCTTTGTATAATGACCAACAACAACAACATGAGTGATAAACTTTATTCTCTGTTTTGTTTTCCAATGGAAAACTACTTACAACACTTTTCTGTAAAAAATATAAAAATTAGTAGGAACAAGAAGAGAGTAGAGATGAGAAAGCCCATCTCTATAACTAAAATTTAAGAATAAAATTTTATTAAATAAAATAGTTGTTTTGCAAAATATACAGATTTAAATGGAATAACATTTTAAAGGTTGTCAGTTGGAATATTGGAGCTAAGGTCAATTATGGTTCTTTAATCACAAAATTTGGTGGTTTGATTAATATTTAATTTAACATATTTGTACCCAAATATATATCAATAGACACCTCCTTAAGCAGTTAATGGCCTAATATATGAGTTGTGGTCAGTGATTAAGTCACCCTGAACCAAAAAAATTTTAGTCAATTTACATTTTTATCAGAACTATAAAATATGTATGGTGAATTAACGTCAAGTCACCCAATTTTAAAAATCGATGTCTTCCGATTTGGATGAAATTTGCACCAATGTTAGTACTATTGGATACTAGGCCAGAGACAAATTTTCAGCTCTATCAGCCCAGAAGTGCCGTAGTTAGAGGGGGTCAAACTTGGACATTAGGGGTTTTAGGGTCATACAGGGTTTTTTTCAAAATGAGTGTAACTATTTACTTATTGGTCCTAGCAAAAATTGTCCAAAGGACTTTAGATAGCTATTTCTGTAATCATTCCAAAAATGTTTTTTCTTAATTTTTAATAAAAAAAATTAAAAATTTTTTTTTAAATTATTTTTTTTCAATTTGGGCCCACTTTGTTCTTTCTCAAAAGAAAGCTTACACAATTTACTTAAATTTTAGTTTAATTTATTTTTTAACTCAAGAATAGATAGGATTTTTCAATATTTGGCACATGTGTCATTTTCATTTATATATTAATTTTATTAAATTATTTATTATTAAGATCAAAAAAAATGTCGACAACAAACATAATAATAAAAATGTATTCAGGTTTTCGAGACGAAGTCTTGACATGAATACGAAAAAACTGAAGAAAAGGAGGCAATATGTAAATAAATGAAAAATGATAATTACAGCAAATTTCGAACCACCGGTTAACACTGGTTAACACTGGTTAAAGGATTGATGTTTGACTGTTGGCTAGCGGGCGCCGCAGTGGTGCAGAGTGTGAGAACGTAAAGAATTCTGATGAGAGAAAGTGGTGTTTCTCGAAACATATGTAAATTCAACCAACAACCCAGGTTCGAATCCCAAGCCAAGAAAAATTATCAATAAATTTTAATAATAATTTTCATGTAACAATTCCTACCTTCAGTAAAAATAATTTAATGAAAATTAAATTTAATGAACTTGAACCGAAATAAAAGAAATACTAAAGATTATTTATTATTATTATTTTTCTTTAGTAGTTTAAGTAATAAATAGAAAAAAAATTAAATAGTGCATATGATAAAAATTGAAACACTTTCTTCTTTGAGTTGCAAATTTATTTTATAGATACCCCACTTGCATCCCACTAAGTGACCACAAAGCTCTTAAAGAAAATGGTTTAAAGTTTCTTTTGAGGAAAAATAAATTACTTATTTGTTTCCTAATTGTATTAATTAAATGAATAAACTTTTCTGTTATATTTTTATATAAATTTATTAATGAAATAAATAGTTTCTATTATTAATATAGCAATTTGATTAAATAGGAAAGAAAAATCAAGAAATTGCGTAAAATTCCGGGATCCGGGGGTGATGTTGGATATTCGAATTAAGAATATTGAAAATATGTAAGAATACCAGCAAGCCATATGAGTCCGAAAGGAGTCTTTTCTGACACCTTTTCCGGAGCGTTCATGCTCTTTATGAGCCCAAAAAAACAATCATTATTGCTCCGAAAACCTTCACAAAAGAGGGTCATTACATTCGAAAATGGTTCGTCAGAAAGAGCTCTTAGATAATGTCAGAAAAGAGTCTTTTATGAGGGGTTTTTTCGGCTCAGAAAGAGCTCGTACATCATGTCAGAAAAGAGTCATTGCAATTTTAAATACAAAAAATTAAAAGTTCACATTTATTATTTTTTTTTTAAATTGTTTTTACTTAAACTAAAAGGGAATTCATTTACAAATAAACTAAATTAGAAATGGGAAAAAATTAAATAAATTGTATTTACAGAAAAAAACAAATGGAATTCATTCAAAAAAATATATAAAAATGGAAAAAATTAATTTTTAAACAAACTTTTTTTTTGCTCCGAAAGTGCTTTTTAGTTGGACTCTTTTCTGACTCTTTGTTTGGAGCGCTCCTACTTTTATCACATAAAATATAAAGATATTGGACTATTAAAGAGAATCTTAAAACAAAATTTTTTAAATTATATTTCTAAATGTTATTATGAACTCTATGCAATGAAATGCTGCATTGCATACTGCGTTTATGAAAGCAGCCATATACTTACATATATTCTTACATAGTGGGAAGTAGAACATAAATAAAAGACCTTTTAATTAACTGTCGTTGTCATTAATCCATTTTCATCAGTTAAAATACATAGAGCATATTTTTATGCTCTAGGCAACTGTTTCTTAAAATTAAGACTATCTAAAGGCCTTAGAAATAAGATCCTTGTTAAATATGCTGCCATATATAAATACATGTACAAGTTGCAGTACATTTACATATGTAGGTTCATAAGTATATTCAGTATAAAGGGGTTTGCTTCATATTTTATAGTATTACAGCTACTCGTACTCCAACAACTTCAATACGAGTATTTATACATATTTGGGTTATCTTTACATGCAATTAATTTAACATTTTCAACGCACTTTACCAGTTTATTCACGATTTATACGCTTTTAGTGCAAACGAAGGAATTCACAAACATTGCAACTACGAATATGCATTTGCTTCACCAACACTTGATCCACAACCATTTCCATAGCCAGAAGCAGCAACGTTCAGTGTGTAAGTATTAAATGATTTTTCATTTATTCCAATTCGCTTCCTTAGTTATGAATGAACTAAAAGGCTTCTTATTTTAAAAATTATGGTACAGTGAATATCAAAATTACTGCACCTGAATAACACAAATAGACGAATATTTGAACAGTATAAGTTCAAAATGAATATTTGCAATATTCTACTTCAAATTAAAAACATTTGTTTTTCACTGTTTCTGCTTTTGCTCGACAATTAAGTTCACTTGGCTTTGATGTTCAATTTATTATAAAGGTTTTTTTTTTTAATTTACTATGATATCAGTTATCAGTTTTGCGTTCTTTTTATGTTGGGTGTATCACGTTCATCACGTTTTTACTATAACACACTTTTCATTTTATGGATTCAATTATGTGTAGGTTGTCAGGTATGGGTGGGAGTATGATTATTTGTAAATATGTATATGGTTTGTGTTTTTAAAATGTGATTTTTTTCGTTTTCGTTCACTGATTTTTCCATTTTATTTTGATACTTATTAAAAAATTATAAGAATTATTGCAGTTTCGGATAAACATAAAAAATTAATTGCAAAGAATTTTTACATTATGAAGTTTATTATGGTTTAAAAAGGTCAGAATATAATAATCAAGATCATATACATACGAAGTCTGATCAAAAAATGGCCGTTATTTTAAAATTTCGTTTCGATATGCTCTTCGATGTTTTACATTCAAAAAATTGGATCAAAGAAACTGTATTAAGTTTTGTGTAAAAATGAAATTAAATGCGCAAGGACATTTGAAATGTTTACTGTGGCGTTTGACGAGTCTACTGTGAGCAGAACACAAGTTCAATTGTGGTATAACCGGTTTAAGGAAGGCCGCGAAGATGTCAATGACGATGCTCGTCCTGGTCGCCCGGTCACTTCAAAAACTGATGAAAACATTGAAGCAGTGAAGAAAATGATTTTGGATAATCGTCGAATCACTATCAGAGAGGTTGCTTATGATGTTGGCATATCGTTCGGCTCATGCCAAACAATTTTTACTTTGTGTAGAATTTCAACAAATAAATAAAAACTAAAATAATACAAAAAGAAATAAAAACAATTTATTTTAATTAACAGTATCTCTTATGCAAAATTTACTAAAAACAAGTAAGAAAGATATATTCGGCTATGCCGAATGTTATATACCCTTCACCATTGTTATCAATGCATAATTATAGTATATACATATATATATTATATTGTTACGTTTTTACCTTTTAAAAACTTTGGTTTATTTCCTTTAAATATACCGGATTCTTTTTAATTACAAAATAAAAGCGTCAAGTAGTTTTAAGAAAATATAACGAGTCTTTAATTATTTAAATGTACAAAAACACAATTAAAAATGAACACACTGTCTTTTTACACACTTATATTACGGTTTAAGAACACACTTAAAGTTTCGAACACTTTGATGTTAAACACGCCATCTGTTGATGAATTTGTTCATAACAATATTAATACACTTAGTTTTTTTGATGAAATTTTCTGAGGTTGTCTCGGATTTTTGCTCATATCTCCGTTAATTATGGATGGATTTTGCTAATTTTAAATAGCAAACTTCTGGAAAGCATGTCTGACAGAATTATTGAAGATTTGGATCCCGAAGATATCTGGGGACTTTAGAAAATTTATTTCAACATCCAGACAGACAGACAGACCGCCGGACATGGATTAATAGACTCCGCTATTTAAAGGGACGAAGAATATATATACTTTATAGGGTAGGAAAACTATATTGTGGAAAGGTAAAGGGTATAAATATATTTTAGATTTTCAAAACGATTCTTGTGAACCATATAGTTTTAATTTTCTCTGTTAAAATTATAAATTTATTCTACTAAATAAATATAAATTTACCATTAGCTTGCATTTATAATTCCAGTTAAATAACTACATGGTTTAAAGTTACCTTACTTTACTCATATTTTATCCTTCTATATGCCTTCATTTACAACCTCAGGCGAAGTTGAATTATTTAAACTATTCATAGAGAATATTACAATTGGAATTAAAATTTTATGCAATTATTGTTATTATTTTTTCCTTTATTCAGAGGTTTGCATAAAATGCTGACCAAACCCATTTTTAAGCCAACTGAGACCAAATAAATAACCCTCTACATGCTATACATCAGCTTCCTCGTCATTAGAATTTCATTCATTGCCACCCTGAGAAATGCAACTACAGAGTGTAAATTTTTTATTTTCTAGCAAATTAAAATGAACATGCAAACCAGAGATGAAGAATATCCGTAAGGTATTCCAGCAACATCAAACTATAAATTAATATGTGGGCCACTCCATTCGACACTCATCAACACAATACAGTAATAATAATAAAGCGAATACATACTACAATAATACATACATACATATATACATACACATAAACTCACACTGAAACATACTTGAAATACGATTCTTATAATAGAAGAATTTCTCCCTTCCTACCATAAACTCCCTGCCATCCTTTCATGGTAGTTTGTTAATTATGGCATGAAAATAAAAAACAAAAATGTAATTAACTTTTAATAGAAACCACAAAACCATATGCAATGGTTTAAAGTCATGAACAAAAGCTTGCTGTAGGTAAAATGCTGGGCAGAAAGCAGAAATATAAAAAAAATAATTAAATAATCAGGAGTCCTTCAACATTTTTGCAGATGAAAATAAGGATACAAATTTTGAAATTATATTAACTGCCTACTGAAGCATTTAACTATTTAGAAAATATTGCATTAAAAGCGAAAGTAAATTTTTAGATTTTTGAAGTGATATTTACAACGGTTTTAACTAAATTTTAGTAATTCCCTTTCACCCCCATGGCAGTTCGATAACTTTAATAGGAAAACAAATATTTACTTAATATGAAACTATTTTCTCGACATTTGAAATCTTAAGAGTAATCAGGGTCGACTATAAAAAACTTCTTTCATTTCTATAGACTTCATTTCTATAACTATAAACGAAAAAAACGTGTAAAAACAATTTTCTAACTACACCAATACCTCGCTTTGCGTCTTTTCTTTTTGCGTTTTTTTTCAAACTTGCGTCGCTGCTTAATTAGTACTAATTTCCACTGTGCGTCGTTAAATTTTCAAGGTTGCATTGTTTTGGGTTCGAGTCTTTAATATTGTTTTAAATTTATGCAAAATCTGCAAAATTATTAGATGCTAAAACGATGACCCGTACAAGAAGTGCTTTGATGATCGAAATGGAGTCCTTGCTTTATATTTGAATACCGTTAAGTAAAATAATATTTCAGTGAAAAGCATAAAGCTTATTTGATGACATAAAGAGTAAAACATTATAAAACGACAATGGTAGTGGTAGTATTGTAGACAATTGATACAAGGAAATTTATTTTACGTTGAATAAAAGCTGTTCAGCAAACATTGACCCAATTTTTTGTGAAAGAAAACCGACGACTTATTATTTTCGTAACCTTAGAACCTATTTTCGATCTTTACATGTTGCGTCGGTTTAATTTGATTCGTGTTTTTATACCCTCCACCACCATAAGTTTGTCATTCCGTGTGTAAAACTGAGAAATACTCACCTGAGACCCAACAAATTATATATATTCTTGGTACTTACGAAATTCTAAGTCATATGAGCTATGTCCGTTTGACTGTCTGTCTCTGTAAAACACTCTCACGTCCACAGGACTCTACCGAAATGAACAAAGTTAACAAAAACCGTTTACAGTTCTTCTCGCAGTTTGGTATTGAAAATGAACAAGAGTTATGGATCGAAATGTAATTTAACCTCCATAAAAAAATTGATATTTTTAAATATATCTCTTCCAATGAAATTATGTATACGTTGTTCTTATGATAAAAGAAAAAAGTGTGAGGAAAATAGTAAGAATAGGTCCATGATTTCTCATAGCCCCTATACAAATATCTTCTCGAAATATTGCTCAATTATACATAAATATCTAAAAAATAGCAATACAAAATTCAGCAGGAATAAGTTTCATGCCAAAACAAATCGCAAAACGAAATTTTTTTTAGTTCGATCCATGTTTGACCATAGACTTCATATAAAGTCCACTTCCAAAATTCACTTAAATACGCATAAAACAGATATAAATAATGTTAAACGGCTAAACTTTGACATAAATACTCCTTATAGGCAAATAAATTGTTGTACTAAATTTTGTGGTGGTCGGCCCAGAACTGGTCATAGCTCCCATACAAGGACCACATCAGAAAAAGCCATTTATCTTTATATATATCTTATAAATATCGGTACCGACTTAAAACTTTGCATAGATCATTACCATATATATCAAAATCATCCCACAAAATTTTATGAATTTCGGTCTATTTTTAACCGTATCTCTCATATAAAGCCGTCTTCCGAAAATCACTTTAATACGCATAAATCTCTTATAAATAAGGGTACCAATCCAAAATTTTACAGGGATCATTTACATACATGATTTTATTTTGAGAATATCGGTCCATATTTGACAATATCCCCCACATAAGGCCCACTACCGAAATCCACGTTAATACTAATATATATCTTATATATAGCGTTATTATGTTGAAATTCGACGTAAAATATCCTCATATCCGTAAAAATCATTGTTCCAAAATTTAAGAAGATCGGCTTATAGTTTGTCATAGTTGCCATATAAGAACCATTTCCAAAAAACAAATAAACCCACCAAAATGTCTAATAAATATCGATATCGAACCAACTTTTATATGGTTCAGAAATTTTAATCCAGAAATCATATTAGTATCGGTTATACGGCAATTATGCTATTGGATTATGTAGCTGTCAGTCAATAATTGGCAATAGCTCCCGAATTAGGTCCACTTCCGAGCATAACAACCAACCATATAACTCTTGTAAATAACGTTCTTGAGATGAAATTCAACCAAAATAAGCCTAAAATACATAGAAATTTCTTTAATGGACACTCTCTAAGAATCAGTAATTACATCAATTATAAATTATCAAAATTAGATAAAATTTCAAAATATTTAACATAAATTATGTTGGTCGTAAAATTGTCAAATTTGCAATAAAACTTAATAGAAAACACAGAATAAGGATATGCTAGTCCTATAACCAGTGTAGTTTTTGTATTTCTTATTACGTTTAGGTGGAGGGTATTAACAATTCGGCACAGTCGAATATAGCACTTTAACTTATTTTTACTGCAACAGACAGCATGTATCTACTTGCAGCAGATGATTTATCTTGTCTTCGCTGTTGCACTTTAAGTTCAAATGATGAACAATTTAAATATTTAATGCTAAATAGCTGGCCGTTATAGAATAAAAAAAAATTCACAGAATTAGCAAAAAAAAGTTTTATGAACAGCTAATTTCGCTAATTTCAACTGGCCGTCTAGAACTTGCGGTAGCGAACCTCTAGTTTTCTTCTTTTGAGGTTATGTGAAGTCAAAAGTCGTTCTTCGTGAGATACCGGTAGCAATAGGCTTTCCAATTAGTCGCGCTAACAATTTTAATGGCATTATTTTTAAGAGGTGACTGTCATAGAATGCAATTATAAAGATTCCGATATTCAATTCTATTTTAAGTGTTTTATGTAAAAATAAATTAGGTGCGACTGAATGAATCGCTCTATATAATCATCAGTTATGGGTTAGTCCCAATTTACAGTAAGCAATTCTTTAAACTAAGCTGATTACCTTTAGACATCATGATGAAGGGAAGATAAGACGAGTATACACTTGATTATATGCAATTCTCTGACTCTCTGTATGAACACCGAAGACATTTTAAGAGAAAATTTTTTCCTCTTTTCAATAAAAATTGTTTCGTGTAAATTGGGACTTACAATGTCTTGGTTATCAACTACCATTCCATTTGTTAAATCATCATTTGTGTCCTGAAAACCTAAAACCGCAAATGTAACAATGTTCAAATACTTTTTCTTGCCATGCAACCGTTCTCTTGGGTACGGTTTTGTCCAGACTAACATTTTTTATAAAAATTTTGTAGCTTTAAGTCTTTATAAATCGTTTTCATGTTTCATGTTGGTGTTCTTTTGGTAAAATTCCATTAAAATCCTTGAATGTTGGCATTTAGACTGTTTTGCATTTGGCTGTCTGATTGAACGAATGAGTGAGAATGAGTGTGCATATTTCAATCTCTGTTGATACTTTTGTTAATACTTTTACTTGTGTTTTGCGAAGCTAAAGTTTAGAGAATTTTTGACATTTGAAGATTTTATATTATTCGGAAAGCAAAAGAAGAAGCTAAAATAGAAAGAGAAAAAGTTCAAAGTAGTACTTACGTCTATCATTTGGTATGCAATTCTTAAGCTGTCAGAAAAGGTTGTTTATGTTCCCATTACACTTTTCTGACACATTGTATTCAGCACTTTAACATATTGCTTTTCAATTTCCCCCAAAAAATATTAACTTTTGAGTAGCATTCTTGTAAGAGGTTTATTTGTATGTTCGAATTAAATGAAAATCATAAAGTGTGTGTATTTTATTCAATTTCAAAATATTTTTTCCCTTCAGTTTTAAATATTTACATATATATATACATATAATCAGATGTGTTGAAGAGTTTTGTAAATAAAATATAGATATTTGTTATACTATATTAATAAGTGTCAGGTTTCTTTGTATTTTCCATTTTTATTAATGCCACAGTTAGTTGAATTCCTAACAATAGCTACTTTGTTCAGTAAGAGGAGATCATAAATCGACAAACGCAGATTTGTTACATCACACCTGTTAAACTGCTTGAAAAGTCACTGAAAATATTGTTACGTTTTTAGCTTTTAAAAACGGTGGTTTATTTCCTTTCAGTAAACCGGATTCTTATTAATTGCAAAATAAAAGCGTCAAGTAGTTTGAAGAAAATATAACGAGTCTTTATTTTTTTTAAATGTACACAAAAACAATTAAAAACAAGTAAGAAAGTCTAGTCGGTCAAGCCCGACCATATAATACCCATATAACACCCATTATATATATAACAGTTTTTCAGAAATGTGCGCTATATGGGAGATATGACCTATTATGAACCGATCATCCAAAAATTTAGTGTCATGATTTCTGTGAATATAAATATTGTGTATGTTAAACTTTATCTCGATATACATAAATACTTTAAAAAGATTTATGGAAGTTAAAGTAAGTTACGGTACCTTATGTTGGAGTTTCGAATAATTATGGACCAACCATTATAAAATTAGGTGTCATTATTTCTGTATATATCAAACTTATTTGTGTTGAATTTTATTTCATTACTAAAATTTTTAAGAAATTTATGACCGTTAAAAGGATTTTCGGAAGTGGGACTTATATGGGAGCTACGACTAATTATGGACCGATCATAATAAAACTGTACCGTATTATTTTTAGACATATGAAATATATTTTTGTTAAATATTATTTGGATACCAACATTTTTAAGAGAGTTATAAAAGGTGAAATAATAGACCGATTTTCACCAGTTTCACCCATCCATCCTTCGGCCGAAAAAATATCACGTACCAAATTTTATCGAAATATCTTCCAAATTGCAACCTGTACTCTGCGCACAAGCTTTACATGTACAGCCAGCCAGCCAGACGGACGGACGGACGGACATCGTTAAATCGACTCAGAAATTGATTCCGAGTCGATCGGTATACTTTAAGGTGGATGTTGAACCAATATTTCTAGGCGTTACAAACATCAGCATAAATCTGATATATCCTGCCCACTATGATGGTGTAGGGTATAATGAACACTCACTCTGTCTTTTTACACACTTATATTACGGTTTAAGAACACACTTAAAGTTTTATAACACTTTGATGTCTATACAACAATGAATCATCTGTGTGGGGTATTTGTTTGATATGCCTTTCATACATATTTGGTCTTTGAGTGGTGGTCCATGATTTTGAATAACAAAATTTTAAGAACACTTCAGAGTCAAATCAACTAGCTATTCGTACCTCCTTCTCGTAGTCATATTTTGATGAAGCTTGATCCTAGGCGGTGTTTGCACAAACTCAATTTAATTATTTATAAACTGAACGACTACTTGTAAATCGAATCTTTCTTGGAATTCATGCCAGAACACGTTTTCGAATAACCACGCTGTAGTAATCCCAATTTACGAACGGTGATGGCTTAATCGTGTTCTTTAGCTCACTACTGTCTAGTCTTCTACTAGAGACACGGTGCTACAATTAAAAACACTGGCAGTGTAAATAAATAAATATCGATGACTATCCATTAAAAGAATATTCAAAAAAAGAGTGTCCTATTGTTTAGCATTTCTTAAATTAGCTCTTAAAGAAAATTTCCTTTTCGACTTCCGTAAGTTATTATTATAAAAATAAATCTATGAACGTTAGAATATAACTACATTAGAGGGGCACTAATTTGAAAACATTTTGTTAAAAAAATTAAAAATGTATAATTTTGGATTTGAAATATCAAATTATAATGGAAAATCGTTGTAATTTATACTTAAACTTTTATGGATAAATTAAGTTTTTTTTAATATTGCTACTTCAAATAAAATGTGCAACCTGTAAACATTATGCGATGTTGCTAAAATTTTCAGCATCTGGTTTTTAGATGAAGAAGACTTCGAAAGCGTAAAAAGTGCAAAATAAGGGCCAACCTAAGGTACATACAGTGACTCACATTTAAAGTCGGGCAATACTATTAAAAATTTCCTTTCAATGAACACTTGTAGACTATATCTATCAGCAATTAAAAAATTTACAGGTTCACTTCACGGACGAAAGCTAATTCAGTTTAATTGGTTCCGATGGCCGGCGTTATATGTGGCGCAAACCTAATAAGGAGTTTTGCCCTAAAAATACTAAGAAAACTGTAAAGTACGGGGGCTTGTCAGTGATGGTGTGGGTTGCCTGGCTGCTTCCGTTGTTGGAAATCTTCATTTTATAAAAGACATAATGGATTAAAACATGTATCTTGATATTTTGAAGGCAACTGTTAAACAAAGTGCTTATAAATTGGGGATGGCCAATAACATAAAATTTTACCAGGATAATGATCCGAAGCACACATCGCTGACAGCAAAGAACTGGTTATTGTATAATTGTCTTAAAGTCCTTAAAACACCTCCGCAAAGTCAAAAACATAACGCAATTGAGCATTTATAAGACGTCGGATGCAAAATAGATTATGTACCAGTAAAGATCGGTTCAGAGCTGCGTTACTGGAAGAATGGAACCAAATAAGGCTTGATGTGTCAAAAAATCTGGTTGAATCGAATCCAAAAAGACACCAAGCTGTCGAGAATCAAAAAGGATGCACAAAAAATACCAACCCTCTTATTTTGTATGAAAATTTTCTTTATAAACCTCTTATAAACCTTTTGTAAGTTTTATGAATAACGCCATAAATATCTTATAAATTATTGAATTCAATGACCTGACCTACTTTCAGTGTGATCATACTATTAAGATTTTTTTAATTATTTTTTTTTTTTGTTATATTAATGGTGGAATACCATATTTATTTGTTTTTGTGGTTAATAATAAATGATTTATTTAATTTTGAACAAAAATTTAAAAAATCTTAAGCTCTCTTTTTTGAAATAGGGTTTAATATTTTACAAACAGTTTTCCCGACTTTCAATGTGCGCCACTGTACATCAGAATATATATGTATATATTGATGAAATCGTTTAAGAAAATTTAAAAACCTTTGCAGAGCCAAAAAAAACGCGCATGGTTTAGTATTTACAAAGTATTAATTAAACATAGTTGTATAAAATAGTATAAAATCTTTTAAATTAAATTTCCATTTTCAACATCCTCATTAAAAGTTATAAGTAAACAGGCTTCGTAAGAATGTCCTCTAACATTTTACATAAAGAAACTCTCTCAAATAATATTCTTCCTTGGGCCAAGGAGTCTCTTAAAAAATTATGACGAACATCTATGTGTTTTGTTCTAGAATGATTTGTAGTCAGTTGTACAGCTGCGTGGTTATCGCAAATTATTTTAATTGGATCAGACTGTTTTGCAAGCAGTTCACTTTCAAAATTGTTTAGCCATAAGGTTTCTTGTACTGCTGTTGTCATTGACATGTATTCAGCTTTGCAAATTGCTGTAGTGGATTACTTCTTTGATGTCCAACAAACACGGTGCATCATGTTTTATTAAAAAATAAAACCACTGACGGATTTTCTTTCAATCATCACCTTTTTCAAACTTTAATTTAAAATTAATAACTGACTTCAAGCAGCGCAAAATACGCTTGCCAATGTTGTGTGTCATAATAGTTATTAACACGTCTCAGAAAGTTAACTGCATCAGGAAGTGTCAGCTGTGCTGCAAACAATAAGCTCTTGATAAGGATACTTATGCATTTCAGATCTCTCAGTATCACTATTTGGACTTTGCTTGCTACTCAACTTAACGTTCATGTCCATTGGCATTAATATTCAGTTACAAGCCAACATTTCAAAACGTTCCAAAAGTTTTTGTATATATGCTGATTGGTATATTGCTAAACCGCCCGTCCGTTGTTTTGTTTCTTCTTAGACCACGAAATGATTTGAATAGTCCCAAATCTTTAAGTTTGAATTTAGCTTTCAAACTTTTAGATAAACACTGCTTCTGTTTCTCGTTATTCCAAAATATCAGAATGTCGTCGAAATAAACGGCCAACCTTAAAACGTTTTTGTTATTAACCTTGAAGTGGATGCACTAATCACTCTTCATTTGTAGAAGACCAATACTTTTTAAAATTTCATTCAGCTTCAAATTTCGCATTCGCAATACTTTTCCTTTGGGATTTTCCGATTTTCCGTAAAAGGCCTAGAAGGCCTCTTTACAGCATCCTTTTCCCGCTTGGACTTGAACCATAAATATAAGCAATATTTATTCAAATTATTATAATTGTTACCATTCATTTTATTTTTCTTTAAACCCACATTCAAAATACAAACACAATAATTTTCTCGCTCATTTATTATATTTCTTTCTCCATTTTTTTTTGGAATATTTAAAAACAAAAATAGTCTTGCTTTTGCAATTTTTAATTAAGGATGTGTGTGGTTTTGTGTGTGTGATAAATTTTGTATTCGTATGAGTTTTTTTTGTTGTTCATGTGCACTTTATGAATCAAACATTCTTGTGTTTAATTTTTCAAATATTTCCTTATTTTTTGATAAAAGTATTTGCATTTGTAAAGAAGAAAATTATTATTTGAATTACTATTGTGGTTTGTGTTTTTTGTTGTATTAGAGTGTGTGTGTGAGAGAGAGAGAATTTGTTTCATATATACTATATGCTCATTTAAAACAAAAAAAACCAAATTTCTAATGTCATAGTTTTAATACCCTCCACCACCAAAAGTGGTGAATGAGGGTATATTACGTTTGTCATTCCGTGTGAAACTTTTTTAATATTCATCTAAAACCCAACAAGGTATATACATATTTTCTTGATCCTTATGAAATTCTAAGTCGATTGAGCCATGTCCGTCTATCTGTCCATCTCTCCGTCTCTGTAAAACACTCTCACGTCATATAAAGTCCACTTCCAAAATTCACTTAAATACGTATAAAGCTGGTATAAATAATGACAAAAGGTTAAAATTCGACACAAATAATCCTTATATGCAAATAAATTGTTGTACTAAATTTTATAGTGGTTGGCCAAGAATTGGTCATAGCCCCCATATAAGGACCACATCCGAAAAAGACATTTATCTTTATATATATCTTATAAATATCGGTACCGATTCTAAACTTTGTAGAGTTCAATAACATATATACAAAAATCATCCCAAAAAATTTTGTGAATTTCGGTCTATTTTTAGCTGTATGCCCCATATAAAGCCCTCTTCCGAAAATCACTTTAATACTCATAAATCTCTTATAAAGAACGGTACCGATCCAAAATTTTACAGGGATCGTTTACATACATGTCAAAATCAAACTGCTGGATTTTGAGAATATCGGTACATATTTGAATACATCCCCCATATAGGGTCCACTTCCGAAATTCACGTTAATACTAATTTGTATCATAAATATACTGCTATTATGTTAAAATTCGACGTGAAATATCCTCATATCCATAAAAATCAATGTTCCAAAATTTATGAAGCTGCCATTTCCGAAAGAAATTTAACTCACAAAAGCTCCCGAATTAAGTCCACTTCCGAGCATATTAAACAACCATACAACTCTTGTAAATAACGTTATTGAGATGAAATTCAACCAAAATAAGCCTCTAATACCTAGAAATCACATTAGTTGATACTGGATTTAAAAGCTATCAGTCCATAATTGGTCCACACCAGCGCACAAGATTGTTTTAACAATGGCTAAAATCAACGAATTTAAGTACGAGTTGCTTGACCACCCACCTTATTATCCTGATTTATCTCTCAGTGGCTTTTACCTGTACCCAAATCATATATGGCAGAGTTTTTTAAACACTAATGCCCTTATTCATAAAACTTACAACAGGTTTTTTTATGGAAATTTGCTTTATAAACCTGTTAAAGTTAATGAGCAGAAATGCACACACATAACCTTTACATTGCGTAGAGAATCATGTTCTCCTATTTATATCAATAATCAAGCAATAACACAACAATCCGAAGGGAAATACCTTGGTATACACCTCGATCGTCGCCTTACATGGAAATCCCATATAGATGCAAAATTGACTCAAATGAAATTGAAATTAATTCAAATTAATTGGCTTATTGGCAAAAACTCTAAGCTAAGTTTAGATTGCAAACTCTTGCTCTACAACTCAATCATAAAACCTACATGGTGTTATGGAATACAGCTATGGGGAGCAGCGCTGTCAAAAGAAAATAATACTATTGATTGCGACTCATCAATAATTACTAATTAATTAGCCTAGACAAAACCCAATATTTACCTCAATCACAATAATAGAACTTTGATTTTTTTTGTACTTAAATAATAACAAACATAACTTAAAATTTATTAATTAGCATGCCATATTTAAAATTAGTTATTTTTTTGTAAATTAAAAAAATAGAACTAATTTTACGCTTTATTCAATAATAGCAAACAAAAATTTTTCCAAATAAATCGTACATTTTCGCCAAATATTTGCCAAATGTGACCTTAAGCAATTTATGCTTGTTAAAGTCAAACGATTTCCTTGTTCTACAAACCCGATGTAAACTCTTACTTGAGAAAAATTCGTGTTAAATTTTGTACCAATATCGATATCTGAGAGCTTTGTCATTTTAAGGAGTGATCGACATAAAATATTGTTCCCAGATTTTTATTTTCATTAAGAGCTTATTCGGTTGAATTTGTACCCTAATAATGATATTACAAAGAGTTTTATGGGTCTTGTAGTAATTCTGTGGATGTGAAGTGGATCGTCTGACAATAACGATCAGTTAATTATATTTATGATTGTCACAAAATTTTATTCCAATATCGCTATTTATATAAAGGTAAGTTTAGACGATATGTTGAATCAGCATATATATGCTGACAGCCATATGATTACAATTAGCAGCAAATTCCTATGTCATATGTTAGACGTTTATACGATATGTTGAAAGTAGCAAATTTTTTGATGTCAGCATATGTCAGCAATTGAAATGTCAACATATGAGTTAGCATACGATTTTTGTGTTTATACGATATGTTGAATTTTATGTGGTGCTACATATGCTGAGTCGTATAAACATTTATTTGTGAAATTAGTCAGTTTGGCAACATTTTTCAATTATTATTCAACTTCTGTATTTTATGTGAAATTTTTGAAATAAAAGTAAATAATAAAAATATCAATAAAAAAAAACAAAAATGATGACGTGATTGCGTTTTTAAGCAAATTTTTATATGCAAATCTGTCTTAATAAACGTTTGTTAAATTTAATAATCGTTTTTGAATAAGGGGGTTATTATTTATTTCTAGAGACCTGGGGCCAAATTATCGCATTCGACATCGAGTAAAATTTATCGTAATTTTCTTATTTGAGATTATGGCATACGATATCAAGCAAGAAATGTAGTATATTTTATCATAATTTCGATATCGAAATCATTTTTCGATACGTTAGCTCATTCGATCACCAATGCGGTAATTTGTCGATTAATTTGAACAATGCCGCCGGCCATTATATTGCGTTTTGTGTTCTTGTGTGTGTATGTGTGTAGGTACATATGCAACAAGAATTGTATTTACATAAAAAAAAACTATCGGCAGGTAGTCTTAAAGGTCGTGATACACTATCGTACTCAATCGTACGATTCATTCAGTGGAAAATCTGACCGATTTCTATCACACTCAAAAAAAATCGCAACAAAGTATGTCATAGGTGCCACACTATTACACAAAAAAGATGCAAAAACATATGTTTTTGCTAATGTCGACAAACGCAGTTTTCCGCCATTTAAATTAATATTTGTGTTCAATTATTTTGTTATACATATGTGAATATAATAAATTGTATAAACTATACAAACAATTAAAAAATGGTTATATTCGTCTGTCCTTTAGATTATAATTTGTGATTTAAATCAATGAAGCCGACATTGTTGTTTTCTTATCAGCTTTATTAGAAAATACAACTCTGATCGCATATGAATTTGCCATATGCTGAAAAGCTTGCATACGCTTTTCAACAAATAACATATCTGTCAACATACGCAGGAAATTTGTCAAACACTAATAATATGCTGTTTACACGATATGCTAAAATTACCAACATACGTTTGTTGCCATTGTTAACAAAGTGTTAGCAAATGTTGTTAAACATACGTATGCTGAAAAAATTTTGCGTTTACACGATATGTAAGCACTTGTCACAAATTTTTCAGCATAAATATGCTGATTCAACATATCGTCTATACTTAGCTTAATATATTGATTGGTAGGGTTAATGTGTGTAGGATTCTTATTGGCTCAGATGTTTAATGTCTTCAATAAAACACAAAATATGTAATCAATTATTTTATTATACATACATTATATTATTCACTTAAGTCTAGGGGTAAATTATTAATTAAAAAAAAGTAATATAAACTTAACACAACTTTAATTCAACTTTAATAAAACAACTTTGATTAAACTTTCCGACTTAACACTTTACTACTTGGATGCTGCTGGACAACTCAAACTTACAAAACTATGTCTGTCTATCTAAAATATAATTGGCACTCGTTCGTTTTAGGTGTAATATAGTTGTCACTTTCCCTCACACACCAGTCAATACAGGTCAGTTATTTTAAACACTAAAACTCAGTAAGGTCTGCCAGATCTAGTGGAGTGACCAGGCTCTAATCCTACATGTGTTTTTCGGGAGTGGCCCTCATTTTGGAATTATGACCATCTGCATACAATTTACAATATATGTATATGAGAATTGATGTTAAAAATGATATTTATTAGTTTCTTTACATTTTTGGTATACAGTGTAATATTGTCGAAATAAAACATGCAAAAAAATATTAAATACTCCGTTTGCAATCAAGGTTATGGAATTTTATTCACTTGGTTGTTTTCTAAATTCTTTCAAATATTAAATTTTATGGCTTTTGTGGGTTTATTTACGATTATACTTATATTTATATACATATGTACATGTATTACATGTATGTATACAATATGAATATATACTCGTAGTTATTTTATATTTTTCTGCTTGGAACAACTTGTTAAATCTTTTAATAATTGTATGCAATAATGTTTATAAGAAAATAAATAACTGTATGATTTGATTTAAAAGGGTATAAAATAATATAATATTTAAATTTCAATCAAATTGTAATTTATTGTGTTGTTGTTTTTTTATATTTGTGTTGTTTACATTTCCCTGTAAATTAAAAAACATATACATATGATATATCAATTAAATCTTATATTTCTGTACAGTAATACAGCATGCAACATTAAATTGTTTAAAAATTTTTACTGTAAGAACTATTTAATATTTGCACTTATTTTATATGCTGAGATTGATGGACAGAACTTTGTAGGTTATTTACTTGGTTTAGTTTAAATCTGATGACAGCTGCTGGTAGAAGTAAAACAATTGTTTTAGAATTGCATTTAAATTGCAAATCAACTTCAATGATTTTAAATTTTGCAGTCGATTTGTTGTTAGTACAAAAACTGGCAACAGTGAGTTATCAGGAACTGACACTTAATGATTTATTTGTCGGGAAACTGTATTAATTTTTACACATATGCAAAAATTTTAATTTATGGCAATAATTATTTAGTTCTTTTATTCGACCTTTTTGCAATATTCTATAATTTCTTTTTTCAAGCAATTAGGTCACTTTTAATTGCTTGAAAAAAGAAATTAGAGAATTATGGCAATAATATTAATCAAGCGAATAAATAAATTGTTTTGTAAGTCCACTTTCACACTCTCCAATTCTGATTAGTCAAGACAAGTATTTTGGGGTGAGAAGGGTAAAGAGAACCAAAAAGTTTATATATTCTAGGCCCTTATAATATTCTAAGATTATCTAACCATTTCCCTCCGTCTGTCCGTCTGTTGAAGGCATGATAGAGTTAAAAAAAAAAACCGTCGAACAATTACATATTTATGAAAATTTTTTTGTTCCACCGAACTATTTGTTATTGGAAATGGGCAAAATCGGTCCAGTAGGATCCAAGTTATAGACCTGAAATTTTAAACACTTTATTTTTATTTAATAGTTTTTTTAATAAGCAATAAGGTCACTTGAATTTTATATAAAAATATTTAATTTATTTATATATATTTATTTCCAATACTTCGCTATCACAATGGATAGCTTCTTCAGGGAAAATACAAGTTTTGAATTATAATATTTATTTATTTATTATTTTATTATAATTCAAAACTTGTATTTTCCCTGAAGAAGCTATCCATTGTGATAGCGAAATATTGGAAATAAATATATATAAATAAATTAAATATTTTTATATAAAATTCAAGTGACCTTATTGCTTATTAAAAAAACTATTAAATATTGAAAAAGGTCAAATAAACGAACTAAATACTTTATTTTTATTATAAATAGAAGGACAGGTCCTGTTGGTAAGAATCGGTAAAAGCTTTCTCATAGCCCTAATAAAAATGTCTTTCCGTAAGTTCAATATAAATACTCCACATATTTATATAAAGCAGCCTACCAAATTTTATGATGATATGTCCGTATTTGACCGTAGCAATTTCATGATTTCTGAAACCTTGTTCTATAACTCGGATCCTACTAGATGGATTTTGCCCATTTTCAATAACAAACATTTCGCTGGATCAAAGAATATTTGGTAAATTTCATTGCTCTATGTTTTTTTTTGTAGCTCTATTTTGTCTTCAACAGACGGACGCACATTGATAGATCGTCTTAGAATCTTATAAGGACCCAGAATATAGAGACTATTTGGTTCTACAGACAATATACCCCCATCTTTTTGGTGTGGTGTATAATAAATAAAAATTAAGATAAACTTAAATTAAATAAGATTCGGCACAGCTGAACAAAAATTAACTCTTACTTGTTAGTACAAGGTGGCGCAAAAGTAATCCTCCTATCAGAAAATGCTATACATTTTGCGATGGCCCCTAATGTCAGTTCTGTTTTGACATTTGTGTAGTAAACACATGCGAAATACACGTTAATAAACAATGTTACGCTACACTGCTCCAGAACGCGGAATATTGCTGACAGAACTGACATTAGGGGCCTCGCAAAATTTATAGCCTTTTCCTGATAGGAGGATTACTTTTGCTCCGCCTTGTATTTAAATTTAATATCCAATCTCCATGAAAACTAATTTCTCCATGTGTATTTTGCAGATAAATTTTAATACTGACAACTGAAATATTTTGGTTTTAACAATTATAACATTTAAATGTATTGCCTTGTTATCTATTGTCAATTATGCTTTATTTTATTATTTTAATAATCGTATTTAAGCTTTAATATTGTTTATTTATTTATGTTGACAATCAAATTTTAGCATTCAATTCCATGTGATTTGTTTTGTCAAATACATAAATATAGAGATTATAGATATTGCCATTGCTTAGCAGTAATGGGTTTAGTATTTTAAATTTTTAAACAATAGCATTTACAAGGTACGTACATATGTTTATAATAAGTTTTACTATCTATGCCCATACGAGTATATACTCTACATATTTTAAATTAATTTTAATTGGAAAATTGTCATTAGCTGCCAATAAATGTACAAGTAGATAGACAGTTGGATATGGTCGTAATAGTAATATTTGCGAATTTAATTACGAATTTATTTATTGTATCTTCATTAGAAACGAACTAGCAATAAGTATTTCAAATCTTATATTTAATGAATTTTATTTATTTAGTTCAGCCAGTGCTGGACGAAAATTGTTTATCTGCTGTTATTTATACATTCATATATATTTATTAAGTTGGAATTCTTCCTTGTTGTCTTTGTTTCAGGTCCACTGTATCTTTTCTTCTTAGTCAAGTATAGCCACTATTCGTTAATATGTTGCGGGCTAATGGGTTTGGGTGTACTTTATGTTTTTTTAAATGTTTTTCTGCATTTTTTTGGATCTCAGTTTTTACCAAAAGCACGTTTAGGTCTTTATGGATATTCGTATTTTTTATATACCAGGGGGCAATTGTGATCATTCGAAGCAATTTGTTGTGGCGTCTTTGAATTCTGTCTACATTTACAGCTGAGGCTGCTCCCCATACCTGTATTCCATAACACCATATAGGCTTTATGATTGAGTTGTAAAGCAGGAGTTTAGATTGTAAACTTAGCTTAAAGTTTCTGCCAATAAGCCAATTAATTAGAATTAAGTTCAATTTAATTTAAGTCAATTTTGCATCTATATAGGATTTCCGTGTAAGGCGACGGTCAAGGTGTATACCGTGGTATTTAACTTCGGATAGTTGTGTTACACTGCTGAGCTTAAAATACTTGATGCCAATAAAATAAAATATTGCAAAGTTCCATTGTAGAAACAGAATGATGCCATTTACAATTGTTTGCTTGTCGTGCTAACGTGTCAGTTTTCTGCGTACTTATTTTATTCTTGAAATTCTTTATTTTTTAGTTTTTTATATCACGTTTGTCAAACCTTAAAGAGTAATATTTTTTCGCTATTTATTTGTATACTCAGGGGCGTATATTAAGTTTGCAATTCCGTTTGTAACACATCGAAATATTGAAATATTGGTCGAACCAAAAAGTTTGTATATTCTGGCTTGTAATAAGTTCGGTATATTCTGTGTCGTTAAGACGATCTAGCCATGTCCCTCTGTCTGTTCGGCACGATTGAGCTACGAAGAAAGACTTAGAATAATGAATTTTTTCCCAAACATTCTTTGTTTCGCCACAATGTTTGGTATTGAGTTATAGGCCAAAGTTTAAGACAACCTCGATAATTTTCAAATATTTTTTGCTATTTTCTGCAAATATAATGCAGAAAATATTATGAAATTATGTACATTGTATTTTTATTATAGAAGTACAAGTCCTATTAAAATGGTAAGAATCGGTCCATGATTTCTCATAGCCCCCATACAAATATGTTCCCGGAATATGGCTTTATGGTACATAAATGTCTATAGAAAATTGTGCAATACTAAGTTTCATGCAAAGTGAAATTTTTAAAACAATATTTTCTTTGCATCGGTTCACATTTTAACATCGCCTCATACAAAGGCAACTTCCAAAAATCATTTAAATGATTATAAATCTCTTATAATAAATCACTATAAAGTTGAAATTTAACAAAAATAATGCACGTTCGGGCCACATTTGACCATAGCCTCCATATAAAGTCGACTTTCAAAAATCACTTAAATGCATATAAATAAACCTTTTATAAAAATCACTATAAAGTCGATATTACATATATATGTATAATTCGCATGCACATATAAATCGTTGTGTAAAATTTCATGATGATTAAGCCATGACGACTACTCCCGAAAATTCATTAACCTACATAAACATCCATATTTCACCGAAATTTTACACATATTAGTTATAAGTATGTAAAAATTATACAATTGACTATTGTGAAAGTTGGTCCATAATTGGCCATAGCTCCTGTTCAAGCTCCACTTCCGAGAATAACCACAGAGTATACAGAGGTGACAATGTTGACGTTTAAAAAAAGCCAAAATAAGTTTATTAAGGCTTTTTGGTCCCTAATTTATTGTGTGTTAAAGTAAATCGTTTTATGTTGCACCCTGCAAAAATAAAAATCGAATTTTTACATTTAATCGATCCAAAATGTTGCAATAGTAATCTGAATTTATTATTTTGTCCTTTTCAAGATCGTCAATCAATAAAATACATTTAAAGTCCCAACAAAGCGTTGCTATAACCTTACCAGTCAATTGAATTGTTTTTGCCTACTTTGGGGCACTTCCTCCAGCTTCACTCTATTGCTTGTATTGTTTAAGTTCAGCAACCCAATATTTTAGTATTGCATACGAAGAAGCACTTTCACCAACACATTCACCACATCATTATGAATTTCTCGTCCCGATAAGCCGTTTTTTATTTAAATAATTAATGATACCACGAATTTCTATTTTTTCCATTGTAAAAAAAAATCGCGGATACGTCTTTTTTGAACACGCTGTTTCTATATGAAGGAGTTGGCAGATAAAAAAGAAATTTAATTTTTTTCTGTTTATACCACGTCTGTTCTAAGGTAAGAAGTTTCCGAACCGCCCTCGTATTAAACCCAAATATCTATTGATCTATTTTCTCGTATATGTATGTACATTGCACATATCAAAATGTGCTTGCTATTCGACCCTGTAAAGTAAATCCTAGTGTATAAAAATATTAATGTAGATGTGTATCTAACTATTTTGAAGTGGAATTTAATCCACCATAAAAATTTTTAATTTAACTATAAACAGTAAAAACTTTCAAATCAAGATGTTTTGTTAAAAATAAGTTTGTGCCGAATCTTTGATACCCTCCAACTAAACGTACTAAGAAATACAAAAACTACACTGGTTATAGGACTAGAATATCCATATTTCGTGTTTTCTATTCAGTGTTGGAGCAAATTTTATTAATATTTGATATATTTTTTGAAAGACAATTTTACGACCAACATAATTTATGTTAAATATTTTGATATTTTATCTAATTTTGACCATTTATAATTGATGTAATTACCGATAAAATGTATAGATCATCATAATTTTTTTGTATGTAGAACTTTTTTTAAGCGCAGACATCAAAATTTGCAGGTGATTTATGCATGTTAAAGGTTTCTTCGAAAGTTAATTGAAAACTTTGACAAACTAAGCACAGAACTAAGTACGGATATAATGGATTTAAGAGCTTTAAACTGATTTTCAAGATAATATGGTATTATTAACCGTGCTTGTACGGCCTACGATCAAAATGTTTTTATCCGATTTCGAACAACAAAGATTATTAACGCTCAATTTCAACCGCTTAAGCCCTTCGCCATCTAAATTCTGACGATGACAAAATTTAAATATTTGGCTATATAAAATTACTTTGAAACAATCGATTTTTGGGTGTGAAAATCTTCTTGTTTTTTTTAAATATATAATACGGAAGCGATAATTGAATAATTTGTTAACACATTTGTCCATTTTTACAAATGCTTACTGTTTTTGTCAAATACTGGTCTTAGTATAGATTTGGTCAGCAACAAATTTAAACAATATAATAAATGTTTTTTATTGCAACTATTATGGCTGACAGACGCATGAACAAAAGAATAAACTGAAAAATTGTTACAAATTGTTAAAAATGGAAAATTACACACAGTTAATAATGATCGTCCACATAACCCCCTACTCTTCTAAGTAAATATTGTATGAGTATATTAAGTATTACAACAAAATCTGGAAGTGAAGTTTAATTTTAATAAAGTATATCAAAATAAAACAAATATATAAATCAATTATCTGTTTTTAATAATGGACATTTATTTACTGATTTATATTTGGTATAGCGTTTTTAATTTAAGAATTAATATATGTACTACAATCCAAACTATTATGCTAGATAGAGTGTAGCGAAAGTTTTTGTGCAAAACTGTTGGTTTATCACAAACACTGCTATGTTTGTGATATGTTTAATTGGAGTTTTTGTTAATGAACAGATTGTTGGTTGTATTTTAACATTTTATTCTTTTACTTTTATCGTTTTTTTATCCAACCAAATATTGCTAAAATATATTTTTATTATTTCACTTTAAAACATTGAACAAGTTGCACAAATAGAATGAAAAATAATATTTATTTAAAAATTGTTGACTAATGATAGAAAACCGTAGATTATTATTGAAAATTAGTAAAAATAATGGACGATTATTTAATTCTAATTCAAAACTCATCTTGCCTTTGACAGACGCTCAGACGAACGCACATGGCTATATATAGTATTTTTTTCTACGACCAATATTTCGATGTGTTACAATTTGTACCAGCAGAGCGCCTTATTTCAAATGCAGGTGCTACTGCCACAAAAACAAGGAACAGGCTAACGACCTCGCGCCTGTCAAAACTATTGTTCCTAAACTCTGTAATGAACAATTAATTAATCATATGATTCATTAGTCGATTAAAGAATTTTTTTCCCATCACTAGTTACAAGCGGAATGACAAACTTAATATACCCCCCATCCTTTTAATGGTGGATATAAAGTTTAATACAATTATTATAAACTAAATGAGAATTATTCCTCTTGCGAGTATTAATAAACATATTTTAAAAAATTTAATCGAAGTTGCCTTCATAAAATAAAAATAAATGTAGTGTACACAATTTATTTTCAAATAAATTGTATATTTAACTTAAAGGCAACTTCGATTAAATTTTTTAAAATTATTATAAACTTTTATATTAAAAAGTCATAATTTTAATGATTTAAACAAATATTGTTTTCTTTACAATTTTAGGTAAATACTGCTATATACAATGTATAACTATGGATGTTTGTAAAAAATATGTATGTACTTCTACTAATTGAAATACAGGTATGTTTATTTAAAAACCAAAGAAAATTTTAATTATATTAATAATTATAAAAGAAACCGAATTTTATTGCTGGTTAAGATCCAAAAAATAGTGTTAGTTATAAATATATTTTGATAGTGATTTTAATTCAAATTATTTACCAAACTATGTATGTATATAAAATTAAAATATGTTCATTGTAATTTTTCTAAAATTCGATTATATTGTAATGGAATAAAAACCTAGGAATAGGAATCGAATGAGAAACAAAAAAATTCACGCGTTTAGAAATTTACATATAAAAAGTGTCCAACTTTAAGTTTAATGGGCAGCACTCAATTTTTTTAAAGCAAATGTTCAATCAAGTGGAAAATTATATTAGTGAACAAACTGCACACATAATAATTAAGTAATTTATTGAAACTAGTTAAATGGAAATCAAAATTTCAACATAACATAAATTTCACATAAAAAACTTTTCAACTCGTTTCATTGTAAATCCATTTTGGTTTTCTCTTTTTGAACAAAGTTGTTCATACTTTACACCTTAATCACCGAAACTTAACAAATTTAATACTTATTTACCTTAATACAACATACATACATACAACAGCAGAAAGTAAGTTCATCATTTTTAGTAGCAACAATGCCACAACTACTGAGTAATTTACTAAAAATACATACTTACATATCGTTAGTTTAGCGAGCAAACGTGTTAAGTCCACTTTTTATGAAAATAAAGATTTTAAAACAAAAGTTTAAAAATGAACTGATTGCTTAACGTTTACAATTATTTCGCTTTTTCTTTGTTTTGAATCTCTCAATCAAATGTAATTGTGTATAACTACGTTATTATTCTATTAATTTAATTTTAACCAAAAAACCTAAATCATAATTTTTTTAAATAAATGTTGGATAATTTTGAAATTTCCTTTTGAGGGGAACTTTGGTAAGAATAGAGAATTTAAATCAAATAAAAGAGTTAAAATGATAATAATGAAACATTTTAAAAATTAATTACTTTACAATTATATTACAGTGATGAACTCAAGCCAGAATAAAAATTCTCTAATAATGAAAAAAAAAGTTTGAAAAAAATGTGCTAAGTACAATAAAAATTCTTCTAAATTATTATCACTTATCACTGTAAATCATACCATAGGTACTTAAACATAATCGATGTCAAAAATATTGTAAATGTTTTTTTAAAACTTTTTTTTAAGAAAATTGACTTAACACGTTTGCGAACTATACTAACGATGTGTACATAAAAAATAACATATATTTAAGCATATGTAGACAAGAATATGAACAGAGCAATGGTAAGAGTAATGTATGACTTTGGTTAACAAATTACTACACTTATGTTAGTACTTTTATACACACATATTCAATTAAATACAAAATATATACGAGAGAGAACAATATTTTGAAGTACATGAAGAGTTATAGAATTAAGTTTTATTTTTAGGATGGTCCCAGAAAACAATATTGTAAATGTTTCCAACTAAAACAAGTAAATGTATTATATTTGTCTGTGCGTAAACTTAGACCATGAAAGAATATATATTGGTACATTTCACCTAGATTCTAGATTCATACATAAATGCTAACGAAAGCATGTGTATGATCCAATTTTTTACCAATTCCAATTTTGGACATTGATATTAGCAATAACTATTATTTCCAGGTCTTCTCACTTAGGCTCTGTCTAGTTTTAATTGTTATATCCTACACCACAATAGTGGGGAGGGTATATTGGATTTGTGCTGATGTTTGTAACGTCCATAATCCTTATGTGTGCACCAAGGTATCCGGGTACCTTTGGCGTTTTCAGTCAAAAAAAACTTTTGAGAACTACTAACTTTCAAATAATTTAGTTTTTTTGCAGCCGTACACCTTTACTTTTTTTGTAATTGGCCTGAAAGACCAATTTACTTTTAACACCCTTTAATGGGCATCAAGTTACCCGGGTACCTTTACGTGTTTTATATGAGAAAGCGGCCATTGCCAGTATATTACTTGAAGTTGTTAGTAGCTTGCAAACCTTAAGGCGTTAAGAAAAATTATATAAAATATCCATTAACTACGTTCAAACAATGTATTTAGTGCGAAAATGCTTTTTCATATATGTAGGTACCCAGGTACCTTGCAACGCATTAGAAGGTGTTTTTCTTTTGCCGCAAACGTAAGGGTTAAATATTGGTCCAACACCCACCTTAAACTATACTGATCGACTCAGAATCGCTGCCTAAGTCGATTTGACGATGTCCGTCCGTCCGTCAGCCTGGCGCATAGTACAGGTCGCAATTTAGAAGATATTGCAATAAAATTAGGTACGTGATATTTTTTCGTCCCAAGGACAGACGAGATTAAAACTGGAGGAAATTGGTCCATAATTTCACGTGGCCCCCATGGAAATGTCCTCCCGAAATAGGGATTTAACGATCATAAATATTTGATTTATGAAAGTATCCAAACAAATTTCACCACAAATGAGTAATAAATGAAGCTAAATCACATATACAAATTATGTGTAGCTTCCATATAAGGCCAAGTTCGCTTTAACGATAATAAATTTGTTAAAAATGTTAGTATGTAAATAAAATTCGATACAAATAAGTTTCTTATATACAGAAATAATGAGACCTAATTTTATAATGGTCGGCCCATAATTAGTCAACACTCTTATATAAGACCATCTTCGTAATTCACTTTAACCTCCATAAATCTTTAAAAAGTATATCGAGATAAATTAAAAAATACATAATATTTATATTTACGGAAGTCATGGCACTAAATTTTTGGATAATCAGTCCATAATAGGTAATATCTCCCATATAGCGCCTATTTCTGAAAAACTGTTTTATTTATATACTTTCTTACTTGTTTTTATATGAGGCACTGTGTAATCGTATCACAAATGAAGAATTGGGATCATTTTCAATTCATCCCATACCAGAGGTGCCCCACTTTGTTGATCGCTGATACCGCTCCTGTTTGGCTTGTGATATCCACTTCTTCTCTAGGCATATAAAGTTAGCATTTGAATTTACTGCAATTGGACTTATCGTTTAGAAATTACAGATTTATTTCGCTTTTTTTAATTCCCCCACTGTAATACGGACGGTAGGACATTTTGTTCTAAATTTTGGGGCTCTACCTATTTTGTACATATTACTGTGTAAAATTTTTTTTCGATATCAATATTTATAAGATAAAATATATGCCCACTTTCGAAAACTAATTTAACGAGCATAAAGGCCTTCAAAATTGTGATATAAGTACATATACAAAGAAATTCAACACAATTGAGTTTCATATTTACAAAAGTTATGTCACATTTATGACCGACATACAATTTGAGAAGTGACATTTTTGTTACTACGCAAACGGGGCCACCCCAATGCCCATTACTTTATTTGTGTGTGCTCCGTATGCAAATAGAACACAGACAAAAAATAAAGAAAAAACAAATGTTTAAAAGACAACACAATTTTTGAATTTTGAACTCACACATATTTGTAATAATGTTTAATGCAATGAGTGGAGTATTACGAAGGCGGATTAAAAAATGTTTTAAAATCTTTTTTTAAACTTGTTACAGAAGTTACAGAATCAGTTCCATTTGAATATACATATGTATGAATTTGTCTGAATGTGGGGAATTTTATTATCTTCAACATAGTAAATACTTAAAGTCTTATTCATAATAGTTTTGTCACCTTTTTTTTAACAATTATGACTTTTTTCTTTCTCAAAATTTTAAAAATATTAAACAATTTAAAAGTGTAAAACGTTTAGAACGTACCTTTTAATAATTTTGCTGCAAAATCGTTAAAAATCTGGAAAAAATACTTTACGAAATTATGTAAATTTTAGAGCTCTTTTTTCACTGAATTATTTGTTCAATTGTTATTTAAATTATTCAGAATTAAAAGGTTTTTATTAATTTCGCTTGCTGACTAATGGCGTTTTCTTCTCTGGCAAAAATGTTACACGTTTTTCCCATTTCGCACCTTTTCAATTTTTTTGTGTTCTTTTCTGAAAAAATTTCAACACTGCTGAAGTGTAGTTTGTTCTTTTCTATAAATGTCACACTATAAATTTAAAATATGGTGCACCCTTCACACTTTGTATTTTTAGAGGGGGAGAATCGCATGATAAAACAGCTGACATTTGTTTTGTTTATGAATACACATGCATTGTGTTAAGAAATATATGTGAAATATGTTGTGTATTCTTCACAAGTGCTTTATTGAATGTAAATTGTTCAATTGAACCAATGAGAGACATTTTTATATTTATTAATTATGTATATTTATATTTATTAAATATTAAACAAGTTAAAATAGTGAACTTTTTCTTTAACGTGGGTTCCACACTACTCGTCGCCAAATATGAACAATAAGCCAAATGATATCGTAAATGTCAAAATCAGCCACTAGCTGTTACATTTAAAATTTAGTCTGCATATATTAAATAAACTTTTTTATTTAATAATTCGATTATGTTTTCGTAAACTAATGAATTTCTATTACAATTTTTATGAAATTTTTATTTATTTAGGCTTAACTTTATTTTTACTCTAGCAAACTTGTAAAATAATTTAGATATTTGTGAAATTGGAATGTATTTTCAACCCTGCCAAGGACGTCTTCGGTAATCTTTTATTTCCAAGAATCTAGTCTTTTTGAGATACGAATATAATTGCATATGATTGTAGTATTATTACTTGCATATTTTGGCCTATTCTTGGTTGTAGCTCCTATATAATCAACATTGCCGAAAACACATTAACACATCAATATTGAAACAAAATCTTTCAAAATACTCCAACCAAAAAATTCAAAAAAAAAAAAAAAAAAAAATGGAAAAATGGGTATATGAGAAAACAACGATTTCTCATTGTTGAAAAATATTTCAAAAATATTGAAAGTCTAATAGCCACAGTTTAAATCAAAATATTCCTATATGTGATGATCTAAACACAAGTTCATATACAACGTGTGACTGTTTGGTGATAAACTATGAGTTAATTAATTAGCAGAAATTTAAATGTTTGAATCAAAAATATAAGCGAAATTTATATGTACTTTAACTTGTCCTCTTGAAAATTTAATTAATATCTTGTTAGAGCAATGTGCTAACTAATGTAAAAAAACATGTTTCGTCTTCTAAAGCCAAACTTTTTTATAATTTTTTCAGCTTGATTTTAGATTGGAACATTAATGCAATTAAATTCTAATTAAAAAAATAAAATATTGTCACAAGAAAAGTTATTTTTTATTTGTATGAGTTGGTTCACCCAATTTGATTATTTTGTATTTTAAAAAATTGTTTACACGATTTCTATGTTTTTGAGGCTTGAGCTTGAATTTCATCTCACTTACGATATTTACAAAGTTTTATGGATATTCTAGTTATTCCAAAATTGTCACAAATCCTGTGCAGATTTTTTTCAAAGAAGTTAAAATTACTCAGTTCGCAAGATTATTCCAGATTTCCCACTAATACATTTGCAACAAGTGCTTCTTACACGACTGCTTCCATATAGTGTAGTAATGGTACCATTCACTCAGTTTTCACAATGGTCACAAATCTTCTCAAGATTTCTTTTTTTTTCAAAAAATAAAATTTTTAATTTCAAATTTCTCAGTATTCAAGATTTCCAAAATTGTCAAAGATCTTTTTTAGATTTTTCTTCCAAAAAAAAATAAAATTTTCAGTTTACAAAATGGTCACAAATCTTCTCCGTTTGTTTTTTTTTTCTCCAAAAATTTAAATTTTCAATTCCACATTTCTCAAGAGTTCCAAAATTGTCAAAAATCTTTTCCAGAATTATTTTTTTTTCACAAAAGTCAAAATTATTTAGTTCCAAATGTTATCCCTTTAAGTCGTGCCTTGAACAGTCGGAAAGATGAACAGACATAGGTAGATTGTCTTAGAATTATATAATGACCCTGAATGAGAATATATGTATATACTATGACCAATATTTCGATGAGTTTAAAATGCAACATGTGTTTAAAATAAAATATATTTTAAAGTATTGTATTTATATTTTTTTCCACAGAAAAACGGTAAACTTGTTTAAGAATAAAATTTAAAACAACACGTTTTAAATATGCATGCAAATATTTGTATACTTACATATGTATGTATGTACATTAGGGTGGACCCGAAATAAAATTGCGGATGTTCCCGGCTAATATGAAAATTTGATTCATTTTAAGACTAAGTTTCCCTAAGTTTGCATGATGTTTATAATCATGAAATTTAAACTATTTATTTAAGTAAATTCTATGAAAATTAAAAAAACACTAAAATTTTGTCTAAAATTTTCAAAATTTTTGAATTGAAAAAAATAGTTTTTCAATTTGTGATAAACCATTGAATGCGCCTCTCAAAGATCTTTTATATGATGCCAAATTTACTTATAGTTCCTTTGGAAGAAATGTGAAAAAAATCACAAAACCTCTAAAAAGGACATTTTTATCCTTTGATCCAGCTCACCAAATATTGACCCCAGGACAAAAAAATTGAGAAACGTAGTTTTAAAATGAATCAAATTTTCATATTAGTCGGGAACATCGATACCTTATTTTTTCTCCATACAAACGGGGCCACCCTAATGTAAATATGTTTTCTCATGCTTATATACGAGTATACATATCTTATCCAAAATACCCATGAACCTCATTCTCTAGATAAATACCTGAATATATTTGTCAGAAAGAAAAAGCTGATCATTATATTTAAATTTACATATTTAGTTACAGTGCTACAGTGGTATGACAACTAATAACTTTCGGTTATCACAAACAACGTAAGTTTTTTAGTTTGTTAAAAGGTGATTCATTTAGACTTATAATGGAACTGGATGTCGGCATATTTATTCTTTTTAAAGATAATTTCATTTAAATGTTGACGTGACTACGCGAAGGGCGTACAATTCTGAAGTTTTAATTTTCGATAACTCTTTCTGGTATCTCGGCAATAAAGACTTTTGACCTCTTTTAACTCCAAATACAAAAATACATGGGTATGCTGTCACAATTTCTAGGCTGACAGATCTGGAATACAAAATTGAAAAAAATATTTCTCATATAATAATTTGGAGACATTGTTGCATGATGAGTTGTCAAACTATACTGAATAAAAATAATATGACTGTATGACAGCAATGACGCGTGTTCTGTGAAAAAAATTTATCACCCTTAATTTTTCATTAGCTATTATCATTTCTTAGACTGTTATTGAGTCTTTTTGTTAATGAATTTGCAGAAATCTACCTACTTTGTTTCATGTCATCTTTATTAGATAAAAAATATATAGACAAAGCTAACTGGCAACATTGTATACAACACATAATATTCCACATTAATAATGTTTTTGCGTAACACTGTATGTAATTTGTCTCTGACTCTGTTTCTATCTCTATGGTATGTAAATAATGTATACGCATAACTTTATTTGTGAAGAATTTTCTTTTTTTCCTTTTATTTTTACATACTTTCTACTCGTATGTAGTTTGTGTAACAAAATCATCTACATGCAAAGAGCTTTGTCAAAAAATAATTTTTTTCTTGTAATTTAATCTTGTTATTGTTTTAACTTAAATACGAATATGTTGCATGTAAAAACGACACTTGTTTAAGTATGAAAATATACTTGTATTGGAATTTTGTACTTTTTAAAAACGCTTTTTATAATACATATAATTTAAGCCACTAGTTCAACAAGTTGTAATAATTATATACGTATTAAAAGAGGATTCATTCTGCAGTTTAAATTTTCATTCAAAAGCTTATATAAGTTTAGGTAAATATTATAGTTACTAACTTGTGAATTCGAAATAAATTACAGTACAGCAAATATTTAGAAATGGCAACATGTCCTCGCCTGCATAACTTCGAAGCGGTTTAGTATTGAATTTATATTAAATGTATATAACACAGGAAATTTACATGTATTTTTACTCATAAGAGCGTACTTGAACTCATAAGAGCAATAAAATATTGCAAACAAATTAGGTTTTCCCGCAATAATAAACTAATCCCGAAAAGGTGAAAGGTGTTAGAATAATTTGTTTTATTATAGAGTTTTGACATTTTCTTTTTTGTCCATTCTATTACTCATAATTGAAATATGTATTTATCTATCTAATTAATATCGATATTGACTTTTAAACAGATTTTCACTGCACATATTTTGTTCTCATTAACATTTACTTTTATGAATCTAAAATTTTCAGTTACAATTCATCATTATCATTATACGGAAAAATACATCATATATGCATAAAAAAATCGCCTTACCAAGTTTCTTTATATCAGTCCATTATTGGTCATACCACTTCTATACATATAAATATCGATATAGTTCTCGCTAAGATTTGAGTGCATAAATATGTAATTTACCAGGCAGAGAAAAAACTTGGTTCGACATGGTTACGACAACTACCCTGTATTTTTGGTAACAATATATTGTTGTGGTATACAAACAATTGTAATTTTAATTTGATCTTCAGAATAATTTAGTTACTATAAATATTTTTATTTTATCGCAATTATAAAATTGAATATGGTTCATTGAAACATAATTATTTTTAAAAAATATTTACCACAACTATTGAATGATAACTATTCAAACATATTATATTATTTACAACGATCTAAACTTACAAATAACCATTAAATGATAAGCTTCTATATTTGTGCTTATATTATGTTTAAAATGCAAACAAAAATGCGTGATATCGGATTATTTAGTTGGATTTAAATGTATATATTTAAATATTACTAGAAAATACAAAAATTTCAAAGAAGTGTAAAAGACCTAACTAAAGCGTACATAATGATTACAATTACGTAAAAATGTATATAAAAATTACAATTAAGTTTCACAAAAAAATATTAAACATAACTAAAAATAAATGTTAATTTTTTATATACGTTGAAAGTGCGCAAATATTTATTTCTATTTAAAAAATATTAACTAGTGTTTGTAAGTTTTGTGTTTTAAAAAATTATACATCATAATATGATTACTTTCGATCATAATATGATTACATGAGATTATATTATGATTACTTTAAACTATAATATGGTTACCTTGGGTCCTAATATGATCATGTATAACAATTTTATGATTATATTAGGTTATAATATGAGGTTATAACATCAAATTATGTTTAATAAGAAAATATTATAATGAAATATTACGATGATAATAGATAACACTATGATATATTCATCATAATATTTTTTTACTACAATCATAGCTAAATCTTATCATAATATGTTGCTCTTAGATTATGTTTACTACAACCATGTATTTTCTCTACGTGAAGATATGAATACAAAATGCACAAAAATCGGTACTCCTATTTAACACTCTTACTTGTTTTATTTATTTAAAGTTAAACAACTAAAGTGTTATAAATCAATTGTACTAAAATTTAAAGCTTTGCTGTCTCTAAAAACTAATTACGATACTATAAATTTTTGCTATTACATAGTCGCTTTCACTGTCCTTAATGTACTATGTATAAATATACATACATACATATGTATGTATGTAAATGTCCTGTCTGCTGGTATGATTACTAGTGCTAATGCTGAACATGCACGGGCATGATAAAAGTTTTAAATTTAGTTTATGAGACAAGTTAATAGGCGAGTGATATAAATTAATTTGAGAATGTGTTTTAAAAAAATTACTTCTCATGGAAAATACAAAAATTGTGTGTACGTTCTTAATGCATTTATAACTAAAATTTAGACTTTATAAATTGAAACTTTATAAATTGAATTATCTTAATTAATGTACACGGGAAAAAGAGTATATATACATACATACATATTTGAGTAAATACCAGAGACCGAAAAAAACAGGTCCACTTTAATTTTAGTGGTTAATTGGTAACATTTACCATTAAAAATTATTTTTTTGTTTTATATCACTGATGAGTGATTTATAGGAAAACATTTTAAGTTTGTGGTTGAGAGAAACAGAAAATTTTTATTTGGCTTGAGTTCATTAATTTAATAATTAAAATAATACAATTGTTAAGTAATATTTCTAGACAAATGGCACACTGGAATACATTTTATACCCTGCATAGGTCATCCATCAGCAATGTTTATTGTCCAAGATCGACTTGTAAACATCATCTATTTAACTCACCATTTATTGAGTAATAGAATTCGGGAATTAAACATATTTCTTATTACATGTTATGAGTTAAAACGAAATTTATTTACGTTTTTACAAATGTGTGTGTATTCTTTTTTATTATTATTATTATTGCATTTGAATTATTAAATTAATGAACTCAAGCCAAATAAAAATTTTCTCTAATAATTAAATATAAAAAGTTCAATCATAGCTTTTTCGAACTTTTAAAATGAATAACAAAAGTTAATTTAATGCCAACCAATGAAACTTGATTATAAAATTAGCATATTTTCTACTTCTTGCCGAAAATCGGCACTGCTTTAGTTCATATTCAACATATTCCATTTACAATTTCTTAAAAATATCTATATAAAAGAGAAAGAATGTTAGCAGTTATTAAGATCAACTACAATTGAAATAGTTTGTCTTTCACCAAAGCATTTAAAAACAACAAAATCTAAATAAAGGTCATACCAAACCATGCAAACAAAAATAATTTCATAATAGTTGTTATGAGTGATATATTTTGAAAAACAAATTATAAATCATAATTTTGATTTTATGGAGGAGTTATTTTTGGTCTTTGGTAAATACTTATTTTTAGGGATGTTTTTTGAGGATTAAAAACTGTTATAATTGGTTAATGAAATAGTGTTTAAAATAAGTTAATGCTAACTGATTTTTTTATTGGAGCTTTGCTGACGGCCATCTTATTTGTCAGAAGACTTTTAAAATACAGGTGCATTGAATTTAGAGTAGACTCCTCGAACATTTTCAAAGTGCCGGTTCGAAGTACACCACAAGGAGTTGTTCTACATTGCTCTAGAACTTTTATATCATTACTTGATTTAAGAAAATGTAAAATTTGGGAATGTTCGTATGAAGTTATAATAGTTTATCGATGCCATAAAATGTTTATATTTAAATAGTTCTGAGTAAATTAAATACAACAACTATTTTCATTGTATTATTTTTCATTCAAATAAAATTTGCAACATCCAAACACTTTCAGTTTACTCATGTTTTTGTCATTTAGTTTTTAGATGACGTACAACAATTTTAGACTTGTACGCATGAGGTCTAGCTAGATCCACTTAGTTTTTCATGTACTTAATTCCATAAAAAAAACTATCTTTTAATTAAATATAAATAATAATTTAATAATAATTTGTATTATAATTAAAAAAATTATAAATGTAAATAAATATTCATATGTTAAAAGGGGAATCACAAATTTTATTATCATCAACACAAACATAAAGCAGAGGTGGTGAAACAATTTCCATAAAACTTGTATCTTGTGAATTAACTAAATGGAGTTACTTGTTAGTATGTTTATTGGTTTTTTTCCTGATTTAACCTAACCTATACTTATTTAATAAATACAAATAAATAATAATAGATAACTGGACAAAAAATAATTAAAACCAGCAGAAATATAAAATATATATGGGTCTGATCACACCCATGTCTTACAAATGTGATGTGTGCAGTAAAATATTCGAATAAGTGTCCTTGTATTTATATCCTATATCCTTTCAAGGATTTCTTTTTTAAATATTTAAAGCGAAATAAATTGTAGAAGGCCACCTGAAATTTCAAGTCTCTAACTAAGTGTTAAATAAATATTATAATAACATTTCAAATTGAAAAAGGTCTGGCCAGACACATTTGTAACACAAAGGGTTAATTATAAAATGATGAAAAATTTAACAAGCAGAGACAAATTAACACAAATAATAATTCGATGTACATATTTGAAAAATACGGTTTTCGAATAATGAATAATTGGATTAATTTTATGAAGAATAATGAAATCATAAAATTAATCGATATATTCGTTATTCGAAAAAGGTCTTTTTGAAATACATCGAATTATTATTTGTAAGACATTGCTCGATTATTCGAATGATCATTATTAGAATGGATCCCCTAAAATGTATATTAATAATTGTATTTCATTTATATCTTTAGTATTAGCAAAAGATGGATAAATTATTTATGTAGATATATCACCAGCTTTGTATATACTTTTACATTATTAATAATAAAATATATAATTAACTTAACTATTTATTTAGAGCATTGAATGTAACAAACACTGCCTCGCCTTATTTTTTAAGTAACTCTCTTACAATTGCATAATAGTTTTTTGCTCTGGAATTTTTATTAGCAATTTCATAATGCATTCAAATTATCCAACTCAGCAAAGCATAACCGACACTTGTTTGAATGTTCCTTTTTATACCTTCCGACAGCTGTCATTTTGAAACTCAACTAACATGAAGCAAAAAAGGAAGCAAAACATACAAACATGTACATACATATGTATGTATATGTTCAGCGGAAAAAATGATAATTATTGTAAACAAGTTAGAGTGCTATGTCGAATCTTAAATACCCTCCACCTGAATATAATGATAAGTACAGACACTACATAAATATATAGACTGAAATATCCAAATTCAGGCTAAGCTCAAATTTTGTTAGTATTGTAATAATGTTTGTGATTTCTTTACTTGAAACTTACTATTTTTATGGGGACTAGATGATATCTTGAGCAGATTCTTACTATTTGTCCTTTTATCTTTTAAAAGACGTTTTGAAAATTCCATAGTATTATCTGCAATTGGGACTTACGGTTTAAGAACGCTTCAATGTTTACTCAACGATGACTCACAATAAACTCTCTGCTTGATTGGCTCAGTTGGTCAATTTAAACACTAACATCATTTGTGATAGTCTGTGGATGGTTCGAAGCTGAGATAATAGAATGTTTAACCATTGCCATTAAAACTTAACGTTGCCATACTCCATAACCCAGCTAGTTATCAATAATGTTTCTAAATAGAAACTTCTGCTAATGCAAATGTCGATAATTAAGTATGTTGATAAACATGCCGTAAGTTGATACCAGCAGTTACAAAACGTTAAATTTAAATTGAAATACAATTCCGTAGCAATACTTTGTTGGGTCTCAGATAAATATATCTCAATGTTACATACGGAATGATAAACGTAAATTTACCCTCAGTGTGTTGGTGAAGGGTATAAAAACAAGCAATTGCCGCAAAAAAATTGTTCAGAAACAAAATAAACAAACAAACAGACAAACAACAACAAAAACTTCATTTTTTATTAAGGCTTAACTGCGTTTGCAGGCAGTAACCAAATGAAATATGAGATGCATACTAAAGGCTGCAGCAACTATAGAGCAAAGTGAACTTAATAATACAAATGTACAGAAATAAATACATAGACGTATAGTTAATTTTTTCAAGTATTTAATATTGTTAGTGTGCATCTGTGAGAAATGGGTGGAAAAACTAGCAAGAAAGTAAATTTTTGCATTAAACATAATTCCAATTTTTTTTTTATAATTTCAGTTGTCCTTACAGTACTAGCTTAACTTTTTCAAGTAAAGATTATGAAAATTCACCTAGAATCGTTACATGTTATGGAAGATTTTCACTCACATTATCTTGTTTAAAATAAATATTCACATAATTTTGTTCTGTGTGTTCAGTTTTCTACAAAGTCTCTGCAATCATTCGCACGTTTGGTGCAATGATGTAATTTAATCTGCAAAATTTTAATGCTAACAAAACAACAATTTTACTTAGATTGTTATATAATGGCAGGTATATACTTTTCTTCCTATATTAAAACTGTCTTTAATTAATACAAGATTTTGTTTAAATTACTTACTTTACTTAACTTTGCACATTTTATATTGCTACATCAAGCAAAATTTGTTTTTGCACTTGATTTCAACAATTATTAACTAATTGGTCTTGTAGTAAATCATTCCATTGCAGTCTTTGTTAACCACTTTGTGGTTTGACAGCTGCATTTGGTTGGTGCAAGTATATGCATACATTTGTGACTGAGTAATCAAATTTAGAGTGATGAAAACGGTCATTGTTTAAATATGTACATTAGTTAAATATTTATAAAATTTTAATTTATTTTCCCAAGTTCCAATAATTTTTGCATAATTTACACTAAATCGGAAATTGAATGAAATTAGTGATCTTCATCCTATCAAAATTTCTTTCCTAACAACTAGCGCCTGTTATATAGACCGAATTTCAGTTGAATAATTCCAATCATTTTTTTAAAGTTTTCAGTTCCAAAACCAATTTATATAACAATTATATATGTAGGTATATAGAAGATCCATTTAAAAACGAACAGTAGATGGATTTTACCTGCCATATTTATAAAAAAATAAAGTAGACTTCAAATGTACTTTAAGAAAATTTTGTGTGAAAATTTTGTCTAAAAGCACACTTCAAACCTACTTTATTTTTAATAAATATGTACAGTAGATCTTTTAGGTTCAATGACGGTCGAGTTGGATACCAAATGCGCAATATGTATAAGAGTGGTACTAGAATATCCCCCCGGGATAGAGCAGCTGAAATTTTTCGACACATCATTAATAATTGTTAGAGTAATACCAGAATGTGTTATATTTTGGGCATATACGTTGTCTCGATCCTTTCGGTTGTTAATTTGATTTTAGTTTTCTAACTATCACAGATATTATTCAATGAAAAAGTATAATAAAATTAATTCTATTGTTGAAAATCAATTTACGACGCTAGGTTTTTCTTTTGATATGAAACTCTTATTGTAAATTTCATTTTCCACAGCTGTATGTTCTCAGTTTTCAAATCCTACCAATCTCTTTTCATTTTACTGCTGTCAAGGTTTAGTGCCATTTTCAAAGACATGCATTTAAGAAGTATAATCACCAAAAGTTGATGTCCTTGTAACTAAATTAAACTTTTGCCTTCTATTTATGAACTGAACACATATTACTTTTAGTAGGTACTCAGAATGTCAAGTGATTTACTTTGAAATTAACAAACAAAACCTGACAACCTGTTAAGGTGTACGAGTATTAACAAGTTAGCATGCAATAATACTAGAGTATGTATGTATCAGCAAACGGAACAAAAAACTGAAATTATAATATTAAAAGCAGCTTAAAAATGGTATTATTTTACACAAAATGAATTTAAACTAATACCAGCGACAACATATAATAATACTCGTATTCCTATTTACATGTATGTAGCAGTAGAAATACTTTATTGTATTTAAATAATACAGAAAATTTCAAATTTTTAAATTTTAATAATTTTAGCATTTTGTACAGTTACAAGTTTACAAACGATTACGAAATGTTCATTTTTGTGGGTATTTTATTTTTAAGGATAAAAATATACACATTTTTTTGGAAACATTTTAGATGAACACTTGCAGTGCTTAATAATAACTGTGATTGGATAGAAATAGCGCTGCCGTTCCTTCTCATATGGAAATAGGAGTCAGCTTTAAAGCCAATATTTTTTTTTATTTATTTATTTATTTCTTTTTTTATTTAATTATTTAGTCTATGAATATAAATCCTTACAGACTATTAACAAAAGAAACTTATTTTTACTTAAATTAGAAATATGAAAATAAAAAGAAAAGAAAGTTAACAATTGAGAAAGACAATAATTTTACATTTAATAACACAGTACAACAGCCAATCTGGGGGCCTTTTATGACCTTTTAAATTTTTTCCTTATCTTGATGTTTTTTCGCTTAGTTGTAACATTTTGGCAAAAACGTAGTTTAACATAACTCGAGAACCACTTGTCCGATTTTGATGAAACAAATTTAGAAAAATTAAGAATTTATTTATTTACAATTAAGTGAAGGTATCCCATTTTTGTTTTTATTCAAAAAAGTGTCATTTATCGCCTTTTTATTTTTATATAAATGTTCCACAGTGTAATCACCCTTATTCCAGTTGTCGTCGTCGATATCGTCATCGTTTTTTAGTCGACATTACTTCGTATCGACATCGACATCACATCGACACTAATTTGGTATTCTATAAACATCTTGCGACGATGACGACTGTTTATCGATTTTTGTAAACACATCTCTAATACTTGTCAGTTGATTTGTTTTGTTTTGGCATTTGATGCAAAAAAAAAAAATATTTTCAGTTTGATTAAAATTTTAATTTTTGTGGTATATTTCATTTGTTTCATGTTTTTGTGCAAAAATGTTTTTTATTTGCGAATCAAATTATGAATCAAATTCGGATTCGAGTGATGAACAAAATAAAAGAAATCTAGTACTACAAAGAAATCAAATCAGACAGGAGTCCGACATCTTCAATTTGCCAGATAAAAAGTGGGTGTTAACATTTAATTATTTCCTAAGGTTTATTTTGTTATTTCTTCAAAAGGTTAAAAACTACTTTAGACTTAATAAAGTAAGTGTTGGTAGAAATAGATCCTAATTTAAAAAGTGGAATTAAACATTTGTTTCAAAAACAATAAAATTAGCAGCCACATTAAGATTTTTAGCCCAGGGGTCGTACCAACTGAGTGTTGGGAACGACTTTAACTTGGGACTGTCGCAGCCAGTCGTCTCCAAGATTCTGTCTAAAACATTGGATGTTTTAGAAAGCAGAATTTGTCCCCAATAAATCAATTTTGAAATGACCAATGCGGAGAAAAATGAATCTAAACTACATTTTTTTGAAAAAAAAAAAAAATAGATTTTCCCGGTGTGATTGGTTGTGTGGATGGGACCCACATTAAAATACTGGCTCCAAACAAAAACGACCGAAAAGGGTTTTTGTTGGCGATCAACTTCTTTTTGACTTTAAATTTTACGTCTCGCCAAACCTGTAAATACAATTTTTTTATATTTTAACACTACACTCCTTAAATGAGTTCCTTACTTTATGCAAACCATCTCCATCTCTTCTTGGCGGGCCAAGGGAATTTAATGCTTTGGTAATTTCGTTCCACTTTTCTTTGAAATTACTATTAACTGTACCTCTCTGAAATCCTTTTGCAAGTGAAGGATTTTTTTGCATTTCTTCTATAAGTTCATCAAATTGTTGCAGATTTGTTACTTTCTTTTTTTGTTGTTCTTCCATTTTTCAACACAATATCGTCATTACATTATCTTACAGAATACCAAATATCTGTCAATAATAATCGATAATCTTCAATAGCGACAACTAGAATACCAATTTGAAAAAAACGATATAAAACGACGTCGTTAAGTGTCAATGACGACAACTGGAATAAGGGTGAATACTAGAATTGAGACCAAAATCAGCAAATTGGTATAAATCATTAAATTGTCTACATATTCTATCAGCATAATTTGTACTACAGAATTTTACATGCAAATACTTACAGTATCGAGAATTACGACGTGGAATATTAAATTTTACAGATTTTAAAAGATATTCACAATTAATATTTCCATTTACAATATTCAACATAAAACATACATTTAACATGATACGACGACTTTTCTAGTTGGGTAATTTAATTAAAGCCAATCTGCTCGTACAATATGGTAAATTAGAGTAATTCCATTGAGAACTTCTTAAACAAAAAAGCAAAAATTGTTTTTGCACGGACTCAAATTGTTCATTATAAATCTCATAATAAGGATCCCATATGATGGATCGATATGCCAGAATGGGCCTAACTAGCGATACATAAAGTTGTTTAGTTATGTATGGATCACAAATAGCTACTGATTCAAAACAAATTAACTTAAGGTGCGGTCACACTTGGCAAATATTTGCCGAAAATTACGTAACCACTAAATAAAATATATTTAAATTCGTTCATTTATTTAAAAAAAACTTTGTTTATTTAGGACAAGACACAAAAAATATTTAGTTTTATTTTATTTGATGCTGTTTGATCTTGCAAAACTCTTGTTAGAGTAAACAATGTCAAACAAATTTATGCTAAAATAAACGGTTACGATTTTTGTTAAATAAATATTTGCCATGCCTGGTCATACCTTTAGAAATATTTATATTTATACTGTGTGCAGCAATAAAAATTAAACACCTAATATTGTTTAATAAGTGTTTTATTGTTTAAACTACAAGTACAAATTTAAAACAAAATATATCGCATAATTCACAAGTCACTTAAGCAAACTATAGCTAATTAACAAAAACTAGAAAACTAAGGAACTCAAAAGTATTTAAATTTGAATAGAAAATTACTAAATTTTTCACTTCAAACTAAAGTAAACTGGTATATTAAAATTAGGTTAAACATTGCATTAAATTGTTTGTTTGTAGTTCTTTATTACAGCTGACAAAATTCTCGACGTCCTGTTCTGTGAAACAAATGGGAGAAAAGAATGCGACTCTGTAACTTATGACGTCACTACGTTAGACATGTCAAAATATACAACTCAATTCCAATGTGAAATTTCAGTGCTTAAAACAGCTAATCAAAGATATCGTAGACGACGAAAAAAAACTTTACTGTTTTTGCAATAAACTTAAAGTTTATTCGTGTAAAAAAGAAAACTTTGTTTTGCTAATAGAAAATTGTTAAAGTGCTACATAAAATATAATTTTTAAAATATAAATTCGAATATTTTTTATTTCTAAAATTAATTATGTATGATCTAACATTTTTGGACAATGATTGGGCAACCACTCGTTCACAATTTTGGAGGTATGCCTAGTATCATTGTCATGTTGGAAAATCCAGTGCTGTGCTAGTTCTAATTTCTCTACACTAGGGGCTACAATATTTTTTAAAATGTCGAAATAATATTTGTTTTTCATTGTAGATTCTATAAATGTAAGATGCCGCCAGACTATTACTGAGACGCCGCAATGTTTTACCATCTTGGTTACATATATACAACTAAAGGCTTCGTTCTGGATTCGCCATATATCTGGTGGGGTTATCACTCCAAATTGCTCAAACTTACTTTCCTCGGTGAAAAGAATATGATTCCAAAAAAATTTAGGCTCGTTTTTGTAAGACGCATTGCAAACTTTCTACGGTATTGTGATTATATAAACTTGTCTATAATTTTTTAATTGTACAGTGATGTCTTTCAACGATTTTACCTTTGAAATGGCAGGGCTTTACACTATAATGCCAGAAGATTATCTTTCGAATAAAGTAAATTTTATGTCTATTTAAAAAATCATATTTATTTTATTCAATTTCAAAACTCTTTATATCTAAAAAAACATCATCGATACGTATCTCGAACAGAACCATGATTTTTTAAAATTAATTTACACAATTTGAGCTACACATAAATAACTCGACAGCTGACAAAACGGCTGCCAGTTAAAAAAGTGTTGCCAACTTAAACTTATACACATCTAAAAAAAAACCGCTTATATTTGGCTTTGTTTAGCTTCCACACAAACTTACTTTCGGAAATGATCATTTATGTTTATAATTACCTCTAATAAATTCACAGGCCTAATATAAAATAAGTATGAAAGTATATTCGTAGTTATAGTTCAAGCTCGACCATATTATACCCTATAACCGATATTTGTGCAAATACAAATTTTCAGAAATGAGAGCTATGACCAATTAAGGTCCGATCATCCAAAAATTTTGTTACATGAGTTCTGCGCATATAAATAATTTTTGTGTTCAATGTTATCTCGATATAAACACTTTTAAAAGCTTTATACATTCTAAACTGATTTTGGAAGGTAGTCTTTAACTAACTACGGACTGAACGTAATAAAATTAGGAATCTTGATTTCTGTATTTATGAAATATATGTGAATTTTATTGGGATATCTATATTATTACGAGAGTTATCCTCGGAGGCTCTTATATGGTCAATTATGGACCGAACTGCACAACATTTTAAAATATAATTAGGCTTCATGTGCAACTTATTTGTAGTTAAATTTTTGGGAAATGTCCTTGCCGGAAAAATAGTATGTACCGAAGCGTTATTATGTATCCACCTCATTTGATCGAAAAATCTTTCAGCACGCGGTTTACATGGACAGACGGGCCAACAGACATGGATAAATCGACTCAGAAAGTGATTCAGAGTCGACCTGTATACTTTAAGGTGGGAGATGGACTAATATTTATGGGCGTTACAAATATCAGCACAAATCCAATATACCCAACCAACTGACGGTGTGAGCTGTAATCACCTTAATCATCCCAAATCCCCATCGTTATGAATCAACTGCATTTTTTATTTAGTTTCATTTAGAGTACACAGATTTGTTTATTCTAATATTTATAAATGAATTAATTATAATGCAATAAAAAGTTACATAATCGAGTGAATGTCCATGTATTTATGTATGTGGTATACGAATATGCATGTAAATTATAAATATCAAGTCTAAATTAAAATATAATTTATTCAGTGTGAATAAATTTTTTTATAGATGTTTATTTTTTAGGTTGGTTTTTTCGGCTTTGTATAAAGCTACCAACGCATTATAATTCAAATGCTGTAAAAATAAATAAAATTTACAGTAAACTGATTTAAAAATATTGCTTAATAAAATCAAAAAAATTTATTGGAGTTAATTAAAACTTAAATTAATTACTAAAATGCTGACTAATAATTGGTTGGACAAAAATAAAACTTAATTCACTAAAAACTTATTAGACCTTTAAACGAATGCAAAGAAAATAAATCAACATTTTTATCTCTTGAGTGACAAGTTGACAATAATTTCTACATAGAGGTTTGCATCTTTAAGCTAACAAAAAGATGGGGGGTATATTAAGTTTTCATTTAGTTTGTAAGACATCGAAAGATTAGAACCAAAAAGTCTATATATTCTGTTTTCTTATTAGATTCAAACACGTTATAGTTATGTCCGTCCGTCTGTCTGGCTGTCAGTTTGTTAAAGGCATTGTGATCCACAGAAATGTTTGGTATTAAAAATGGGCAAAATCTGTCCAGCAGGATCCGAATTATAGATCAAAGTTTCAGACTACCTCGATATTTTTCAGATTTTTTGCTATTTTATTCAAATATAATGCAGATATTATCATGAACTTTCAACACTTTATTTTTATTATAGAAGGACAAGTGCTATTGACAATGGTAGGAATTGGTCCAGGAGTTCGCATAGCCCGCATACAAATGTCTTCCCGCAATATGGCTTTTTGGTACTATCTATATATCTATAGAAAAACCGTATCCATACAAAATTCTGCAATAATAAGTTTCATGCAAAGGAAAATCTCAAAATATTCAGCTTTATTATGAGTGTCGTTTTCTTTTGACGACAATGACTGTTTCGTAATAGATTAAAGAAACAAAAGAGCCCAAACTGAAAAAAATTAAAAAAAAATAATTTTTGATAATTTTTATTTGAGCTCGAGTTCATTAAATTTAATTTTCATTAAATTATTATTTTTACTGAAGGTAGTAATTGTTTTTCAACATGAAATCTTATTAAAATTTTATTGATAATTTTTCTTGGCTGAGCTGGGGATCGAACCTGGGTTGAATTTACATGTTTAAAAGAATCACCAAATTCTTTCATCAGAATTCTTTGAGTTCTAACCTCTGCACCACTGCGGTGCCTGCTAGCCAACAGTCAAACATCAATCCAGTGGTACTGGTGGTTCAAAATTTGCTGTAATTATCATTTTTCAATTTTCATATATCTTCTTATTTTTTTTTTATTTTTTATCAAAAATTGAAAAATTAACAGTTCAACTAAAAATAATAATTGTTCAAAAAATAATTTTTAAAAAAATTTTTTAGACTGATTAGAAGAAATAGCTATCCAAAGTCCTTTGGAAAATTTTTGCTAGGACCAATAGGTGGAAAGTTACACTCATTAAAAAAAACCCTGTATGACCAAAATTTCCAACTTTGACCCCCTCTAACTCCGACAGCTCTTGACTGATAGAGCTGAAAATTTGTTTATGGCCTAATATCTAATAGTACTAACCTTGGTGCAAATCTCATCCAAATCGGAAGACATCGATTTTTAAAATTTGGCCACTTGACGTGAAATTGCCCATATAAATCGGCCCAGTATAGGACATAGCTATCTTTTGAAGACTACTCTAAATAACTCATTAACCTACATTAACTCTCATATCGAACCAAAATTTTACATACATCAGTTATAAGTATATAAAAATTAAACTATTGACTTTTGTGAAAATTGGTCCATAATTGGCTACATCTTCCACTTCCGAGAATAACCACAGAGTATACAGGGGATACAATTTTGATGTCTCCAAAAGACAAAAGCAGTTTCTTAGTTCTTTTTGGTACCTAATTATTGCGTGTCAAATATATATATAAAACTTTATTATCTTTCGTCTAGTGATACCTTCGTATGCTTTGTGGAATAAATGGAATATGTATAAATTTTGTGTAAATTTTGTTATTAAGATGAAATTTAATCAAAATAAATCTAAATATTTTATGACGATCGTCCCATAATAGATGATTTGATGAGTATATAAGATACAGCCGAGTATAAACTCTTTCTATCTAGGAATTCATGATGATTTTGGTGATCCATAATATTCTGCACATTGTTGTTTATCCAATGCATATTTAATTGGTTTTTTGTTTTTATTTATTTTTAAATAAAAAATAAATGCATTAAAAAAGGAAATTATTCTAGAAATCCATTTTAAATCTTAATTTGCATATTGTTGTAAAAATTATTTAAATGTAAATATAAATTAAAAAAAGTACAAATGTTATGTATATATATGTATATATGGTGAATTTCACGTCAATTGACCCAATGTTAAAAATCTATTTGGATGAAATTTGCACCAAGGTTATTACTATTGGATAGTAGGCAAGACACTAATTTTCAGCTCTATCAGTCCAGAAGTGCCGGAGTTAGAGGGGGTCAAAGTTGGACATTTTGGTCAATTTTGGTCATACAGGGTTTTTTTAAAATGAGTGTAACTTTTCAGCTATTGGTCCTAGCAAAAATTTTGCAAAAGACTTTAGATAGCTATTTCTTCAATGATTTCAAAAATATTTCTTTTTAATTTTTAAAAATTATTTTTTTTTAATTTTTTTTTTTAATTTGGGCCCTTTTTTTCTCAAAAGAAAGCTTATGCAATTTACTTTATTGCCTTTATAATCGCTTAATGGGATGCGAGTGGGATATTTATCAAAAAAATTTTTTTTTAAGTTTGGAATAGGTTTTTTCAATATTTGGCACATGTATCATTTTCATTTATATATTAATTTTAATAAATTATTTATTATTACATATTATTCTTATTTAGTATTATAAGTAATAAATAGGAAAAAATTAAAATAGTGCATATGGTAAAAATTTAAACACTTTCTTCTTTGAGTTGGAAATTTATTTTATAGATACCCCACTTGCATCTCATTAAGTGACCACAAAGCCCTTAAAGGAAATGGTCTAAAGCAGGAGTGCCCAAACCCTATACTCTTGGTGCTCTTTTGTATTTGTAAAAACTCTTAGCTATAGGCTGTGTGTTTTGTATACTCCTTACAGCACTCAGAACTAGCAATACAAAATACACAAACAACTTTGCCTTATTTGTTTTTTTTCGTACTTCACTCTATAGACGCAAGCGCAAAGCAACAACACTTTCGTATGCTCTACTGGTAACCATTGGTGACTGCGATCGTCAATGTAGATTTTGTTTTTGTTTAACGTATAATACCGTTTAAAAAAGTGTGTTGTTTCTTTGTATGTATTGGGTTTTACAACAAAAAATACTGAATAAAAATTAGTTTTTATTTAAATGTATTGGTGTTTGCTCGTACATAAGCAACTTTTGGGCACTCCTGGTCTAGAGTTTCTTCTGAGGAAAAATAAAAAAACCTCCATTTTGAAAAAAAAAAATAAAAAAATGGCAGATACAAAAAGTAACAAAAGTTTGTTACAAACATTCAGAGATCACACCACTGTTATTTGGTGGTGGATATATAAAATTTGTAAGAGCCGAATATAAACTTTTACTTGTTTAATTTACTTTATAGCTTTTAATAACTTAGTCTATGGTTCACAAGCGGGCATTAAAACTTCTACTTAAATAATTTTTGCATAAATCGAAAATAATATGGTTTGAAATTAATTTTATTATGTTTATGATGTATGTTTGTAGGCGGTTTTAAAATTTCATTTCTTCGTGAAGCTTAAATTCTTTCGAAAATAATTTCATACAACCTTTAATTGTCACAGAATGATCTGTGTGTAATTGAGTTGGTATGTGCTTTATAAGTAGCTATTTCTATTTCATGTTTAAGGTTGACGAGCTCTTTGTTTCCTATTCTAGGTAATTTTATTGACTACTATTTGTTGTTTCCATCATCTACTTGCAGTTGCCATTTGTTTACGTTTTCTTGCAAATAACAATCATAAACAAACATTTAGTAGTTTCTTGTATGTAACAAAAATCTTTTGTTAATATTAACTTTTTTTACTTGTAGAACAAATTTTAATTTATAAATTACAACTAACAACCTTTTGAAAATAAATGGATGCATTATATTTGGCCTATGCTAGAAACAAAAGGTTACTAAATCCTTATCTTTAGTTAGTACATTTCATTCCAAAAAGTACTTTTTTTTTAATTTAAAAATCCAATTTATATTTTTTTTCTCCCCAAAAGCACATAAAAATCCAGACTTTGTTATGCAAACTAATTTAAATTGCTATGATGTCTACTAATGTTGTTGTTTTAATGACTATACTTTTAGTTCTCTCTTTCATCTACCGCAATTTTCAGGCCACAAAGTGTTTGTTGGCCAACAGTAATTAAACAACATTGTAGCGACAAACTGAGGTTTTTCTTTCTCTGTAGACTCATTTTCCAAGTTGCTGAATTTTGGAGCTTTTAAAAAAAGGAAACAAAAACAAGACTTCTCTATACACGAGAGCCTAACCAAAATGTTATTACGCTAACAAAGCAGAAAGAAAAACTAAAATATTTAAATAAAAATTAATTTTAGGAAAATTAAATTAAAGTTTAACATTTGCAAACTGTGCGACAAATTAAAGTACATAGATTTTAAACGAAAAGGTTTTTTTTTGAACAGTAACAGAGCAAAATGAACAACAGGTTTAGTGTGTTTAAATAAACAAACTTATTTAAATATACACACTTTTGTATTTGTTTAAATTTCTTTAAAAATATAAAGACCTTTACTTGATTTTGTATGTAATTTTGCAATAATTGTGCTACAAATAATTCCAGGAACAATTGTTATTGAAATGACATGTGGAACGACGAACTTATATTTACCACCCATAGTGAAAGCTTTAAAAAACTATAAAACCAATAAGAATAAAAAATTTGTGAATTTTGCTGAAACCGTATTTTTGCAATATATTCATTAACAATAATAGCAGTACACCACTACGTATGAGTATTTGATATTAATTTGCTTAACACCACATTCATCATACAACATGGGGTCTAAAACTTTGTACACATTATATGATAATTTTGATATGAGTACGTTCGTCTACGAAGTAATACATACAGCATCACAGCAGGAGCATTAAAATTTAATATATGATGTATGAAATCAAGATGCCACTGCTTCAAGTCAACTGCTGTTAGTAGAATTGGTTGGCATATTTATTTATAAGTTTTTATTTAGGTATGATGACAGAGCTGCACGGTTGGAAAAATTAAATTTCACATGCTTAAAGAGCAAATTGTTTTGAATTTGTCAAATTAATTTGGCAATAGTTAACATCTCATATTGAAATTGCCCATTATAATTTAATCAATAAGGGGTAAATTTATGAGATGTTAAATTTTCATTAACCCTTAAATGCATACTGTACCATATATGGTACATAAAAAAATTTCCTTTTTTGAATTTTCCGGAAAAACGGTGCCGAATTTATATTTAGTGAGTGATTTTATATAAGGGTAGTGTACTCACGATTCAGTGTTCTGACCTCATGCATTTAAGGGTTAAATTAATTTGTCATGTGAAAATGACAATATAGCCGTATCATATTTCAATGGATAGAAAGTTGTGTCTACTTTTTAAAAATATATATAACTTTTGACAAAGAAAGAAATTCATGAAAGACTTTTTTGGAAAACAAGCCAAAAATGTAGAGAAATGCATTCCAATTTGCCAATTGTTCCAGTACGTTACAATAGTATTCTTGAAAAATTCGAACTACTAGCCTGCATAAAAAACTTTTCTCTTAAAATAATATTTTACTTTAAGTTTTTTACAGAATAATAGTTAAAGTTAATAAAGCTGAAAATTCTTGAAATTAAATAGAAATACATTTATTTATTTAAAGAGCAGATAAAGGTAATGCTACTGCAGCTATAAACGAACAGGATTATGACATGCGAATTAATAATATTGCAAGAGATATTACGAAATATCAATTGAGAAAAAAAAGAGATCCAACAAATAAACTACAGAAGACTAATAATGATTAAGTAGAGAAACTCAAATTGTGGCGGATGTTGTAATGGAGAAGTTATTAGATATATGTAGAGAAAAATTAAGTATAAAAATTATTTATGATTTATTTTGTATTATTTCAGAACATGCTATTGATAACATGTTAAAGACATATAATTATTTTAATCTATATATTAAATTTAAAACAGCGAAAGAATATGATTCGAAACTTTCATATTTAGAAACCTTATTGATAAGAAGAGGAAAGAGTTTAGCAATATATTGATATTAGAAACCAAGAGCTTCAGGAAGAATAATAAGTTATTATTCTTAACATAGTAAACTTATTATTATTAATACTGCTAAGAATTTAATTGATAGAATATTAGTTATAAGTGACAAGGAATTTCATAAGAAAAACAAGGAAACACTAAGATATATATTAAAAGACAATATAATAAAAGACAACTGAAGAACAAAAATAAAAACAATACAAGAAACTCAATAGAACCGAAAATTTACAAACCAATAACTTATATTCCGGAAATATCAGAACGATTGAGGAGAGTAAACATTTACGATACTGATAAATAAATATAGTAATTAGATAAATTACTTAGTAAAACAAAAGATAAAACAGGAAAATGGAACATGTCAAATGTTGTATATAAAATACCTTGGGAAATGATAAAGAAAATTGTAATAAAGTATATATCGAAAAATAAACTAAAAACAATAAATAATAAACATAAATCAGACTAAAGATATAAACATAATATTAATTTACAAAAAACTGTGTTACCTTCTCATTGTAGTAACTTAAATCACTATCCTAACCTTGAAAGTGTATCGGTATTAAACACTAAAAATAACTACAAACGTCGTTATATGTTAGAGATGTTACAGATAATTAATGTACCTACAATTAAAAGGATTAACTATAAAGCAGATACTGAAAATTTTGCACAGATTTACAGACATTTAATACATACAAAATAACACAACTTACAAATATTGTATAATTACTAATATTTTCTACTTGTTATAAATTGTTTTAATATTTTGTTATGTTAAAGTTTTCATATGCCTTTTCCTATGACAAATAATTAGAAATTTATAACATAGCGAAATATCGAAAATTAAAATTGAGTAATTAGAAAAGGAATTGAACCAATATTTATTTTAAGAGAAAAGTTTAATCAGTCTAGTAGTTCGAATTTTCAAGAATACTATTGTAAAGTACTGGATCAATTGGCATATTGGAATGTATTTTCTACCCGGCCAAAGACGTCATCAGCAATCTTCATTGTCCATTATTAATCTGTAAACATCATCTATTTAAGTCACCGTTTTTTGAGAAATAGAATACGAGAATTATCATATTTCTTTTTTTTTTATTTAAATTTAAATTTTTATAAAAAAGGACCTTAAGCTTGAACAATTATTAAAATATTGACAATAATAAAAAAGGTCAAATAAACTATAATAAATAATAGGAAATAAAAATTGTTTAAATTGAAATAAAAATTGTATTTATGAATGAATTGTATTTAATGAAATTTTGTATTTGTATAGATATTTTTTGTGCAATATACAAAAATTAAAAAAGAACTTAAGTTTGTTATACGCAACAAGAATTCTCAAAAAATTTTGCAAATCCCAAAATGGATGTTATTTAGATTTTTTTTAACCTATTGTCTACACCAGGGCGGGGGTTAATGAAACACTTAGCAAACTAATGGGCCATATAAAATTGGAAAGTTGAAAGTTCAATAACGAAAGCAAGTTTTACTTTAAATAAGTGTATCAAAATTAGTCAGCTAAAGAAAGCTTTGTTAGAATCTTGAAACACAATAAAACCGGAAGTTTGTCACTACTTAGTGAAATTAACAAACGATATGTCACAAAATATTAAATGTTGGATTTTTGTATTTCAATCATATCTACTTCTCTTTATTCTACTATTCGTTGAGCTAAAGGAATTGAGTTGTTTTAATTTTTTCTTTAAAAAGGTTTGCTATTATTAATAGATATAAGTAGATATCGTGTAAATAAGATCTAACAAAAGATATTTAGATCACTCAAACTCTTATTCGATTGTGTGTTGAAGCCACGTATATTTTGAATGGCTGTGGTCCCCTCGGTAATCAAGTTTTTTTTAAATTTGGTAGCAAAGGTAGCTTTCCGAAAAATATAAGTAGATAAGATATCTTTTTAGAAATTTCGTAAGTAATTTAAAAATAATAGAAATACATTTTTAAGCATTATGCGACTTGACTCAAATTTTCAGAGTTGAACTATAAACCAAATGCGTCTGATAAGAGTCTGCTTTTGAGATAAAATATAAATTTTTGTATCAAAATATAAAAACTTTTCAGTGGCGTTTATAAATACAATATTAAATATTAACTTCTAATGATATAAAAGATGTCTATGTTAATGTCGTCATCTAAAACAATTATTTACGCCAATATTTACATGTTACAGAGGCATTTAAATCTTCTCTTTTATTTAGATAACCTTATATTTCAACTTAAAATTTTTTGCTACTGCATTTAAAATTATTAATTCTGTGTTTTTTTTTTGCATTCTGCTTCTAAATATTAATTCTTTTTGCGACCGCATGACGCGTCTAAATGGCGTCAGAAAAGAATTTCCAGCTCAAACATTTACAGAATGCTTCCAATAAAGTACAAGTACAAACAAACATTTTTGAAAATTTTGTGCTGCACTTCCTGAGTTTATGTGAGCATCATACATACGTCTAAGTTGAACAAATGACACAAATTTTTTATTCCTAAAGGGAAAATAAGCCACTAGAAAATAAATGGAAACACAAAGCTCCTAAAAAAAACAAACATGATGCTACAATGTGAAAATATTTTGTAAAGAATTAAAATACTTTTACACATATTTGTATAAAAAAATAATCAGTACGTTGATGATTTTTATCTGTGACACAGTTAAATAATTTAAAATATTTTTTTCCTCCAAAAGTTACATACATTTTAAATGAAATCATTTGTACTCTCATTGAAACCTTATGATGCAACATGCCGGAATTGCAAACAACAAAAAAATCTATAAATGTGGGGGTTTACAAATCCCATAGTTTTGTGTAAATAATATGCAATTTTCGAGGTATTTTTTTGTTGCTACATTTTGTTTTTTCATTTACAAATTTATGTCACCATAAAACTCATAATGTATTTATATGTAAAATATATTGTTACCGTTTTATAGAGAGGAAAAAATTGAAAGAAAAAACCTCAGTAATTCCTCATAAGTTATTTGTTCCAAAATAAATACAAGTGAGCCATAGTGATTTTACTACTACAAACATAGTTAAATAAATCATATTGAGTAAATGTAAATGTAAACAATTTATTAAGATGTTTTGTATGCATGCATCAAATAACTAGTAGTAAATGCAAGGACAATTTAAAGACTAAAGGCAGAATTAGTCTTTACTTTCTGTTCCGTTCCAAATCAGCTGGCTTGATTCTGTTAAATAGAAAATGTGTAGAAGTCAGTAGTTGTTTTGTTACTATCCGTGCCGTTGCGGACGAACCTGTTGAAAACAAATATTTGCTAAGTAATTGTAAGTGACAGCACAAAACAGCTGACAGCAGCACAACAAAAACATTTTTTTTTAAGAGAAAAGTTTTTATTCAGGCTAATAGTTCAAATAATCAAGAATACTATTGTAAAGTACTGAAACAATTGGCAAATTGGAATGCATTTACTACCCGGCCAAGGGCGTCCTCAGCAATCTTCATTGTCCACTATCTCTATAAATATCATCTATTTAACTCACCGTTTTTGAGAAATAGAGTACAAGAATTATCATATTTCTTTTTAACGTGTTGTGAGTTAGAACTAAATTTACGTACGTTTACAATGTGTGTTCATTCTTTATTATTATTTATAAAACTTGTATTATTACAAATTTGTTTTTGCTTTTTGGTTTATTACAAAAATTTTCAATTTCTTTGAATTTAATTAAGTTTTAGTATAAAAGTTATAAAAATATAAAAAATAAACGATGGATGACGAAAAACTCATTACTTTAGTGGAAAGTAATGACATATTGCAGAATAAAAAAACTTTGATTTGCATTTTTTGATTTATTTTCGCGGTGTGTTGTCTGTTTACTTAAAATTTAAAAAAATTAACAACAGAACGACGCGGAACGGAACAGCAACAGAAAGTAAAGACTAATGAAGCCTTGAATTCTAAAATTTTAAATAGATCAAAAATTTTTTTTAATTTACAAAAGGGTGTCCCAAATTTACATTTATTTTTTTCATTATTTATTATTTATTTGAATTATTTCTTGTGTAAAGGTTTATTCTATTTTATTTTTGTAGTAAAAAGTTTAACAATTTCAAAGTCGTCTGCACAGAATGTGTTTTGTGTTCAGTCTTTTTTTAAAAAGGAAACTGGACACCAAAAGGCCGAGTTGCATTCCAGTTGTCAAAAATTGAGATTCTTGGAGTTGTCATATTAATGGTACTAGTTATGTAATTGCCATTTTATAAGGTTCCTTGCTCAATTGATTGGGATAGGCCTTCAATATAGTTTTAACTCACATCTCCAGAAAACTAGTTCACGAAATAATTGATTGTTTCATGAGCCAGTAGCAACCACATATCCCAGGAAAGAACTATGCTACGATATCATCGGGATAAGGTTGTAGCTAAATCCCAAAATCGCCAATTGTGACGTTTACCAAAGCAAAAATGAAAATATAAACATTGTAAATTAAAACATTGACCGACAAACTCTCAGGCATATTAAATTATTTTATTCAGCAATGAAATTTCTTTAATTATAATGCGCTCTGTAAAACGTTGATTTAACAAAGAGATTAACGGCTTTAGCCTTTAAAAGAGTTATAACGTACATGAGAAATTTCGTGATTGTTGAACATTTTAGATAATGATCCCTACATACATACACACATATATATTTGTATATATGTACGTTGTCTGTATTTTATGTTGCAAGTTGTTTTTCCACAAGTTAATAATTTAAAATATGGCACCAAGATTACTCTATAGCTGGAGGTCTACACCTCGCTTTTTAGCTTCAACGCGTTTATAGTTTTCTAAACGTTTTTTGCGTCTAGTATTTCATGTTATATGTGAAGATTTTTCTCGGCAATCATATTTGTTTTATATATGTACATATATGTACTTTCGAAGGCGATGTCGTAAGCTCAGCTGATTTCTTTTATATAAAGTTTTTTATCGATTTGTTGTCAATTTCGTAAAGTAAACGAATTTTTCGCTTTTCAAGCATCAACGTTTTCTACGCTTTTAAGTGTGTAACTTAAAATATACGACTACATTGATTCTACTTTTTTGACAATTATTTAAAATGCGAGAGACGGGTAAATGCTTGGTGTAGGATTTCCAATTTTCCTATTTCACAGTGAATTCTCTATCTTGCTTAAAGATAAATATAGCCGCTGGAGTTTATAATAATAATATTGTATCAGAATTCCTAAAAAATTAATTTTAGGAAAAATCTGCACACGTCTAGCAATTGCATCCAAGCTTTATCTAGTTTCTCAATTTTGTTCTCAATATCCCATAACATGTACTGTTCAAAAGAAATTGTAAGTGTTCTACTTGATTGCATGCGTCGTAAAACGATAAAACGTATATCATAGCTAGGTTGGCAATTTATTAATTTTGTCATTAGATTTAGCGCTGTTTAATAACCCAAAGTCACATTTTTTCAATAAATACTTATTTGGAAAAAAACTCGCTAGATTGACTATCTCTTGAAAGTGTCATAAATTAGGGTTTATTGAAATAATAAACGTACATACTATATCGTATAATTTTTCCGACTGGGTTAATGTCAGGCCGTTTAAGAGTATTTTTCTTATGTACCCTAATACAGACAAAATACAGGACTTTTTTTCCTTTCATTTAGGATTCTCAAGGTTATGAATAGTTAATGTGTTTGTAATCTTAATAATGTATGATGTATGAGTGTTTTCGTGATTTCGATTAATTAGAAATTATCAAAGCCTTAATTGCTACCGGGAAAAGATAGGATAGAATAGGATAGGATAGGATAGGATAGGATAGGATAGGATAGGATAGGATAGGATAGGATAGGATAAGATAGGATAGGATAGGATAGGATAGGATAGGATAGGATAGGATAGGATAGGATAGGATAGGATAGGATAGGATAGGATAGGATAGGATAGGATAGGATAGGATAGGATAGGATAGGATAGGATAGGATAGGATAGGATAGGATAGGATAGGATAGGATAGGATAGGATAGGATAGGATAGGATAGGATAGGATAGAAGGGTAGTGCATAAAGTGCACATCCACCCAGAGACCTTGTGGTCCATTGTGGTTCCCCTCAGTAGAAAGAATAAATAGAAAAAATAAAGATAGGATAGATATAGAAATGAGGACAACCAAAACCGCCTGATAAGGGAGAGAAAGAAGAAAGAAAGAAAGATTGAAAAATCCCCTTACGGATTTGGAGTCGCCATAGAATATCCCTTAAATAGCCACCATATTCCCCTAATGAAACCCAGGATGTTACTCGGTTTGCAGCCAGACACATCACTGAGTTCGTCTAGGAATCTATTTCCTAGCCACTTAAGTCTACGACTCTGCAACCTAGGACAATAGCACATGATGTGCTCTATTGTCTCTGGCTCCTCTGCATACCCACACACTACAGAAATCCTATGTGTCGTTATCCCATTTGCCTCTGAAGGCCCAAATGAAACAATGCCCGGTTATCACTCCTACCAGAATCCTTAGACTATGCCTGTCCAATTCCATTAGCGTTTCGGTCGCGTTTGCATTTAGTCTTGGCCATAAGGACCTGGACACTATAAAATCCGACCTGAATCAGCCGGGAAAAACTTGTTTTAAATTTTAGTTCCACGGCTCGCTTTATTCATAAATAGTTAAATTTCAAAGTTCTTAATTTTACAGTTAAAATTTTGTATTAATTTTGTGCTTGAAACTTTCTGACACTGTTAAGTTTGTTAGTTGTTAGTCTAGACCTATTTTCTTTGAAATTTAAATTTTTCCTTTTCAAACCAGCTTTTAATAAAGCCCAAGTGTGACACTTTGAACAAAATAAAAATAAATCACCTTTGGTTAACTATTTGTATGTTTAAAGAGTCAATAATTTGAAATGTTTCAGGATCGTATATGTCTTATTTATATCTCAAGAATAATGGACCAATTGTCAATTCAAAAGAATAGATAAGAACAAGGAATAAGTACCTCGCTTCTCTCACTCATTCTAGATTACATGAGCGTAATTTCATGTTTTCAAAAAAAACAAAAAGTACCATTTGAATAAAACAAAATAGTCATTAAGTCAACGTTTCGGTATTGTCATTTATTGAAGATCAACTAATGTATGTAGCATTATCTATCTAATTTCGTTATTATAGAAAATTCAAAAAGTAGCATTAGAATAAGAGAAAAATACCATTAATTCACCATTTGTTGCTTGTTACTCATTCAGGATCGTTAGAAGTTTCTTAAGTCGCCTTTTTTTAAATTACTTAATGGAATATATTATCATTGACAGTCCTATTCATAATTATTACTTCGCTCAGAACAATAGGGTGTTTTTTAGAGGTATAAAACCTTAAGTTGGCAATAATTTTTTAACTGTCGGCCATTTTGTCAGCTCTCAAGTGATTTATGTTTAGCTTGGCGTTTGAACAAAGCTTTCAAATTGTGCTAATTTATTTTGAAAATCATGGTTCTTTAAAATGGAATAAAACAAAGATGATTTTTTTTTAAATTGACCTAAAATTTATGTTATTCGAAAGATAATCTTTTGGCGTTATAATTTAAATATGACTTCTGGCATATGACTGGCTCGGACGTAGTCTAATCTGGAGGTCCAATTTTCGTTGACTTTTAACAACATTTTTGGCGGTATATCGGTAATAACGCGGCGAATGTAGTCCTCCAAGTAGTCGATTGTTTCGGGCTTATCGGCCTAAACTAGCGACTTCAAACATTAATCACTTGACAGCTGACAAAATGACCACCAGTTAAGAAAGTGTTACCAACACATCTAACAAAACACCCTATATTATGTTGGTACATTAATTTGCAATATTAGTAAAGTACAAAATTCCCATTTTCCTTTCCAAAACACTCGTCAAACTTGAATTTCAACGCTCTAAATATTCTTTAAATTTTTTTGATAAATTTGTAAAAAGAAACTTAACATGTTTACTCACTAAGCTAACGATAAGTTTTATTTGTTATACACCAATACCTTGCTTTGCGTGGTTTCGTTTTGCATTTTTTTTTCGAAGTGGCGCTGCTTAATTTAATAATTTTCAATGTGCGTCATTAGATTTTCAAAGTTGCGTTGTTTTGGGTTCGAGTCTTTAATATTTTTTTAAATTAATGCATAATCTGCAACATCATTAGATGCTAAAACGATGGCCTGTACAAGATGAGCTTTGATGATCGAAATGGAGTTGTTGCTTGCTATTTGAATTAAAAATCAAGTTGCACAGAGACATAAAAAGTAAAGCAACGATAATGCTAGTAGTAGTAACAATATATGTATTTTGCTGCAAGTAAATTTATTTCACGTTGAAAAAAGCTGTTCAGCAAACATTGGCCCAATTTTTTGTGAAAGAAAGCCGACGATTTAGTTTGAGATAGAAAATCTTAATTCACTTTGCGTCGTTTCAATTTGCGTTGTGTTTGTTTGGAACGTAACCCCGACGCAAAGTGAGGTATTGGTGTATAGTTAAATAAGAAAGCTGTATGATTTTAGTTATCAATTTAAATATTAGCAAATACATATATGCGCAAATATACATTTATATAAAGTCATTCTCCTTATTATCTGTGCATTTGTATTTGTAAGGATATCAAAACATAACAAAATAACTATTTGTATATTAGAATTAATATTTAATATAGTATGTAGTTGTTTTGATGACGAATATATTATTTATATAACGAATCAAAAGCATATATAAAGCTTTAAAAGGACATCACTTAAAATAGAAATTTCAAATTCTATACATTTGTAATTTCTTTTGTAATGGAAAATCATTATAATTTCACATTTAATATTATTGTAAACTTATTTTCTTTGCAAATTTTAAGATGTCAAGTCTAATACAATTAAATTCCTTTACCCAAAAGATGTTGTATTTTGCTTAGTTATTCTTGCAATTCCTTTAAAATGATTTATTATTATAATAAATAATAAAGTCTTTATGCCTACATTTCAAACGCAGAATTGTGTTGAAAGTTCAAAACCTTTTAGAAGTTTCTGTCAGACGGAAATATAATGGTTTGTAAAATTTTATATTAATTATTATTGTGGTCAAATAACACTCGTACCACATTTATTCTTATATTAATTTTTTTTTTTTGTTCACAAAGTAAATTGACGAGATTTTGCTTTTAGTAACCATGCCAAAGAAACATATTTAATGTGCTGCTTGCTGCTGACAGCAGTAACACTTAAATTTATTAATAAAAAAAATGCGAAAGTTGTCTGAACTAAAAGTGACCTCAATTATTTTTCTTTGATAAATGCCAACACAAGCTATATTAACACTTTCAAACATACAAAAAAAAAAACTCAAACCTACATAAGCATTAATTTCTTTTTCAAAGGCAACAGAAAAGTATATAAAATATTTGCTGAAAGAAAATTCCAAATGAGAATATTTAATGATTTAACATAAACCCAAATTAAATTTAAGAGACATGAGAATTTTTTTTTTGAATTTTTAAGAAGAAATATATATGACACGAATATACACTGATTTGATGTGTTGGAAAATAAACAAAAATTTATGGTGTTACATGTCAACATCCTGAATAGTAATAACTTACATAAATAAAGCTACACAATTATCTGTATATATTGTTTGTGTTAAGCTTTGTCACAATATAAACACTTTTAAAAGATTTAGGCAGGTTTTGTTGTGTGATTTTTAGAAATTAGTAATTATGGAGCGATTGTTATAAAATTAAGTCTCATGATTTCTGTATATATGTAATTTCTTTGTTCTAAATTATATTTGGTTATCAAAATTTTCAAAAGATTTATGGTTGTTAAAGTGATTTTCACTAGTAGGCCTTATATGGGAGCTGTGACTAATTATGAGCCGATCAGCATAGTCACCTTTATCGCGAATACAAATTCCACATGAAATTTCATTTCATTTTCACATTTTTCCTATTAAAATTCAATGTTAAAAAAGTAAAAGAGAACAAATTTCATTTGGAATTTTTATTCACGATATGGGTGAGTAGTGGCCTAATATTAATTTTGTTTATGTTATTAGTCTTATCAAATATTTATGACCAATAAGGCCCTATTTTTGAAGGAGATTTGTATAAGAGCTAGGTCAGACAATGAACCGATTTCAAATAAATTCAATCTCACTTGGCCTTGGGCCAAAATTCGTATACTTAACAATCTGTGAAATTGAAGTTTTTCATTCCGTTTATAACACATCCATCGTAGTCTCTATATTCTGGGTCTTTAAAAAATTTTAAGACGATCGGGCACGATTTCTTACAGCTCCCATACAAATGTCTTCGCGAAATATGTCTTCCTGCTACATAAATCTTGTATAAAAATCACCAATAAGTTGAAATTCAACACAAATTATTCATAAAATCGTCTCATAAAATTGATCGGCCCGTAATAGGTCATAACTCCCCTATGAACATTACTCCCGAGAACTCATTAACCTACATAAACATCCATATCGAACGCAAAGTTTTGCACAGATCAGCTATTAGTATGAAAGTTGGTCCATAATTGGCCATAGCTCCCATACAAGCTTCACTTCCGCGAATAACCACAGAGTATACAGAGGTGACAATTTTGACGTTTCAAAAAGCCAAAATATTGTGTGCTAAGTTTAATCGTTTTATGTTACAGGATGCAAAAATAAAAGAAGCACAGTTCTGAAAGAGGCAGATATATGTATAAAATTCTTGTAAATATAGTTATTGAGATGAAATTTAAGCAAAATAAATCTAAAATAAATAACTTTCTAAGATATGTAGAGAAAAGCAGTATTCATACAAAATTCAGCAAAATAAGTTTCACGTTAACGAAAATCTGAAAACGAGCATCTATTTTTCCCGATTTTGGCAAATGAGGGGGTCCAAATAGGTAAAAAGTTACACTCATTGAAAAAAACCCAAAATTAACCAAAATGTCCAACTTTGACCCCCTCTAACTCCGCCACTTCTGCACTGATAGAGCTGAAAATTTGTGTCTGGCCTACTGTCTAATAGTAGTAACCGTGGTGTAAATTGGGTCACTTGACGTGAAATTCACCATATATACATATATTCTTAACATTAGAACAGAAAAATAGATAGAAACAATGATAGATAGAAACTTTTTATGTAAATACAGTTTGCTGAGAATTTTAAATGAAACGTAAAAATATCTCTAATTTGAAGTAGCTATTTACCGAGCAAACCAATAAAATTGTTAGTTCTTTTAAATATAATTGTGAATAACTAACCAAAACACAACTTTTTGACACCCCTCATTTTTGGATATAGAAAGTAAAAAATCCATAATAATCCATATACTATATAGTCCACTTCCAAAAACCACTTAACAGTGCATATATCTTTTATAAACATCACTATCAAGTTGAAATTTGCTATAAATAATTCACATATATGTGCAAGGTGACGCAAAAGTAATCAGAAAATGCTATAAATTTTGCGAGGCCCCTAATGTCAGTTCTGCAACATTCCGCGTTCTTGAGCAGTGTAGCGTAACATTGTTTATTAACGTGTATTTCGCATGTGTTTACTACACAAATGTCAAAACAGAACTAACATTAGGGGCCTCGCAAAATGTATAGCATTTTCTGATAGGAGGATTACTTTTGCGCCACCTTGTATATATGTATATGAGAATTCTCATATTTGATTACAGTCCCTATATAAAGAGCATTTAAAAGCGCATAAACCTCTTATAAACGTGGCAAATGTATCAAGTCGAAATCTGTCACAAATAATTTATATATGTATATATTCAAATTTCATTATGATCGGTCCATGGTTGGCCAAGGCACCCATATAAATAGACTTGTGAAGGACATTTTTTTAAAGGACCGATTTCTACCCAATGGTCCTTGGGTCGAAACACATCACATACTTGTTTTTACATACATATGTATGTATATTGAAAATTGTGACATGCACTTTGCGTACAAATTTACATGGACAGCCAGCCAAAGAGCCAGAGGCACGGACGGACATCGTGAAATCGAATCAGAATGTCTTAGAACTATTGAAGTGGCAAATACTTCCTAAACTTGTTCTATAGAGATCTATATGAATTCACACTTTGGCACTATTTATACTTTGGAGTTTGTTAATTTGATTTTTTCTTCGGAAATATATACGAGTATGTATGTATGTATTTGAAAATTAATTATATCTAAAAATAAAAATCAATTTCAATATTTTGCAAAGTTGCTCTAGTTTTGAAGGAATTAAACAAGAATGAGTAATACCTTTAGATATGTGTTCCAGGACCAGTTCTGGAACTAATTTTTTTCTTTTAAAAGATTTTAAACACATACCTATGTTTGGTATATGCAGATTGTCTTTACGGCTGTATTAATTTATAATCATTAATGAACATTAAACAAGAAATTTAAATTTTAATAATAAATTTAAAACTTTTTTTAAATTTTTTTCTTAAATATTTAAAATCATGTAAAAAGCATAGAAAATTAGACGCAAAAGGAAAACTTTAAAACAAAGGAACTAATTATTTCAACATAAAAGTAACAAAACTTAAAAAGAAAGTACATGAAAATTAACTTCAATTACACTTAAAAGAAACAATATTTTTTTGCATGTTGTACTCGTACAACATATTAATGCGCTACTGCATATTTTGTTATTATTGTAACTCTTATTTGAATATAATAAGAATTCCTACGAACCAAAATATTTTCGAAATTAAATAACTTTGTAATAATGAAAGCAGAAAATGTAAATTTTTTACTTCAATTTTATTTTACACAAATCTAAATAATATCTTTTAAAGTACGGCGCCTACTAAAAATATTGTTAGATGTGAAAATTTTAAATTATTTTTTATATATTTTAAATATTTGTATGAAACAAAAAAATTTTAAAGTTAAGCTTAAAGTCGGATATAACCAATTCTATTTTATTACTTGTTTTCCAACTTCATTCTATTGCTGTTGTTTGCAACTGGAAAAGGAACGACTGAAAGAACAAAATATTGAATTGAAGTAGAATTAGGCATGAAAAACCATTGCATTTACAACCGAATTTACACTGGTTACAAATTATTTTTGTCCAAAACTAGAAAAGAATGTAATTAGAAAACAAAAACCGAAACTTGTATAGAGTAAAAAAGGGGTAAAAAAGAAATTAACCAGACATTTGTGGGTTGCATCTAGGAAGCAGACTAACATTTAAATGTTAAAAAAAGAATGATGCCTTTGAAAGGCAGCGAAAAAATTTTCACTTGGTACAATTTACAATGCACTGCTTTGATTTCTAGCTGACTATACCACAGAAATGTTTAGAAATCTACAATTGTTCAAACATTTTAGAAAATAAAAAGCAGGATTTAAAAGAAAATTTTAAATTTTCTACAAAAATTTTAAAAATCTTAAACAAATAAAAATTCAAGCAATTTATTCAAATTGAAAATATTATGTCACCTATAATAAAGATATTTTAAATTCGCAGGCTGTTGAAATATCTTAACATTTAAATCTTTAAATTAAGGAAATGATGCAAATCTATTATTTTATCAGTCTTATTGTACAGATACAGATCTGTAACAATAACTTCTGTAAATTAATTAATTTTCTATAGACTTCATTAATAATTGAAATAAAATTTTCTATAAAATTGCTCTTGAAAATGCTTCAAACTCATGTAAACAGCAAAATTTCTTCAAAATTTATTTATTTAATAGTTATTAATAGTTATTAAATAAATTAATTTTGAAGAAATTTTGCTGTTTACTCGAATTTGAAGCATTTTGAAGAAAATTTCAATCGTGTAAATCTAGCTTAAGTTTGAAATCTCATATTTTTTAGTAACTTTTCTTTTAATAATTTGTATCTCTTTCATAAGCTAAATTAAAATTACCTTCAACGTTTATAATATTTAACTGAAAATAGCTTTATCTCAACCTTCAAATTTCTGCCTCAATTGACAATTACTTTAAAAGAAGAATTTACAATTAAATATAAATAATTTAAAGAAAAATTCTAGTGGAAATTTGGAAATTTTCCTTATACACCTGTTATAAACCTGTTGTTAGTTTTTATGAATAAGTGGGTAGGTATTTAATAAAATCCAAATCAATGTATTTCATAATTTATATTCAGACCATATTGTTGGCTGTACAAATATGTGTTTCATTTAAACCAACAATTCAGATTATATTTGCTTTTGATAAATATGCAAAGAAGCCTGATTATTTTAAGTTTTCCTTTTATATTCAACAAGTCAAACCAATTCCTAGTATTTGTTAACATATACAATTTTCTTATAAATTATAAAACATGTTTCAAATAAATTTTTTATGTTTAAATGTTGGTTTTACATTAGCACACGTTTTGGGAAAGCTGTCTGATAAGGTTTAGATATGATTAAACGTAATATTTGTAACAATATTTTATTTTATTTTATTTTATTTTATTTTATTTTATTTTATTTTATTTTATTTTATTTTATTTTATTTTATTTTATATCTTCTGATATTTTTATCAACTCTATCTAGTAAGTAATTTACATACAGTCTCCTTGGAAGTTTACATGCATTTAAATTTTTCTAGGAATATATACTATATTATATGCTATATATACTGTGAGTGTCAATATATAGTAAACACGTAACAAAAAATGTTTTATTACTTATATATTACTTATACAAGTATAAATTTAAAACAAAATATATTGCATACTTCATAAGTAACTTAAGCAAATTATAACTCCTTAACAAAAACCAGAAAAATTAATTAAGTTTTAACGGAAAATTACCAGATTTTTCGTCAGATAGCGTCAAAAAAAAGTAAACGGGAATCTTAAAATTATGTTAAACATTGTATATTAAATTAAGTTTTTATTATTTAAATAGACAATCGCTTGAAAAAGTAGACAAAACATCTACGAAACGTCGGGAAAAATGTAAATAAAAGTTTTTAATTACATTGGAAAAGTTTAGGCCTAATTAGCTTAAAAAATGAACATTTAATTGTATTTCATATTTTTTTTGTAGTCCTTTTGGCTTTATCACACCTGACAATCTTCTAGAAATAGAATCAAATAGTTTTTTAGTGAAATCAGGCGACATTTTGTTGCATTCAACTTGTGAAAATATTTCTTTGCCCATTTTTTTTTTTGTCACGTTCTTAATTGGATTGTGGTCTGGTGACTGAGGAGCATAATCTAAAGTATTTGTACAATGTTTAAGCAACCACTCATCACAACCACAATTTCTCTACAATCTTCCTTTTTCATTGTAGATTCTATAAATCTAATAGCGTAGACAGACGAAAGCGTTAATTTGCATTAAAATCTCACTTATGTGAATTAAGATTTTACCGTGACAGACGAAAGTTTCTGCATTTAGTAAACAGCTGTTTGTTTGTAAACAACTGTTTAATTGTGAAAAAAATTTGTTTGGCATTTGATGAAAAATCAGTATTTATTTGAAAAAACAAAAGCTGAAATTACTTTTGCTGAAACTTCTCCATAATGCAAAAATTGTTCATGCACTAGCAACCATCAACCTGAACGTGTTGCTACAAGTAGTGACCGCAGTGGGACACTCTGAAATAAGAGAAAGGCAATTGTGGAAATCTATTTTTATTATTTTAATTTTACAATTGTTTTCTTCTTCTTTTACAATAGTAAACAATCTGATAACATATTATTGATTTTCGACGATGTTGCCATATTGAAATAGCTAAATGCAGTATAAATTCACTCTGATTTTGTGCATTTACGTCGAACTTAATGCGCATTAAGATGGGATAATTCACGAGTTAATGCAAATTAACTGTGTCGTCAGTCTACGCTATAAAATTACCGATCCCTGATGCAGCCATGTTTTACCGTCCTTTAACATACTTATTGCCAAAGACTTTGTTTTTAGTTTGTCATATTTTTGGTTTTGACTCCAAATATCTCAAACTTACTTTTATCGGTGAAAATATATTAATTAATAAAATTTGAGGTTCGTTTATACATTATTTGCGAAATTCAAACATTTGGTTTGTTCGTTCTTTCCAGGGGCTTTCCAGCAAGCCATATGCGTCCGAAAAGAGTCTTTTCTGACACCTTTTCCGGAGCGTTCATGCTCTTTATGAGCCCAAAAAAAATCATTATGGCTCCGAAAACCTTCAGAAAAGAGGGTCATTACATTCGAAAATGGTCCGTCAGAAAGAACTCTTAGATAATATCAGAAAAGAGTCTTTTATGAGGTTTTTTTTGGACTCTGTGTAATCTTGTTTTTATCATTCTTGTGTGGTACAGCTATGTTTTTTTTTTTTTCTTCAAAGCACAAATAAGTGGAATTTCTGAGTCATACTGCGTGCCGACTCAGTACAGTAACAAGCAAATTTTTCTTTCGCTTTGAAAATGGATTTTAGTTGGACTCTTGTCTGACTCCTTTTTCGGAGCGCTCCTAGAATGGTATGCTGGGTTTTTATGTTTCATTCTACCATGTAGGCCATTTTAATGCAAAAACAATTGTACCATGTTTGCCAACCCAGATCCAGTCTTTTCATACAGCATTAAAAAGTAGCGTACACAACAATCAAGACTCTTAGGAATAATGACAGGCCCATCATTCTACATTAGAAATATAAACATCATTGGAAATCTGTGAATATGTCCAATATGTCCACTGAGAGTGAAAACTTTAGAGCTGTTACTTGTGGGCTATTTTGGTGGGACATTGTGTAACAATATCAATGCTCTTTATGTTTTAGGAAACTTACACAAACTTACTAATTATAGTTACTGAAATCATATGTAGGTAATCAAAAAATCTAGTCTTATGTTTATCCTAACCACATTATTGTTGTGGAAATGTATAAATAATTTTAGTGATTACAATATCATTAAATAGATAATCACTATTTACAAAAACGCCTGTTATCATCAACTGATTTCTAACATATGGAAATTTAAAAGTTTAGAATTTGTAAGCAAATTAAATATCGTAAGCATGTCTAAAAATATGTTGCAACCCTCGTATGTTTAAGAAATGCAAAGGTTTTCTCGAATTTGATTTTAAAAATGTGTTTTTGTAATAAATTGCTTAAGAATTTAGTCACGTAATTCGTAGATGTTGTAAATATTGATGATTACTATACATACATACATATGTAGGTATATGAAAGAAAAAAATATTTAATTTAATGTTTAAATTATCACATTACATTACGTTGTATGTTTAAAAATCAAAATTGTTAGCTATTTCGCATGGTGCATGGAGTAAAATTATGTAAAATTTGATGTTCAGTAAATTAGTATTTCCATTAAGCTAAACACCACAAAAACAAATATGGAGTTAATACAAAATATTATAATTGGATAGGCCGGATCATATGATATCCCACACCTGCTACAAGTAATATCACAAATTTACCCAAATTTAGACTTTCTGAATGGACAACCAACATTTGAATGATTTTCTTATTAAAAAGTAAATGTCACATATTGTCCTTTCAGCCAATTTACCATATTTACAAAGTGAAGTCTCTTTTCTAAATACCCAGTGTGTATGGACGGAATTATTCTATGAATTAAACCTTCATAATGTGAATCCGATACAGGCATAGATGCGGCACTGTTGTAAATATGTTGGCCATTACTTATAATAAAAATATACCTATGTATGTATATAATATAGCAAACCTATAATGATGGTGTAAGTTGGTAATTTGATTTTTAGATAAACATACTATATTTGTGGTTTTTAAATTACGTTCATATATCCTGTTTTATATATATTGTGGAGTTAAAAATATTTCATTATTATATTTGTTCAATTCACAACAATTCACAATGTTGTACATTGTATGATACAATGTACGAAAATGGACACAATTAAGAAGTTCATATATTTTTCTATTACGTCGACCTGATTTTTTTGATACCAAATTTTGATGAATTTAAATTAATTTGTGCACGTTTTAAAACAAGTTGTGTATGGTGGATATTATATGAACAATTTATTGACTCATAATCTGTTTTCCGGAGATTCGTAAAAATAATTACAGTGAAAAACGTAGAAATCACTACAGACAAACATTCATTTCATTCCATCCCAAATTAATGTTAACATAGAGAACACGGTGCGACAGTCCAAAAAACCTGGGACCGGATACTATTTTTCTTGTAGGGCTTGTCGAGAAAAACAAGATTCCAATAGTCAAATATTGCGGACAACTCCAAAATCCGGTTTTACGGTTAAAAACCCGGTTTTTGAAACTTTTCGCACTTATAAGCCTGTAAGTTTGTTGATAGTGATCCGATTTGCAATTTCTTTCTAGATTTGGAAAGAAGAAACTAAGACCTTTTGAATGATATATATATTAGCTAAGAAAATTTTAGAAATCTCGACAATAACACCAAAATTTCTAAACTTTTTTTAGATAATATATAATGAAATTTTTACCAAACATTCTTTGACCCACCGAAATGTTTCTTATTGAAAATGAGCAAAATCGGTCTAGTAGGATCCGCGTTATAGATCAAAGTTTCAGACTACCTCGATATTTTTCTTATATTCTTCAAATATAATGCAGATAATATCATGAAATTTTGCACTCTTTCTTCATATTATAGAAGGACAAGTTCTGTTGAAAGTGGCTTGACTCGGTCTACAATTTTTCATTGTTCCCATACAAATGACTTCCCCGAGTATGGCTTTATGGGACATAAATGACGATAGAAAAATCGTATCCATACAAAATTGGGCAGTAATAAGTTTAATGTAAAATGAAATCGCAAAACCATATTTTGACATAGCCCACATATAAAGTCCAGTTCCGGAAATCACTTAAATGCGCATAAATCTTTTATAAGAATTACTAAGAAGTCAGAATTACCCGCAACTAAGCCGTATATAAATTTAAATCGTGGTACCAAATTTCATGCTGATCGGTCCATATTTGAGCGTAGCTTCCATATAAAATCTACTTCCAGAAATCACTTAAATGCTTGCTGAAACCAAATGTCCCACAGATCACTAGCTTAAATTTCAGGCATCAAACAGTCGGTTATCATTGCACGAAAACGTTTGCCATTGACGGTCCATTTTTAAAGAAATATTGGCTGATGATGGTGTTGCGAATAGTAAATCAACCAGGCCGATTATGTTGATCATAAGTTGAGCGAAGTGCACGAAACACATTCCTCACAGAACGTGAATTTTCGTAATAAAGTTAAACGATTCAGTATTTCCATTATGAAATGCCAAACAATACTAAACAAAAATAACATGACAGCAGGACACGACTCGTGTCGTAAGTCGTCGTACAGAATTTCATGATGATTGGCCCGTAACAGATCATAGTTCCGTTATGAGGACTACTCACGAAAACTCATTAACCTACATAAACTTCCATATCAAACCTAAATTTTACACTGATCAGTTATACGGAAGTAAAATATGTAATAGTATATTAACTTTTGTGAAAATCCATAATTGGGCATAGCTCATGTTCAAACTCCACTTCCGAGAATAACCACAGACTATACAGAGGTAATAATTGTGACATTTCAAAAACCAAAACCAGTTTTCTAGGGCTTTTTGATACTTAATTTATTGTGTGTTAAAGTAAAACGCTTTATGTTAAACGCTGCAAAAATATAAACAAAATGCAGTTTTAAAAGAAAGAGACAAATATATAAATATTTCATAATAACTGGATTATGATTCTTATAAATGGCGGCTTTAAGATTAAGGTGCCTATTATGAGCAAAATTCGATTTTCGACTGTGGTCGAAAATGCTTATCTGTCTAATAGCGTAGACAGACGACAACGTTAATTTGCATTAAAATCTCGAAAATGATTATCGAACGAATTTTCATTTGGTATTATGGTGCACATTCGATGAAAAAACGCTATTGTGAAAATCACTCTTTTTGGGTTGTTCACAATAGTACATTTCTATCAGTTGGCGCCATATTTGTTTACAAATTCTTAAAGAAAAATAAATTAAATTTGAATTGACCACTACGGAATTATGGTTAAATGATTCGTCTGATAAATAGAATTAAGCTTTTGTGTAATGCCCTCACATTTTTTGCCTGCCTGAACTTTAGAGCAAATATTTTGCCAACAGTGTATCTTCCTCCATGAGAGAAACGAGCTTTTCCAATTGCGGTTTTCTATTTACGACTTGCAGGATATTAACAAAAGTAATTTACAAGTATTATTTGGTTGACCAAAACCAAAAACCAAACAAATTCTTACATTTTAAATAAATTTTGCACAGTTTTATACAGCATCTGCAGCAAATTTGTGTTCGATAAAAAAATTCGTTTAACAACGAAATTTTCGACAGTGATGCCAACTCATAATACAAATTTTTTATACGATAGTCGATTTTCGATAGCCAGCGAATATCGATTGTCGAATGCAGCTTATAATAGGGGCCTAAGTTCAACTAAAACAAACCTAAAATTAATAGAAATTACCGTACAATATTTGATAAAGTTGGCCCCATAATACTCGTAGGTGAATTAGTGGTGGGTATATAAGATTCGGTACAGCCGAATATAAGCTCTTGCTGGTTAACTTTGCCAATGCTCTTTCAAAGAAGGTGTTATAAATAGTTATTGAAGCATTGTTATGAACATTAAACAATATCTTAAATAATCCAATAAAATCTTGCACGTATAAAAACTCACATAAATACCAACTTAAAAATAATCAAAATCATATTCATAAGAATTTTGAATTTAGTAAATATCTTTACACGTGTACAAATGTGTTGCATTTAAAACTCGTACAAGTATACTTATATAAATAAAATCAAAAGAGATTTTAGTATCATTCTTAATATTTATTTATGTTTTTTTTTTTACTCATGCAAGAGTAAGAACAATAATAATTTTAAAATAAGCTGGAGTGCTACATTCGGCTGTGATTTCAATGTATTTGAGACTTACTTTGATTGAGTTTCAAGTCAACAGCAGTACTAACAAAATATTTATGGGTGTTATAGTGCTTTTCGGAAGTAAACTTTATGTGGGAGCTATGGCCGATTGTGGACTGATAGACTCAATTATAGACTGGTTTAGGGTATGATTTTTGCATACAAATTTCTGATCTGTTAAAAAATTTTATTTCGACATCGATATTTATTAGATTTTTATGTATTTATGTGGTTTTTTGTAAGTGTTCCTGATATGGGAGTTGTTGGTTGGTAGGTCTAATTTTCGATCACTCTTTTCTTTCTACGATGAATTTTCAAACCATCTTCTACAGGCTTTTATAATATCTGCAATCTACTAAAATATCCACATTTCTGGAGAATTTCTAACATTTTGATTCACAAATGTTACTAAACCAATTCTACTTATTTCCATTACAAAGCTGCTTAGAAGAATTAAAAACGAGTTTTTATAAACCGTGTTGATTTTGGTTGTGTATTTTAGACAAGAAAATGCTTTACACAGACAGCCCGACGGACATGGCTTGACTAAGATCAATAAGATCAATAATATACCTACCAATGTCCGTAAATACCTTGTTGGATCTTAGCTAAATTATTCATGGTGTGTTACATACGGAATAACAAACTCTCAGTCACAACTTTTGATAGTGAAGGGTATAAAAAATCATAAATGTAGCTTATATCTATTTACTACATAATAGTGGAATACACTTGCTACTCGTACGTATGACTTGAATATTGTTGTTCAGTTCAAATTTAGTTACACATAAAATGATATTGTGTTAAAAACAATGCCAACAAAGGATAAGGAAGTAAACAAAAATACAAAAAAGCATCTTAACATTTAATAGAAAATATAACTTTAGATATATAAAAACTACATACTTCTATGCTTACACATTCACTTATATATATATAAATACACACATGTATTATATACATTCAGATACATATATGTATACACTTCCATTTGTGTGCAACAAACTTGTGTAACATTCTCGTAGGAGAACAGTAAACATCAAGGATGAAAACATGAGCAGCAGCAAGAAAACATCACAGTTTGTAGGGTATAACATACACTATTACGAAATCTAAACTACACTTAGTACTGGCTGTGTTCAAATGTATGTATTGGAAGAGCAGAGTAGCTAATATAACTACAATTGCTAAAATTACTAATATTTATCTACTAGTACAACTACTTACTAAGAAAGCATTAACAGCTGCTCTTGTGCGTTCAAGGTTTGCTTGTAGAATATGATAACAATAAGTAAGAAAGTGTAGCCAGTCAAACCCGAATATATAACACCCTACATTGAATATATGAACAAAACACTTTTATTTTAATATGCTAATAATATTTTACAAAAAGATTAAAATTTTTTAGTTATATAACGGGTCCGCCATCTAACGTTTTCTTTTTCAACTAGTGCTTATTTCGTGAATGGTAACACTTAGCTCATGTCTGATTTGACAGATAATTAGTTTTATACTTCCGCTGAACGAATATGGTTGTGTATACGTTTGAACAACGCTGGGAAATATTGCGACATTACTTTGAAAATCATGGTAATGTTGCAGAATGTGTGCGAAAATTGCGTACGGATTTTGGAAGAATAGAAGCACCGTCAGCTCTGTGTGTTCGTTATCTTGTGAAAAAAGTGAAAGAAACTGGCATCCTTATCGATAAACCAAAGCGTGAAAAGCCAAAAACCCGAGTACACCCGAGAATATTGCTGCTGTGGCAGAAAGTGTTTGTGAAGCGCCATCAACATCCATTCACCGTCGTTCTCAACAATTGAACATTTCGGAGACATCATTGAGACGAATTTTGCACAAAGGCCTTGGTATTACGCCATACAAAGTCCAATTGGTTTAGGAGTTGAAGCCAACTGACCATCCAATGCGTTTTCTATTCGCTAAGTGGGCCTGGGATCGACTTACAAAAGATGCCGCTTTTGCCAAAAAAAAAAAATCATCTGTTCAGATGAAGCTCAGTTTGATCTTGGCGGGTATGTTAACAAGCAAAATTGTCGCATATAAGGCACAGAAAACCCGCACGCATACATTTAAAAGCCGATGTACCCAAAACGAGTAACTGTTTGGTGCGGATTTTGGTCCAGAGGCATAATTGGGCCATTTTTCTTCGAAAATGAGCAAGGAGTGGCCGTTACAGTCAATGGCGATCGTTATCGGGCCATTATCACAAAAATAGAAGAGGAGGATATTGGCAACATTTAGTTTCAACAGGACGGCGCTACGTGCCACACAGCCGAACCTACACTCGATGTTTTGCGCCCTGTTTTTGAAGATCACATTATCAGCCGCAGAGCTTATGTCGTTTGGCCACCTCGGAGCTGCGATTTGACACCGTTGGGCTATAATTTGTAGGGGTCCCTTAAAGATAAGTGTTACGCCGACAAGCCAGAAACAATTGACGCTTTAAAGGACAATATTCGTGAACCCATTGGTGAAATACAGCTGCACACAATCGATAATGTGCTCAAAAATTGGACCGATCCTGTAGGTTACTGCATGGTCAGTCGAGGCAGTCATTTGCATGAAATTATTTTGCATTATTAACCGGAAGGATTTTACTTTCAAATAGCTTTCAAATGCTTAAAGAGCATTAATTGATTTTTTATATAAAACTACAGATTTACACGTAATGCTTTGCTTTTCGATAAATTATACTGCAAGTTAAGGTGATTTTCAGAAGTGGGTCTTATATGAGAGATATGACTAATTATGGAACGATATTTATATATTAGTTGACATAACTTTTGACCATCTCTGTGGTATTCCGCTATCGAAATGTAAGCAAATAGTCGACAACTTCTACTATGAGCTAGCTCAAACCAAGTGAGGAAATGAACAAACCTGCATAGTCACACGACTGATCTGGCCTATATTAAATAGGAAACGTACGTTGTATTTACTGAAATTACATAAATCGCCACTTAGCAATTTGGAGTCAGTGATCACAGGACACTGCAAAACGACTGGGTTTACCCTATAATGATTTTAGCAGGAGTTGCAATAATGAAGAAGAGGAGGAAACGGCCTCTCATATTTTATGTCTATGCCCATCAACCATCCTTCGACGACGTGTCTGAATTCTCAGTTCCGAAGTTTGAGAATATTGATGCTTTTATCAGAAGCAGTAATTGGCTGGGTATCTGCGCTCTTTAAATTTTGTTCTGCACATTTCTTTTTCACTACCCTCAAACTCTACACATAGTTTTACTATCCTTCGCATTCTTCTACTCTATCTCCTCTTAACATATCTTCTTCTTTTCTATCCAATCAGGTAATTAAAAGGTGATTAAAAGTTATTTAGAAAAAAGGCAACAATTTGTTGAAATAAATGGTAGAAAGAGCTGCCCGAGCAGTATCAATTCTGGAGTTCCTCAGGGCAGTGTTCTGGGACCTTTGTTGTTTTTAATCTATTTAAATGGTATGCAAAACTTGCCTATGTTTGGAAAGCTAACAATATTTGCTGATGATATAAATCTTCTGTATCCGTATATGCATGAAACTGTCTTAAAAACTCAAATGGAATATGATGCAGCTATAATTGTGGAGTACATGAGAACCAATAAATTGATCATCAATGCTCAAAAAACTAAACTAATAAGATTTAGACCTTACTTCGTAAATGGACAAAGTTTCAACATATATGTGGATGGAAATCAAATCACTGAAACCCAATCAACAAAATTTCTTGGAATGCACTTACAAAATAATCTTTCTTGGAATATTCATATTCAAAACTTGAAATCAAAAGTAGTATCTGCATCTGGTTTACTTATGCTTATAGGAAAAGCAGTGAACTAAAATCCTTGCAGAGATTTCAAAATAAAGCACTGCCCTTACATTTTCCAACATTAACCTTGTATAAAGAAATATCTAAAACAATTCTTCCAGTGTATGGATTATATAAAATGCGCCTATTTGCATACGTTTTCAAGATCTTAAATAACATCGGTTAACATACTATATCTTTCTCGAGGAATCAAACATTACATAATACAAGAAACAATTCTAATCTTAGAGTGGTTAGATGTCGGCTAAAAACTACAAAACAGAGGATCGAATATGCGGGTACTGTGGAGTTTAACAATCTTCCGGAAAATTTTAAAAATATATAAAGAATTTCAATATTTAAAAAAAACTATAAAACAATTTTTACTTCAAAACTTAGAAATGCTTCTAGTATAATAGTTTCCAAATATATTCATATTTTTATATACATATAATCTATTCCCTTTTTTTTATATATATATATTTTTAAATTGTAATAATCTTAAGAAAAATTCATTGTAATATTTATTTTGCCAACTCGTCTCAACTATGTCCAAGTGACGCTGAGCCCAACTTAAAATTGTTGTTAACTAAAATTTGAATAAAAATATTATAAAAAAAAATAGGCCCAGCAATATGGACCTAAGTGGCCTATACTATACGGCCTAACCTAACCTAACTTTTGTAAATATGAAACTTAATTGTGTTGAATTTTACTTGGATAGCAAATTGTTTAAGAGATTTAAAAAAGCATTACAAAATAAATAATTTTTAAAAAAGAAGTCTATTTAGAAAACAATCAGTAATAATGAAACATTTGTAATGTTATTTCAACATCTACAGCAGATTCTTTAAATAATCCTGATCTTCTTTGACAAACTTATCGGGCACATCTTGCAGTTGCCCAAACCAATTTCATCTTCTCTTCTATACACTATAATAAATAAATCCCCCATAAAATTGTCTTCCAAAATTTTAATTTATGTGTCATGCATGTCTGATTTATGTATGTATGCAGGTATCTGCACAAACTTTGCCACAAATAAGTTTTATATTAAAAGAAATCATATTTAAATATTGTTCCAAACTCATTTTAACATGCATAAATATTATGCTACTAAATTCTATTTAATTCTATTCAGCTACCTACTAAGTAATTTAAGTAGTGTTAACTTCATTTTAATGCCAATTTATATGCCTACACTTCCGATGTAGACATTGTGATAAGTAGTTACACTACTGTATGGTTTGTTTTAATTAGACTTAAATGAAAACTATTAAATATACTCTAGACATTCAGCATTTCTAATTTCAATCCCAATTTACTTGTGCACTCAGTACTATAGAAATTTGGTTAATTGCGGTACAACTCAGGCTGCCATTTAAAGTAAAACTTTATTCAACTGGTACGTAGCAAGAGAAAACAATAGAAGTATTTTGCCTTTAGTCCTAAAGTCAATCAATAAGGAAAATTGTTTTTAAAATTATCGTTTATTTGTATTGTGAATGTGTGTATGAATAAATCAGTACTGGTATATTAACTAATACTTAGATATACTCAGCGGGAAAAATTGCAAGGACCGCACATTGTAGGCCTGCCAGCGCGCTGAAGATTTTCTAGAAGCACATAACTTTTCCTTCCAAGGTCTAACAAGGTCTATTGTTAAATCAATAAATACTACGTTACGAAAAACCAAGCAGCCATTTGCAAGGAGCAAGAAGTATGCAAGGCCTTCATTACCAATGACACGCAAGGCGGCTGGCTGTCCTTGTGTGTGAAAAATAAGGCCTTTCGGAAGGGCTATTAACTGCGTATTTTCAAGCAATAATCTACTTACACTTGTGAATATAAAGCACAGCATGATTGAATTGTATTGGAATTTTTGAATGAAATTGGAACGAGTTTTGATCCACAATTAATCTGACGATGAATTTAAAAATACGTACTGAAATCTAATCAAGGTGATTGTCATAAATGGTATAACGATGCTAATATTAAAATACCCTGTGTATGCTGAAAATACGTGAAATAAGTGTATATTCATTCCGAGTCTCAAAGGCTCTTGAGGCCTTATACTTCCCTTGCTGAAACATCAACTACCAGGGGCTTGTCACCATCATAGATTTGGTAGAATTAACCGAATTACCAATATTAAGTGATGGATCATAAATTACCCTAGAGCCCGCCAGTCGATAGACACAAACCAGTCTAAACTCCCCGTATATCCACAGATTATTGAAATGATTTTGTTTGCAATCCATTACATCATCATTAATGCACACGTTGCTAACCCACGGAACACCAGTCGCAGGATAAAATGAGGAAAGTAACAGCACAGACGCCGGCATGGAGAAACCTAAATGTTCCTATTTACGTCCTGCTTGATGTTATTAATTGTTGAACTGATAACTTAAACCTACTAACAGTTATCGCATGGATAACTCATTGACATCAACTTGCGCTTGGACTGGACCTCGATGCGGTATTTGATGGATTGTGTTAGTCAAAACTTCATTTTGAAGCGTTTTTAGTGTGAAGGTAGTAGATTTTTTTCTCCACTTCGAATCACAAAGACTTAGATTCACAATGGAGTGAGTGGCTCCAGTGTCTATTATAAATTTAAAAATATTCTATTAGGAGAAACCTAAATGTTCTTATTTATGTCCTGCTTGATGTTATTAATTGTTGAACGGATTACTTAAACCTACTAACAGTTATCGCATGGATAACTCATTGACATCAACTTACGCTTGGACTGGACCTCGATGCGGTATTAGAATATTGATTCATTTTAGTTGTTACAACATTAGTTGTCGGTAAACATTTTTATTTTTTACTTACTGTAATTTAAGTAAAAGTTTAAAATATATTTTAGATTGTCTGAAGGTTTCTTATGCATTGTGATTGCACTGTTCTTGTTTTTCGATACATACTTGTGCATGGTTAACAAATGGCATTGTAATGAAGTACTTTGCGTGAATAAACATCAACAGGAACTAAACTAAACTCCATGCTACTTTTACCTGACTCTACTCAGCACGACTGAATATTTTATAATAAAACCAAACATAATGGAACAATGATTCTTTAGATATGGTGTGCTTGCAATCATATAGTTGCAGTAAAAAGTTTTCGCCATAAAATTCAAACGTGCAAAGCTTAATGTGATAAAGGTTATTGAATACAAATACAAGAAATTAATTAAATGATCTATGTTAAAAATAATGCGGTTGTCATATCAAATGAAATGTGTTGTAAACTGAGGTCACCGTGCACACATGCTCCCTCGAAGACCGTGGTCCCAATGATGCCTACGCATATTTCAGTAAAAGAAACTTTACTTTACTAGATAAATAAAATGTATGGACTCAACAAGTGGAAGTAGTGTAATTCCTTATAGTAAACAGATTAAAACCTTATATTTTCACATACATATTACATTCCTCTTTAATATAAATTGTTGAAACTAGAAAAAGGTGTCGCTTCACCGAGGAACTAGTCAGGTGACTAGTTTCCTTTTTCTTTTCCTAGAAAACAATTACAGTGATTAGTTTCGTTTTAAGTTTATTTTATTATTCCAAATATATTTTAAAGCTATTTTTTATTATATTGCTTAGTCCCAATTTACACGAAGCAATTTTTATTAAACATATTGATACAATTTTTTCCTTAAATTTCTTCAGTGTTCACAGAGAACAATTTGTATTGCTTAAATAACGTGTATTTCATTTGAGAGTATACACATATTTGTATACACATGCTTCGTGTAAATTGGGACTTATTAAATAAACTACGATTACTTTTACTACAAACTGTTCAGCTGCAAGTTGGTTGCTAAAAGGACGATTAATATGCATGCCCTAAACTAAAGTACATATATATTGTATACAAACATGCACACACACCCAAATATGCATAAAATATGTGTTTATTAGAGAGGGCCAATATTATATGGCAGAATAAAATCAGGCCAGCAGTATGTGTTTAAAAACTGCTGTTCAAAAAATCCATATTTTCTAGCCTCTTTTGGTAAAATATTAATTTTGTCCAGGGGAACAATTTAGAACATTTTCCTGTCTATATTAAAATGCTGTGCATCGTTAACCCCTTCAGAAAGTATTAGTTAACCAATGTCATTTCATTGCATTACTGCAATGTGAATAAGTCCACATTCAACATTTGTTATAAGTTTAACTTTATGAATTTTCTGAAATAACAGTGGCAAAATTCTTGTGTTTATTCTTAATTGATTGTTTTCATAGTCTACAATGGTTTCATATTTATGAAGGATGGCATGCCTCAAAATTCCATCATCATTAACATAAAATTTACATTCTATCAAAAAATTTTTTTCATTATTGTTTCCCAATTCAGAAAATGGATTGTGTTAGTCAAAACTTCATTTTGAAGCGTTTTTAGTGTTAAGGTACTAGATTTTATTCTCCACTTCGGATCACAAAGACTTGGATTCACAATGGAGTGAGTGGCTCCAGTGTCTATTACAAATTTAAAAATATTCTTAAACTTTATATTTTGGACTTCGTTCTTTGATAAATCTGACTGTTGGGGTTGTTGGCAAAAATTCAAAGGATTCATGTTACATTGATTTCTCTAAAGATTTGTTTTCATATTATTAGGTGTGTGATTTTGATTAAAATTATCGCAAAAATTTTTTTGGAAGTTAGTATTTGGTTCAACATATTATGTCTATTGGTTAAATTGTCAGGTTCTTGGCTTTGGGACTTGAGGATTGGAAAAAGAATTTTGATTAGAATAATTATTTCCATAATTTGGACCATTATTTCGATAATTATTTCGGTTAAAATTGATAACATTACTAATATTATTTCGCTGATAACTGTTATTTCCTGGCTGAGGTCTAGCAAAACTGTACTGATTATCGAATAAGGCATCATTTCAATTCCTTTCCATCATATTTAAATTTCGATATTGAGCATTGCGATTGTTTCCAAATCCTTGGTTATTATCAGTATTATTAGTGGTATTTGCACGATACCGTCTAGAATTTCCATTATTGAAATTATCTTTCAAATTACTTCCATAATTGGCATATCCTGGTGTAAAACGAATATTCATTGCCTTCTCTAGGGTGTCAGCATTTCTGCAGACATGAAAATATTCAATGCTGTTTTTATATTATTAAAAGCAATGTGCTTACTATTTATGTTAATGCAGAAATCGGAAACAGTTTTATTATTTAAGCTTCGTAGTTTGTCCTTGATTTCGTTATAAAAGTCGTTAATATTTGTCCTAAAGTAAACGGGCCTTAGCTTATCATATAAATGTTCTAAGCTTTGGTTCTCTCCAAAATGGTTAATCAAAACAGGTTTAATTTCATTCCATGTTTGGGCTTGAAAATTGATTTCAGTAGCCTCTTTGGCTTTACCTTTTAATTTACTCTTTTTTAGATCCATAAATAAAAGTTGTGACAGTTCATCATAGCGAAAGAAATTCCATGATGCCAATGATTTTTATGCCAATTTCTTTCAGATCCAAAGAAATTAAATACTTTTTTGACAAAAATCTTTCTATTTTATTAGTTCGGCTTGAGGTCTCTTTTATTAAAAATATAAAAACTCTTGTTCGTTTTGAATTTTTATTATATTTTATTTATTTCCAATATTTCGACCAACTTTGTTGATCATCTTCAGGGAAGAAATATAATTTAATGTTTAATACAGTGTTGTCCGATGTTAATATCTTAAGTTTACTTCACTTTTTTTTTACTTTATCCTTAATTTTTCAATATAGTTGATTGTATTTAGCACAAATAAAATTTAACAAATTTTCTGATGCAAATTTTATTGTTTTTTTTTTAATACTGCTACGTTTTTACCTTTTAAAAACGGTGATTTATTTCCTTTAAATAATTCCTTCCTGCCTTTTAATATCAAATTAAAAAACGCCAAGTACTTTGAAGAAAATATAACGAGACTGGACGATTAATCGAAAAACTAGTAAGAATTGATTATTTTTCTTTAATTAACGATTTAATTGTATCGTGAATTATCTTTCGATTAATTCAGTTAATCGATTATTCCAAAAAATAATCGATAGACATTCAGAAACAAAAAGAAATAGAAAAAGAGAAGAGGAACAAACGCATGGTTGAGCGTTTTTCGTGACTGCCAGATGAATTTTGGAAAAAATCATGAAAATTGAATGTTTATCTCCATTGGCAAGTAACTTAAAAACAAAAATGTTAAACCAGTTTCAACGTAGCTTTGGGGGAATGGAACATTTATTTCTACTGGCAGCATCAACATTGCTAGACCCAAGATTTAAAAAAAAATTAATTTTGAAGATCCCTTAGCTTTATCAGCAGTCATGAGACATCTAAGAAATGAAATGGCAGAAATTGCTCATATAGATGACAGCATTGGAAGCGGCAGTGTTGACAATGACTCAACACTTCCTCAAGATGAACTAAGCTTCTTTCTCAATGCTCCAGTACTAGAATTAAAGCGCAACGTAATAGACGCATGGGAAGAAATGAAATCGGTCTAACCTAAGCTGTACTCTCTTGCACAAAAATGTTGCTTTTTGATTACATTTAAATTACATCTGTACCATCAGAGCGGCTTTTTTCCAAAGCAGGTGCAATAGTAACGCAAACGGAACAGATTAACCATTAAATTCTAAGTGCTAAATAAATGATTTTTTTTAATAAGTAATAATAATTTTTTTATTTATGATAATTTTCAATTTTACCTAAAATATCGATTAATCGATTAAATCTTTCCAATTAATTGCAATCAATTATTTTTTCTTTTCGATTATCATATAATCCATGAATCGATTATTCTTTTTTTTGCCATCACTAATGTTGACAGAAACAATTTAAATGACCTCTCGGTACAATAATTTCTATATTTTTTTGTTTTTTGTTAAAAACATCAAATTTGTCCGACATTATTCATGTGTTTTGTCTCTTTTTTTTTATATATTTTGACAATATTTTCTTATTCGGTCTCTCATTAAAATATATTGTAAAAATTGCTAATTTAATAAAATATTAAGAATAGATATCCTATGACACGATATGCCAGTTATCCTTTCGACACGTTTTACTGAAATTTAGTAGAACTAACGTTTTTTGGTGTACAGCTTAATTGGTAATTAAAGAATAGTTTTAGTTACTTCTTAAAGTTTTTCCCTTTGCGTAATTATAGATGAAAATATCATTCTTTATTTTTTTCCATCACTGTATGTTCTTTATACCCATGTACACCATGCATACCTACAATATGTACATATATATTTATCATACGAGTATAAATTCATTTAAATTTAACTAATCAACACAACCTGAAGTGGTTTCTAAAGGTGGAAGTTATTGCATAACAATATTTGCTAACGTACATATTAATGTCTGTATTGTACATAAATTCAATTTATAGCCTAAAGTAGGGAAACATTTCTCCGAAAGAAAAATATAGTTATTGTTGGAGCGAGGAAATATTAGAAAATATGGTACAAGAATTCTTCTATTGGGTTTTATATTATTGATTTTTTTATTTTTTGCTGATAGTATTTACAAAAGCTAAAACGAAACTTTGTTGCATGAAAACGTACGAATACACATTATTCTTATTTTGTTATAACATTGTCAGTAGTATGCAACAAAGGAATTTTATTTTTGTTTGTAAATATTCTGTAAGTATGTTTGTGTCAAAATGCGGAATTTATTAAACATATTAGCTTTTATTTTGAAATATTTGTACAACATAAATATATTCAAAGTATTTTCCATTGTAAGCTATGAGCTTTTGCAAGCTTTCAGGCAGCATATAGAATATACGGCAAAATAAGTGCTGAAGCCGTTATCGTATACCCAGACGCCTATGCCAGAGGAAGCATTCTGCATCGAGAACAGTCGGACGGGGCAAGTTCTGGAAATACAAAAACCGAGTTTAAAAGCCACGCCATCTGTTATGAATCCCACATTTTTAAGCTATACACCTAATAAAATTCCTAATGTGGGATTTTAGCATTCTTTTCTTGGAATTTACATTTGTATTACGTATTTTTTCTACTATAGAGAGCACACTGGAAATATCATGTTTTGCAGAAACTTTTTCAAACATATAGTAAATGACTTAAACATTAAGTCTTGTTTTATGTATTAAACATTTATTTTTATATTTGATTTTTCTTCCTTTACCACTGAAATGATAGAATAGATCAACAAGAACCATAGATAACGTTTTGCCCGCTTTTATCCCATTGACGCATACGTTCCAAATTTCAATAAAATGTGTTTTCCCAATTTTATACCTTCCTGGTCTTGAAGTGGAAAAAATATATACGCCTATGTTCAATATTCCACTACGAAGTGAAACCGAAATCGTTTCAAATTCCGCATAGAAATTTTCACGACGTTCTAGAAAACGAATGAAACCCTTATTCTATAATGAATCAAACTGAAAATTATATTATATTTTTCAAATCATTCTCAATAAAATTATAACACAAACTTAAGGAAAATTTCACGTCCACTTATTTTACAAATGTAGAACCCAGGTGATAGTCTATTGATTGTCTGCGTTCTAAATTTCAATAGAGTTGGTTTAGCCGTTTAGGAGTAAAATACGTTAATGTTAAAAACCTCTTTTAACTGGCATTGTTTTTCAAATTATGAATTTGATTGCAATATCCGTTCCTTGATCTTATTGTATCAGATATGAATCTGTTACATGAACTTACGTGCCTTAATTGATTTCCTGCAGACTTATTTGATTGATTTAATTAACTACCTTTACACTGTTTGGGGTCTTATCTATTTAATTTTCATTTTAAAGCTAAATCAAAAAGTTTTCACTTGTGCTACATTTAACTGAAAGAAATGTTCAGACCCGCTCAGGGTTAAAAAAAAAAAAAAAAAAAAAAAAAGGTCAAGTGGTCGAATGAGATCACCTGCTCTATTGCAAGGTCCACTTGGCCCTTATTAAAGTAATGATTTTATTAATAATACAAACAATTTTATAAACTTTTCTTACTTATGTCGCCACTGTATAAAAACATGAAACCACAAATAAATGTGCGTAAGTATTTATTTAAGTGAATATGCTGCACACTCACATTCGAATCAACTCACAAGTCGTAACAGAACAAAAAAAAAAAAAAAAACGAATGAAGCCAGGCGTGAGAATAGTTGTAATAAAAATATTTCCAACTTTAGCAGTAATTGAACGATGAGCAAAAAAAAAATTGAACTTTAAAGTTATTTTTTGCCCGAGTATTTGTCACGTAATTTTAAACAAGAAGAGCAAAATTACACACTTCTGTTACAACTCCCACTACTGGCTCGTGTTCTTGGTTTTTTGTCCGAAAATATGAAGAAGAACTTAACAATAGGAACAAACAATCCTTTTGCAGCATCATTGGAGGAAGGTACGAACGAATGAGCTCAAGCAACACTTGTGGGAAATGTTTGTTAGTTTATTTTACTCCTACATTGTTCCATTACTAGATGTGATTAAGAATGTGTCTGTTTTTTTTTGTGCTGTATTACAAACTCTATGGTTGGGTAAAAGTTCAACCCAAACCGTAGCCAACAAACAACACGGCACAACATTTGCTACTGTTTGCAAGGCAACAATGAAACTTGAAAAACCCCCAAATGAAAGTTACCACAAATTGTGGTCACATAAAAAACTAGAATAGTTATACCAAAAACACAAAAAGAAAAAACAAAAAGAAAACAAAATGGACCGACAGAAAAACTTACATGTCACAATGGAGTTGACACTCTAACTGTCGTTCTCATAAATTGTGTTACTGTTTGTTGAATTTCCAAAGTGTAAAACATGTAAAACAATACTGGGAATTGTGCAGATAGTAAAATAGAGATGAAAGCAAAAGGTAAGGGTATGAAATATTTTTTGCATATTTTTTTTTTGTCATTGTTCATGTCATTGCCCATAGTTTCGTTTTCTTGTACTTTACAAACAAATTTATTTCTCAAACGAAATTCGAGTAAAAAATCAGAAAAATTTGTTTGGCATTTTGACTAGTGTACAAGTGTTGTAGATAACAAATATATAATAAATTAAAAATGTTTTTAATATTTTAGTCTTAATTTTAAACAAATAATCATATTTAAAATCAAATTAAGATACAATGCAACACTTTCCTTTATAAATTTATGTGTTGAATTAAGCAACTTTAGGTTTAATCTATGTGTATTTCTTGCATTAATTATTCAGTAATGTAAAGTATAATCACACAAATTCACATAAATATAAACGCTTGCATGTGAATATATACACACATACATACATACATACTACTTTTATATTAGATAAATGCAACGCTTTTAACCCATTTACCTTAATGAACTTCCATATAAAATACTAAAGGTTTCAAATTTATTTATATCTCTTTCTTTCGATATTTCAACTTTATAATAGAGAAAGCAAGAGTAACGACGTTGGTTATGAAAAGAAAAACTTTTAGTTTTTTTTTCTTTCTCATATTTTCTTCACTCCTTTTGTTTTGTTGCATGAATAGGAAATAATGTTATGTGTGAGTATGTGTGTGTGTGTGTGAGAATGTGGTTGGAAGTGTATGAGGAAGTTGCTGTCAAGCAGCTCTTTGTATTTATGTTTAATAAACTGTGCCAGCTGAAAGTAAATAAAGTATGAAGCTCTAAAATCAAGGAGAATAAAAACCACACACATACTTGCAAAATTCTACTATACATATCGGATATACATTAGACCGATTCAAAATTAACAAGTAAGAGTGTCAGATCTTATACATATATCCACCAACAATATTTAATGGAAATTTGACTTAGATTCTAGATTCATAGGGCGCGTTTTCACTATGTCATTTTAGTTGTCAAATTGTCCAAATTGTTGACAATTTTATGAAAACGGGTTGCCATATGGCGTCATCTATGTTTGCAATCATGATAGATGACATAGATGACACCATATGACAACCCGTTTTCATAAAATTAATGTCATCGAAAGCAAACAAAGTTTTTTCGCATATTTCTATCTAAGCGATTAGCAATAACTATTTGTTGCAACTTATTTTATGCACACCTCGTTTTGGCCCTATCGTGTTTCATTTGTTTTTAAATAAAGGTCGATTTTGATTTTGATATCGATATTTATAAGATAGATGAAATTTATGCATATTTAAGTGATTTTCGGAAGTGGTCCTTATGTGGAAAATATATCCAATTATGATGCCTCGATTTTGTATATAAAATCTCGAATTTTAACCTGATATAAAGTGAATTTTATATGGAGGCTATGATCAAATTTGTACCGATTCAAAAAAAAAAAAAAATACCGTTTTATATTATTATTTTTTTTGTTGAGTTGTGTATGAATATTGCTTTTCTATATGCATTTATGTACCATAAAGACATATTTATATGGGGGCTCTGATAAATTTCGGACCGATTCTTATCATATTCAACAGAACTTGTCTTTTATAATTGAATTATTGTGTGCAAAAGTTCATGATATTCTTTGCAATATATTTAAAGAAAATAGCCAAACGTTTTTGAAAAATATTAAGATTGTCGGAAAGTTAGGACAATTACTCGGTTCTAGAGGACCGCTTTTTGTCATTTTCAATACATAAAATTTCAATTGAAGAAAGAATTGTTATGAAAAACTTTATTACTTTAAGTCCTTTATTCACAGCTCTATCTTGCTCTCAACAGACGAACGGACATAGCTAGAGTGACTTTTTGGTTCTACGACCAATATTTTTGTGTGTTACATCTTTTTGGTGGTATATATTGATGAACGGTTATTAAATAAAGGCCACTCTGTCTAAGCTAAGGCTTTTTATGCACTTCAAACAATAATCGAAGATCTCATATCCTCCAAAGTTTAATCGAGTTTTCGCTAGCACGGCACAATCGCTTCAAATCTGCTGATGGGATGCATGATCAAAGAACAAATTCTATATGAATGTTTTTGCTTAAGAAAAATTCAGAGTAAATGAGAAGCGCGATATTCGTTTTGTAATTGACTTTCGTTGTCATACGTAAATCTGTAGGCTATAATTTCATTTTTGTTTTTTTCGTTGTCAGCAATAAAAAAGCATATTTTTTGTATATTTTATTCGTACGCATTTACTTATTCAAAAGAGCGCTTTTATTGAAGTGCTCGATTATGCGCTTTTTCTCTTAACCTTTTCAGACCGTGGGTACACATATGTGTACCTTAACTTATTATACGGTTTAAACACTAGCGGCATCGTGTGATCACTAGCAAAGATTTTATAACTGCGCTTTTTCTCTTAAGTGCTTCAAAAAACACGATTTTTTTTTACTGGGAGAAAAAATGTCTGCATATTCTAACTGATAGATCAGAAAGGACAATATTCGCTCAATATAACTGTATATGGTTGATGGCATTGAGGAACATACGAAACTTTGGAATATGATATTGGCGAATATTAGATTATTAGAAAGAACGTTTTACTGTAGTTTTTGGTACTTGCGGGTCGAAGAATGCAGCTTTCTAAAATCCTGATATTATTTTTCTATACGACAATAACAAAATTAAATTGTATGTTTCTACTGGTTTTGAAGATAATAACTAAAACTAGCAAGAAAATAAAATAAATCCCTTAAATGAAATCATTGAAAATGGAAATTGAAGTGGATGATGTTAGCATTATATTGTTACGAAATTGTATTCCAATTTGAATTCAAAGACCGGTATCAACTTACAGAATGTTTATTAGTTAACATACAAAAATAGAAGTTTCTATTTATAAACATTTTTGATAACACCCTGTTATAAACAGAGCTGAGCAATATGCCAACATTAAGTTTTTATCGGCTTTGGTTGAACATTCTAGACATTTAGTATCTCAGCTCCGAACCATCTAGAAATTATGAATGGTGTATAAATAGAAATATGAAATAAACCACCGTTTTTAAAAGGTAAAAACGTAACAAAATGTATATTATTAAGATTTTAGAAATATGTAAATTGTGTTAGGTGTATATTTTGTAGTTTGAAAAGAAACCTTTTAAAGAAATATTCGAATGAAGGTGAGGAAGACCCGTTAAGTCATTTGTTGAAGTGTATAACATATGTATTCAAAGGAAATGAGAGGACAAACAACTTTTTGACTAAAACTGATGAAATTGTCACGAATGTTATAAGTGTTGTGAAAAGCATACAAACCGGCTAGATCACAGGCTAAACTTCTGTAATCATATTACGCTAACAGTTAATAAAGCTTTCGGTGTGCTTGGATTAATGAAACGCTGGTCTAAGGAGTTTTCTGACCCATATATTACCAAACAGCTATATACTGCCTTGGTTCGCCTCATTCTAGAATATGGTTGTATCATTTGGGATTTTTGCTACAGTATACATATTAACAGCATTGAATCTGTTCAAAACCAGTTTTTGATATTTTGTTTACGTCACATCGGATGGAACTCTTTTGTGCTGCCACCGTGCGAGAACGAACTCAACCTTATAAAGCTTCCAACTTTAAAAAGTCGCCGTATAATGCTGGGTATTACATTTCTGCTTGAATTAATTCGTGGTGAAGTAAATTCCCAGTTCCTGCTGGGCCAAATAAATTTTAATGTTCCAGCTAGAACAACTCGCAATTTTCAACTTCTAAGACTGTCGCATAACAGATCTGTCTACGCTAAGAATGATTCGTTCCACCGCATTTGCAAAAATTTTAATGATTGCTATAATGTTATTGATATATCACATCCTATTAATGCTTCAAAGAGAAATATCATTCTATTTTTAAATATGTAAGTCTTTAGTCTGTAAGGATTTTGTAAGTCTATAGACCAAATAAAAAAAATACATAATACGAGTGCTAATCAATAATCAAAACAGAATGAAAATCGTGCACCAATTCCTTGAAAATTAGGCTTGCAAAATGTAATCTAAATGATGTTATAAAACAATAAAAGCAAACCTTAAGCACAGACCGTAAGCAAAGAGCTTATATGTTATTGAAATAAATCAGAAAATACGCCTTTCGCCGAAATTGCCGCGGAGTAACAGTGACAGTAAAAGTTTCAGCCATTTGAAATAACTATACCCCTTTCAGACCTGACGCAAAACTACAAGGTTATTTTTTTAAATTTTTGGAATATGTGATCTCTACAGCGTATGAACATATAATCAATAATTAGATTTTATCGTTTTAATATCCTTCAAGGATTTTCGGGAAACGCACACTTGATGCATATCGGTCGATTTTCATTAATATTTTTAACTAAAACACATTTTTATTGCATGAAACGATTTCAATTTGAAATGTTAAAATTTATAATTTTTTTAATTAATATACTTATGTGCACTTCATTATTTGTAAAAGATTAATAATTTTGTAATTAAAGACACTTGCTTACTTTCACGGCTCATTTTGCTACAACTGAAATGTTACTGAAGAATTTTGCAATAATTACCCCATGGCCCACGATGTCGAACGATAACGTTCGCTTAGATAAGACTTAAGGCACAAACTTGATTGTGGAATAAACAAACTTGATTGAGTAAAAAATAGATACGATAAAAAGTTTGTGTCTTAAGTCTTATCTAAGCGAACGTTATTGTTCGACATCGTGGTCCTGGGGGTTAAAGTAACGATAAATCAAACTGAAGAGCAATGTGAGAAGCAAATATAAAAAACAATCAGCATAATCAATAATTGCCAGTCTATTTCAAATTGGGTTAACAGAATCAAAAATATTGAAACCGAAACCCACTCGCACAATCGTTCCATCACGGTCTGAAAGGGATACAGCGCAGGCGAAACGTAATGTTGTGCATATCATTCATTATAATTCATATATGATTCAGTCTCGTCTCATCGAACTGTTCGGACGTGTTACTTTTAGTGCGGCTGAATTTTCGGTGAAAAAATCGTAATAGTGTAATAGGTTGAAATAACACAAAAAGTGAAAAAATAACTCGTAATAGGTTAAACAAATCTACGGTAATATCAGTAATTAAAAAAAACACTAAAAATCGCATAAAAATTGTATGAGCGTTCCTCTCAGATGTAATTCTGAGAAAGAGCTTAGCTCGTCTAGAAAAACTAAATGGGTATCTGAGGAAGAATCCATAAAAAAATCTACGGAGAATTTTCTCACTACAAGAGCCGCAGAACGGCGTCGTTCCTGTTCGCCCAATATAGTGATTTCAACAGATGAAAAAACATCATCTTCAACAAATAGTGCAGTCAAACCAAAAAAACAAGTAGGTATGGATAAGTACATCACCGTTCTCAAGCGACAGAGGAGCCCGACGTCTGCTCAAGTGTCATCAAATTCAAAAGCTCCTAAGACCGTGAGTAACAATCAAAATAGGTTTGCTCTCCTCCAGACGGATGAGCCAGAACTTACTAAGAAGACGTTTAAGCCCCCACCAATTTATCTGAGAGAGCCGACTTCCAGTAAATTGGTACAAGGAATTATTTCGGTAATAGGTGAAAACATGTTTAGCGTAACCTCAATTAAACATGGAAATATCTGCGAGACAAAGATCCAAGTGAATAGGGAAGATGATTTTCGAAAATTGTCCAACCAGTTGGAGAGGGAGACTAGGGACTTCTATACCTACCAGCTCAAAAGCGCAAAAGGACTCCAAGTCGTTCTAAAGGGTATAGACCCATGTGTTGATCCCGCGGAGATAAAAACCGGTTTAATGGACAAAGGGTTCAAAATCAAGAGCGTAGTGAATATCAGAAACCGTGAAAAGATCCCTCAGCCCATGTTCAGGGTAGAATTGGAACCTGGAGATGTTGTCTTAAAGAAAAACGAGTCCCATTCAATCTACAATCTCATTTATCTTCTGCATCGTAGAATTACCGTGGAGGAACCGCATAAGCGCATTGGACCCGTCCAGTGTGTTAATTGTCAAGAATTTGGCCACACCAAAGCGTACTGTAAATTGCCGTCTGTTTGTGTTGCGTGTGGGGAACTACATCCAACTGCTCTATGTAATAAGTCCAAAACTGACGTAAAAATAAAAAAATGCAGTAACTGCGGAGGTAATCATACCGCAAATTATAGAGGTTGTCCAATTTACACGCATTTGAAAGCCATAAGTACCAACAAGACGTCAGTATTACCTGATCATCATCAACAGCCTATTTTGGCATCGATTGTTACGGTCCACTAGTCATGTAAACGCGCCTAGTTCTAGACAAGTTTCTTACGCTAACGTGGTTAAATCTAATATGCCAGGTTTGGAGCAGGCACCTAAATCACAATATTACGAGCCTAATATTAACACTCTAGAGACTACATTGCAGACACTTGTCCAAACCATGAACACTTTTACGACCACTATGACATCCATGATGCAGGAAATGCTGAAAATGCAATCCACTATCTTACAAGCCATTTTAAAAAAATGATTTGTTTAAAAATTTGTTTTTGGAATGCGAACGGCCTCCGCCAACATAAAAACGAACTGGAACACTTCCTGATGGATAAGCAGATTGATGTCATGATGATTGCTGAAACTCACTTGACGGCGACAGCGTACTTCAAAATTAATGGCTACGTGTTATATGATACTAAAGATCCCCGCGGAAGAGCATGTGGAGGATCGGCAATTCTTATAAAGAACAGAATAAAACATTATTTAATGAACAACATATGTGAGGATTACCTACAAGCAACAAACATTTGTATTGAATTCTGTCAATACAATTTTGTTTTATCATCAATTTATTCGCCGCCTCGATTTTCAATAAAAGAACACCAATACTACAGCTTCTTCAATTCCCTTGGAGCTAGATTTTTAGTTGCTGGTGACTTTAACGCCAAACACACTTTTTGGAGTTCACGTCTGGTGACCCCGAAGGGTCGTGAACTCTTCAACACCATTGCCAAAATGGGATTAGATGTACTCTCAAGCGGGCATCCCACCTACTGGCCGACGGACCGACGGAAGATTCCCGATGTTATTGACTTCGGAGTAGTGAAAAATATCCCTGTAGAATCGATACAAGTGGAGCCTTCATTAGACTTGTCTTCAGATCACTCTCCTTCTATTATTTCAATGCGTTTCCTTCAAGGGAATGGCTCTCCATTTCGGGACATATCTAAAACCAGAGTAAGTTGGATAAAGTATAAAAAGTATTTAAGTTCCCACTGCACGGAAAATGTAGTGTTGAGAACTACCGAGGATATTGATGGGTCGATTGGCAAGTTTACTGAGGACATACGAAGAGCTGTACATCACGCCTCCACATACGACGTTGAGTGCAGAAGTGGGACAAATAGAACTTATTTCGCTGAACTCGATCATCTCCTGTCAGAAAAAAGAAGAGTTAGAAGAGAGTGGCAAATCCACAGGTCTCCTGAACTGAAAGCTAGGCTACGGGTATGCAGAGATATACTAAGAAATTTCTTAGAAACCCAAAGAATGGCTTCACTTAAATCTTACTTGGAGGGTCTTGATAGTACCCCACAATCTGACTATTCGTTATCGAAGGCGGCACGAGGTTTAAAAAGACCAGTTAGAGGAAAGCCTCCTCTGCGAAATCCGACTGGTGACTGGGCTAGAAATGATTCCGAGAAGGGGACTTTATTTGTTAATCATTTGAGAAAAGTGTTTACTATAAACAACTCAAATAATGCATCTGATTTGCCTCCACTCGTTATTAGACCTCCTGTACCTCTAAGACTAAACTTTCGTGATGTCCAAAACGCTATTGGTACTCTGAACCTTAGAAAGGCTCCAGGTATGGATGAAATCAGCAATAAAATGCTTGTGGAGTTACCTCGTGTAGCAAGAAAGATCATCCTCTTTATCTTCAACGCTATTTTACGCCTAGAATACTATCCTGCAGATTGGAAGGTGTCTATGATCACTATGATTCCTAAGTCAGGGAAGGACCACACCAAAGTGGAGTCATATAGGCCAATTAGCCTACTGCCGACAATTTCTAAACTGTTCGAAAAATTGTTAATGACCAAATTGACTCCAATTCTGAATGACACTGAATGTATTCCAAATCATCAATTCGGATTCAGAGCTAAACACAGTACCATCGAACAAACTCACAGATTGGTAAATGTGATAAGAGGGTCGTTTGAAGATAAAAAATACTGCTCCGCCCTTTTCATTGATGTGTCCCAAGCGTTTGACAAAGTTTGGCATGACGGTTTAATGCACAAAATAAAATCAACTCTGCCTGCTCACACCCATAAACTCATGGAAAGTTATTTATACGGTCGCAAATTTAAAATCAAAGAAGGTGATTTTTTAAGTACCGCTCAGCCAATTGAATCAGGTGTGCCACAGGGTAGCATACTGGGCCCTACTTTATATTTGATTTATGCCTCCGACATGCCGTCAGACCCCAAAATCCACACGTCAACTTTTGCAGACGATACAGCCTTTGTCAGCGTCCATAAGGACCACCAAGTTGCATCACGGAATTTGCAGAATTATGTTTATAAACTAGAGAATTGGCTAGAGCTTTGGAAAATCAGGGTAAATGAACAAAAATGTATTCATATCACTTTCACATTGCGAAAAGATACCTGCTCGTCCATCAGAATAAATAATCAAATTATTCCTCAACATAATGAAGTCAAATACCTCGGCATTCACCTCGACCGCCGTTTAACTTGGAAGTCTCATATTGCAGCGAAACTTACACAAATGAGATTAAAAGCAGTGCAACTTAATTGGTTAATCGGCAGAAACTCTACATTGAAATTGGATTGCAAACTTTTGTTGTACAATGCAATTCTAAAGCCAATCTGGTGTTATGGAATTCAATTATGGGGTACTGCCTCAGCATCAAACATTGAAAAAATTCAAAGGGGTCAAAATAAAATTCTACGTATAATTACTGCAGCACCATGGTATGTTAAAAATTCTCGAATCCACAAAGATCTAGGCGTGCCATTAGTAAAAGTCGAATTTACAAAATATGCGTCAAAGTATGTCAGCAAACTCGAACACCATCCAAACCCACTTGCACGAGACATCCTTAACTTTAGTGGCCACAATCGGTTGAGAAGGAGGGATACCCTTGCTTTAACTCAAGCGCAAAATAGATGACTGGATCAGCTGATGTGAAATTTTTTTAGTATCATAAAAATTTTTGTCTAGCACTGGCTGGGCTTATTATTTTCTTTTTAGTATTAAGATTTGAATACTTATTGTCATTTCAAATATGAAGATTCAATAAATAATTAAAAAAAAAAAAAAAAAAAAAAAAAAAAAAAAAAAAAAAAAAAAAAAAAAAAAATCATTATAACAGAAGCCAGGATTTTTATAGAAGACAATTAATGTCAGTTTCTTCGTTTAGCTTTTCTTAAATATTAATAACTGAGTATATACATACATATATGTTTGGTTCAAAACTATTGTTACATAAACATCATGCATCGGATTTTAAGGGAACTGTGCTTTATTTGGTATTTTTTACTTAAATATTGCTAACCTACTTGTAAATGAATTTACATTTTATATGGTATATATGCTGGGAACATTAATTTGCTAGTTTTTCTATTTTTACAAGTTTTTATATCCAACACCTAAAAGATGGAGGGTATATTATGCATGTCATTGCGTTTGAACACATTGAAATATTGGTCGTAGAAAAAAAAATATACAGTAGCTTCAAGCGAAATTCGTGCAGCTAGATTTTATTTTTATCTGTTTCTTATTGGTAAAATATTTTCAATAGCTACATCTAAAGTTAGTTTGTTGAATTAAATCAAATATATCTGTGGAAATTTCAGTAAGATATTTTCAATCTACACCGCCATAGTGTAAAGTGTATATAGGGTTTAAACTTTGTTGAAATCGGTCATAGCCACCATACAAATCTCCTTCCGAAATAGGATTTTATCGCTTATAAATGTTTGATTTTTACACGTCTCCAAATAAAACCTAATCATACTTATAAATTTTGTCCAGGTCGATCATATAGAGCGCACTTTCAGCAGTCACTTTAGCGAGCATAAATCTCTTAAAAATATTGACATCTAAATAATATTTTATACAAATAAGTTTCATATGTAAATACAAATCGTTAGCTAAAACGCAAACGGCCCTATCTAACAAAATTTTACAGTAGAAGCAAAAAACTCTTTTAAACTAATGGAATAGTTTCGATAAGTATGATTTGTACCCGTATTATAAAGAAAAGTGTGAGAATTTGAATTCTTGCAAAATAAAATAAAATTTTAAAATATTTAAAAAGCCTTGTTAGTTAAGTCCTTTGATACTCTAATTTAATGAAACCAAAGGTCCTATCTACACATTAGTACAAAGTAGATTAATTGTATTTTTTATTTATTAGGAAAACGCTTTTAATTTATTTTTAATCAAGAGTTGCAAGAATTGGAATACAGAAGAATTGGAATAAAGAAAAGTGTTAATGAATTTTCAAAGGGTATGCTATCATAAAAATAATGTCAATCTTTTGGAAGCAGTAAGTTTAAATCCTGCAGATGTTGACACTTTCTTTTTAAAAACTTTTAATCTTTTCTCGTGCAATATCGGAGGTTAAGCGGTAATGATTTCGTTCAAAATAAATAGTGCCTGTTTGTTCGTATGCCAGTGCAGTGACAGTGGGGTCCCCGGATTTTTGTCATTAAAAATAAAACATACTTTTTAGATTCAGTAGATTTTACAGAAATACATTTCATATTATACCTGGTCTTATAGGTTTATATCGCTTAAGCTGTGTGTCCGCGATCGTCAGATATTACAACGTTGTCCGAAAAATATGCAGAAAATGTCTAACAACCGTGTAAACTTAAAATTTTTGTCTTCCAACGTTGTAAGAAAAAGCATTTTCCGTACATTGGAAGATAAAAACATTTCAGACTTCTAATAATCGTGTAAACACACAATTTTGTCATTGTCATTGTTTTAAGACAATTGACAAACACTTTTCATTGTCATAATTGCAAAGTTTATTTATCTGCCAATGAGAGCATTGTTATAAAAATTATTTCTAAATGCAACTCTGTATATAAATAAATAATAAACAAACAAGTGTGCATTGATAAAATTTTTGAAAAAAGTGGAAGAAAATTAAAAAATTAAATTAAAGTGTGCATTAATAAAATTTTTAAACACACATACAGAGCTGAAAAACGAATTTGACAATGCCACACAACAATCTGACAACCGTGTAAACTGACAAATTCGGTTGACAGATAAATTCATTGTGCGACAATTGTGTGCAAATGAAATTGTTAGTTTTCTGACAATTACCTGATAATTTACCTTTTGCTAAACATTTTTCAATATCAGTACATTGATAGCACATTGGTAGATATGACAACGTTGTAATAGCTGACCATCGTGGACACGTAGCTTTAGGGACAGACAGATTCATAATCAAGGAAGTAATTGTGATTCAAGTGGTGAACTTTTAGAGGAAAAGGGGCTTTGCGAGCAGCTTTTACCAAGTTAGCAAATTCAAATGGCATGTTTATTTCTATTATACGTAATCTTTTTTTGAATAAGAGAGTGCGTAAAGTCGCCTACCATTTGTGTATGAACAACCACCAAGTATTTGTGCCCTATGGTAATGTTTTTTTCCACACATAAAGAAAGCAAAGCATTTGAAAGGACGACATTTCTGTTTTGATAAAAACAGCCATCTGAATAGATAATGATGTGGTGAAACCATACAAGTGAATTTCTCAAATGTTTAATAATAATTTCCCTTAGTTGAATTTCAAATATAATTGTCAGACTTGTGATGGTAAAATTATGAAGCTGTAGCTTCATTTTATAATAAGACGAGTTAGCTTTAGACTGGGGTAAAAGCTTCACTGCTTGCATGTCTATACAAAGTAGTAAACAAAATCCTGATTTTGCGTTAAGCTGTTACAAATTTATTACTCTATAATAAATAAATCACAGCATCCCATTCTAGGAGCGCTCCGAAAAAGAAGTCAGAAAAGAGTTCGACAAAATAGTATTTTTGGAGCAAAAGAAACATTTGCTTGTTACTGTCCTGAGTCGGCACGCAGTATGACTCAGAAATTCCACTTAATTATGTGTATACCAAAGCGATGTTGTCCTGTTATTTGTGCTTTGAACAAAAAAAAAACATACAATAATGATAAAAACAAGATAGCACAGAGCCCAAAAAAAACCTTATAAAAGACTCTTTGACATTATCCAAGAGCTCTTTCTGACGGACCGTTTTCGAATGTAACGACCCTCTTTTCTGAAGGTTTTCGGAGCAATTATGATTGTTTTTTTGGCTCATAAATAGCGGTAACGTTCCGAAAAAGGTGTCAGAAAAGATTCTTTTCCGACTCATATGGCTTGTCAACTTACAATGTTGTCTATAATTGTCTAACAATTAGTTAGGTATTTTTGCATTTATGAAATAAATGATTTCGTTAATAAAATTGATAATTTTGGTCAAATATGTCCAAATGTTTTTTGCAGATGTGTTTTTCAATGCTATGCATCAGAATCCCCAAAAACCAGATTTTGGATTTTTTGTTAGTTAAGGCCGTTTGCGTTTTAACTAACCAAATGTAATTTCACCTATTTTTATAACGATCGGTTCAAAAGTAGTCGTAGTTACCATATAAGCTCCCATATAGCGCCCATTTCTTAAAAACAGTTTCTGTTTATATACTTGGTGTAGTTTATTATATAGCCCGGGTTTCATCGACTATACTTTCTTATTAGTTTTGCTGCGCTTAGTAAAACCCAAATGTGTTACTTGACCTTATGTATAGCCTATTTATGCTATCTAAATCATGGTAGTAGGTTATAATGAAGTAATTATACTAATTTGTTGCACATTTTTCTTTAAGAATAAAATTCTAGGGACTATATCACAAATTTATGAATACGAACCAGTCTAATTTAGAAACACACACGTATATATCGCCACAAATGTCTTACGTTTATGATGCACAAGTATTTAAGGTGTGAAATGAAAATTAAATTTATATAAAACCTTGCACGATGTTAGTTCATGTGTGGGTATGGTGGTTACTTAAAAGGAAAATAAGGAAAAAAGTTGGTATATGATGAAATTATGATGCCTCAATATGATGTTGTAAAAGTGCGTTTAAATACAGATCTGTGTATGTGTGCATTTGTTTAGGTTTTTGTGTGCTGCTATTTATTTAGCAAGTGTTGACTCTTTATGTTGGCTTTTTTCTTATACCAGTACAGTTGCCTTAAAAAGTCAACATACAAGTCACTTAATGGAGCAGCTCTTATGTATGTACAACAATTAAGAGTGTTGTATTTGTATTTGCTGGATATTATATACCCACCACCAATATAATACAAATATTGATTTCTGTGCATTTAAGAAAAATTAAATATACGCGATCTGGTTAATTTTGGCAATTTACTTAAGTTCTTGATTCATAAGTTTATTATAAGTTCGAACAAAATTTGTCATTTCTTTTTACCAGTGTTAATTTTTGGACATATTTACAATAAATTCTTTCCTCGTTTATGCCCAATCGTGTTTTAATTGTAATTAAACGATGGACCTAGAATTAGCAATTAGTATGTCTATACACCAGAGCCCCGATTTGCGTCTATCCTATTTGCGTCGTTTCGATTTGCGTCGCTTTTCTAAATGTGGTTTAATCCGCTTTGCGTCGTTTTGATTCTGATTTGCGTCGACTTTGCAATTTTGTATCAATACATTTGTATAGAAAAAAATTGATTCGATTTGCGTCGTTTCGGTTTGCGCCGCATTTCCCTGGTCCCTATTTACGACGCAAATCGGGGCTCTAGTGTATATACTTGCGTTACTTTCTTTGGAAAGGGGATAGTTGAAGAAGTAAAGGTGGTGAGAGAATAAAGATTTATATCACAACTCTGCAATTTCGAATTATGTTTGTTTTTAGTGCAGAATTGCAGCGCCTCTGTTGGTGAGTAGGCGCATTAATGTTAAAGCTTGATGTTATAGTCTCTATTTAATTATTTTACTTCGGTGGTGTTTTGAATGCTATACCACCGAAGGAGGGCGCTGTGTTTCTCATATGGGAGCTATGCTATTCTGAATTTATCTTCACAAAATCCAAGAGTATAATTTTTACACATATATTATTGATCTTTGTAAAAATTTAGGTTCAATATATATATTTGTAAGATATTTACGCATGTTATTGAGTTTTTCTGAAATAGTCCCAATATGGGAGTTATGACCTGTTATGAGCCTACCACAATGAAATTCGGTATGACTATATGCGAGTTATTTGTGGCGAATTTAAACTTGATAGTGATGTTTATAAAAGATTTATGAACATTTAAGTGATTATAATAATAATTATCGGAAGTCTACTTTGTATGGGTGCTATGTTCAAATATGTACCAATGCAAACAAAATATCGCTTTTGTTTAGACAATTATGTACTATAGAGCCAAACTCCGGGAAGACATTTGCATGTGCTAGAGGAATCGTGGAACGATTCTTACCATTTGCAACAGGACTTGTCCTTGTCCTTCTATAATAAAAATATAGTGTACGTAATTTCATAATATTTTCTGCATTATAGCTATTTAAAGAAAATAGCAAAAAATATTTGGAAAATATCGAAGTAGTCCGAAACTTTTTCCTATAACTCGGATCCTACTGGACCGATTCTGCCCATTCGACAGCAAACATTTCGATGAAACAAAGAATGTTCGATAAAAATTTCATTGTTCTAAAGCTTTGTATAGACGGTTGTCAGATCTTATAACGTTGTCCGAAAAATATTCAGAAAACGTCTAACAACTGTTTGAACTTAAATTTTTTGTCTTCCAACGTTGTAAGAAAAAGCATTGACAATTTACCTTTTGCTAACAATTTTTCAATGTCAGTACATTGCTAGAACATTGCTAGATCTGACAACATTGTATAATCTGACAACCATCTATACATAGCCCAAGTCTTTTCCAAAAAACTATCGTGCTTTCACGTGATGGACAGACGGACAGACATGTCTAGATCGTCTTACAACCTTAAAATAATCCATAATATATATACTTTCTATGTGTTATAAACAGAATGGCAAACCTCTTTTGTGGTGGGTATAAAAACTTAACTATTTGTACACTCAAAAAAAAATTGAGTAATCTGTACTTAAATCAATCCGTAGCGGTGTCAATAGTAGGGTAAGTACGGATTTTCTTATACCGAGTACAAAATACTTGCTTCAAGTACGGATTCATCAAGTCAAAAAATCTTAATTTTAGCTCTCCTTAAGAATGGCTGAGATTGAATTAATCCCTAAATAAGCTAGATTCAAGAATGATAAACTAGTTTTAGGCACGAATTCGTACTTGATGTAATCTAAAAATGAGACTGATTTAAGTATGCCCGAGTTTGAACGAATTAATCCCTAAATGGGCTTGGTTTAAAAATTTTGCACTATATTTAAGCTATAGTATTTAAATATGTTGTTTAAGATATGTAAAGTTTCTCATTCTTATTAGATTCCTCCAAAAATTTCTTTAGTCTTGTAGAAGTGTGTACGCTTAATGTTCACACTAAGTGTAGTGGTATTTACGTATGCCATAAGTAAAATTGCATTTACGTTTATAAATTTTAGTTGTACGTGAATGTAGGTGCAAATATTTATGCCTCTTCGTTCGATGGTGAATGTTGATGGCAAATACATATGTACTAGTATTTACTTACAATGTTTATTTATTGTTACTGTCATGCATGCATGAACTCTGCTACATGATGCCACAATGAGGTTGTACGGAAGTTTGTACGTACGGCGGAAAAAAACTGATGATGTTTTTCAATGATGTTGTTTATTAGTGTTTATTGTTTGCTTTTTCATTAAATTACTCAACTCAACAAATAATGTTTTACCGAGTTTGTTATACATTAAGAACACTACTAGTTGTGTGTGTGCTTTTTTTTTTGGAGGGTTTAATATTGCATCGTTGCAAATTAAAATTTGCAGTATTCAACATTATAAACTTACGAGGTTTTAGAGTTGTTATTAATTAAATTATTCATATTATAGTTTTGTAATAAAAAGGTACTCTTATAGAAACAAGCAAATCAGCTTAAAAAAAGAATTTATTTGGTAATGTCGTCAATAACGTTTAATTAAGAGAGAATGAGTTAATAACTTGCAAAGTTATTAGCATAGCAATAGCATGGAAAATAGTAAATAGTAATCGCATAAAAAATATTGTAAAGAAGAATTATTTTAAAACTTTTTTATCTAACTTTAATAAATTAAATATACTTGAATAGCTATTTAAATATTTGTATGCTGTAGCATAAAATCTATATTAGGCAGATAAATATTTTGGAGATATTAAGATAGAAAATAGCATAAAAAGTGCCACAAACAAATAATTGCAATTGAAAGTTTCAGTTTTATAGAAGACGATAAAATTGTTTAGCAAAAATGAAGACATTTAATCTACTCTTGAGCAGATCTGTGACATAATGTTTTCACTTTACTTTTGTTTTATACTTCTAGAAGATTTCCACAAACAGTCCATCATTAAAGCGATAACTGTTAAACTCTTTGCTGATGTTGTTTTTTAATGTGTGCTATATCTTAGTAGAATCGCTATCCATATTTTCCAGAAATACGTACAAATGATAATGTATAGGTATAAAATAGATTTTCAAGAACACGTTACAGCCCATACAATTTTGTGCCGGTCAGCCTATAATTGGTCATATGTAGATCTCGTAAAACGACCACTGCCGAAAATACGCATACATCTCTTAAAGATATTTTTTTACAGGAAGTTTATTCCACTTACGAACAGTACAACTAAAGAACGAATTTTCCCAGTACTATATTGTGCGATCCACTGTCCAGTTAACCACGAGTGGATGAGCTCTTACTGCAGAACGTGTATTGTGTACAGCACTAAAGGTTTTGGGAACAAGTTTCCTAATGTCAGCAGAATACATTCCATTATAGTATCGATATAACAGTGGAACACTACAACAAGATTGAGGTTATGCTTCAACGAATCAATAGAGTTGGATACTACTTATTGCCACCGATAAGCACGTTCGCCTCTCCTGTATGCCTTGAATGCACCATTTTACATTTTAAAAAATATGTTTCGTTCTGCGGATATCAAGTTGAATTGTCATGAATCAATATGATCTGTCGTGCGTTTGTGTGTTAACATGCAATGTTGGGTCTTACCTACGTTAAAAGCGACTGTATTCCCATGACCTCTTTCAGATATAGTCACAAGATCTTGGTTAAGAGTATCATTCATGTCTTGCCTCATTTCCACAATTGCCAAAGGGCTTGATATATGAATAGATAGGAAAATAATAGATAGTTTTGCAAGTTTGACGTAGAAGATCATTTAGAAAGATAAGAAATAAAGTATGAGAAAGAACGAAGTCTTTCGGTACTCCTAACTCAACTTTGAACTCGACTGATGAAATCCCAACTATAACGACTAATAAAGTTCGATTTATGAGAAAGTATGATATAAATCGGAAGAAGTTATCAAACACACCAAAATCAATAAGTTTCGATAAAAGCGCACTATACCAGACTCTAATTAAATGCCTTGGAATACACACAGAGAAAAAATATATTTGTACATGTTTACAATGTCAACATTTTTATAAGTTTATCAATAATATTATGGTCACTGTAATTATTTTTATGATTGCGGTAACCATATTATAGTTAATTTACGATTCAGATGATTACTACAATCATATATACGATTGTACTAACTATGGGTATATTTGTTGGAATCATGTTTATGATGAATCCATTTATCATAATTTGTTGCTCTTTGATTATGATAGAGAACAAAAGTAATATGGTATAATTTTTCATCATAAAACTGATCACCATAAACATTGCATAACTTAACTATATTATGATTGCATATTATTTGCCAATGTATGATATATCTTAGTGGAATCGCTCCCCATATTTTAAAAATATTGAAATAGTTGTGGTAGACGCACAACTATATTTTTCTTTTTTGGTGGGCTCAAAGTAAACTGTTCAACTCCAGATATTCGACAATATGATAATTAACCATAATTTCCATAACTTTAGAAAGTGCAGAGAAAATTGCTAATAGCCCATAATTTTCAGAGTTGGTGGCTTCTGCCTTTTTAGGAATCGGCGTTACATTAACAACCTTTCAACACGTAGGAACTTCATCGGCACGCTATAAATTGCTGAAAAGTTTAGCTAATGGACGAGCTTGCTTAGAAGAATATTGCTTTAAGACAAGTGATGGTAAGTTGATTTATGTTGAGATCCGTTAGAACACTTTTAATTGCGCTTGCTCGAAATAAAGGTTAGCTAAAAGTTTAGCTTTATAAACCGGGTTGTAAATGGTTGGCCATCCATTAAAAGAGCGCGAATCATTTGAATTAATAACGAATGAGCAAAAGCTTTTACTGCCCCGGGGAGCAAAAAGAACTTTATTACGAAGGCGTTTCTCATGTAGATTTTTCACGTCTCAGCACATTGGCATACAAACACCTCGTTCTTTTACTGTTTGCTATTTTGCAAGATTATGAATTCAGTTCGTCATTTCAAAACAATCAAAACGCGGAGACCTAGAAACTTTTTTCTTCACAAATAATTATTCTTAATAGTAAAAACCAAAAAAATAATAGCTCACCTCGTAAAAAGATGTGAATCAATCGAACTTATCACTGCACATATTTTGATCTAGATAACACATAAATGAATGAATCCAGAATCGAATATTAAACAGATCAGTTGTAACAATACAAAAATCATACCATTGAATTTTATGACGGTCGGCCCATAATTAGCCATTGTCGCATTTTAAACTCTTGTAATTGTCATTATTGGGACAATTCATCAGCTGCTGCTTGCCTTTTAAAAGACATGCATTTAATATTACCAGTGATTTGATAGACAAAATATTGTATGTATATTGTCCTTTAAATATTTTCTAAAATTCTGTTAGTTTCTATTTTATGACTTAATTATATTCATACAAAGATTCGATAACTTTGCTTAATGTTCAAAGCTGTGTGAATGTATTTATGTATGTACTCGTATATTTGTATGTACATTTCATGTGCGGTAAGATTCTTATTATTTAAATAAATGACAAAAGATTGACACATTTGACAGATAAAATAAACATTTATCTTTTAAGACTATTAAAACTTGAGAAAATTTATGTTTAATTACCAAAAACAACAAGTGCCAGTCAGGCAATTAGTTCAGAATTTTAAAAGATGCAGACAAAAATTCAACAATAGATTCTTGTAAATAACAACATGTTGGCATTATGTTGTTATTGTTATTGTTATTCTTGTTATTTTTGTTGTTGAAGTTATTATGCAAATTAAGATAAATTTTATATTATATTTGAACATCAATGTTTTAAAATGAAATTTTAACAAGTCACTGATTTTGCAAATAGACAAGGACTTTGAACAATATTTGTTGACATTTTATTTAAGTAGTTTATTGTTTAGCAAAGTTTAGTTAAGCTTAAAAAATAATTTAAATCTTTTTTAAATAAAATGAAAATAAACAATTAAGCCTCAAAAATTTCACAGATTGTTCAATGATTCTGTGCTTGAACCATAGTATAGTTATTTTATATACTAAAAAAAAAACAATTACACACAACGGATCTTCGAAATATTTGTGTCTGTATTGTTACATTACTTTGGTGCATAACATCATAATCATATTTGAATCTAATTTTAACATATTATGGTTGTCGCAATCAAATAAATAATGAAACTAACCATAATATTGTTAAACATTTCATCTATTCACATCTATCCATGCCCTAAATGTCATGGTGACATCTTAAAATATATTTACACACAAAATACTATGTCATGAATTCACATTTATTTAATTGTTCTTGTAAAAACAAACTCGAAAAGAATTTATTTATTTATTCATTATATTGTTTGCATAACTCTATACAATTATCTTAAGTATATGTATATATGCATGAGTATTGGTAAAAGTTTATGTACGAATATACCAAATAAACAAAATAATATGTATGTAGTCGCAATACAATTTTGTTTTTATAAAGGAGCAAACACAATCATTAGTGTACTAAATATTTAAAGACATCTAGACATATGGGTTTACAAACAAATCATATGAGCAAAATCAAGAATTTCGATGATGTATTTCGAAGTCCAAAAAATTTATTTAAAATTATTTTAACTAGCTTCGAAACAAATGTGATACCAAATAAATCTTTATCGGTCATAAATAAGCCTTTTCACAATTTCGTTCAGATCGGCCAGTAATTAACAGTAGCTCTCATAGAAGTCGCACTTCCGAATGTCACTTTTACAATCAAAAATCTTTTAAAAATGTTGGTATCCAAAAAAAAAAAATTCGACACATGTAAGTCTCATATATACAAATGTTATTTTACCTAATTTTTAATGAATCTATCGATAATTATTCGTAGCACTTATATAAACAGTCACTTTTTACGTTAATATCGCGATAAAATTTAATGTAAATAATTTGTAAATGCACAAAAGCCTTCTTAGTTTCAGTAAAGTTTTTATACTATAGAAGTAAGTTTAAGATGATTGAAATAAATTATATTATGCAGAAAATTATTTTTTTAATAATACTACAGAAATTGTAGCCAAAGTGCATGTTGTGGTATTAAATGATCCACGAATAAAAGTGCGTGAAATAGCTAATATCATGGACATCTCAACTGATCAAGTCCATTTAATTTTGCATGAAGAACTACAGATGAAAAATTTTTCTGCAAGATGGGCGCCGCATTTATTAACAATCGACCAACAATGCATAAGAATAAAAATTTCTCAAACTTGTTTGGATCGCTTTAAGAAAAATAAAATGGATTTTAAGCGTCGTTTCATAACTGTTGATGAGACATGGATCCACCACTATACCCCAGAGACAAAAGTACAATCCAAGCAATGGACTGAAGCTGAAGGAAGTGCCCCGAAGAAGGCAAAAACAATTCAATAGGCTGGTAAGGTTATAGCAATGGTTTTTTGGGACTTCATAGGTATTTCATTGATTGACTATCTGCAAAAGGATAAAACAATAAATTCAGAGTACTATTGCAACATTTTGAATCAATTAAATGTAAAAATTCGAAAAAAAAAACACAAAAAAATAATTTTTCACCAAGACAACGCACCAACGCACAATAATGTTTTAATAATGACTAAAATCAACGAATTTAAGTACGAATTAGCATCTAGTGACTTTTACCTGTTCCCATATCTAAAAAAATTCCTAGCTGGCAAACGTTTTACCTCAAATGAAGTTACAATTACCGTTGTAAAGCACTATTTTGAAGACCTTGAGGAAAGCTATTTTAAGCAAGGGATAGCATTGCCAGATAAGCCTTGGACTGAGTGTATTGAAGTTATAGGAGATTATATTGAAAAATAAATATGTTTTTCTCTGTCTAACTATTCTCTGTCTGTGCTAGACTAAGAGCTTTCGTAACCACCCTCGTAGTATTACAATAAGCAGCTTTTTATATTCGCAGTGAACTCACTTCTGATAAGTTTCGAAGTGCCAACGTATGATTGATGTCAAATTTTAACTTCATAACTATGTTAGTAAGAGATTTATGCGTACTGTAGTGATTTTGTGAAGTGAATTTAATGTGGAAGCTATGTCAAATGTTGAGATTTATGAGTATTTAGGTGATTTTCGAAAGTAGTGCTTCTATGGGAGCTATGATGAATTATAGACCGATCGTCATAATATTTGCTTCGAAATTTTTATTAAACAATGACATAAAAAATATGGACCGATTCATACATAATACGGCTTTTTAATTTGGTCCATTACCAAATTGAGCTGATTATAATATTTTGGTAATTTTGATCCTCATTCGTGGCTTTAAAATAATGCATACATAAATGTCTGCTGACTCTTGTTAGTTGTTAAGTTAAGTTTTGAACCGATTTAACTCCCAGTCATTATTTAAAATCAATGGTTTGATGTAGGAGAAATCAGTTCGAACCCACATAATTGTCCCCAGCTTCGGCCAATTGAACAATATCGGCTTATTTTCAGCTGACAGTTATATAGGAATTGTTTTCAATTAAAAATTTAAACGAAAATTGTAAGTATGCAGCTTAGCGTACATTTCAAAAATACTTTTTTGCACGTTGCCTCACATTTTTATTTTGCTTAATTTCAATATCAAACAGATTTAAACAAAGGTAAACATATTTTTGGAAATAGGTTTAGAGTTACAGAGTCACACAGACGGACCGACAGACGGACATAACTCAGTCGACTTAGAATTTCATAAAAATCAGGTAAATATGTACTTTGTTGAGGCTCAGATGAATAATTCCCAATGTTACACACGAAATTCACCACTTGTGCTGTTGGAGGGTATCATAGTTAGAGACATAATTTTTTTGAAGTCAGTTTTAATAAATAATTCGATCCAATTACTGATATGTAGTGAAACAAACTATTTTCTCAGGAAATGCCAAACAAATATATTATTTATTTATTACTATGGCTGATATTTTGAAATGATTTGAAAAAGTTACAACCATAATCTGTATGTTTGTATGTTTAACACAAATACCATAATATATATTTCTGATTTACTATATGCGTTCAGATTTACTAGCATGGCTGTCTGTATGTATGTATGTACAATATACATATGTATGTATGTATATTTTGTTTTGTTTCATTTTTGTTCCTTTTTCGATAATTGACAATTTTTGTGGTATTTACGCTCGAGTTAATATCCAAGGGTTTTGTTATTTCTTTTTTTGTTCAAGCTCTTGTTGAATTTTTGTTTTTTTGTTTTCGGTATGCCATTTAAATAAGTAGGTTCTGGTGAAAATACAAAAATCTTATGAAGCATAAAATTGCTTTACAATCAGTAACCGGATGAAGATATATATATGTATATATGTATGAAAATAAATACATTTATATTTGTGCACACTATAATCGTACAAATATAAATTTAAATATGTTTGTAGTAACCATTATACGCATAAAGATACATAAAATGGAATATATTTATGTGTGGGTAAATATATGTATTTAATAAATTTTTGTTGCTACAAATTTAAATTATTAAATACAAAATATGGTAAATATACAATATATATTGTTGTTTGAATAACAATATAATAAATATGAGTTCTAATAATGAAATTAATTCAGTTAAAGTTTTAATTCTCCTAAAAAGATAATATTTTATTTATAATTAAGACCGGGCAGTATATAAACAAGTAAGGGTTTATATTCGGCTGTGCCTTATACATTCACCACCAAATCATCTATTATGGGGCGAAATTCATAAAATATTCTACGGTAATTTCTATTTATTTTAGTTGAATTTTATCTCATATGAATACCATGACGATATTTATAAGAATTCATATTTAAGAATTTACACATTGTTTATATTTTTGCAGCGTGCAACATAACGCGATAATACACAATAAATTAAGTACCAAAAGTACTAGGAAAGTGATTTTGGCATTTTGAGACGTAAAAATTGTCACCTCTGTATACTCTGTGGCTATTCTTGACAGCAGAGCTTATATGGCAGCTATGGCTGCTGATCTGTGTAAAATTTGAGTTCGATATGGATGTTTATGTAAGTTAATGAGTTTTCTGGAATAGTCCGCATAAGGGACTGTGACCTTTTACGGGCCAATGATCATGAAATTCTGTATGACGATTTATATGTATATACGAATTATTGGTGTTGCATTTTAACCTAATAATGATTTTTGGGAGTGTACTTTATATGGCCCAATCCAAACCAAATATAGTTTTCTGGGTTTTTACAACATAACAATAATATTTGACGAATTAAGAACAATTATTATTTTTAGTTGAACTGTTAATTTTTAACTTTTGATATTTCTTTAGTTAGGCTTGAGTTCATTAAATTTAATTTTCATTAAATTATTTTTACTGAAGGTAGGAATTGTTACATGAAAATGATTATTAAAATTTATTGATAATTTTTCGGCTGATTTGGGGATTGAACCTGGGTTGTTGAATTTACATGTTTCGAGAAACACCACTTTCTCTCATCAGAATTCTTTGTATTCTAACCCTCTGCACCACTGCGGTGCCCGCTAGCCAACAGTCAAACATCAATTCTTTAACCAGTGTTACCGGTGGTTCGAAATTTGCTGTAATTATCATTTTTCAATTTATTTACATGTTGCCTCCTTTTGTTCAGTATTTTTGTATGAATATTGCCATTTCACAGGCAATTATGTACTTTTGAGCAATATTTCGGTAAGAGATTTGAATTTTCATCGCAGTTTGTCCTTTTACCATAGAAAGATCTTTGGAAAAATTGCTTGGGTTAATCTGAAATATATTAAAACAAAATAGAAGAAAATATCCATTTTTTATACGTGCTTTACACAGGCAGACAGGCGACTTAGAATTTCGTAAAGATCAAGAAAATATATACTTTATTTCTTAATGATACACATAAAATGATAACTATCAGCCATGCTACAGAATTTAATTCCGTTCGGAATTGGAATTAATTCCGTATTTTTCTTCTATAGAAAAAGTAAAATGAAAATTTTTTTCAGAATGAGACCTAGAAATTCTTAAAATTACAATTCCACATAGGAAATTAAAATTGGTTTCATTCCGAAAAAATTGTTCGTTTGGATTTTTCTATAGAAGCAAAATACGACATTAATTCCACTTCCGAACTGAATTAAATTCTGTGACATGACTTGTGTTAATGTGAAAGATATTGGATAACTAAACATTTAGTAAGGAGCCCCTTGGCGGAAAATCTAGCAAATCGTCTTTAATTCCAAAAATAATAAAAAATTAAATAATAAATCATAGAGTGCCGAACAACTACAGCAACACCATCAACAACAACAGCACATTCCCACGACAGCCGGTTCTACGCACCGGAATGACCCGATATCACTCGGCAAAGGGCTGTCAACTTAGCTACTACTGCTGTTACAACAACAACAACAACAACAACAGAAAAATAAACCCATTCTCAAAACGCATTAAAAAAATATACTCCTCTACGAAAAATAAGTCAAATACTTAGGGAACGGAATGAATTACGTCAAAGGCCACTAATGACCAGGCCAGGCTATTGGCAGAAATTTCAAATTCCATTTCATCAATGAAACCTAGCCTGAGGGACGTATTGAAGCAAAGAGATTTAAGTTACAAGTAAAAAGAACTAAAAGTGAAAAACATTTTAACAGACTGTTTAAATGAAAGAACTGTTTTCTTTTTTTTGAATCCACTTATCCACTTAGTTGCAAGGCATGCTTTTTATTCGTAATATCAAAGCCATATTCAATATATAATTTGTAAAATACAGCACACTCACTTACAAACTTAGTAGCTTTCATTCTACTACCTTTCTTGCCTTATTATGTTTTGAATTTATGGCTGCTTCTGGAGTTTTTTCACAATCTGAGCCAGGATTTCTTGAATCCAAATATCGAATCTTCATTTTGAAAACACAAATCTTTGTTGATATGATTATTAAATAAAACGAAAATGACAAGCTTACAAATATGACATTCAAGACAAAGTATACTATACGTTTTAAATATAGATGATAATCTTCTTTATTTGTTTAATTTTTTCAAAATCAGTCATATCTGTCATATCGAACTTTATCGATTTTGAAATAAAATTTTTATTGCATAGCATTTCAGACAAAATCATTGACACTGCGGGCTGTGACAGTCCCAGTGTAAAAATCCTTCCCGACTCTGAGCTAGTACGATCACTGAGCCAAAATCGTGAAGGCTCTGCCAATTTGATGGTATTTTGAAAGAAAGTTGATCTAATTCCTTTATTTAATTCTTGCATAAGAAATAGTTGAAGTTAGAAGTACAAAGTCAGTATGCTCTACAGTCAATATTCCTGTGCAAAAAGAAGCTGCCTTAAGTTTCCAATATTTTGATGTGATAGGATTGTGCTAAAAAAAAACATTCGATATATATTTTTTTTTTGCAATAGGACTGAATTAATTTTTTAGTTATTTTCTACAATATTTACATGTATATTCCTCCATAATACTTATATGTATGTATATTGTTTGAAATCCTGTAAAAAATCGAGACGATCGTTGCAAACATCAGCTCAAATAAAACCTTCCCGCTATGATGTATAAAAATTAAATGCCTGAAATTTTCCAATTATATTTTCCGTCACTTTACGAGCTTCTTTATTAACATTATCAATTTAAAATGAAACTTGAAATTTACTCAACAGTTTTTCTTTTTTCACTTTTCTAACTTTTCTCCTTAGATAATTTAACTTGTTTTTCTACACAATCATTAGGTAATTTAATTACACTATCACTGCTAACTTTTGCTTAATAAATATTTTTTCTACCAAATTTAACCATAATTAACTTTCAACTTTTCGTAGTATCTAAATGTGTTTGTTGTATGTATGTAATAACTAAGCATCCTTCCTCCCTTTGATTCACTTGGCCGACCTACAAAATTCATATACTTTATACACATGTTCGTATGTAAGAAAGTATATTTGCAAAGAGTATTAAAATCATTAAATTATGACCCTTAACTATATAATTAAATAACACTATTATAAAAAAAAATACGAACTGGATACCAGAAACAAAAAGATACTGGTAGTGCAATAAACCAAAAGATTTTATGAGAAAGTATGCCAGCATGTAAAACTAGTTAAACCAAAAGTTCCTATAAAAAAGGAAAGATATTTTAAGTTTTTCTTTTATATGTATTTTGTAATTTTTTGTAATTTTTTGGAAGTGAAGTTAGGACTAACATGTTGGTTTGTTTGTTTCTATATAAGAGATAACAGTTTTAATTAAGTTTATGCGACTAAAGAGTGACTGTTTGTTTGTTTGTTTGTTGATGGTATACAGTGAGAGGCAAATGTTTAGCTGTAGTGACCTGAATTTTACTAAATTCAAATGAAATTAACCCTAGCCCTGACACCAATTTTTTTCTTCGAATACTGACCCTATTTCCATTTGTAAATATATTTATTTTCATACATTTTGCATGGAAATATTTTTTGTGCGATATGTTTTAATTGTTGTTGTTGCGTTTTTTTGCATGGAAATATTTTTTGTGCGTTATCTATGTTTTAATTGTTGTTGTTGCGTGGATATAACTGAGGAAGAGCTCTGTGCATACTTTGGCATACTTATAGCAATGGGTAGTCATAACTCCAACTCTGAGATACTTGCGTCGCTTTGGCAAAAAAATTCATTTCCTTTGTACCGAGCAGCTATGTCCCTAAAACGCTTCTCAGATATTTCAAGGTATATTCGCTTTGATCAGCAAGCTTCAAGAGAAAAAAGATGCGCAACTGACAAAGCAGCTCCAATATCGGAAATTTTTGAAATGCTAAATGCAAATTTCCGTCAAAACTACAGACCTCGGGAAAACATCACTGTCGATGAACAGCTTTTTCCTTTTAGAGGACGTACCAAGTTTACGCAGTATATTCCGTCGAAACCTGCAAAATATGGTATAAAGCTGTGGTGGGTATGCGATGCAAAATCCTACTATCCCCTAACTGGGCAAATATATACAGGCAAATCAGACAGCGAAAGAGAGAAGAATCAAGGAGAGCGAGTCGTGAAAGACCTAGTTGAACAGTATAAAAACACCGGACGAAATGTGACATGCGATAATTTCTTCACAAGTCTTTCATTGGCAGATGCACTCACAAAATGGCGACTATCTATGGTTGGAACAATGAAAAAGAATAAAGCATGTTTGCCCTCAGAGTTCAAATCCTCGCCGCAACGAGCAGAACATTCAACAATATTCGGCTATGGAGAAAACAAAACAATTTGTTCTTATGTACCAAAAAAAACAAATCAGTCGTTTTACTTTCAACAATGCCATGTGACAACACTATTTCCGACGTAAAACAACAAACCGAATATAATATTATTTTACAATAATACAAAAGGTGGAGTAGATGTAATGGATCATATGTTGGGGCAATATACCACGAAATGCAAAACAAATCGTTGGCCTCTTGCTGTTTTTTATAATATGATCGACATATCTGCTCTTGCAGACGGATTATTCGGAAAATAATCCGTCACGTTTTACATGTAGAAAAGGTAATTATATTTACATATTTGCTGAGAGCTAAGTTGGATTATGTATTAATTTTATTTATTTTTTTATAATAGGTGGACGCCGATTGTTTCTAGAATTATTGGCGAAACAATTGTGTATGTCAACGATATTGAAGAGGTCAAGCATTCCAAGGGTTGTCTCATATTTTCCAACAAAAAATGTAATTGAATGCATAATTGGTAAGCCGATTCATTCCTTGAATAGCTCCACATCTGTGGATTTTATTCCAGATGAAGACGATCGCGGACATTCAACAATAAAAGGTGCTTGCTATATGTGCTATCACGAAGAAAGTAAGAGAAAACGCTCAACACGGAAAATATGTGTTCAGTGTAAGAAGCCAATTTGTGTCGAGCATAGCAAAACTCAAACGAAATGTAATGGTTGTTGTACAGACTGATTATATAATTTTATACAATAATTAATATTTTCAAAGAAAATCTATAATAAAAACATGAATTATCCCCAAATAAACCCACCAATTTAATTTATTTACAAATGTAAATAGGGTCAGATTATGAAGAAAAAGTCAAAAATTTAAAAAAAATAACGGTATACTATAAAATTTTTTAAATTTTTTTTTTTTAGAAAAAGCATAAAAAATTAGCCACTGAGTAAAAATTTTATTCAAATCGTGCCAAAAACATCAAATTTCTAGCCATTTAAAAATTGAAATATTTACATATGTAAATAGTGTCAGTGTTAGGGTTAATAATACAAAATGCTAAAGTTTTAACACTTTATAAACTGTCACTTTAGCATGATAATAACTTAGTTCAGGATAAATTGAAATCTTTTAGACACAGTTTACAGTTTACAGTGTACTAAAAATATAATTTGATATTTTTGATTTAATTCGATAGCCTTGTATGTTTTACTCTTTATCTTCACTTTATATAGAGTTATATTAATTAGTAAATTATATAGATATATATATGAACAATTTCGTGTCAAGTGACCCAACTTTTAAAATCAATGTCTTCCGATTTGGATATATATAAGTTGTAAAATATAGCAGAATTTTAAATCGCTAGTAAGTACACACATAGAAAAAATATACTTGTACATGTTACAACAACAATGTCAACATTTTTAAAGTTTTTCCAACAATATTGTGATTACTGTAATTATTTTTTATGATTGCGGTAACCATATTATGATTACTACAATCATATAAACGATTATAGTAACTATGGATATATTTGTTGCAATCATGTTTATGATGAATCCATTTATCATAATTTGTTGCTCTTTGATTGTGATAGAGAACAACATAATATGGTATAATTTTTCATCATAAAAGTGATGACCATAAACATTGCATAACTGATATAATAACTGAGGGTGTTGTAGCTTAATTGAGTAGCGCGTTTGATCACTAAGCATTAGTTGGTATTTGTGGCTTGGGTTCGATTCCCAGCCGCTGCCACTCAAAAACAACATCAGTTTCTGATAATTATTAGTTTTTCTATCCTATCATAACTTATATTTATCAAAGCGCCCTCCTTTGATGGTATAGCATTTAAATGTCACCGAAGTAAAATAATTAAAATAATGGCTATAAGCTTTGATTAATGCGCCTACTCACCACCAGAGGCGCTGCAATAACATAATAACATAACACGCAATTACAGTGTTGTCATATGAAAAGATTTTCTCTACTTTCACCACCTATTGTTCTTCTACCTATCCCGTTCCAAAGAAAGTAACACATAAATATATAGGCATATTAATTGCCTGAGTGTTCCTTCTCTTAAAAAAAAAATAAAATATATGATTGATATAATCATGTGAATGGTAAACTTAACCATATTATGGTTGCAGAAATCATATAAATAATTACAGTGACCATAATATTTGAAAAATAATTTTAATAATGTTGAAATAGTTGTGGTAAATATGCACAACTTTATTTTTTATCTACGTGTATGATCGAGCGCAATTGAAATGTGAATCTGAAACAGACAAAACTCTCATTCGAGTTTACTAAATACCTTAAACATGTGAATTTAGACACCAAAACGCAACTATACACAATCAAGGAGAACTTTAAATGTCACCAAATTTAAATTTAATCTGGCTTAACTTTTGACCTTCACTATTTGCCTTTCCTTCTGCATGAATGTTTTTACAAAATTTTAAGCTTATAATTATAAACTCAGCTGTAAAAGGAATATACCATAAAAATGTTGGCAAAAATGAAAAGAGCTACAAAATGACCTTAAAAATTGGCACATTGAAGCTAAAGCAGAAAAGCAGATTATAAAGTGAAATTATTTAGTACACAAATTATTTTTAATAGGTATTTTAGAAAAAAATTAACTTGACATTGACGATTAAACTTACATGAATGGTAAATATTTATTTATAGTTAAATAAAAAATTTAAATTTTTGTTTGAAACAATCTGGTTGTGCTTAATTTTAAATAAACTATAATTAAAAATACAAACAGGTCTAAAAATCGACTTGCTGTGATTATTATTGCAAACGTAAAGAGAGCTATACATTTCTTAAATAAAATCTGCAAATTTAATTTAATCAGGGGTGTCATAGAAACAATGAAGTTTGCTGATGATGCCCTTGGCCGGGTAGAAAATACATTCCAATTTGCCAATTGTTCCAGTACTTTACTATAGTATTCTTGATTATTCGAACTATTAGTCTAAATAAATTAAAATATTAGTTCATTTCCTTCCCTAATTAATAACACAAATTATTTAAAAAATTTTCTAGTTTCACGATATTTATTGAACGTGTAGCAGTGCCCTATGACAACAAATCATTTTTTTTTTGTCGGTTTTAAAACCAATTCTGACAATATTGGTTTCTATGACACCCCTGAATATAAAAGAATTTTGTCTCAAAATTCTGAGACAAAAAAGACACTAAGGACGATTTGTACAGCAAAAATGACGATATGTAGGTACAGCATTTGAGTTAACAAACACGTGTGATTTGCAGAACAAAAATTTCTCAATTATTTGAATTTGAAAAATCAGAATAATTTTCTGAGTCGATTTAACGATGTCCGTCCGTCTGGCTGGCTGGCTGTCCATGTAAAGCTTGTGCGCAGAGTACAGGTCGCAATTTTGAAGGTATTTCGATAAAATTTGGTACGTGACATTTTTTCGGCGCAAAGATGGGCGCAAAGATGGTCCATTATTACACCTGGCCCCCATACAAATGTCTTTCCGAAATTAGGGTTTACTGATCATAAATGTTTGAATTATGAAAAGAACCAAACAAATTTTATCACAAATGAGTGGTAAATAAAGCCAAATCAGATCTACGAACTTTGTGCAGATCGGTCCATAATAACTCGTAGCTCCCATATAAGTGTAAAGAGAATAACTCTCTCAAAAATTTTGTTATCCAAATAATATTGAACGAAAATTTATTTCATATGTATAAAAATAATACGGTCAAATTTTATTATGATCGGTCCATAATTAGTCGAAACTCCCTTATAAGATCCTCTCCGTAATTCACTTTGAGCTCCATAAATCGTTTAAAAGTATTTATATCGAGATAAAGTTTAAGACATATGACAATAAATTTTTGGATGACCGGTCCACAATAGGTCATATCTGCCATATAACGGCCATTTCTGAAAAACTGTTTTATAGATATACTGGGTGTAGGGTATTATATGGTCGGGCTTGACCGACTATACTTTCTTACTTGTTAATTTTATAAATTCTTTTTTATATTTTTTTTATATTTTTATAAAATTGTTATGATAAGAATACAAAATCTGTAAATTATGGTAAGAATTGGTAATTACATTGGCCCATAATCATAGTCATAGAAAAATCATACTTTAAGTAAAATTAGACTTTTAAACAACAAAAACATATAAATTTTGTTCTGAATTTAAAACAAAAGCATGCTTTTGCTTAAAGTATGCTTTTTCTGTGACTATGATTATGGGCCGTTAATTATATGCAAATGTTTAAAATTAGATAAAAAATAAACATTTGAAATTATTTATATTGCGCGTAAATTTGTCTGTGAAACAATAAAGAAAATAATAATAAAATTTGCACTAAGGCTGAATAAAAATGAAAAGAATAAGGATATTCTAGGACAGCAGTATAGTTCCTGGAATTATCTTTATATGTAGGTGGTGGGTATTTAACTCTAACTTGTTTTTTATTAATAATCGCACGTTACCAATTAGTTGTCTCGTTTTCTTGGATTTCGTCATTGTAATAATTTAACTTAGTTGAAAATTGAAAAGGGTAATAAGAAATAAACAACACCAAAACGTAATGCATTTTTTTAGTAGAAAGAATATTAAATAAATTACATGTGTTTTTAAAACGAACCCCTAAAGTTAATATTGAAAAAGAGCATTTTTAATTAGTTGTCAACAGCTGTATATCTTTAGTTATTAATTTGCAGGTGTGAAAAGAATCTATTTAATTTAATTAATTTAATGGTTAAATGTTCATACGTATTTATGTTGTGTTTGTTAATTACTGTTGCGTTCTTAATCCTCTATAATCGATTAGACCTGTGGAACTTTAGAATTTCTGTTAGATTAATAAGTCTATATTAATTGATAATTGCGGTTTAGATTTATTGTTTTATTATAATGAAATTATAAACAAATGTCAATGCATTTATCCCTAAATAGCCCAGCAAATAATGCATTATTCGGTTACACATTAAATCGGCTGCACAGTCGTTAAATATAAAAATAAAAATAAATCTCGAAAACATATTCCTTTGGCTTTCTTCTTTAACTTGTTTAATCGTCAGAGTTTTAAACATTTCAAAAATACTAACAAAAATTTTGTTTAAATTATTTACTCACTTTTTGTGTTGTGTTATTAAAAGCAGCATTATTCTAATTAATTTAAATAAAATTTAAGCTCTTTGATAATGTTTCATACAATGCACATGATTAAACAATAATGTGTGTTATTGCAAAATTAGTCCTTTTAACTTCGACCTTTACTAAATTAGTATGTATTTGTTTAGTTTAAATGTTGTTTCCAGTTGTTGCTATTCGGTGTGCTGTACCTAAAATCACAATAATTTCTAATAATTTATTTATGCTCATGAAATAAAGCAAAAATGTAATTAAATTTATTAATTATGCAGCACAGTTTTGTGCTTGTGTACATGTGTATTGTTGTACTTTTTTGTGGGCAAATGCTTTTCATTTTCATAAATAATAGCAAAGAAATTTATTATTTTAAAATGAATAATTATAGTGTTAATTGTGACTTTTGTTTTGTTTTGTGCTGCTGCTGCTAAATGTGATACAAATTATGGGATTATTTACTTAAAAGTAACAGAAAATCAGAGTTAATTTGAAATATGCTCATTTCATCGCATGCTTCTGACATTTTAAACATATTGTCGTATTTAATTATGCAAATTAGTTACAATAATATCTAAAATAAATGTTTATTTATTTGCGTTATATTGTGGATAAGTTGTATTTTTATTTTGTTTGATATACGCAAAGGTAACAAATATATTATTAATATTGTTATTCATTTTTCAATTTTATAATAAATAAGGCATCATAAACAGTTCTGAACTAATCCACAGTGGAGAACATACGAGTATATTGGATTTGTGGTGATGTTAATAATGCTTAAAATATAAAGAATAAAAATAAATTAAGCCCGAAACTATTGATCACTTGGGGGATAATATTCGCCACGTTATTGCCGATATATGTTAGCAAAGGTCATCAAAAATTTTACTTCCAGACTAGACTACGTCCGAGTCAGCCTTGACAGTCATATTTAAATTATAATGCCAGAAGACTATCTTTCGAATAAAATAAATTTCATGCCAATTTAGAAAAATCATATTTGTTTTATTTAATTTTAAAGTTCTATACATCTAAAAAACACTCATTTCCCATTTCCGAAAATCTCCTAAATGGGCATAAATGGCTTACAAATATTGCTATCCAAATGAAATTCTACACAAATACATACATATTTGTCGTATATACACAAATCATGGGTATTCATTTTATGATCAGTAATTATAGATGGGAGCTTGTCTCATTTGAAAAAAAAAATTATGGAAAACTGATGATACTCGAACTATATTTTCTTACTTGTTTTGTTATATAATAATAGTATTTATTAATAGACTTTCACAGCTCGGAATTAGGTCTTAACGACAATATCATAAGTGATTACTTAGGTGCAGTTAGGCAGAAACAAAATTTTTTTAAAATCTTAGTAAGACCTATATTGGAATATGGCTCTATTATCTGGGATTCTTATTATAATATTCATATTCAGCGTATAGAGTCTGTACAGAAATAATTCTTACTCTTTTGTCTACGTGGGTTACCTTGGAATCCTGATATTAACCTTCCATCATACATCGATAGACTTAAATTGATTAAATTGCCAACTCTATCTAGTAGAAGAACTATGCTTAATATAACATTTATGATCAATATAATTAATGGTGAAGTTTGCTCCGAGTTCCTTGTAAATAATGTTACTTTTAATGTTCCTTACGCCATTTTAAGCCACTCTATATCAAACATGTTAGTACTAATTATGCTCAAGCTGACCCATTAAGAAGATTATTTTGTGAATTTAACAATCTATATGAAATAATTAAGTTTTCTCTTTCAACAAATGTAATTAAACATAAAATAATTAGTTTATTAAATAATTAATCTTTTGTAAATTAATTGTAATTTTCAATATACTGTTTTTAATAGTCTGTAAGGATTTGCAAATATCCCTATCCAAAAAATCAGTTATATGTAAGTCCATAATTGGCATAATAGACGGGCAAGTCCTCTTGAATATGGAAATAATCGGTTCATGATTCATACCAGTCTTCATATTTCTCTTCCTTACAGCTGGATACTGCCATCCTTATAAACTTCAAAAACGATATCTTTTTTAGATCGGTCTATATTTTATTATAGCCTCTATATAAATTTTATTTCTGAAAATCACTTAAATACTAATAAATACTTAATAAATTTCGATTCTTCTAACCAAACTTAAGTTATATGTAGCAAAATTGTGAACACTGATTCACATTTGATCAAGCTCCTGTAAAGGGTATATAATGGGTGTCCCAACCAGAACGCAATTTTTAAATTTTAAATAAGAGACAGATATTTAAAAAAAAAATCATGAACCTTTATTATGTCGTAAAGCAGATAGAATGAGGTTATGTATGGAACAAGATATAATGCAGATGGCCGCCGCGGCTTTGCTGGCACACACGCGATCTTTTAATGAAATTTTCAATGACCTTTTTGCATAAATGCTGCGGTATTTCATTAATGCAGCGTCCAATTTCATATTTGAAGGCTTGAGTCGTCATCGGCTTATTCGCGTAAACCATTGACTTCAAAAAACCCCAAAGAAAAAAACCTAAAGGTGTTAAATCGCACGATCAAGGCGGCCAATTCTGGTCTCCAAAACGCGTAATAACATGACCAATGACTGATCCAGCAATTGAATTGTTTCTCTGGCTGTATGACATGTGGCGCCGTCTTGTTGAAACCACATGCTCACCACATTCATGTCTTCAATTCTAGGCAAGAAAAAACTGGTTATAATTTCACGATACCAAACACCATTGACTGTTTGCGCTTGACCTGCCTCATATTCATAAAAAAAGGTCCAATGATTCCTCCAGCCCAAAAACAACACCACACAGTGACACGTTGAGGATGCATTTGTTTCTCGTGAATCACTAGAGGATTTTCTTCACCCCAAATATGACAATTCTGCCTATTAACGAAGTCATCAAGATGGAAATGGGCCTCGTCACTGAAGATGATTTTGTAGCATTTATGCAAAAAGGTCATTGAAAATTTCATTAAAAGATCGATATCTTGTTCCGTACATAACCTCGTTCTGTCTACTTTACGATATAATAAAGTTGACGATTTTTTTTTTAAATATCTGTGTCTTATTTAAAATTTAAAAATTGTGTTCTAGTTGGGACACCCTTAATGTATGTGTTGGGTTCTTATGCAATACCAAGAATGTCTGTTGATTGTCCAGAGCAAAACACTCAAATATACGATACAAATATTCTTAAATATTTTTTGATGATCAGAAAAATAGGTGCAACCAAAAATTTTAAAGTAACACATTTTCCGGTCCATTATTTGAAATCAATGAAAACTCAATGGGGCCTTAACAAGGAAGATAATTTGCTAAAAATCGCTGTCAGTAATATCAATTTCTGAAAACTAAACAAATAGGTTGAACCACTAGAAATTCGGTTTAGCCGAATATAAAACTCTTACTTGTTACATTTAAGATTAAAAATACTCGTATAAACATACAAGCAAAAGCATTAATGTTTAAATTCTAAATGCATTTAGTAATAACTATAATAATATTTCGTTATTCCTTCTGTTTATGTTTCAGGTAATTTCTATGATCTTAAGCGTGTTGACTAACAGAAGGCGATATTTATTTTAATAAAAAGTACTGCCAAGTAAGTAGTAAAAAAAACAGCTAAATTACTAATAAGATTTAAGTTTACCCACGAAATATCGTTCGATCTATTGAACGAAGTCAATTTGTGAAAGTTTTTACCAATTTGAAACCAACATTTGCCATTTAATGACAACAAAATGCTAATTATTTTAGCTAAATAATGCTTACAAACTAAGTCGAGGTATTAAATTGTATTATTTTCAATTCTGCCTAAAATACAAACTCAATTCTAAGTCAATTGATGAATAGTCAACATATCATTATTAAAACTATGTATAACATTTAACGAAATTATATTTGTATGAGTAATGAAAACTAGTAATGTCATCTATTGTTTAAAATTCCAAACAGAATGTTGTTAGTTGGCAAATAATTATATTTATGTGTGCTTTTTGTATGTTGTAAATATTGGCAGCATATATGTTTAACACAAAACAATATTGTTTTCAAAACTATACTGCAAAATTAAACATAAAACAAATAAAAACATTGCAGGCCAGTGGCTACAGGATGTATTGGCTCCGTTTCCGGTCAGAGATGGTAGTTTTTGGTTTTGAAACATTAACGAGCTTAGGTTACTCAAAAGTATACAATACTATTGTTGTAGGATTTTATTGGTTTAGGGTTTCGTTTAATTAGTATCAGGCTGAATGGTTAGACAATTGGATTTCGATAATGTAAGAATACGTTTTATTAGTACTATTAATTTTTGGCGATGCGAATTGAATACGAATGCAATTCTGGTTGTATGTATAAACATTGGAATTAAGTTAAAACTCAAGCCTTAGTTTTAATCGGTGTAGAATAATTTGGGGGCTTTATGGTAGTAGGACTGTTGAGTCGTGTATACGTGGAAACCAACTTTCCTTGATAGAACGTACGCAAATTGAGTTGTTGAGGAAAAATGGGCACTCAATAAGGTCCATAGCAAACCGGCACGAAAAAAAAGATCTGGTAGAAAACCAATAGTTACTGACCGCGATAGATGATCAATCAAGCACCTAGCTATCACAAATAATTTCAGTTGTAATCAAATAAAGTCGGAGCTGGGACTAAATGTGAGCAAAAGACGGATTAGCCAAATTCTAAATGAATTTCTAGATGTAACAAAACATCCTCGACACAAGACAGCCAGATTATCGTTCGCTGAAAACTTTAAATTTTTGGAAGAGGAGTGGCGTAATGTTTTATTCAGCGATGAAAAAAAATTCAACTTTGATGGACCTGATGGATTCCAATATTATTGGAGGAAAAAAGGCGGCGATACACAAACCAGAATAGCACGCAATTTTCAAGGAGGATCTTTGATGACTTGGATTGCTTTTGGGTATAGTGAACGTTCCCCAATTTCTTTTATTTCTCATAAAATGAATGCGCAGAACTACGTAGAATTACTGTACAGTGTTTTTATTGAATTTACCGAAGAAAAATTGTGTAAATAATTTTACTTTTCAGCAGAAAAACGCCCCTATATATAAAGCCAAAAGAACTCAAGTATTTTTTGAAGAAAATGATAAATGTAGCTGTTTTGGACTGGCCACCTCTTAGCCCTAATCTAAGTCCAGTTGAAAACCTCTGGGGAATTTTAAGTGGCGAAATATATAAAAATGGAATGACTTATAACTCCTTAAAAGAGCTTATAGAAGCTTTAGTAAAAAAATGGAAAGCAATTCCTCAAGATGTGTTACAAAAATTAATATGCCACTTCGGTTAAATGAAGTAACTAAAAATCGAGGAGGACATTCGAATTATTAAAATTTATATTTTAGTTGATTATATTTAATTAGTTTTAGGTTTCGAATTTTTTCTAATTTTGTACCATATAAATATTTCCTATAAGAATTTGAATTTTTTGTTTCTCTCTACTAAATATAAAAAATATATAAACTTTTACATTAGCTTTAAAACCCAAGAGATTTTTAGAAAAAGCACATGTACATATCTAGCTAGTGCCAAACGGTCAAATCCGACTATATAATATCCTACATCCAGTATATATGGAAGCTTTGACTAATTACGGACCGACCATTTTATAATTAGATATCATGATTTATGTATACTCGTATATGAAACTTATTTGTGTTGAATTTTATATGGATACCAACATTTTCAAGTGATTTATGGGCGGTAAATGGATTTTTGAAAGTGGGGTCATATGGGAGCTATGACTAATAATAGAATGATCATCATAAAATTGGGGCGATTGATTTGGGAATATATATATAACATATTTGTGTTGAATATTATGTAGATACAAAAATGCTTAAGAGAGTTATACTTTTAAAAGTGATTTTCGGAATTGTGTCTTATATGGGAGCATTGGTCAATTATCGATCGATCTGCATAAAATTTGTAAATGTAATTAGGCTTCATGGACAACTTATTTATGGGGAAATATGTTTGGATACGTACATATATAAATCAAACATTTATAATCGATAAACTACTATTTCAGGAAGACATTTGTATGGATGCTAGGTGAAATAATAGACCGATTTAAACCAATTTCAAATACACCCCGTTGTTGGGACAAAAAAATATTGTTTCAAATTTTATCAAAATATTGTTAAAATTCCGCACTGTACTTTGCGCAAGTACATGGATATCCAACCTGGCGAACGGGCATTGTTAAATCGACTCGCTAGGTATACTTTGAGGTGATAAATGGGCTAATCTTTATAGGCCACTAGGGTGGTGTATAACTTATTTTCATTGCTACCTGAGCTAAAATATTACAATTGTTGCCGAGAAAAATTATCGAAAAAAATTTAATTATTTTTTCAAAGTTGTTTTTCTTTTGTTAATATTTTGAAATGAATAAAGAGTAAGATTTTAAAATCAAGTTTTTTGTTTCCATTTTAATAGTAGAAGCTTTTCCAATTGTGACAAAGCATTTGAAAATTTACTGTGAAAATATTGGATCTGTGAAAGCTAGATTTCTTAAAATTCTTGATATTTTCGGTCAAAATAATCGTCCATGTAAGGCCGCTTTTAAGAATTTCTTTGTTAAATTGCCTTATTTGGGCATTAAGAATTAAAGAGCAAATGTTGAAAAGTCTTTGCATAGTGAAGGTATTATTGTATGGTGCGCTATTTGTTCTATTTGATCTTTGTAAATTAAGAAAATGCGTTTTATTATGACTAAGCATAACAAAATTCTGAAAAATAGATGAAGTATTTTTTCTTTGCCAAAAGTCAAATATTTGTCGTAATTTATTTTCAAAAGACATATGGACGGACATGACTCATCAACAGAGTTTCGAAAAAGAGTTGAAATATTTCTGTAATTTCTAAATAGTCCAATTTTCATTTTTAATGTAATGACTGAATGAAAGGTTATGTCGAGTATAAGTTTTAAATTTCGATCATATAGAATGTCGTTGGGCGGGGTCAAAAGCAACTATACGTATTTGTAAAATTTAAAATTATTGCAATTTATAAATTTAGTTTTACAGAATTAAAACCTTACATATTCTATTCATGATGATCATAGAGTCCTCATAATAAGATGATACCTTCGAGAGGTTACCAACTTATTTACTTAAGTTCCTATTCATATCAACTGTAACAATTTATTATTTTTGAAAATATTGTTCTAGTTCAAAGTGTCTGCATTTCCAACAGTTTTATTTAAAAAAAATTTAAGTTGGCATTATTTCTGTGTAAATTCAAATGAATAAATTTTGAAAATTTGCTTAGTTTTTATTTTAAAAAGTAATTCAAATTTTGTTTATGTTTAAAGTTCATAACATACTCGTATATCGAATAACTTTGTATACCCACATTCACCATTTGTGGTGGTTTAAGTTTGTTATTCCGTGTGGAAAATTGAGAAGTTATCATCTAAGACTCAAAAAAGTACAGTGAACTCGCAGAAACGTGAACACCTAGTAACATGAACTACACTTAAACATGAAATATTTTTTTTATATTGAGCACTATAAAACGTGAACATGGCTGAAGGCTCTTTTATTCTAAAGCTAAAATTCTATTTCGTAAACTTATTTAACAATTTTGGGATTCTCCGCAGAAGAATTTCGTAGATTGTTTGTTGCAAACAACGTTTGTTGCATGATAAGTAGCTTCTTTTAAATAAAAACTAAGTAGACAAATTTATAATTATCATAATTTAAATTCCGCTAACCTCTATTTTTGATAAATTCAATAACATAATTTAGAAATTCGTATCTTAGAAACCCTTTGGCAAACCATAGTAGCTATGTAGTATATTAAAATATGGCAGGAACTAACAAAAAGTAGCATCAAAACATGTTTCATAAGTGACAAGTAGACTTGTCAATATCATAAAAAAAACATTTGAAGAAAAAAAAAAATATTGTTCCGGTCTTTTTATTAACATTTCACAAGCGTTTGATAAAGTGTGGCATGATGGTCTAATATACAAGTTGAAACTAAATTTACTCGTAAACACACATAATCTATGGGAAAGCTACTTAACTGGTCGAACATTTAAGCTTAACCCGAATTCTCCTAGCGTCATCATATGACGAAAAAAAAATTGACAGCTTCTGATGGCTAGTGCGCCGTTATATTCGCATAAATACAAAAATAAACAAAACAAGAAGATTTAATTCAACGTTGTAGTGCAAAGTGTTCGTATTGAGTGAATTATTTAGTTTTGGTGTTTTTTGAAAAAAATTTAAATTATGAGGTCAGCCAAAAGATAAACGAAAAAACGCCGTGATTTATATATATAGAACTTAAAAGTTAAATAAAATGAAAATTTACATTTGGTTACAATATTTTTTTAAATAATCACCAGTTGTGTTGTAGAGAAAAATATATTTTTTTTTTGAGAATACATTTGTGTGTCGTCATATGATGACACTATGATAAAATAGACACATTTTGGTTTTTGGAATTTGATTTGTTTTTGGATTTTTTAGCAGCAAGTTTCTTAGCGTTGCAGAAATATTGGATGGTTTGGAGGAAGAATGTGAGATAAATGATTTTTACATCGAACCTCCAGAAGTTAGAATCTTAACTGATGAAGATTCGAATGAAGAAATATCAATTCTTGGTCTCATAATCAACTTCTGGTACCTGCTGAAATACGATTAAAAGGCAATAAGGAACTTCCCGCACGTACTGAACAGCAAGATGCCAAAAAAAAAGGAAAGACAATGCGGTCGTCACAGTAGATTCAACAGCTTATTCTTCAGATCCCGAAAGAAAAGCAAAAAACATTTTGAACTAAATATCCCTTATTCTGTTCAAAACTATAATAAAAATGTGGGCGAAACCGATCGAATGGACCAAAACATAAATGCTGACCGTATACCTATACGAAGCAAAAAATGGTAGTTGGCATTATTTTCTTGGCTGTTGTACGTTTGAGTATTAGTGTGAAAAAAAAACCAAAAACTTAGTCAGAAAAGCTTTCGAAGTGACTTGGCTATGTCATATCTTCACTTGGAGAATAATTCCCCAAAACGACCAGTGAGAGCACCAAATATGCAGCCTGGAGATGATTCCTTGAGCTATGATGGGTACATGCACTATGTTCAAAGCACCAAAAACAATTAACAAACATGATCTTTTGGCGATAATTGCAAATCCAGTGTAAGAACGGAGTGCAAAAAATGTGACAAAGGCTTATGTATTGATTGCTTCACCCCTTATCATGAGAAAGAATAAAAATATCTGTAAATATATTAAATATGTTTTTATAATTTTCTCTAATACAATGAATTGAAAATAAAATGTTTAAAAGAAAAAACAATATAAAACTTTTTTGCAATTTTGCACCTATATATTGATAGCGTCGTCATATGATGACACCCATTTTCTCGAAATGTGGACTCAACATGGCAATTTTTTTTCTTGATATATATCAAAACGATCCTAGACAAGCAGTAAATGAAGTATCATATGAATTGGACTCCTATTTCTAAAACCGGAAGAACTTGGGTTAAAGAAGGAGATTTCTTAAGCTTAGCACAACCTGTTGAAGCAGTAATACCTCAAGGAAGCATCCTGGGACCCTTGTTATACTTGATATACACATCTGATATGCCAACAAACAATAGCACTTCCACATATACATTTACTGATAATACTGCTATTCTAAGCATTCATGAAAACCCTCAAGAAGCATCTCGCTACCTACAATTTCATATATCTGATTTAGAAAACTGGTTAAAGCAATGGAGGATAAAAGTTAAGCAGCAGAAATGCACACACATAACTTTTACATTGCCTATAAAATCATGCTCTCCTATTTATATCAATAATGAAGCAATAACACAACAATCCGAAGCTAAATACCTTGGTATACACCTCGATAGTCGCCTTATATGGAAATCCCATATAAATGCAAACTTGATTCAAATGAAATTGAAATTAACTCAAATTAAGATTTTGTGAATACCGGTCCTTATTTGACAATATCCTTCATATAATGTGCACTTGCCATTATTACTCATACGAGTAATCGTATATCTATTAAATATACTGGTAGTTTGCTAAATTCGACGTGATATATTCTCATTTGTGTAAAATTCTGTGTACCTAATTTTATGAACCTCGGTTCATTATTGTTAATAGCTAGAACTAGAAATAAATTATATTATGTGTAAACTTGTCTATCAAACTATATATACTAATAGAATTTACGCTTAAACGGTTTAAGAATTACTGAATTAGGATATTTAAATCCGAACAGAACATATAGTTTTTGTAATTCTCATTATATTTAGGTGTAGAGTATACAAGATTCGGCATAGCTGAATATGGCACTCTTTCTTGTTCCTTTGTGCTACCTACAAATTCGTACACAACTAGTGATGTTGATGATAATGCTATTTTTCCATCAATCTTTTGTAAAACTGCTGTTGTTGTTGTATTTTTTTGTTATTGTTGTAACTCGTGAACGAAAACATCAAATGCAGATAAATTTGTTACTACAATTTTGTTTAATATACTTGTTTGCGATACATTATTAGACTAATCCTAAATTGTAGAGAGAAAAATGGTTAACAAACATATTTTAAAGGTTTATTCCCTTATTCATAAAACTTACAAAAGCTTTATTAGAGCTTTATAAAGACACTTTTGTAACGAAATTTGCTTTATAAACCTGTTGTAAGTTTTTATGAATAAGGGGGTTAATATATATTTTTAAGCTTTAAATATTTGATTTTCCATTACAATCCGCTAATAAATATAAAATCGTTTGCTATATTATATTAACTTTTGTTAAACTATTGAACACATGTTGAGATCTTGTTTAAATAGATCTTGTTTAAATTGAGATTGTGACCAACTGATTATGGCTGAATTATGTTGAGAAATTTTTTAATTGTGCTGCAGTCTAATAAACAGTACGTTGCGCGTTAAACCATTGTAATGGCAATGTACTTCTATACATTCAGGTTCTAACAACCAAATACTGGTACAATAACAAAATGTTTTCATTTCTAGGACGAAGTTTGTGTGTACAAATGAATAAACAAACATGTAGAATGTAGCGCAAGTGGGTTGCTTTGCTTTTGAAACCTAGTTCGCAATTGCAGTTAAGGTGGATTCACCCATTTGTTCTTAACAAAATTTTTTTCCAGAGAAGGAACAAAATCTATTAGTTTTACAAGTGCGGCAATTGATTTATTTTGCTTTGGGTTTTAAGTGTCAAAATACAAATATTAAATTATTTTAAATTGTGTATTGTGTATTCAAAATCCCAGATACAAATTCAAAATGAATGAAAAAAGAATGTTGCTTTTGCTGATGACCATGTAAATACATAAGGCATTGTTATTTGTATGAAAAAATGCAACCTATTGGCAACTCAATTTATTGCTGTCCAGAAAAAATATAAAATTAAACCAATTCAAGTTCGTAAAAAATATCTTCTCTCTCTCAAAAAGAGAGACGTAAAACTTCATATAAAAAAATATTGTTCGAACAAATTTTTTGTTAAGAACGAATGGGTGAATCCACCTTTACAGTGTTGTAGTTGCAATACAGTTAAAAGTTCCAGCGTTATTAAAAATCAACAAATAAACCAGACACGCCTGGTATTAAAAGGAAACATTTTAAATATAGAAAAATCAAAATTCATATTGAAATTGCGACATCTGCACATATATGAAACTGAAATTTCAAATATTTAGTTGCTTGTAAAATTAATTAGAAGCTAAACAATTTTAGTTATTATTGTCATACATTTTCAAGGAAATAAAAACATCACATTGACTGAATAGACCAATTGTTGAGTTTGTTAATATCTTCTTCACTTGCTAGCGTCAAACCATAGAACTACTCAGCGAAAACTTCCATTACAAATTAGTGGTTTAAAATAATGAATTTTCATTACTTGCTCAATATTATTTTTACTCAATAAAAAAAAAATTAAGAAACTAAAATTAAAATCACTAACACTAGTCAATAACTACAGTATCCCATTGCTTTAAAGGATCATTTACAATAGCCCAAAAAGGAGTTTTGCTTTAGAGTGTCTGGAGTGGCATTTGGAAATTACATTTCGATCAGACTTTAGTGAACCAACGCTGCTTGCAACTTGGTTGCCAACGATCTTTCAATACTTTCTCTTACATTGAAAATTTACTAACCCCATTCTAAACACAAAAATCCATCCGTCCTTATTTGCAGTTTTTGTTTGCAAATGGGCTTCAAGTTTCAGTGAATGTTTCGTTTTGTTTATTTGTATATTTAGCAATGTTTGTTGGTCTAGGGCCAAATGCTATTATTTCTGTGGGTTACACCATTTGGTTTTATATTTCTAAAGTCAAAGTGTAAATTTTTGTTTTACTCTCATCATCATAATATGCTCTCAATACTGATTATTATTGTTGTTGTAGCTATTGTATACACTATTGTTGTTGTTTTGCTGTTGTAACAAAAATGTTTGTTTACAATTACTAAAGAAAAATATTTGTAATTCGAAACAAAGTTAACAAAAAAAAAAAAAAAAACACGAAAACAAACAGCAATAAGGATAACAAATATTACGGCCATAAATATGTTTTACCAGCTATGATTTTTACAAAAATTCAATGAATTTTTATGGCCAATGTAGGTTAAATATTCTTATTGGAATTATTTAATGTTTCATGCAATTCACAAGGATCATAAATATGTATTCGTAAGGTAAAGTGACAATAATTTCGATTTATATAAACGAAATAAAAAATGTTAGAAATATACATAGTCCCAATTTACACAAAGCTATTTTTTCAAAGGTTGATACAATTTTTTCCTTGAAATAGATAGTCGCAGAAGTTCGTTCACTGGCAAAACTGAGTTCTGGATAGATGGCAAGAGTTGAAGAATCAGTTAAGCGAACTCTTTCTGGTATTTGACATACAATTTTATGACAATTCTCTGACAACAATTTTACGATTGATTCCTTATTCTCCGATGCTTATACCAATTGAAGCAATTTGGTTCAAAATAAAACATACTATGGAGTCATGGATGAATTTACATGGATGAACTGTAAATCACTCTAATGTTTGGGAGCAAAGGTTTTTATATCGTGAAGTATTAACAAAAACGATTTCAAATAAAAATTCTCATTTTTATTTGGAGTTTATCGATTTTCATTTGGAATTTTACTAATTTACTAATTTTACTAATTTAATTGAATTTCTTAATTTCATTTGGAATTTTCTCAATATCTTGTTTAATTTTCTCAATTTCAATAAAAATTGAGTAGTAGTGTAATACTGTCATTATTGAGCTCATTATTCCATATAAAATCTCAATTAATTATTGCGCAATAAGTACGAAATTGTTACAATATTGATTAAGATTTCGAATGCAACACTGTTCACAACTGTGTTTAGTGAACAAAATTGTATAAAATGGCAAATGTCAACAAAAGAAAACAAAAGAAATCATTGAAAAATCAATGTGAAGGTAAGTTTGTTTACATAGAAACACAACAACCATTTAGAGTATTTTTTGTATTGTTTTCCAACTGTCAAATGATTATTGAGTAAGCTGAAAATTGCGTATGCCTGAACACTTAAAATAATATTGTCAATTAACCGAATATTGACGCAATAAAGTTGCATATCTGAACACAGTATAACAGATACTTATTTATTTCCATATTTTGAGATTTTCGGTGTTTTGTGTTATACTTAATTTTTAATAACATATATTAATAAATATTAATCATACGTATATGTTTATGATAGTGAACAATTGCATATTAAGCATACGCTATGTATGAATTTTTGGTACTAAGAATAATTTTAATCATACGTCAAACTTTTTATTTTTATTGATTTTATATATAATATTTACATAAAATAGAATTTTTAATTTTAAATTACATTTTATGAAATGTAACTTTTACAGACTCGAGCGAGTCTGATATGTCAAATAGTAGAAATTCAATTCAACTAATTGTATTCCCTGATGGCTTGTGGAATAGTTTATTATTATATATTATGATAAATTCTGATGTTTGTGGTGTTTCTCACAGGCTGCTTAGACATAGGTCAGCACTACATCAAGGCAGTTATAAAACCAATACGATTGAATGACAATCACTCGTATTTTTAATTGAGAGTATACACATATGCAATACGAATAAGAGAGAAACAAGAATTGCTAGTACAATCTAGTGTGTACTCGTCTTATCTTTCCCTCATCCTGATGTCTAAAAAATAAACAGAATTGCTTCGTGTAAAGTGGGACCTTTATAATATCTGACTTTTAAGCAATAGTTTTTTTCACCTGAATAGAATTAGTTTATTTGTTTAATGCCCATATTTTGACTTCTCATTTTAATTATACAGTAACTTATTCTTTATTCTTTATTTCATTCTTTTGCAATTAAAGCCAAGTAACTTTATCAAAAACTACGAAGTAATTGTTTAATTTCACAATCTATTAGTAACTAAATACACTTGTTTGCAGCACAGAAAGTCGTTTTTGCTGCTTAAATATAAAAGTTTAATTAAAAGCGATTTAAACGTTTTCTCACTCACGCATTTGCCAAATCAATTTCATTGTGAAGCATCAATGAGTTCAGGGAACACAAAAAATGCAATAAATTGCAAACTCTTTAAAGTTTTCAGCAAAAGTTTTCAGTAGTAATTAAAGTTAGAAACCTTTTTTACGAAACTATGAATTTGAAATGCGAAACAGTTAAACTTTTAAATACCAAAGTTGATGGTAAATATGTTTCTCAAAAATATAATTTAACTTTTGCACAAAGACATTCTCATACCTACATACTGGTTTAAGCAGTATAAACAAAAGTTCCAAGTTGAAATTAACTAATTATGTAAGTAACTTTAAGCGGCATTTAATAAGATAGAATAGGGTAGTGAAACAAACTACAATTAATTTATTTAAAGTAAATATTATAATTGTGTAAATAGTATTGTGTGTGTTTACTTAAAAAAATAATAAATGAAATCATCTTTAAAGTAATGATGATTAGTGTTTAGTAAAAATTTCATTGTTCTATGTCTTCTTTCGAAGATTTTAACAGACGGACAGACGCACAAACGGTCGGGCATGGCTAGATCGTCTTAGAATCTCATAAGGACCCAGAATATCTAGACTTTTTGGTTCTACGACCATTATTTGGATGTGTTAGAAACGAAATGACAAACGCAATATACCCCCATCTCTTTGGTGGTGGGTATAAATAAGGAATCAGATATGCGACTTTGGTTGCTACATTATTACTGGTTCTTAAATCAGTAAACCTAAAATGGTGGCGAATGGTATGTTGAAAGTGTTGAAAACATTGATATTGCGGATTGGTGATAATGAATTTGAAATAGATAAAGTAAATATGTATTTTAATGTATATAAGTGATATTATTAAACATGTCTTTATAGCGTGTTCAGATATGAAACTTTATTGAGTCAATATTCGGTTAATTGACAATATTATTTTAAGTGTTCAGGCATACGCAATTTTCAGCTTACTCAATAATCATTTGACAGTTGGAAAACAATACAAAAAATACTCTAAATGGTTGTTGTGTTTCTATGTAAACAAACTTACCTTCACATTGACTTTTCAATGATTTCTTTTGTTGACATTTGCATTTTATACAATTATGTTCACTAAACACAGTTGTTTACAGTGTTGCATTCGAAATCTTGCTCAATATTATAACAATTTCGTACTTATTGCGCAATAATTAATTGAGATTTTATATGGAATATTGAGCTCAATAATGGCGTTAATTGCGATTATCGCAATTATGGTGCATATCTGAACACGCTATTAGACGATACTACTTTATGTGTGACTTGAAGAAGGAAAGATATTTTCATTTTGGTTTATATAAAAATAAATTTTTAGAGACTACTGTTGTTGTTAATGAACAATTATTTAAAAATTTTAAATTATTCGAATATTTCGATTCATTTGAAATATGTGATCGATTTTTTCTTTGAATCTAACAAAAGGAAAATCGAATAATTTGGATACTCTAATATATATATTTTACATATATATGATACTTATGAATGATTTAGCGTTCCCAAGCACCAAAATTATTTCTTCTGCTCGTCACTCTAATATAAAGCCCACTTCCGGAAGTTACTTCAAAACGCATAAATCTCTTATTAGCATGCAGCAAGTTTAAATTTGACACAAATAGCCCATATATATATAAACATTGTTACTCTCAATATGATGATGATCGCGGTCCATATTTGACCGTAGTACCCATATAAATTTCACTTCGAAAACTCACTTAAAGACGCATAAATCTCTCTTAAAAATCATTATTACGTTGAAATTCAACACAAATAATTTACGTGCACATATTAATCGTCGAACAGACTTTCATGATCAGTGGCCCGTAACACGTCATAACTCCCCTATGAGGACTACTCCCGATAACTCATTACCTACATAAACATCCATATCAAACCGAAATTTTATACATATCAGTTATAAATATGTAAAAATTGTTCTATTGACTTTTGTGAAAGTTGTTGTTTGAGTATAGCTCTCCACTTCCCAGAATAACCTCAGAATATAAAGAGGTAATAATTTTTACTTTTAAAAAAGCCAAAATCAGTTTCCTAGGGCTTTGTGGTACTAAATTTATTACATATTTGTTATTGTAAATCGGTTAGTGTTACACGCTGGAAAAATATAAACAAGTGCAGTTTTTAAAGAAAGAGACAAATATAAATTCTTGATTATAACTGGAATATGCATAAAATTCATATACGTTAATATAGTCATTGAAATGAAATTCGACCAAAATAAACCTAAAATAAATATAAAAATAATATATAATTAAATAAATAATAGATGATTTGTTGGTGGGTATTTAAGATTCTGCACAGGCGAATATAAACTCATACTTGTTTTTAACTATAGTAAACTTAAATTTAAATATTCGGAAATAATCATATAAATTTTATTATAAACTGCCAACACATATTCATGGCGAGTTAATCTATTATTTTATTTATTTAGCCGTAAAATAGCATACATACCTACACACAGTATAATTATTTTATGCTCCTTTCCTCTTAAACTATTTAAAAACACGGAAATGAAAATATTTCTATTATAAATATTATTTTGTGCTGGTTTTATCTTATTTTAGCGTGAAATTAGCCTTATGAAGCCAAAACTTTTTTATGAATAGTTGGCCAAATGGCGGCTAGTACTCAGCAGCTAAATTAAACACACACACAATTCCACGAACTCATAGAAAAAGATTCATTACACATCAAGCTATCAATGGTTGCTTCAGCTCTTTACCAAGAGGATACAGTCAACAGACACTGCAAGGTTTTTGAAAAGGAATATAGAAATACGTTGGCATTTGTGCACATTGGGTCATTTGTTAAAACACTTGATTAATAAAAAAAAGTTGTTTGAGAAGTTTCATACTACGGCTTAATTAATGTAGGATTATTCCCAAATTATAGCCTTGCGTATAAATCGCCAAAACTAGATAGAATCCTGCAACAGATGCTGCAGAGTGCTAACGATTACATTACTCCACAGCTCTATAAAATATATACTATACTCGTATGTATATGTCTCTCTCAATTACATCGCGCTTGGTTGGAGAAATGTAAAAGTTATTTTTCTCATAAAAATGGTAAAACAAGTCATGAGAGTGCGGAAGACTTCTACCGAATGAGCCTTTCATCTTTCCTGTTGAAAACACTAGAAAGGCTCATTGACTTGCATATAAGGCAAAAGTTAGAGAGTTCCTCAATAATGTCGACATGCCAACATGCCTACATAAAGGGTCGCTCAACGGAAACAGCTTTACACGAGCTAGTAAGGACCATTGGAAGATCACTGGAATTTCAACAACATACAATGCAGCATTGTTAGATATAGAAACTCTGCAATTCAGAGAGCACTAAAAGATCCAGAGTTTGCAGGGTATATCAGCACCTGGATAATGAACATTATGAAATTGAAAATCATTAATTCATGTATTCGTAAAAGCGAAAAGTCGAAGCAAGTAGAACGTTGAACCCCTCAAGGTACAATCAGCCCCTACATTTGACTGATTGTATTTAACTCAATTGTACTGTGTAAACAAAACTGGTTGTAAAGCATAGGGTGAAGAGAACAATAGTTGCTCAGGATAAAGAAAATACAGTATTTCGCCTTTCCCGTAAAGTTCGGCTGTTCACAACTATAGTCTCAAATTTTGAAACACTCATATCCCAGCTAGCATTTTTAATCGTAGAGGACACTTCTGCGATGGGAACTGGCGATTAAATTAATTGTCCGCGATGTCGTATTCCGATCGCGGAAGTTTAGTGCAACGAGAGAAACTATGTCATGACGTCAACTCTTCCATATGAGTCGTCTACGATGCGATGAAAGTAGCATTTTGAAGAGCTAAATACGATTGTTGACTACAAACAATCTTGCAATGCTTGCCAAAATGCGTAAACGATGATTCACTCGTCCAACAAACGTCGAAATGACTCGCAAAAGCACCGTTTGGAAGCGAAAAATATAAATCTACTCTAAAAATCGTCTGAACGATTTAAAAAAGAGTCGCGAAATGATCGCGTTCGTCAAACAATCATGCAAATGCTAGCTGGGTATATGAGCTAGAGACACAATCTAGCAGTGGCATCAAGTTTTAGATGGTGCGATTCCATCAGATATGTCTTATCGCCTATCTCACTAAATATCCTTCAAGTCAAAGATTTAAAAAAAAACAATAATAATTCTGTTTTAAATTAAAAATGGGGATTTTAAAAATACAATACAAATTAAAATACTCATTGGAAATTATTAAACGTTTAAAGACAAACAGAAATGAATGTGCAAACTTTTTAAAAAAATTTAAAGTTTAAGAAAATACAACATTTAAAATTTAAAACAAGTTTTGAGTTAATTTTATCTTCTTAGAAAAACACCCATTGTACTCGTTTGTAATAATAGAACAACTTTTCTGCTTGTGTTGTGTGCGCTTGGGTAATGAAATCACTGAAATATAAATTTGAAATGAAAACTTTTCTTTTGCTCGTTCATATAATATTGTTTCTAAAAATAAAAAACTATTATTATTTCCGAAAGCTTATTATACGAGTACTCATAACATAGTACTTATGTACGCACGTACGTAGCTTATAATTACTTATTTATTTATTTATTTATTTATGAATGTATGTACATATGTATGTATATTAGTTATATATGTATATATAAATAAATGAATAATGTTTCTGTGCTACCTCTACATACTACATATTCAATTTGCTTCTTTTTCATTTTATTTCAAGGAAAAGTTTATTTAGTGTGAAAAATAAGGTTATTTAGTTGTTCGTTGCAAGTTTGAAATTAGAAATTATTTTAAATACATGTTTAAATAATAATTTTTTAAACTTGAAATAATGTTTATGAAATGCTTTTTATACCCACCACCAACAAAAATATGGGAAATATATTTAGTTTGTCATTTCGTTTGTAATATAGCGAAATATTGGTCATAGAACAAAAAGTCCCTATATTCTGTGCCCTTATAAGATTCCAAGACACTCTAGCCCAGTCCGTCCATCCAGCTTCGTAATAAAGACATAGAACAATGAAATTTTTGCCAAACGAAATGTTTGGTATTGAAGATGATCAAAATCGATCCAGTAGCATCCAAGTTATAGACAAAAGTTTTAGATAACCTCTACATTGTTCAGATATTTTTGTGAATTATCTTATGAAGCAGATAATATCATAAACTTTTGTACACTTTAGTCCTGTTGAAAAAGTTCTCATAGCTCCCACATAAATATCTTGCCGGAATATGAACTATACAAAAGCAAATATCTATAAAAAATTCAGCAAAAATGTTTGCATCGTTCATGCCTAATGCAAAATCAAGCTGAAATTCAACACAAATCATCCACATACGAGGTCTGATCAAAAAAAAAAACTGTTATTTTAAAATTTCGTGAGTTACGTATGTTCGATTTTCGCATTTCTTTCTATTATGTTGGTAAACATGTCTGTTATATATGATGGCCATTTTGGATTGTCAGTTTGTTTCTGACAGATAAAAAGGTTAGTCGTGTTTTGGTGTGCTCTCCGATTTTTTACTATTCGAAAAAATGGATCAAAGAAACTGTATTAAGTTTTGTGTAAAATATGAAACAAAATGCGCAAGGATACTTGAAATGTTGACCGTGACGTTTGCCGAGTCTACTATGAGCCGAACACAAGTTCAATTGTGGTATATCTGGTTTAAGGAAGGCCGCGAAGATGTCAATAAAGATGCTCATCCTGGTCGCCTGAGCACTTCAAAAACTAAAGAAAAAATTTAAGCAGTGAATAAAATGATTTTGGATTATTGTCGAATCACTACCGTTCGGCTCACGCCAAGCAATTTTGACGAATATTTTAGGCATGAAATATGCGAAAGCGAAGATTGTTCCAAAATTGCTAAATTTTGAGCAAAAACAACGTCGCATGAACATCGCTCAGGAGCTGTTGAACATCGTCAACGGCGATCCAGATTTCCTCAAAAAGGTCTTAACTGGGGACGAATCATGGGTCTATGACTATGACATTGAAACGAAAGCCCAATCATCCCAATGGAAACGTCCAGAAGACCGAAAAAAGCATGTCAAGAATGGTCAAATGTGAAGGTTTTGCTCACTGTTTTCTTCAACTGCAATGGCGTGTTGCATCATGAATTCTTGCCACAAGGTCATACGGTCAATTCGTCAGAAACGCACAGAATTGTGGAAAAACCAATCATGGATTTTGCACCACGATAACGCACCAGCTCACACATCGATGCTTGTACATGAGTTTTTGGCCAAAAATAAAACCGTTATCATGCCTCAAGCTTTCCATCGCGAAATACTGAATAATTATAAGATGACAGTATGAAAATTTGACAAAAGTCAAGCGTTATCGTCACAAAAATTTAATGCAAAAACCTCCAAATTAATACCCAATATGTACCTACATATATAAATATCACTAGACGATGATTTTTTTCTTTTTTTTTTGTCAGAAATAATTGTTATTTTTTGATTATTATTTTTTTTTATTTTTTTTTTTTTGAGAAAAAAATAATAATTTTTTGAGAAAAAAATAATAATCAAAAAATAACAATTATTTCTGACAAAAAAAAAAATAAAAATTTTCTCAAAAAAAAAAATAAAAAAAAATAATAATCAAAAAAATAACAATTATTTCTGACAAAAAAAAAAAAAAATAAAAATCAGAATCTGACAAAAAACTAAAAATCAAAATATAATAATTATATCGTGATTTTTATTATAAATGTCATAATTGTTACGGTCTCTGATTAAAATAAAATGTTTAACGTAAAGAAAAATAAATATCAAAATATTTTAGTTCACCCTAAAATATGTATGCCTGTAAATAAAATCAATAATTTACTTTTTTATATCTGCAAAAATGAAAAAAGAGAGAAAATTAACAATATTTCTGCCAAAAAAATAATAATCCAAAAATAATAATTTTTTCTGACAAAAAAAATAAAAATCAAGAATTTAAAAATCATATTATTTTATGAAAATATAGTTAAAAACCATCAAAACGATATGCTTGACTTGGCTCTCCGATATTTCCTTGTGGTTGCTTTTTCTTTTGAAAATTCTAGAATAATTGTTATTTTTGGTCCCTGATTTTAATTTGTACTTTTGAACACCTCAAAAATTGTGTTACTTCAATTTATGTACGAAAATTGTCCTCCAACAACTCCCTCGCCATTTCTTTACATATATATTGGACAATAAATAATGCCCAAAGTAACTTGTTTTGTGTTCAATTGTCGATTAAATTGAAAAAAGTGGCTTAGTGCTTTTTTACGCTTTTTTTTACCTCGAAATAGTGCTTTTTTAAATTTTAAAGTGCTTTTTGCTCTTAAAAAGTTATCATCACTGCCTATAGCTAAGAGTTTTTACAAATACAAAAGAGCACCAAGAGTGTAGGGCTTGGGCAGTTTAGATTATAAAGTGCTCTGGTGTGTTTGCAGTGAGAGATCAAAATCAAAATTTTTCGAATTTTTTTTTTTAAAAAGACAGAAAAACTGAAAACTAAATTAAATTAATGATGAAAAAAGAACTCTTCATTAGCACACAATTTTCAATAGCATTTATGATGTTAGACATTGTGGACAAAGACGTGAAAACAAAGCAGACTATTGAAATTGGAAATGTAAGTTTGCTAATTTTCACAAAATCTACGATTAGAATGCTCAAATATATGTATGACTATTTTTTTTCTCCTACAGAATGAACTGCCATTTTACACGCCAAAATAGATTTCCAAAATTTTAAATGATTAGCGGCCAGGAATGAAAGATAATGTTAGTTTGTATGTAATTTAGTTACAATAACAAAATGTGAGACATAATCTTTCAGATATTTGCATAAAATAAAAGAAAATATGTTAAACTTAAAAACAAAAAGTTTTTTATATTAGCTCGTTATAATTTTATTTATTTAGATGAGATATTTTCTCATTGAGTCTATAGAGTTAGATTAACTAACAAAGTTAATAATACACCAAACTTACCCTAATGTAACATTTTACTTATCATCTATAATGACATTCATTTGCTGTCTTTAATACTTTTCTACCAGTTTTTGCACATTTAACAAATTGCTCATAATGATGCGGCTTATACAGCAATAATATAACTCAGCATTATGATTAGTTACTTGTACTTAAATGCACCAACAACACACATTTACCAAAGTAAAAGATGAAGAAAAAAATTTCGTAAAATCTTATAATAAACTGGTCGAAAGGTATTTACGAGATTATCTCTTTATTTTCTTGCCTGTTTCGTTGCTTCATCCTGTTGCCTTGCCAACATCAGCTGGACAAAGTCAGTAAAAATATAAAATATACACAAGTAAGAGTATTATATTCGGCTATGCCGAATCTTATATACCCACCACCAATATAATATAAATATCAATATAAAAAATTGATCAGCTACAGCAGACTGAATAATTTTAGGGGTAAATTTCAGATTAATGCATTCAAATGTTATTAAGAAAAAATTATGTTTTGATAATGATATTAATGAGACAAATAAGTGGGGTCTGTGGTCCAATATTGACAAACGAAATATCTATTTATGATATTTATTTGAATTTTTTATGGATACTGCTTTTCTACAGGCATTTATGTACCATAGAGCTAAATTCCGGTAAGACATTTAATTTATATGGGGACTAGGAGAAATTATGTCCCAACTCTTATCATGTTTAGTATTTAGATACATAGTTTATTTTGAAAATATCTAAATATGTCTCAAATTTTTGTCCATAACTCTGGTTCTACTAGACCGATGCCGCTAAAGTATTTTCCGGACAGATATAGCTAGTTCGTCTTAGAATTCAATAAGGATCTACACTATATGCATATACATTTTTTTCTCAGGAAAAAAAGTGTTACAAGCGGAACGACAAACTTAATATATCCTATATTGTGGTGAGTATAAAGAGTTGTACGAATCTTAATAATAAAAAATTATTATGAAACTTTGCATTGCAGAGTGTGTTTGAGTCTGTGTATATTATGCCAGTGTATGTATGTGTTTGTTAAAAGATAAGTTTAGTTAATCTAAATTAATGTTTTCAACTTGGTCAAAAGTATTTTTAATAGTCTGTTAAGTATGTATTATATGAATTTTGGGTTGAAACAAAAACAGTTTCATATACAAATCTATTAAAGATTTATTGTGTTGCCCTTAATAAACTTAATTTACAAGTCTATTAATAAGAAAATAAGTTTATATTCTAATCTTCCCTAAAATCGAAGAAAGAATAAATTATTTTATAAGTAAAATAAATAACTAATGTATATATGTATCATCGATTACATAAAATTGGTTGGATACAATTTTCCCAAACAGCATACAAATAATATTTTTACGGAAATTTATGGCAGAATATTAGAATTTCACTTTAATATCTAACCAATAGTAGTGTAACGATTTTATTAATTTTACATTTCATTATTTTGCTGATAATTTATTTTCATTTCGAAGTAAACCCAACACTGACGTTTTTGAAACAAATATACTTCGCTGGGGGTATATAGTAGTTTTTTATCGATAACTTGTATTCAATTACTCGATAACTTCTTATAGATAGACACGTTTAAATCAGTTTGTTTCACTAACTTCCGTTCTTTTATTAAATATCAGCCAACGTGAATATATCGTGAATAATTTTTTGTATTATTACTATTCAATTCAATTGAGGATTTTAATTATTGTAAATTTTATTATTTGGCAGTGAGCAGAACGCATTTGGGTAAGAATGTTGAAAACCTAAGTTTAAAAAGTACCCTTCTTAATTTTTACAAATAAATTTTCAGTTCATGTGCAACTGCGCTTATTCTTTACTTGGAAAAGATTTGATGAACATCATCACAATAATAATTTAAGGGTCAACATTTATATTACTAAGTTTGCTTAGCAGATGGATTTTCATAATTGCATAAAGTCACAATCAATCATATATCTTTAAGCTACATTTCTGAAAAACAAAAAAACTATATATTTATAAACATTTTAACTATAAAGGTTTTTTTTTACCAATATGGTATAAAAAATTACCAAAATAATAAAATTGCACATATAGTTTATATTACCTATTATTTCTACCAATTCTGTAGTTATAATTTACGTTACAGACACTTTTACACTTATATATTTAGTTGTGCATTATCTAAAACTTAAATTCATTCATACATCATTTTAAAGTTTCCTTTCATTCAAAATATCATTCATTCATAATTTAGTTTTTACTTTTTACTTATTTCTTTATTTTCTTTATCATTATATTTACTTGTAATTTATATGCATCTTTGTCTTTAAATACCTATCTCTTTCTTACTTATTATTTACTTATTGCTGAATTATTTATTATTGGCATCAATATATTGTAAGTCATTATCTGTCCGAAGCTGTTCATTAGTTTTCTTTTGTCGTTCTTTCCTTTAAGAACGTTTTGCATTAATTATATAAATAAATACATTAAGTTAAAAATTAAATAAGTAATTAGAAAAAAAATAAGTGTAAACATAATATTAGCAAAAGTGACCAAGTAACTATATATTGTATATTTTATTACAAGAAAAAAAAATATTCATCATATCTTAAGTGTAAAAATTTTTACAATTTAAAAACCACACCATAACACTCCAGTTGCAGTCCAAAAAGGCCTTTTTACGACAGCGGTATGGAATAGAATTGATATCACACAAAATTGTAAGTTTTTCACAACATTTTTTATATATATTTCATTTCATTCATTCATTTATTACATTTCATATTTATCATAACTTATAAATATTGATCTGCAATATTTTGGTTTTCTTAAACATTATTCCTACAAAAACAAAAATAATATTGCGGCGAATTCAAAGTATAGACTCTATCTCATTTCTTTTTGTCTTTTTTTTTTAATTTTAAATTCAAGTGAGTTCAATGACTATATAAAATTATTTTCACTTTTGCTATATGCTTAAGTCATATGTTTTACTTAAAACCTCGTTTACACCTATAACCCACTTTACTTATTTAAATTTAATTAAACAAACAAATATCTAAATTTATTATGATTTAACAATCAATCAACTCTTAACTTCAATTATTACCTTTTTTTTTACTTTATTTTAAATTCCTTATAATATATACTATATTTCTGAATTATAATTAAAAAAATTATTATGAATTGCTAGTGTTAATAAATTGAGGAATGTTAAAACAAATATCATGTGGTTAAGTTAATGTAAACGGTTTATAAAAGGGGCAATTCATTTAAATTCCGAGCACAGGAATTGCCATAGGTGTTTGAATGTAGAACATGGGCGGGAACTTTTCGTGCTCCGGGGTTCAAGTTACCTACAGGACCCTATCGTAATGCAACTAGTGTTCTATTCTCCACATGGTAATACAGTTTTTCTGGCAAATGTTAACTCAATGAGGCATTAAGATATTTATTTTCTATTGTTGTGTAGCAAGTGAATTCTGGATAGAAAGAACCCAGCCAGACTGAAGATAGCCGGATGACCATAATAACATGCCTCTACTATCCAGTTCTCTTACATAAATATGCTCTTTTGTGCTTATCTCGCAACAGTAGCCATTCAAATTACAACCAAAATTTAAACTGTTTGCCTATTTAAATTTTATTTTTGAAATACATTTCTTTGCTGTTGTATGTTCAAGAACATAATGTAAAAAAATCGTAAAATTTGCCTTTGTTCAACTTATTCAAAAGACCTTTTGTCTAACACATTGTGTATAGTTTGCTTTTGGCTGCTTGTTTTTTGGCACTAAAAAATTTATTTCATCTTTGTTAAACTATAAAATGTAGCCAAAAGTCAAATTGTTATATATTTCCTTTAACTCAACTTTGCCATAAATTGTTTTCTGCTGTAAATGTGTATTTTCAGTTTTTTTGTTTCATTCATTTTTTATTTTTGTCATAAATAGTTTTGGAATTCAATCCGTTTTGTCCATGAAGTCAATTGTGGCAATTTTAGAAGGACAAAATAATAAAAACTATAACCAAACTAAATATGTATTGCTATTTAAAGAGTGAGAAATAGTCAAAAACATTAAAAACAGTTAAATCCGTACATCTTCAAATCATCAATTAAAATTGTTTTTGATATTTTATATTTTTATTTAGAAAAAAAACTGATTATACCCTACTCAACCATATTGGGGAGGGTATATTTGATTTGTGCTGATGTTTGTAACGCCCAGAAATATTGGTCCAACACCCACCTTAAAGTATATCGATCGACTGAGAATCATTTTCTGAGTCGATTTAACGATGTCCGTCGGTCCGTCCGTCTGGCTGGCTGTCCATGTAAAGCTTGTGCGCAGGTCGCAATTTTGAAGATATTTCGATAAAATTTGGTACAAGATATTTTTGGGCCCAAGGATGGATGGGATTGAAACTGGTGGAAATCGGTTCATCATTTCACCTGGCCCCCAAACAAATGTCCTCTCGAAATTGGGGTTTACCGATCATAAATCTTTGAATTCTGCAAGTATGCAAACAAATTTCACCACAAATGAGTAATAAATGAAGCTAAATCACATCTACAAATTTTGTGAAGATCGGTTCATAATTAGTCGTAGCTCTCATATAAGGCCCACTTCCTGAAATCACTTTAAGGACCATAAATCACTTAAAAATGTTGTTATCCGAATAAAATTTAACAAAAATGAGTTTCTTATATACAAATAGGATGACACCTAATTTTATAATAGTCAGTTCATAAATAGTCAAAACTCTCATATAAGACCCTTTTCGTAATTCAATTTAACCTCCATAAATCTTTTAAACGTATTTATAAGATAAAGTTTAACACACGTAATGTTATATTCACGGAAGTCATGGCACTAAATTTTTGGATGATCGGTCCATAATAGGTAATATCTCCCATATAGCGCCCATATCATATTGATATACTGGGTGTAGGGTATTATATGGTCGGGCTTGACCGACTATACTTTCTTACTTGTTTATATTTTATATTTTTATTTAGAAAAAATTGATTTTTCGTTAAAGATATAAAAGATCACAATCAATTTGTCATCTTATTTCAATATTTATTTTGAGTTTTTTACATTAAAATCAATTATTTATCAAAATTATAAGTGATCGCTAATCGATGTATTTTTCACGATTAAAATCTCATTTAAAAAGTAAAATTGTGTTTATTTTTAAATGTTTCTAAATTTCTGTATAAAACTTAAACAGAACATATGAAAATAAAAAAATTAGAACGCTTTTATTCTCCAGAAAATCCAGCTGTTTTCGATATACACAAAGAACGTTAATGTAGTGATGTTAGAAATGTATTAGTTTATCAATCCAGATGCTGTGGGAAAAGGTACATAAATGTCTATAGAAAAGCCGTATCAACTGACTATATGTTACGCGTTGCTTAGACCAACAAACAAATTCAGTTGTAATATTTCGTTTCTAAGTCCCTATTAAAATTCAATGTTACCCAGCTAGCAAAGAACAAATGGTTCTTAACCCTGTATTAAAACCCGTAGACATATACAGCCTTATAATGAGTGTCGTTTTCTTTTTACGACAACGACTGTTTCGTAATAGATTTAAAAAAATATACTCATATAATATACTGTTCTGCGATCTCGAAAGAAAGAGATTGTTCGCATTCTAAGCGATCGAAAACTAATTTGGGTTCATTTAATGAAGTTTTATTTGAACGTTCGTATGAACGACAACTCGAACGAAAACGTAAGTACTTTCATGGAAATTGCGGTTCAATTATTTCGAACGTATTGTCGAGTTTGCGAACACAAAAGTCAAAACTACTCACTTGTTGTTTTGTTGTCGAATGAAAAAGTTAAAGCAAATTATTAAAGTAGCAAATTATTAAAACCGTAAGAATACATGAAAATAAATTTTATGGAAAACAAATGGTTAGTACCTATGTAAATACAATTTAATCATTATATGGTAATTTAAACGTTGAATTTTGGTTTAAAAAATCTACATTGCAACAACTGCAGACATTGGTGGAATATTATTATTTATTATTATTATTTTATTAATAGATAAATGTAAATATAAAAATAAATATATTGGTGGAATGCATGAAAGATAAACCTGAGTTGGCCAGAGTAAGTTTGGGCCACCTTCGCGTTCTATTGCAGAGTGGAAAAAGGTAAATAATAATACAATTTAGAGCAGGAAAAAAGGAGGAAGACTAGAATTTTTTTCTATTGAACATTATATTTAAATGTTTTTTTTTTACAGAAATGGGCATTCTTAAAATGTACGACAAAAAAAAAATTGCGGAAAATGATAAGAGCCTCCAAGAAACTGGTGACTGTCTCTATAAGTGCAACAATTAAATGTGGTTTTAATTTACAATAGAATAATTTAGGACCCATTAGCTTGTACAAAAAATAGATATAAAAAACTTTAAATATAACATCTTGGCCAAAAAATAAATAAATAATATCCATTTTTATTTTTAGTTATTTTTTTAACACATTGAAAACATAAACATAACAAAACTACTTTTTTTTGTATTTTACATTTGTATACAGCGGATAATATTTCCACAGGGCTGTATTTACTATCAAGCAAATTAGTAGTATTTTCGAAAATTCTAAAGGAAATCCCTGAAAATAACAAAAATATTTTATGTGGCAATATTTAGATTCGTAAATTCGTAAGTAGCAACTATTGACACACATAAGTGGATCCGATCGATACCTGTCGACATTGTTGAACCCAATCTGATTCAAATTCGAGCGCGTAGAATACGTACGCTTAGATTTTCTTTCGAAATCGCTGAAGAGGCTATAAAAGTTTATTTAAAACGACACGATGTTGAGCCACATAAGGTGCACTCTTCCCAACCCTGTTTTATAGTCGAATACACTATATTTCAGTCAGTTTGATTACAGAATATATCCAAACTTGCTATATTACCATTAAATAGCAGAGTTTAACTACAAAAATGCAAACTATTGTTATGGACTAAGTGTCGTTGCAAAGGACTGGTGCATGAATGAAACAAATGCTTCCTTAAAGACTTTACGTATTTGGAATCATCGAGTTACCAAATTATTAACAAGTAAGAGTTTATATTCGGTTGTGCCGAATCTTATATACGCACCACCAAATCATCTATTATGGAGATTTATAAGACATTTATGCGCATTTAATCGCATACAATCTCCTATTCGAATTATTCGAACAAAAGTAAAATATTTAGAATAATTTGGATACCCTAAAACCAATGCATGGATATACAAGTATGCATATCATTAAAAATGTAAGCTTAAGGTTTTGTTAAAAACAATTCTAAAACACAAATGTTTGCTCTTGATTATTTATGTTTCCTTTTGTGGTTTTCGTGTCACTTCAGCGTTTTGTAACCACTAAAGCACAAGTGTCACTAATGGTGTCATCAGCATTATTATCATGATTCTCATTTTAAACACAGATTTTGTCTTTTACAACCTGCTAACATAAAAGTAAATGTTTATTTATAATTATGTGTGACGTAGATTTAAAATCTAGAAAACGTTTAAGTTTTAAATATTAATAGTTCTAAAGTAAATGCTGCGGAAAGTGTTCAAACGGAACTAAAACCTTATGTTAAAATTTTACAAAGTGCCAGGAGACAGGAACTACTAAAAAAGGTTTAAATCTCTTTTAAAAAAAGGTTATTTGTATATGTTTTTAGTTGCATATTATTAACTGTATATTTACATATATATTGACTATGACTTTATTTTGCCCATAAAATATTTTCTTTAAAGGAATCTACTTTCAATGTCCGAAGTAATCTTATAAAGCTGTGACAACTGAATTCTTTGAAAATCCATTTTGGAAACATAACTTTTCAATTCTAATTACAACACTTTGACATGCTTCGGCCCGACTAAGCACTTGAGTATTGAACTAATTAAAATCATTAAAAGTTTATTTCAATTAAAATTTCTTAATTAAATATTCCCAAAAAGTTGCGTAAATTAATTCATCATAAGTATAAAGCATATGGCAATGGCGAAAAATCATACATACGTATGCTTAAATATCTTTACGCAACGTTCTATAAATTTCAATTAAAAGTCTGTTATTTGTGCAACATGTTTGCACTTAAACAATGAAGAGTAAGAGTGTATCGTCATATACAATCAGGAAATATGTGAGAAAAAGTCAAAAATTTTGTAGAATTGAAGAAATTGAATTGAAATAGCTAAAATAATGGGCATCTCAAATGAACGAGTCCATTTAATTTTGCATGAAGAACTACTGATGCAAAAGCTTTTTGCAAGATGGGTGCCGCGTTTGTTAATAGTCGACCAAAAACGCATAAGAATGAAAAGTTATCAAGCTGTAGACCATTTTATTTCACCAATAATTTTGCAGATGATTAAAATGCTACATTTCTGCTGTGTAATATGAAAGAATATTTACTTATGTTTTTGAAATAAAGGGTCATTTTTTAAAAGATATAGTAAAGTTTTTAAAAAAAAAATACATAAAATTCAGAAAAATGCATAATATTTAATCATTTGAATCGATAGTACGGTTCATATAATTTAATGTTTGTAGATTATTTCATGCAAATGTTGACCTTGACTGTGCCTCAAACGGTCCATCCGCTTAGTCCAATTTTGGCATACTCTTACCAACATTTCGGCCGGTATCTCACGAATAAATGCTTCAATGTCGTCTTCCTATGCGTCAATTGAAGCGGGCTTGTCTGTATAGACATGAGCTTTAACATAGCCTCACAAAAAATAGTCTAGAGGCGTTAAATCTCACGATCTAGGCGGCCAATTGATCGGTCCCGAACGTGAAATAAAATGTTCACCGAACTCGCCTCTCAATAAGTCCATTGTCGCGCGTGTTGTGTGGCATGTGGCACCGTCTTGTTGAAAACACATGTCATGCAAGTCAAGCTCTTGCATTTTGGGCAAAAAAAAGTTGGATATCATCTCACGGTGGCGCTCACCATTCATAGTTACGTTACGATTCGCATCATCTTTGAAGAAGTACGGTCCAATGATGCCACCAGCCCATAAACCGCACCCAACTGGGTGCATTGGTAGCTCTTGCAATGCTTCTGGCTGATATTCACTCCAAAATATACAATTCTGCTTAATTAGTTACCCATTGAGCCAAAAATGAGCTTCGTCGCTGAACATAATTTTTCGGTAAAAAAGAGCACAATGAACTTTCTTAACAGGGCACGCATTTTGATAATAAAATTCAATAATTTGCATGCGTTGTTCGTTTGTAAGACTATTCATGGTTAAATTATAGACCAAACTGAAGATGTTTGACAGTGAAAAAAAAAAACACGAAACGTGCGTCAGCTGTTTAAACCAGTATTGCCAAAAAGATAATAGCTAAAAAATCACCCTTTAGCTTAACTTTTGATGTTATTTTCAAAACAGTCAAAACTGGTCTCTAGGAAAATGTTACCAGTTAAAATGATCGGATAAATTCGTGCGTCAGCTGTTTAAACCAGTGTTACCAAAAAGATAATAGCTTAAAAATCACCCTTTACATTGAAAATGTAACGTATAATATTACCAGCAATGTAATGTTATTCGTAGAATAATTAAATTAAACATTTTTCAGTTTATTGTTTTTGAAAGATATTAAATAAATAGCTAAATTTATATTAAAATTATAGACATTTTAGCACAAGTGAGTAATTACTAGATAAATCTATTAATATTTTCAATTTCCATTAAGCAAAAACTGTAGTTTTATAAATGTTTGTTAATTCTTTCAAATTTAAACCCATTAACTTTATGTACAACAAAAGTTAATATATTTTTAGCCAAATTCTCTAAAATGTATGATTTTCCACATATACGAGTAAGTATTTTTATAAAAATTGTATTTCTAATTGCAATTTAGCTGATTTATATATAAGTAGTTTCTGAAACAATTTGTATATTAAAAGTAAATTGATTTCATTAAAAGGGAGGGATACAACAAGCAGCAAATTAATTCTTAAAAAGCAAGACATTAATAACTTTATAAAGAAAACCTTCCAACTTTGTTAACCACTGTGCCATTTACATAAACGTATACGAATGTGCACTTTATGCTTTATAAATAGATTTAAATTGTTAATAATTAAATTGTCATTATATGTGTCACATATGCGATAAAGCACTTAATATTTGCATTTCGATTACCCTGCCAATATTCAGGCACTGTCACATAATGTGATGTGCAGCACATTGATATGAGGCTGCATTGGATTCGATGTGTCGTTATTAATGCAAAAAATTAAGTCATTTATAAGTAATTGGTTATAAAAATAAGATAAATGGTAAATAAATAAATTCAATATTGCGCCATAAAGATTATAATTGATTATATTGTCTATTTAAACTCTGCATCATCATAGGTGGAAAGCTTTCATATATTTATGGTGATGTTTGTAAGCAGCTGAAAAAATAAGAAGCTAAAGAAGCTAAAAATGCCAGAAAAAGTTTAATTAAAGGCCAACACAATTTTTATTCGCATTTTCTGGTTTATAAAATTAAAAGTAAAATGAACATAAAGTTATAACAATTTAAAAGTACAAGGTGGCGCAAAAGTAATCCTCCTATCAGAAAATGCTATAAATTTTGCGAGGCCCCTCATGTCAGTTCTGTCAGCAATATTCCACGTTCTGGAGCAGTGTAGCGTAACATTGTTTATTAACGTGTATTTCGCATGTGTTTATTACACAAATGTCAAAACAGAACTGACATTATGAAATGAAAAAGAAAACATATATAAATTTAATTTGTTCCGAACAAAAATTTAGTTTGGAGAAATATTTGTGTAATGAGAGTTTTTTTGCAGCACGATTTACCAAATTCTAACAATTTGACAAGTGGTAATACTGCGGCCATTGATTTTTGAGTGTCAAAAAACAAATATTAAATTATTTTAAAATATTTATTGTTTATTCAAAATGAATGAAAAAAGAAAGTTGCTTTTACTGATGCCCATTGTCAGCGATGCCAACTCAGCCCTTTTCGGGCTAGATTTAGCCCGATTTTAGTCACTCAAAACGAGAAAAAAGAAAATTGGCCCTAGACTAAAAAACGCACGTTTTACAATTATCTCTTAGCCCGTTATTACTTTTTGTTCGATATGGCTACATTTTAGTTTTTTTTTTGTACTTTTTCTTCCTTTAATCTAATAATATCGAAATAATGCTATTGGTAATAACCCATTCCTTAAACTGTCCAGTTTTGCCATACACATCTTGACATAGACGCAGAAGTTGAGTAACTCCTCATGAATTTATTCAAAAATAATATTAGAAACAAAATGTCATTAAATACGTGTAACAGTTTAATACACATTAAAAGTAGCCTAAAAAGAGATAATGCATGTGTTTAAACTACAAAATACCTGACTTTCGACCCAAGGATGGGATTGAAACTGGTGGAAATCGATCCATGATTTCACCTTGCCCCCATACAAATGTCCTCCCGAAATTAGGGTTTAAAGATCATAAATGTTTGAATTATGCAAGTATCCAAAAAAAATTCATCACAAATGAGTGGCAAATGAAGCCAAATGACATTTACAAATTTTGTGAAGATTGGTCCATAATTACTCGTAGCTCCCATATAAGGCCCACTTCCGAAAATGACTTTTAAAGAGCATAACTCACTCAAAAATCTTGGTATCCAAATATTATTTAACACAAATATATCTCATATATATACAATTAATACGGTACAATTTTAGTATGATTGGTCCATAATTAGTCGTAGCATCCATATAAGGCCCACTTCCGAAAATCTCTTTAACGGTCATAAATTTCTTAAAAATGTTGGTATCTTAATAAAATTCAACACAAATAAGTTTCATATATACAGAAATGATGACACCTAATTTTATAATGGTCGGTCCCAAATAAAACCCTCCCCGTAATCAACTTTAACCTCCATAAACCATTTAAAAGTATTTATATCGAGATAAAGTTTAACATACACAATGGATGATCGGTCCACAATAGGTTGTATCTCCCATATAACGCCCGTTTGTGAAAAAGTTTTTAATACATATACTAGGTGTAGGGTATTATATGGTCGGGCTTGACCGACTATACTTTCTTACTTGTTTTAATTTATATTTAATGTTTTTCTAATTATAAGCCAGAGATTTATGATCGTTAGTGTAACTTATTTCGCGAGATTTTATCATGGACTTATATTTATTATTAGTGAAGTACATTTCTTGACAAACGGATTTAAAAAATTGATTTAGTTCCACTGTTCATATTCTGGACAATGTCCTTGTGTGTCACAATTTGCTGGTCATATTTTTTAACCAAATAATATTAGTTTGTTAGTGTGTATGTATGCACTATATACATATGTGTTTACATTGTTGTTGTATGCTTTACTAGTACTTTGTTGTACACACTAAAAACTACTGCAATAACAACAACCACAGCATGAAACGAAATCGAGAAATAAGGTGAAGTAGTGACAATATTGTTTTGAGTACTTTGAACAAACAATGTTTTTGCTTTCATATTGTTGGCAATAAATTCATGTTCTGGTCACATGCACACATTCCCATACAACGGAAATTCGTACACAGTGACCACATAATCTTCTTCATGTTCGTCTTTATGCTCAAATGGGTGCCACAGCAATTGTATGCTTTGCTTTGCTTTCAAATCTAAAACAAACTTGTAGTTTTTAATACATTTGTTGCTACTGTGCTTTTTTCAGTGCTGCGTTGTTTTATGTTTTTATTTTTCGGATTTTTGGCCATAATTTAGAGTTGGTCAATGGCATAAAGGGATGTTGATATTTATGTGCTTTACAGTTTTTAGTTTTTAGTAGTAAGTGGCATAAGTCACGTATTGTTAAATTTAATAGGAGTAGGTAAGTGGGTAAGAGTATTATTTATATCGAATTGTTTTAGAAATTCTTGTACCCCTATAAATTTCGTGATAGTATAGTTAAAATTTTGTTAAAAATGTTTAGACAGATGTTGTATTTTTTTAAATTCGTACTTTGCAGTTTCTTCTGATTTTAATTCTCATATGGGTCAATTTCAAAAGAAAAAAAACGTACACAACGAGTTTTGTTTTGCTTATTTTTAAAGTTTTTTCAATTCGCCTGTAAGAGTGGCCAATTTATGTAGTAATTGATGAAGAATCCGGTGGTACTTTTAGGCTCTCAAAAAAAATCAATATTTCAATGATTTTTATCTTGAGCGTCACACACCAAAAATATTTGAAATTCAAGCTTACTACGATGCTCTTTTGTTTCTCAAGATTGGCTTTTGCGAAAATCACCTTTTCGATTATAAACAAAAAATAACGATTCAACTTGATTTATCATTTTCTTTTAAATGACTACTTATTTTAAAATTTTAAGATAAAAATATGTAAATTTTTGTTAAAAAAAGACTTGAACATAGAGGTTAGTTACTTGCAAAGTAATAGGCTTGTAACAATGTATTTAAAAAAACTGAAATTATAAGCGTTTTTAGGAAAAAAAAACTAAGTGTGACGCTCAAGATATTTTATGACGATCAAGGGATTTTGTTGCACGTAAACAAGAAATAATGCCAAATCCAAAGTTTAATTGAAAAAAAGTTTATTCTTTTCCAAAAAGTAGATAAAAAAAAACAAAAATTCTTCAAAAAACAAAAAATTTCATACAAAACTAAACATGTACATATTCTTTGATGTCTTTAACAAAAATGGAAAAAAGGAAGTAATTCTTGAAGAAACTTATACACATATGCAAATATTTGACATAATAACTTAACTTAATTTAATTTATAAATTTTCATTCGAATTCTTATTCTGAATCTGTATAAACTTCATGAAATGACAAGCGGCTTTGTTTTTTTTTCATTCGCATTCATTTTTACCACTTTCGAATTAAGTTTGTGGCAAAAACAAAATCAGTCAGTAACAGTAAAAATCAAACTCAAATATACCACGATTATACCTTTATTTCCTCTTTCTTTTATATTTACATTACGCGCTTTATCGAGCTTTATTTACTCTCGATATATCCGTGCTCTTTCAGCCGCCATTCATTTTGTTGTTTTACACTTGAAAATTAAAAAATAAAATCAAAATTAAGCATTTTAAGCTATAAAGCAATATATTTCAAAAGTGATGCTCATGAAATGTTTGCCTGTTTTGGTAGGCAATTTATTTTTCAAATTCACAAATTATAAAAAAATGAGTTGAAACCATGCAAACAATGATTGTCAACTTCAATTTTTTACATTTAATATATTCGCTTTGAAAAAAAATGAGCGTGACGCTCAAGAAATTTTATCGCGCCCATGGTGTTCGCAAAAACTACGCAACTGCACACTTTTTAATAGATTTTTTTTCGCTTTTTCACTTTTGTAATAATTAATATTGTACTTTCCTTGCGTTATTTACTTTATTTAAACTTGAAATTGAAAACTAGTAATATTACTTGATTTATAAAAAAAGTAACGCTTAATGCAAATTGTGGGGACAACCATTCTTTGCAACGCCAAATTCGCACTAATTAAGTTTTGACGACTATAACAAATCAAAACACAAGAAAGAAACGCAATAATTCGAAAACTGTTATTAAATGTTGCATATTTACTTTTTTTTTGATTTTATTTTATTTTATTTACTAAAAATTCTAACGGATGACACATTCTTTTGTATGGAAATAGTCAGAGGGAGAAACAAAACACCATTTCGAATAAACAAAAATACAAACATACAAATTTGAAAATTACGTTTTTTTGTTACGTATTCCTCGCTCTCACATTTTTGTTGTTTGTTTGTTTTTGTGTTTTTTACCTAAAATGGTAGTGTAAAGTACGGAGACACAAAAATTGCGTTTTTTTTTTGAAATTGACCCATATACATGTTAAGGGTATAAAAAAGGATTACTACTGCTTCATTCCAATTAGAATAAAGATCTCTTTACAGATGTTACATTTTTGGAGTCCGACCAATCTGCCTCAGCTAAATAGCAAAAATTATAATAATTACGGTATTCTGCACCTCGAACTAAATTTACCAGCCAAATTATAGCAAAATCCCATTTAAAACTTACAGCCAAGCCTGTAAAACAAAAGAAAATCATGAACAAGTGTAACTGCTCCTGGCGATGTTTTTCGTTTTTATTGGAACTTTTTTTAAAACCACATCGAAATCTAATTTTGTGCCCAATCAAAGTAACAATAAAAACTTCAATGTCCGATAAATGTTTGTGGCTTTTACATACAATATTTTCCAATATCGAAATTTTAAATAACAATTATATTTTATTTTGTATTTTTAAGTTTTTAAATACTTAAGTATTAAATCATGTTGTAAGGATTAACTTTTTTTCAGAAGTAAAACACTATTTGTGTATGTACAATTTCCAGACAATTTATTTTATATACATACATATAACTTTTTTTCTATTAATCCTCTTTTTTTGTATTTATTTTTGAAAGCTGATAAATTGTTTACAATTTATTTGATTTAATTTTACTTGTTTTTTTTACAGATTACTCTCTTTATTTTTGCAATGCGAAAACATTTCTATTTATTTCAACATAAATTTTTTCTTGATTTATATACTATTTACTTATTGTTTTGTATTTGTATTTATTATTTCTTTTATAAAGTGAGCTGTAATGTTTTTCTTTTCCTTATTTTTTTGCACTTAAAGAAAAAGATATTTGTATTTATTAGAAATAGAATCAAATAAATTTCATGTAATTTATTTTGCATTACTCGTATTGAGAACGCAAAATCTAAGAAAAATAAATATTTATTTGTTTCGTATGATTTATTAGATTTTAAACATGTTTTTGATGGACAAAGTTTAAGTTTTTTTTTATTCATTGTCTAAAAACAAATAAATTAAAGTTTTGTGATTTATATAATCAATGGTTTATGTAAGAAAAAAAAACAATTCAAAAAGAAAAATTGTAAGATATGCAAAATAATACCTCTAGGCATGAGTATTTTTTTTGGAAAATATTCATCATACGGTCATGTTAATATTTTGTTTAACCCTTAAGCAAACACCAAAATGAGATCACATAAGCGAACCCCAGGACATAGCTGGGACTTTTTATATTTTGTACGTATTTAAATTAAAAATATTCAATATCAATTAAATGAGAATTATTCCTCTTGCGAGTATTATTCAACAAATTTTTCAAAAATTTTAATCGAAGTTACCTTCTAGTCAAATATACAATTTATTTGAAAACAAATTGTTACACTACATTTATTTTTGAATATTTCTGTTATATATTCTACATAGCCTTCCGTTGGAAAGCATAAATGTAAAAATATACAAAAAAAATTCAAAGAGACACTAGCAAAATGTAATGCATTTTCTGGCCTGCTAAAGCCGTCATCAGCATTCTTTGTGTCTAATAGTGTTTTATTTTCAAACTTTGTATATTTAACTTTTTTTAATTATAAATTAAATGAGAATTATTCCTCTTGCGAGTATTATTCAACAAATTTTTCAAAAATTTTAATCGAAGTTACCTTCTAGTCAAATATACAATTTATTTGAAAACAAATTGTTACACTACATTTATTTTTGAATATTTCTGTTATATATTCTACATAGCCTTCCGTTGGAAAGCATAAATGTAAAAATATACAAAAAAATTCAAAGAGACACTAGCAAAATGTAATGCATTTTCTGGCCTGCTAAAGCCGTCATCAGCATTCTTTGTGTCTAATAGTGTTTTATTTTCAAACTTTGTATATTTAACTTTTTTTAATTATAAATTAAATGAGAATTATTCCTCTTGCGAGTATTATTCAACAAATTTTTCAAAAATTTTAATCGAAGTTACCTTCTAGTCAAATATACAATTTATTTGAAAACAAATTGTTACACTACATTTATTTTTGAATATTTCTGTTATATATTCTACATAGCCTTCCGTTGGAAAGCATAAATGTAAAAATATACAAAAAAATTCAAAGAGACACTAGCAAAATGTAATGCATTTTCTGGCCTGCTAAAGCCGTCATCAGCATTCTTTGTGTCTAATAGTGTTTTATTTTCAAACTTTGTATATTTAACTTTTTTTAATTATAAATTAAATGAGAATTATTCCTCTTGCGAGTATTATTCAACAAATTTTTCAAAAATTTTAATCGAAGTTACCTTCTAGTCAAATATACAATTTATTTGAAAACAAATTGTTACACTACATTTATTTTTGAATATTTCTGTTATATATTCTACATAGCCTTCCGTTGGAAAGCATAAATGTAAAAATATACAAAAAAATTCAAATTCATCAGAATGCTGATGACGGCTTTAGCAGGCCAGAAAATGCATTACATTTTGCTAGTGTCTCTTTGAATTTTTTTGTATATTTTTACATTTATGCTTTCCAACGGAAGGCTATGTAGAATATATAACAGAAATATTCAAAAATAAATGTAGTGTAACAATTTGTTTTCAAATAAATTGTATATTTGACTAGAAGGTAACTTCGATTAAAATTTTTGAAAAATTTGTTGAATAATACTCGCAAGAGGAATAATTCTCATTTAATTTATAATTAAAAAAAGTTAAATATACAAAGTTTGAAAATAAAACACTATTAGACACAAAGAATGCTGATGACGGCTTTAGCAGGCCAGAAAATGCATTACATTTTGCTAGTGTCTCTTTGAATTTTTTTGTATATTTTTACATTTATGCTTTCCAACGGAAGGCTATGTAGAATATATAACAGAAATATTCAAAAATAAATGTAGTGTAACAATTTGTTTTCAAATAAATTGTATATTTGACTAGAAGGTAACTTCGATTAAAATTTTTGAAAAATTTGTTGAATAATACTCGCAAGAGGAATAATTCTCATTTAATTTATAATTAAAAAAAGTTAAATATACAAAGTTTGAAAATAAAACACTATTAGACACAAAGAATGCTGATGACGGCTTTAGCAGGCCAGAAAATGCATTACATTTTGCTAGTGTCTCTTTGAATTTTTTTGTATATTTTTACATTTATGCTTTCCAACGGAAGGCTATGTAGAATATATAACAGAAATATTCAAAAATAAATGTAGTGTAACAATTTGTTTTCAAATAAATTGTATATTTGACTAGAAGGTAACTTCGATTAAAATTTTTGAAAAATTTGTTGAATAATACTCGCAAGAGGAATAATTCTCATTTAATTTATAATTAAAAAAAGTTAAATATACAAAGTTTGAAAATAAAACACTATTAGACACAAAGAATGCTGATGACGGCTTTAGCAGGCCAGAAAATGCATTACATTTTGCTAGTGTCTCTTTGAATTTTTTTGTATATTTTTACATTTATGCTTTCCAACGGAAGGCTATGTAGAATATATAACAGAAATATTCAAAAATAAATGTAGTGTAACAATTTGTTTTCAAATAAATTGTATATTTGACTAGAAGGTAACTTCGATTAAAATTTTTGAAAAATTTGTTGAATAATACTCGCAAGAGGAATAATTCTCATTTAATTTATAATTAAAAAAAGTTAAATATACAAAGTTTGAAAATAAAACACTATTAGACACAAAGAATGCTGATGACGGCTTTAGCAGGCCAGAAAATGCATTACATTTTGCTAGTGTCTCTTTGAATTTTTTTTGTATATTTTTACATTTATGCTTTCCAACGGAAGGCTATGTAGAATATATAACAGAAATATTCAAAAATAAATGTAGTGTAACAATTTGTTTTCAAATAAATTGTATATTTGACTAGAAGGTAACTTCGATTAAAATTTTTGAAAAATTTGTTGAATAATACTCGCAAGAGGAATAATTCTCATTTAATTTATAATTAAAAAAAGTTAAATATACAAAGTTTGAAAATAAAACACTATTAGACACAAAGAATGCTGATGACGGCTTTAGCAGGCCAGAAAATGCATTACATTTTGCTAGTGTCTCTTTGAATTTTTTTGTATATTTTTACATTTATGCTTTCCAACGGAAGGCTATGTAGAATATATAACAGAAATATTCAAAAATAAATGTAGTGTAACAATTTGTTTTCAAATAAATTGTATATTTGACTAGAAGGTAACTTCGATTAAAATTTTTGAAAAATTTGTTGAATAATACTCGCAAGAGGAATAATTCTCATTTAATTTATAATTAAAAAAAGTTAAATATACAAAGTTTGAAAATAAAACACTATTAGACACAAAGAATGCTGATGACGGCTTTAGCAGGCCAGAAAATGCATTACATTTTGCTAGTGTCTCTTTGAATTTTTTTGTATATTTTTACATTTATGCTTTCCAACGGAAGGCTATGTAGAATATATAACAGAAATATTCAAAAATAAATGTAGTGTAACAATTTGTTTTCAAATAAATTGTATATTTGACTAGAAGGTAACTTCGATTAAAATTTTTGAAAAATTTGTTGAATAATACTCGCAAGAGGAATAATTCTCATTTAATTTATAATTAAAAAAAGTTAAATATACAAAGTTTGAAAATAAAACACTATTAGACACAAAGAATGCTGATGACGGCTTTAGCAGGCCAGAAAATGCATTACATTTTGCTAGTGTCTCTTTGAATTTTTTTGTATATTTTTACATTTATGCTTTCCAACGGAAGGCTATGTAGAATATATAACAGAAATATTCAAAAATAAATGTAGTGTAACAATTTGTTTTCAAATAAATTGTATATTTGACTAGAAGGTAACTTCGATTAAAATTTTTGAAAAATTTGTTGAATAATACTCGCAAGAGGAATAATTCTCATTTAATTTATAATTAAAAAAAGTTAAATATACAAAGTTTGAAAATAAAACACTATTAGACACAAAGAATGCTGATGACGGCTTTAGCAGGCCAGAAAATGCATTACATTTTGCTAGTGTCTCTTTGAATTTTTTTGTATATTTTTACATTTATGCTTTCCAACGGAAGGCTATGTAGAATATATAACAGAAATATTCAAAAATAAATGTAGTGTAACAATTTGTTTTCAAATAAATTGTATATTTGACTAGAAGGTAACTTCGATTAAAATTTTTGAAAAATTTGTTGAATAATACTCGCAAGAGGAATAATTCTCATTTAATTTATAATTAAAAAAAGTTAAATATACAAAGTTTGAAAATAAAACACTATTAGACACAAAGAATGCTGATGACGGCTTTAGCAGGCCAGAAAATGCATTACATTTTGCTAGTGTCTCTTTGAATTTTTTTTGTATATTTTTACATTTATGCTTTCCAACGGAAGGCTATGTAGAATATATAACAGAAATATTCAAAAATAAATGTAGTGTAACAATTTGTTTTCAAATAAATTGTATATTTGACTAGAAGGTAACTTCGATTAAAATTTTTGAAAAATTTGTTGAATAATACTCGCAAGAGGAATAATTCTCATTTAATTTATAATTAAAAAAAGTTAAATATACAAAGTTTGAAAATAAAACACTATTAGACACAAAGAATGCTGATGACGGCTTTAGCAGGCCAGAAAATGCATTACATTTTGCTAGTGTCTCTTTGAATTTTTTTGTATATTTTTACATTTATGCTTTCCAACGGAAGGCTATGTAGAATATATAACAGAAATATTCAAAAATAAATGTAGTGTAACAATTTGTTTTCAAATAAATTGTATATTTGACTAGAAGGTAACTTCGATTAAAATTTTTGAAAAATTTGTTGAATAATACTCGCAAGAGGAATAATTCTCATTTAATTTATAATTAAAAAAAGTTAAATATACAAAGTTTGAAAATAAAACACTATTAGACACAAAGAATGCTGATGACGGCTTTAGCAGGCCAGAAAATGCATTACATTTTGCTAGTGTCTCTTTGAATTTTTTTGTATATTTTTACATTTATGCTTTCCAACGGAAGGCTATGTAGAATATATAACAGAAATATTCAAAAATAAATGTAGTGTAACAATTTGTTTTCAAATAAATTGTATATTTGACTAGAAGGTAACTTCGATTAAAATTTTTGAAATATTCAATATCATTATCAACTTCTAATTCGTTCCAAATATCAGAAGCATCGTCTCCATCCATCATAATAGTTGGAGTCAGATTTTGAAACTGTTTCAAAGATTTTGTCTACTTCAGTACTCATTGTAACACGATACTCGAATACCCTGCAGATAATATTGGATTACGTGGTCCATTGTGGCTTAAATGGACTAGTTACAACATGTTCCAATGTTCTGTAGTATAAACCATGTTGTGACAAATGGTTGTATTTTTACATGCAGTATTGCCATGAACTGTACGATCTATAATATTAAATTACTAGCTAAACCCGGTGTGCTTTGCTACCCCCCCCGTCGTCATAAAATAAAATAAAACGTATTTATATATTTACAAACATTTATTTATTTAATTTTAATGTATTTATTGCAATGCTTTAGGCGAGACCATGCCCCTTTGTCCATTTACATAGTCAAGAATTTATTATTTCGTAAGAAAATCCTGTTGTGAAAATTTAATGACGATCGGTCCAGTAGTTACGACTATATTACGATGTTTAATTTTCCTAAAAAGGGGCGTGGTCCCACTCACTTTTCTCCTGGTATGTATTCCTAATTATGCCAATACCATATGTACCAAATATCACCGACGTACGTCAAAAAATGCCAAAAATATGGCGGGTTAAATTTGTGGGTTATATGGGCGGTGCCACCCCCGTTTGTACAATCAAAACTTCATATAGCTTATTATTCCTACCAGAGTCACAGTAACATGCTGTAAAAATTTCAGGCAGATTGGTCCAAGGGTTTGGCCTCCTATTAAGCACAAACATACAGACACACATTCATTTATATATATATAGATTAAAAGCAATATAATTTAAGGTGAAATGGGGCGAAAAATGGGGATTTGGTAATAAAAAAATTTATGTAGTTAAAAAGTATATAAAACTTTAGGTAAATACATATTACAAAAAAAGTATTTTGTATAGCAAACATTGTTAGTGGTTTAAGTAAGTATCTGAATTAAAAAAAGGGGGCGATGAAGTAGGCGTGGTTCATAGTTATATCGTGACGTTAACAGTATTAAGAGCAATATAATACCAAATAAAAAAAATACGTTGGAATGAACAAATTTGTGTAGAGAACAAAAAGTATGAAACTTTCAAAAATTTGGCGTGAAAAGGGGCGTGAAAGGGGCGTGGCTTAAGAAATCTTTATTTTTACCTCGCCTGGAGTATATAATGTGTATACAATTTGAAGTAAATCTATTAAAAACTATATGGGAGCAATTACATAATTTTAAAAAAGTGGGCGTAAAAATGGGCGTGACCAAAAAAAAGTACCCTATTAATCATACCAGAGTCCCAGTGAAATGCTGTGAAAATTTCAAAAATATCGGTCCAAAGGTTTGGTCTTTAATTACAATATTTTAAAAAAGTGGGCGTAAAAGTGGGCGTGGTAAAAAAAAAGTACCCTATTATTTCTTCCAAAGTCACAGTAACATGCTGTGAAAATTTCATCAAAATCGGCTCAGCCGTTTTGGAGTCTATACGTTACATACATACATACATACATACATACATACATTGAATTTTATATATATAGATATGTTGGTAACCCTGATGACATTCATTATTAATTCTTTATTGGAAGTTAAAAAGTGAATTTTGTGAAATTTGTGTTTAAAAAATAATAAAATTAAAAATATTACAAAAATATCAAGCAAATATATAAAAATTAATTATAGTGCACGCCAGAAAAGGCGATTAGTGAAAAATTAAAAGGAAAAATGTTTAAATATGTTAAAAAATGAAAATAACACAATTGAATGTGCAAGTGTCTTAGCAGAATACGGCCAATATAGAATATGCTGAGGCTGACATTTCCGCGCATCAGGATTTACATGTGGAATGCGGGATGTGAATTAGGGCAATGACAGCTAAGCAGTATGACATCAAGAGAAAATATGAGAGAGCTCCTGGTTATACTTCGAAATAATGATGTAGATGTGCCAAAAAAAAATAGATATAGCACCAAACCTGCGCATCCAGGTCGATATGCACATTTCGGCATAAGACAAAAATTAATGAAAGGGCACATTTGTTAGAAATATATGATGAAATCCTTTGTGACAATTTTCAAAAGTTCAAATACGCAGTTAGTTTTAAAACTAACCCTCTTGAGTACTCCATAGAGTAAAGACATGGAGTAGTTTTGGGACTACTCCGATGGGTTATATGGTCCAATCCTAGGACATCGCTAAAACGACCACCTTTTTTTCGTACATTTGGAGTAGTTTTGGAGCACTCCTACTCCACTTTGGTCTAGTCTTTACATGCATGTATGGACTAGTCGCGTTATCTGCAAGGTACTTGTTAGCCGCCAACACAACAATAAAAAATTAATTTCTAAAATGTACAAGCACATTTCTTCTGTTTTTGGTTTAATCTCTTTCTCTTTTGTTCTGATTTTATATGCTGCATCCTCTACATAATATTATAGGGCCTGGCTGGGCCCTGTTGTTACAGACATGTTAAGAATAAAAAAATATTAAGATTTTTTTATACCCTCCACCACCAAGAGTGGTGAATGAGGGTATATTACGTTTGTCATTCCGTGTAAAACTTTTTTAATCTTCATCTGAGACCCAACTAAGTATATATTTTCTTGATTCTTATAAAATTCTATGTCGATCAGTCCGTCTGTCTCTGTAAAACACTCTCACGTCCAAACTATACAACTTAACTAAACGAAATTTCGAGACAAATATTTCTTATTTTGCGAGTAACTTTGGTATTGAAAATCAGCAAAAGAGGTTTAGACCAACCAGAGTTATGGACCAATATGTGAGTTAACCTCCATAAAAATTTTATATTTTTTGTTAATTTTATTGCAATATTTTGAAATATATTGCAGATAATACCATAAACTTTTGTATATGTTATTTTAATGACAAAATAAAAAAGTATGAAGAAAAATCTAAGAATTGGTCCATGATTTCTAATAGCCCTCATACAAAAATCTTCCCAAAATATTGCTCAATTATACATAAATGCCTATAAAATTGGAATATCAAGACAAAATTCAGCAAAAATAAGTTTTATGCAAAGAGAAATCACATATAAATTCCACTTCCAAAATTGACCTTAATACGTATAAAAGTGGTATAAAGAATGATAAAAGGTTAAAATTTGACATGAATAATCCTTATAGGTAAATAAATTGTTGTACTAAATTTTATGATGATCGGCCCATAGTTGGTCATAGCTCCCATACAAGGACCACATCCGAAAAAGACATTTTTCTTTATATATAGCTTATAAATATCAGTACCGACCCAAAACTTTGTATAGATCATTAACATATACACAAAAAATATTCTGCAGAATGTTGTAAATTTCGATGCATTATTAACCGTATCCCTTACATAAAGCCCTCTTCCGAAATTAATACTCACTGGATTGAGACCAAATTCAAACAAAAAGTCCAGTTCCGAAAATAACTTAAATTCGCATAAATTTTTTACAAAACCCACTATAACGGCTTTGGTTAAACAGTATAGAAAGAAACTTTCGATTGTCGTCTTTAAATGCCGACAGAAAGAAACTTTCGATTGTCGTCTTTAAATGCCGACAGAAATTAGAATATGGTGCTAGTGTATAAATATAGGTAGAACAAACTGAAATTAGAATCTAAAAGTAAAATGGAATGGCAGCTTAGTTCTTGACAATAATTTGGAATAAATATACTCGTACAGCGCAGATGGGTTGAAATGTTTTGCAACAGTTAATGGGTCGCAAAACCAAAATATAGATTTGTATAGCAGGAAATGTATCATCGTTTTTCTTAAATACATATTACAGTTCAACCTTGGTATAACGAATCTTAAGGTTATTAGAAAAAAAAAACGTTATATCGAATAATTCGTTACAATGAGGTTCGTTATATCGACTTCTATTCGTTATAACGAGGTAATAAAAAATTTTGTATGTATGTATATTAATCATCATCTGCTTACCATGTTATAGCGAACGATTTCCGCTAATAAAACAAAACACATTTGAAGCAAAACTCTGTATTTTGTAGTTTTAAAATTCAAGAATAGTATTGTATTTAATTCAAAACAAATAGTTTACATTTATTTATAAAATAATAAGTCTGAGCCAGTGATTAATTAGCTATATTGCAAAAACAACTGCTGCAACAAGCGTAAACAATTCTTTCTATTTCGTTAGTCTGCAGTGAATGAAAATTCGTTATAACGAGGCTATTGACAAATGTATTCGTAATAGAGAGGTTTATTTTGTATTAAATCTTATGGAGCGTTGTAGGGGATTTCTAAAAATTCGTTTATTCGAAGAATTCGTTATAGTGAGGGTCGTTATATCGAGGTTTGACTGTATAAATTACTATCATTTTGTGGCTCAAGAGAACTCATAAGTATTTTTTTTTGTTACATACATACATACTCGTACATAAATATTAAAACATTAATGAGACTGGATTTTATATGAACAATATCTTAAATTTTTACTACAATATACTAAAGTATTTAACACAATCTATGTGCATTGTAAAACATTTAAAAGAAAAAATATAATTCCTGTTTTTTAAATGGAATTTCTTCTTAAATTCGTTATTCATATTTCTCTTGTTTTATTGGAATGACAATTGAGTTGAGGTGGCAAGACTTACATACTTTGTGTAAAAAGTTTATCTCTGAAACAATATTTTGTTGCAGAACAAAAGAAAAAGCTGCAAATATAATAAAAAAAAAACAACAACTCTAATGTGACATAATGTTTACAAATTGTAGGTATGACTATTATACACCTGATTCTATTTTCTTAGAATAATAGTATTCATTTCAGTTTTTTTTTGTTTTCTTTATTTTTTTGTTGTTCTCTAGTTTTCGTTTTTCTTTCATTATCCCATCATAGTTATATGATTTCATTTCTATGAAACATTTTAAACTTGTGGAGAGAGCATATTCTACTACCTTGCAACTAGTCAAGCAAAAGTGACCAGGTGCTATGTTAAACAAAATGAAATTTTTAAAAATGAAATGCAAATAAAGTTGTTGGCTTTAACATTATGAAAATGTTTTTGTTTGCTGGTATGGAAAGTGGAAATAAAATTTCATAAACAAAGGTTAAATTAGACTTTAGAAGTGCTATATATGTCTACTAGTTTTGGTGTTACCCATAAATATACATAAGTAAAATGTATATAGTTTTGATGACACATAAATCCATTATAGTAAAATATGACAATGCGTATTTTATGGCAAAAAATAATCATCATACATAGACATCATAGTTTAAAAGCAGTTCAGCTATGTCCACATTCAATCATCATTTAATGTGAAATTGTGTAGGGTACTTTCTTGACTCTACGCAAATCTTGATAAATTATACAACTCTGCAAAAAAAAAATTTACAAATATAAAAGCTTAAGGTTACATGTACAACAACAACAACAATAAAGTTTATAACAACAATCAAAACTAGTAAAGATTTCAAAACTCTTCAAGTACGACAAACTTGAAAAAAAACAACAATAAATTGAAAAAAGTCTTAAACACCCAGAAGAAAGAAACTAGAAAAAGTAAAATTTCACCAACGACAGTCTGATAGTGAAACAACTGTAAAACTGTATGAATGTTTAAATGTACGAATGCTAAAAACAAGCCAGTAGAAGAAATAGTACTTGAAAATAATTTAATTTATATAGTAAATGCAAATTAGCTAAAGAGGGCACTTAACAGCTGAAACAAAACAAAAACTTAAACCCAAACTAGAACTCTGCCAGCTAGCAAGCAAGAGAAATAGAAACAGAAAGGGTTTATAGTTTGTTTCTTCTTAAGTCAGCAGCAACAGCATACTAAATTGAGATTGTTCATCTAGTTTGTGTTGCATTTTATGTAGATAGAAGAACTATTTTACTGAATACATTTCTGCTATTGCACTGTAACGAGCGAAATGGATTTCAAATTAAGTTAAACAAATACAACTTAGAGTCAATGATGTTTAATGATGAAATACTTGTAATCATGAAATATTCTTAAATGTTTTTGTTTTTCATTTGTGTTTAAACAAGTTAATTGATATTTGTTTTAATGTATACATTTTGCACAGTGTGTTTTTGAGTTATGCAATTAGACTCTTTTGTGTTTTTGGTTAAGATGTGTGCTTTAATTTCGTTTGCTTCCTTTTAAAAACTCCGTTCAATTTTAAATTCTTACTATTATACCTTTTGTATTAGCCATTTGTATATAAAACATTTTCATATAAGTTCTTCGGGGCTGCTGCAAACTCAAGCTTGCAGTTTTGGGGTGCATTGTACCACACACTGCATTTATTTCAATCTTTTAAACCAGGAGTGCCCAAAAGTTGCTTATGTAAGTGCAAACACCAATACATTTGAATAAAAAGTAATTTTTATTCAGTATTTTTTGTTGTAAAATCCAATACATACATACAAAGAAACAACACACATTTTTAAATGGTATCATAAGTTAAACAAATACAAAATCTACACTTCGATCGCAGTCACCAATGTTTACCAGTAGATCCTGACCAACAGTAAATATTTTTTTATAAAATGTTCTCTCGAGGCCATCTCGTGCCCGTAACAGATGGACGGACATAAAACTGGTCTTAGAATTTTACAAATACCCAGAATATGTATACGAGGGCGCTCCGGAAACTTCTTAGCATATAACGGTATAAATAGAAAAAAGTTAAGTGTTTTGGAAACCTCCATCTCTGCTATGAACACATGTTCATATAGAAACAGGTGTTCAAAAAAGACGCATCCGCGATTTTTTACAATTGAAAAAATTAAAAGTTCGTGGTGTTATTAAATATTTTCATAAATACACAAGTAAGAGTTTATATTCGGCTGTACCGAATTATATATACCCACCACCAAATTACATATTATGGAGATTTATTTATAAGAGATTTATGTGAATTTAAGAGAAGATCATGCTGAAATTTGGTACGATAATTTATATGTATATGTATGTATATTAGGCTTGTCAAATTTCAACTTGATAGCCATGTTGATAAGAGATTTATTCAATTTTTAGCGATTTTTGGAAGTAAACTTTATATTGTGTTACGATCAAAAATGGAGCGAACAAAACAAAGTTTCGCTTTGCAATTTCTTTTTACATGACACTTATTGTTGCTGAATTTTGTATTGATATTCCAATTTTATAGGCATTTATGTATAATTGAGCAATATTTCGGGAAGATATTTGTATGGAGGCTGTAAGAAATCATGGACCGATTCTTAATATTATCCTCACGCCTTCTTCTTTTATCATAAAAATAATGTGTACAAAATTTCATGGCAATATCTGCAATATATTAAAAAAGAATTGCCAGAATGTTTAAAATTATAAAATTTTTTTGGAAGTTATCTCACATTTTGGTCCATGACTCTATTTCTACTGTACCGATTTTGCTGATTTTCAATGCTAAACTGCTTAGGAGAACTATTAACGGTTTTTTGTAAACTTTGTTGATTTTGGTTGAGTCTTTTGGACGTGAGAGTGTATTACAGAGAGAGACAAACATACAGACAGATAGGCAGACAGACAGACGGACATAACTCAATCGAGTTAGAATTCCATAAGGATCAAAATCTTTGATAAATATTTTGCAGTGTTACTCACGGAATGACACACTTATATATACCCTCATTCATCAGTTATGGTGGTGGAGGGTATAAAAAGTTTTTTTTTGGCAAGGAATTCATAATGATATGGTGAATGTGTTGGTGAAAGTGCTCATTAATATGCAACAGTAAAACCTTGGATTGCTAAATTTAAACGTGTTCGTACAAGCATTAAGCAAGAGGACGCAATTTCCACATTTTGTCGGTATTTGCACCGTTTTTTTTTTTGAGAAACCTCGGAGTTGTCTTCAAAGTGAAGACTTTGCAAAATTTCTTAAAATCGATTCCAACGCATTGTGTCACTTACAAGATTGTTGCGAATGTCTTCACCCTGATTTGATTTGTCTTCAACATCATCTTCGCCAGCTATGTTGCCATTTACAGGAGGCTTGATGTAAATGGTAATTGGTATATCTTTTTGCTCTTCTATTTTATGGTGCTCTTGAATTTAATCAAGCATTTGTTGCAACGATAAAATTTATAAAAAGCTAATAAAATATAAATAATTAATTAGATAAATTTACAAAAAAGCATATAAAAAACATGTACCCTAGGCGACCCACGATTAGCATATGGTCCTGAGTAAAATGTAAAAAAATACAACAAAATCTTTTCAAAAAAAAAAAAAAAATCAGATTTCATAGTTTATATCATTAGCTACCAACTAGTGTAATTATTATTAAAGTTTATTGAAAAATGATTACTAAATGCATATATTTACCGACGTTCCATTTTGATTTTGTCACCTCAATTTGACATATGTACGATAGCTTTGGTGATTGAACTCAGAATAACAGAAACTTAATTTTCTTGTCAAGCCACAAATATTTTGAAATGAAAAATGTTTTTCCCCTGTAGTTTTGTTCTGTCGTTTTGTGCGTATTTACGTAAATGTAACGGCCTATTTTGCATTACCATGTGGTAATCGTGATGAGACATGGATCCACCACTATACTCCAGAGACAAAAGAACAATGCAAGGAATGGACTAAAGCTGGAGGAAGTGCCCCAAAGAAGGCAAAAAGAATTAAATCGGCTGGTAAGGTTATGGTTTTTTTGGGACTTCAAAGGGATTTTATTGATTGACTATCTGCAAAGGGTAAAGCAGTAAATTCAAATTACTATTGCAACATTTTGGATCAATTAAATGTAAAAATTCGAGAAAAACGTTCTGGGTTACAACACAAAAAAATAATTTTTCATCAAGACATCACACCAGCGCACAAGAGTGTTTTAACAATGACTAAAATCAACGAATTAATTGACCACCCACCTTATTCTCCTGATTTAGCTCACAGTGACTTTTACCAGTTCCAAAATCTAAAAAAATTCCTAGCTGGCAAGCGTTTTACCTCAAATGAAGTTACAATTACAGTTGTAAAGCACCATTTTGATGCCCTTGAGGAAAAATATTTTAATCAAGTGATAGAATTTCTAGATAAGCGTTGGACTAAGTGTATTGAAGTTTCAGGAGATTATATTGAAAATTAAAACATTTTTAAAAACTAACTATTCTGTTTCTGTGCTGAGCTGAGAATTTTCCCAACCGCCCTCGTATGTATACTTGTTGTTTCTATGATCAATATTTTGATGTTAATATACCTTAGTCAACAAAACAAACTATTCGTTTTTTAATAACCTTTCACAGCAATTTACTTTTTGTTATTTTTAAATTTTGTTCGAAATGAGATTCTAAAAAGCTACAAACATTCCATCTAAAATAAAAATTGCATGGGTCTCCCTTACGTTGCCGTATATAGACATAAGTAGATATAAGCTTATCATTTCGTGTGTAACATTGAGAAATTGTCTTATAGGACCAAGCGAATTATTTATTATAGATCCTAATGAAATTTTAAGTTGATTAAGCAATGTTTGTCTGTCTGTGTAAAACACTTTCACGTCCGAAATACATGACCGAAACTCACAAAGTTATGAAAAGAACATTTATAATTCCCATAAGCAGTTTGGTATTGAAAATCAATAAAATCGGTCCAGTAAAATCATAGCCCTGGTTATCAAAATATGAGACAACCTCTAAAAATGTTTTTTTGTTACAAATTAAATATTTTTTGAAAAATCCAAAATTATAACTGAATAATTTGAAATGTTGTTGCAGTGTGAGTCTTTCCATGATTAAATTTCTAGGCAAAATAAACAAATGAGAAAAGGTCTAAATCGATTACCCTTTATAAAATGAAAACACATTTAAAAATTGTTTTCGGATCGGATTCAAAAATCACTTCGAAGAATATAAATCCAAATAAAATTAAAAAAAGATCAATTTATGATGATCGGACCAAAATTAGTCAAAGCTCTCATTAACACCCACTTCCTTTAATGGCCATATGCTATCCAAATAATTTTCAACATTAATAATTTATAATGTTATCATGGATAAATCAACATACAATTTAATACAAATAACTTCATATGCCACTGACTATATTTAGTTATTTGAAACTTTGATATGGTTTCAATGTTAACCTTAGGTTGCTTATTTTGACAGTAAAGAGATAATTTTTAAATTGAAAGTTTTTTTTATATGTATTCCCTACGTAACTCGAAATATACGTGCCAAAGAACTTTTTAAACATAATTTTTAGATTGAGAATTCACTGTATCCAGCTAGATTTTAATTAGGAACTACACAATTTAATAAAGCATTCTTACTGGTTTTTATTAAGAATTTTCTAAATCTTTGTCTAATTTGAAATCCGTATGTATCTAATAAACATTTTGAAAGTTGTAAGTAGTTGTATACATATATACATACTCGTATATATGTATACATCTTTCATATTCTGATATACATATATTAACAAACAATATTTTTGTAAGTACTATTAGTATAATTTACTGCTACAACAATTTAACTTCAATTAAAATCTTAACTCATACATAGATAAGTAAATATTAGTCAATAATATGACACATATTATCATGTTAAGATTTTCTGTTTATAATTAATATTCATATAATTGTATTTTATTAACAAATTTCCTTCCCAAATGATATTAGATATTATTACTACATATGTGCACTTGTTATATTTGTTTTTATATCCATCACCAAAAAAGTGGGGGTATATTGAGTTTGTCATTCCGTTTGTAGTACATCGAAATAATATAGTTGGGTCCTTCTAAGACGATCTAGCCATGTCCGTCCTTCGTTTGAACGATAGAGCTTCGAAAAATAGATTTATAACAATGACGTTTTGTTATCGGTCCAGTATGTTCCGAGTTATAGGCCAAAGTTTCAGACAACCTTGATGTTCTTCAGATCTTTTTTGGAATTTTCTTTTAATGCTATTTACATGAAATTTTGCACACCTGTTGAAAATGGCAACAACAGGTTCAAGATTTCTCATAGCAAAAATAAGTTTTAATGCTTATTCAAATCGTAAAACGATACTTTTTTGCATTAGTCTATATTTGACCATATCCCTTAAATGCTCATTAATCTCTTATAAAAATCGCTATCAAGTTGAAATTCTATATACATATGGTGAATTTCACGTCGAGTGACCCAATGTTAAAAATCGATTAGGATGAAATTTGCACCAAGGTTATTACTATTGGATAGTATGCCAGGCATACATTTTCAGCTCTATCAGTCCAGAAGTGCCGGATTTAGAGGGGGTCAAAGTTGGACATTTTGGTCAATTTTGGTCATACAGGGATTTTTTAAATGAGTGTAACTTTTCACCTATTGGTCCTAGCAAAAATTGGACTTTAGATAGCTATTTCTTCAATCATTTAAAAAATATTTTTTTTTAATTTTAAAAAATTTTTTTTTTTAAATATTTTTTTTTATTTATTTTTTTTAATTTGGAAATTTACTTTAAAGCCTTTATAATCGCTTAATATTTTTTAACTCAAGAATAGGATTTTTCAATATTTGGCACATGTATCATTTTCATTTTAAAATTGGGTCACTTGACGTGAAATTATAAATAAATTAGTAAATTATAAATTATATAAATTACCGTATAATATAATTGCTCCACATTTGATTGATTATAATTATGTCATTATCAAGTTAAAATTCTACACAAATAATCTACATATAGATAAATCATTGTAACGAACTTTATCGCTATCGATACAAAATATAACACAAATTTGTATCAAGTATGCATAGATCACACTACTGATACATATTTATATACTTACATACACAGGCGGTGGGTGTATAAGATTCGGCACAGCCAATAATACACTCTTACTTGTTTTCTTTGCTGAAATAGGTATCCCATAACAAATGACTACAGATATACGAGTACATACGTAACTACTATGTATCCCAGCAAAAAATTCACTTACCTTCTTAATTTTAATGGCTTACAGAATTCATTATTTCGTAGCTTTATTCGTGACTTTTTGTATTACTAATTATATATTAAAGAATTACTTTATATATATATCATAAAAAGGTCAAAATTATAAAATCAAATAATTTACTTTAAATAAATAGATTTAAAGAATTAATTTTATATAAAGATTTTAAGCATAATTAATTGTTTGCTTAAAAGTGCCAAAATTGCAGTGGATTACTTTTGGGAAATCACGTTAATTAATCTGGTCGTTAATTTCCTATTAATTTTTAACATAATTAGTAAGTGAAGTTTTTGCTGGGATGTACATATATAAGCATGTCAATAAGAATGCATAAAATAAGGACTTTCCATCATATGTACGTACATACAAATTGTTATAATATATTGCGTTATAACTAATTAGCAAATAATTTATGCTGCATAAGCAAATACAAAATGTATTAGACTATTGTCATCTTCAAGAACTATCGTATGTTTATACTTACTTACATTATGAATTATATACGATACAGTAATACTGGTTAAAGGATTGATGTTTGAATGTTGGCTAGCGGGCATCGCAGTGGTGCAGAGGGTTAGAACGCAAAGAATTCTGATGAGAGAAAGTGGTGTTTTTCGAAACATATGTAAATTCAACCAACAACCCAGGTTCGAATTCCAAGCCAAGAAAAATTATCAATAAATTTTTAATAATAATTTTCATGTAACACTTCCTAACTTCAGTAAAAAAATAATTTAATGAAAAATTAAATTTAATGAACTCGAGCCGAAATAAAAGTAATATCAATGATTTAAAAGTAACAGTTCAAATAAAAATAATAATTATTCTTAATAAAAGCCTCATCTTATTATATTTTTAAGAGACGTATTATTCAATAATGAAGTTCATTATTGAATGTGGGGACAATAATACGTTTCTTAAAAATATAATTGTAACTCATTCCTTGATAATGAAATATTGGAAGAAATTATTTAATAAAGAATATATACATTTTTTACAAATAATTGGCCTCGAGCTCGAAAAAACTTTTTATTTTATCAAAAAAAAAAAAGGTCGAAGGAATCAGAATTGAATTTAATTTATAATTTTTTTTTTATTTTAAAAACAGATTAATTATTGTATTTAAAAGTTATTTATGTTTTATATTTAACTAAACCAGGTATACCCTCCGCCCTTTCGAAGTAGTGACTGATATTTTTCTTCAATAATTTCCAGCTCACTTTACAGTATTTTAGATGCGGTAAATTTAGGTTTCTGAATTATTTTTTAAAGCATTTACTGTATATTCTTAATAGAATTAATTGAAGATTTTCCAACTTTTATGATAATTAACAAAGCGTATTAGTCTACTCGTATATCAGAATATAATTTTTAACTAAGCTGTTTTAATTTTCTAAAAATTTAACTTATGATTTTATTAAAACAAAACTTCCAGCCAGTTTTATTATTCCCAAACATTTTTTTGCCATTATTCATACGATTATTAAAGCTTTTATCACCTCTAGGGCAGATCAATGTTTGTTATTATTCGTATACCCACCTTTGTATTCAAATTGTAAACTTTTTTATTGCTTTGCTTATAATCAACGATGTTTGCATTTTAATGAAAACCAAAAAAAAAAAAAACGTTTTAAACAATTTTACGAACATTTTTTGATTTTATGTTTGTTTTCGTACTGGACTAAAATCAAATATTAAATTTGATTTATTGCAGTGCAATCAATAAGAACATTCAAAAAGTTTTACTAATAAAATGTTTAGCTATACACGTTAAAGACACATCAATACATACTGTACTTGTATATATTAAACTGCTGCAATATTTAAGGGAGAAATATTATACAAACTATAGGCCTCCTAGAATTACTACCTAAACATGATCATTAATATCGGATATCCCTAAAGGCCACTACTGACTATCTTATTTAGTCGTACGATATGTCAAAAAAAATCGTGTGTGTTCATAAAGTATGATAGTGTGGCAAAAAACTATAACTAAATGACAGATTTTTTTTACAAGTCTGTCCGACTTTTAAAAATTTTTATAAAATGATTTCAATAAATGATGATATGCGATCAGAGTTGTATTTTCTAATACAGCTGATAAGAAAACAACAATGTCGGCTTCATTTATTTAAAACACAAATTATAATTTAAAGGACAGACGTTTAACATTTTTTAATTGTTTGTATAGTTTATACAATTTATTATTTGCACATATAACAACAAAATACAATGAATAAACGTAAATTTAAAAGGTGGAAAACTGCGTTTGTTTACATTAGCAAAAACATATATTTTTGCATCTTTGCGATTTTTTTCGAGTGTGATAGAAATCGGTCAGATTTTCCAGTGAATGAATCGTACGATTGTGTAGAATAGTGTATCACGACCTTAACCGGAAGCGCATTTATAAGGGAATAAATTATATATATTTTTTTCATTTTGTTGCATTTAGTAAAAATTTACTCAAAACAGCGTAATCACTTGTTTTAGCACAAATTTGTTTGACGTTTTTTACTCTTGCAAAAGTTTTGCAAGATCAAACACTATCAAATAAAATAAAACTAAATACATACTTGTTGTGTCTTGTCCTAAATAAACCTAGTTCTTTTTTAAATAAATAAACGAGTTCAAATATATTTTATTTAGTTGTTACGTTGTTTTCGGCAAATATTTGCCAAATGTGACCGTACGTTAACGCTAACTTTACACCCAGAAAAGTTGAAACACTCGCTTATTTGATGCACTGTAAAACTTCCATCTCCTCTTCGTTCACAGACATCTACATAACATTCGAAAATCGGCATCAACATTTTATTTCAGCATTTCAATAAAAATGTAGTTTATTGGACAATACATGTTAATGGCGAAAATTGTGAATGAAAGCTTCGATTCCATTAAAGAAATATTTAGTTAGACTTAGGCAATGGTCTTGTTTTTATATTATTAACATAGTTTTATATGAAAAAGTCTCCTGTGCCAGATGGTATTGTATCCCTGAGCATAAAGCAGTAGTCTTTGCATGCTCGTTCATTAGCTAGCGATTTCAGCTCTTTATGTCGAATCGGAGACCCAAAATGTGGATAACAAATTTTGTTTTACTGGGCTTTTCTGAGTGTGTTTGTGTTTTGCCAGGATGCTGGTGTTTGGGAATTTTGTGGATATTAAATATAATATATGTTGTTGTTATTTTTTTTTTGCTTATTTTCTTCCAAGTGTTGCGACTTTTGTTAGATTTAATTTCAGCAGGCTGCTGCTATTAGTTCTTTCCTGTGTGCGGAAACGTGCTGTTGTTTAAAACTAAGCAACGCTACGCGCTTTAAGAAAACACACAATTAAACAACTCCCAAATAATTTGAATAAAACCAAATTAAAAATTGCAAAAATAGAAATACATAAAAAGCAAACAAAATTTGCAAAATATTTAATCGTAACGCCCATTTTTGAAAAAGGATAACTTGTTAATTTTGGTCCAATAGTAATTTATTCAGCTTTTGTAGGTGTTATTGAAAGAATTAATATCGAAAATTTCACAGAAATCGATCTTGATCCATTCACAGAAAGTGGCTGTAGTTACTGTAAGAGGAGTTCGAACTCTGTGCATGGTGCAAATTGTTGTAGATGTTATCTCATCAAACGAACTCCAGATTAATGTCTTCTATATTTTCCTTTATAGTCATACAATTATCAGCCGTAATTGAGGCAAGCAGACAAAACGTGAATGATTCCCTTAATCAAAATATTTTGCAAAGTTTTGAATAGTTTCGTGTGAACATCGTTTACTCCAAGCCTCGTAAGTGACATCATGTTGCAGCGTCTGTATTAAGAAATCATTGATGCTGTAGACATGCATATTTAGTGTGATGTTCGCTGGACTAAACACACTGTTTGAAGTGCCGAAATTAGCATTCTCTGCAAAGATGTAGGAAATACTACACTTAACTCAATATTATTACTATTCCAACCAGATACAGCATTTAATTGAAAACGGAATATAACTACCATGCCTGAGAAAGTGCATCAACCTATATAAAATATCGACTGCATAGAGGAGAACTCGATGTTTTTTACTAATAAGAGTTTATTCGCTGGTGCGCCATCAAAAATACATACGGCAGATATAGTTTACCAGCATTAATAATTCTGAGTGGCTAAATTTTACATTTAATTTTTTTGGAGCAGTCTAATACAGCATGCACTATATGGATGAAATACGATTCACTAACTCACACACTTGTACTTACTCCTCATCGCAATACAATTTCAAAATAAAAAGTGATCGTGGTCATATGTTTGAATCGCTATTATTGTATTCTAAGAGTATAAACTTTTGCTTGTTTATTTATTACTTTATGTGTTAGTGTTCTCTCTAAAGTAAAAGGATGTACATATCATGTGTATTCGTTCTTTATTATTAGATACATACAACATATACATATAAATGCACTATCCTTCTTCCTGGCATCATTTCAACTGGACACTAATTTTTATAAATTTAGAAGGAAAATGGCAAATGAAATTCAACATCGTGACCAAATTATTTTATATACATAATTTTATTTAAGTCATTTTATAAGCCATTATTACCGACCATTATTCTTTATTTCATATTTCATAAACAACCGTTCCGTGTAAAAAATACCACCTTTGAATGAAATCTCCTCTGCTCGACAAACATACAACCAACAACAGCACCAATAACAAGCAGAATGACATATTGAGTGTGACATAGATAAATGTGTTTGTATTTGTCTATGTCCTGTTCACTGCATAAAGTATGTTTGCACCCAGCAAACATTCGCCTCCGAATTTTTCCACAAATCACAAATTTGCTCCACTGCAAGATAAAAACATTTTCAGAAATCTGATATGAAATTGGAGAAAATTTTTAGTGGTTTTGTACATGGTTGGGAGTAAATACGTGTATAATTTTATATTTTAAACGGATTTGTGTGTATGTATATAGCAGATTATTTTGGTGCGAGTATATAAACAGGCATTAAGTATTATACCTGTTCTTTGTATAAAATTGAACAAAAACATTTTAAATATTACTAGCAATTAGTATACCCTTCACCATGACTGATAATGTTTATATAAAATTGTCAGTCATTTGTAATTTATGCAATATTCTTTTGGGCCCCTACACATATGTATGTATGTATGTATATATTCTCGATTATTATAGTTCAGTACGAACTTTATTTTCCAACAGGGGCATATTGGAATAAGAGTGGCAGGCCAATGTAAGCGGCATGCGACCGCGGACGGCAACAGTATTATCAGTGAATAATAGTTTTGTTTCTTTACAAAATTATTCACACAAAAATTTTGAAGTATAGCAACTTACTTCATCTGTCAATGCTGTGAGAAGCGGCCGCACGGTCATTTTTTTAATACTTTTTACACCTACACCATAAAAAACGTTTACTTAATAATTTATTTATGTAAAAAACAAATCAATTTAATTTTTTTAACATTTGCCACTATAAATATGCCGCACATTTGCCTACCTGCAAAAAAAAAAAAAAGGAAAGCAACATGTAAATAAATTGAAAAATAATAATTACAGCAAATTTCACCGGTAACACTGGTTAAAAGTTTGATGTTTGTCTGTTGGCTAAGCAGGCGCCGCAGTGGTGCAGAGGTTAGAACGCAAAGAATTCTGATGAGAGAATGTGGTGATTCTTGAAACATGTAAATTCAACCCAGTTTCAATCCCCAGCTCAGCCAAGAAAAATTATGAAAAATTGTAATAAGATTTCATGTTGTAAAACCAATTCCTACCTTCAGTAAAAATAATAATTTAATGAAAATTAAATTTAATGAACTCGAGCCTGACTAAAGAAATATCAAAAATTTTAAAATTAACAGTTCGACTAAAAATAATAATTGTACAAATTTATAATTTCCATGTTTCATTTTATTTTGAAATACAAAGTACTTCTTGAAAAATTAATTTAGCAAGCTTCAGATAATGTTTTAAAACAAAAACACTTTATCGGTTAGAAATACTTTCTCAATTGTCCAAGTGATGTAGTAAACAATATATAAAATGAAATGTACCTATTTCAAAAACCTTTTCCACGAAATGCAACTTAGAAACTTGAATCAACGATAACCTAATTTCCGGAAAATATTATTCACTTATCATATTACATGCTGGATTTTTTTATTATTAAAATGAAGGGTATATAAGTTTCGGCTTAGCCAAATATAACATCCTGACTTGTTTTGAATCAAGCTTTAATTTAATAATGACAAAATGTGTTTCGTTTCTTTTTCTCACTATTTGATATCATGCTAATAAATGAAATTTCTCATTCAATTTTAATTAGGTGAATCAACTTTATAATACCGAGTAAAACACATTTGAAAACAGCTATAAAGTAAAATATTAATTTAATTAATTACGCTTGTTTACAAAATACGATAGCTACTTTTTCATTTAATATTAAATTGACCCAAATAGTTGGGATTACGGAAAAACCTTATTGAGAACGTTATTATCATAAATAAAATGTTATAAATAAAATAAAATGTGATACAAGTTAAAAATACACACTGTTAAGGAAAACCAGAAATTGATACAACATTTATTAACATATAAAATGTATTTATTAAAATTTATCTCATAAGAATGAACGTTTTCCACATTAACATTGCGATGAACTATAGGTACACTACCACTCCGCTTAAACTTTTCAGTGAAAATAACCCATCATTGTTCAATTGGCCGAAACTGGGGACAATTATGATAGTTCATATATTTTTATATTATGTCAAAAAGATGGCGTCGATACCAGTTCATTGTAGCTTTTGAATAATGACAGGGAGCTAAATAGGGCACAAATGTAACTGAAGAAGTAGTTTAAAAAGCTACACACGTTTCTGCAGGCAGCCTCTCTTTTCAGACAATCAAAATAGAAATCTTAGAATTTAATTTTTTCCCCGAAAACTAACATGAAATGGAAGAAAATGTTCACTGGTTGTGTACACGTGTGTATGTATATCTATGTGTGTTTGTTTCCATGTTTAAAATGTATTTGTGATGATATGTAAATGAAGATTATTTGCTGGCACGAGTATTAAATATTATTCCTGTATCCTGTTTAAAGGTAAACAGAAATGACAATGAAAATTCCTGATGACGCCCTTGGCAGGGTAGAAAATGCATTCCAGTTTGCCAATTGTCTAGAAAAATATAACTTTACAATGGTATTCTTTAAGTTATTATTTAAAAATGAACTCAACCCAAAAATATTGAGAAATTGTCTCTAATAAGCCGAAATTTGATGTCATATTAATTAATGCAATTATTCATTCAATTGTAATTAGTTGAATCAAATTACTTGAATTCAAATAAATATAACTATCGCCCATGTTCTGAAAAACGCAAAACGCTTAAAATTGGCGTTTTCAAATACAAATTCAAATTGAAAACGCCAATTTTAAGCGTTTTGCGTTTTTCAGAACATGGACGTATGATTGTTTTTGATAGTATTAATTAATTATTGTAGTTTATATTAATAAAAAAATAAATAACTGCAGTCAGACATGTCATGCTAAACCTTATCCGAATATCCTATTGAATGCTTAGTTTTTCTAAAAATTAAGAATAATTCAAAAGTACAAAAAAGTATTTCGAACATTTTCAATAAATATCAATGCTAGTCGTTGATAATTCTTATTGGATTTGTGCAAATAATAGCCGAACGCCCACCTTAATGTATACCGATTGACTCGGAATCACAAAATTTATGGAAGATGCTACAAAAGTTTTAAGAAAGAGACATTGTTATTTAAGGTTAAACGAATTTTAAAATCAACAAATAAAATCTTTGTGATTTGTTAATTATTAGTATTAGTTTCTATTAATAATACAGGGTGGGCCAACTTGGACTGACTGATTTGAAATGCTTATAACTTTTGCATTTTTAATTTAATACTAATTGAACATCTCCAGAACATCGCTACGACGTATTCTAAAAGTTGATCTGAAGATGTTTCCATATAAAATTCAATTGGCCCAAGAATTATTGCCGAGGCATGCACCACAACGGCTACAATATGCCAATAGAGTTCAAATCATTCAGTCAAACTTGGCCCACCCTGTATTATCAATACAAAACAATCCATTTATTGGTATAAATTTCATTACGATAAATATAAAAATAATTTCTAACTAAGCTCGATGAATGAAGATTTCAAAATTCATTTTGTACTAAGAACAATTTATTATTCAATTCTTTATATGATTTCCAATATTATTCCCACTCTTGAGCATTATATATCTGGAACTTGAGAGCTCTTTAAATATTCTGGTCATGTTCCACACAATTATTTCCTAATTTTTATTATAATTCAAGATCTTCACAAATAATTTTAGGTGCCAAATAAAAACAAACCGTCGTGTAAATCGACACTATTACACGAGTATTTAAAATCGGGATATAAATCTAGACAGCTGTATATGAAAGAGTAACGTTGCTGAGTGACTGCATGATTCATCATTGTCCAGTCCAAACGCATAATGTTAGAAACATGAAATTTCGACTTTTTCGACATTTATGGAGGAGACAACTATTTTTTGGCACTTTTTAAACTGTAAATAGGGCTTGGGATCCGGGTATTCTCGGCCGAAAATTTAGGTGTGTTTCAGCATTACGTTTTTTTGAAATTAAACAAGTAAAGCGAAGCTTCTCGCATATGACGCTTTTGGCACATAATTCGACATTTTTAAAACAAAAGAAAAACTTTGCTGATACTACAATATTCAGTAGCTACCTGAGAATAAAAATAAACTTTTGAGTTGATTTTAAGAAGTGTTATTATATAAAGTGTCATATCATCAGACGTCCATTTCAAACTTCCCTAAAAGTACCCTGAATGGTAATTATTCTTTTTTAAATGTTTCATTTTAAGTAACTCCCAATTAAAAATATGCTATAATTATAATTGTTAATTATCCACAATTAAATTGCGCTCATTTGCTATTATAAAAGCCTTTTGTGTAGATGAAAAAATAAACATTATTCTACATTAAACGTTCGAATACATACACATATACAATAAAAAAAACTTCAAGAAAATTAAATAATTTATTTAATTTTTTTCTACATTAAGTCGTTTTTAATCGTCGTTTGAAGAGCTTCACTTCTTAATAGAAAATCCCCTCAAGTCAAATACATTCTTCATAAAACCTAGAATTAATCCTTTAACTGTATTAGCTGCAGAAAAATTGTGCAACATTTCATACAAACCCAACAATGTCAGAAATAGAGCCAAGAATAAAAATCTGTAACGACGTTTAGCTAAAAGAAATAGGGAAGAAAGAAATCAAATTGTGAAAACGTGGTGCGTTTAGAATTGGAAAAACAGCAGCAATTTGTGATAAATGCATACTTGAAATTAATTTATGTTACATTTTATATCGATAACGAAATTTATATAGGTTACTTAATTTTTCGGATTCCTTATTTCTTGGAGGTGGATCTTATATGGAAGGTATGGCCAATTCTGAATTATACATTACAAAATTTAATAGTATAACATTTTGATGCATACGACTGATGTGTGTAAAATATCGATGCGATATCGATATATATTTACTAGGGTATACACTCGAATAATGATCGTTTGAATAATCAAACAACTTCTTACGAATAATTATTCAAAGAATTTTAATATTACCATTTTCGAATACGAATAACTCGATTAATTTTATGAAGAATAATCAAATAAAATTAATAAATATGTATGTTTATGTAAATTTGTCATTTCTATCTGCACAAAATTTTTAGATGTAATTTGGCTTTATTTACCACTCATTTGTGATGAATTTTTTTTGGATACTTGCATAATTAAAGCATTTATGATCAGTAAATTCCAATATCAGGAGGACATTTGTATGGGGGCCAGGAGAAATATTGAACCGATTTCCACCAGTTTCAATCCCATCCGTCATTGGACCAAAAAAATATCACGTACCAAATGTAATCGAAATATCTGCAATATTGTGACCTGTACTCTGCGCACAAACTTTACATGGACAGCCAGCCAGCCAGCCAGACGGACGGACATCGTTAAATCGACTCAGTGATTTCTGCAATTATTTTTACATTATCTTTAATCCTCGGGGTTTACTGACACACACTAATATACCCTTATTCACAATTTGTGATAGTAGAGGGTATAAAATATTTAAACATTTTATCGCTTCCTGGTTAAAATCTTGAAAAAATACTGATATTTCCAAGCATAGATAAATAGTTCCAAATTTCAATAAAAATTAAAAATTTCAGAACAAACAAACCTATAATGACATTTATAATATATGAGTTTTATAAATTTTTATTCTCTTCATTTTTGTAAACATAAATATAGCTAGTGTTTCTTTCTCAGACAATTTTAAGTGAACCACCCATGTATGCATCTTGAGTATTTAAGCATTTAATAAAATTGCACATTTTTTGCTTTTCTTCGTTGTAGAAGGCGAAGAAAGAAAATATGATGACTTTGTATGTTCCTGGTGCTCCACTAACGAAAGTGTATTCTATTTAGCTGCATGCAACTATCGGGTGTTTCTTTTAAAGTATCTGCCTCCTCCATATGATTTCATATTCCTCTAAAGAATGTCTGCGCTCTAAAAAGAAAACTCTTTGAATGTATGGGTAAACATTTATGGCTTGGCATGAGTTTTAATAGTTTTTTTTTACAGGCAATATGTAATTTAAAGCCTGCTATAATTACTTCACTTAAGATTTTAATTAAAATTAGGTTCTGAAAGTCAATTTGCCGCTGAGATTTTTTCTTAAATAAAATTTTTAATATTTTTCATTCATCTCTTTTAGTTTGCACTGCGCTTTATTTTATGCTATTTGTATCTGGAAAACAAATTTATGCTGCTGTTTTGTGTATTTAAAACGACAATTTGCATGTTGCCACAAATTTTTGTGACTCTGGAAAAGATGAAAAGAAAAGTTAACATCACGTTTTTTGCCACTTGGTAGTTCGGAGAAGTGCTATCAAAGCGTTAAATTAACTAATTTTTGTGGTTGTATGTTGTTCGTATGAATATGGCTCGAAACAACTATTTCGTATACGGATGTTGATATTTGTATTTTAATTATGTGCAAGAGAGTTTAAATTGGTTTATTTTGGAGTTTTATTTGATTTGCCTATAAATAGATAATGTATGTATATGGTTTTAGATTAAATAAATTCAATTGGGCAGAAATTATTTGCGCAAACAATTTGATCCTATAATACCTAGACCAAATTTAACTCGCACACAAATAAAAGTGTAACATTTATTTTAGGTTATAAAGAAGTAAGAGTGTTGTATTCGGCAGTGACGAATTTTATGCAACCATTTTTTATTTTTAATTACTGCCAAATATCGGTGTGTAATTCGACTAATTAATTTTATGACGATCGGCCCATATTTGAACATAGGCCCATATAAAGTCTACTTCCGAAAAAAATTTAAAAGCCTATAAATCTCTTATAAAATCACTATTACTATAAAATTTAACACAAATATTGCACATATACATATAAGTCGTGGGACCAAATTTCAAGATGATCGATGCATATTTCGTCACAGCACCAATATAAACTAGCTTTCCGAATGCTCATAAATCTCATATTAAAATCACTATCAATTTGAAATTCGTTACAAATCACATATATAAATCGTCATACCGAATTTCATTGTGATCGGTCCATATTAGGAATAATTTGGAAAAACTCAATAACCTATGAAAATTTTTGCATATAGTGAAGATTGTTCCATTATTGGCCATAGCTCATTTTTAAGACAAACTACCGGGAATAACTGGAGTACCCATACAATTTTTGTAAATATCGTTGTTGTTATGAAATTCAACCAAAATAAGCCTGAAATGCATAGAAATTACGGCATACTATTTTTTGACGATCGCCTCATAATCGGTGATATCTCCCATCAGAGGATTCCGAAAAATAGAATAACTCGTATAAATGTCGTTATCGATACAAAATGTAACACAAATTAGTTTCAAGTACTGGTACAATGGTGATGGTGACGAATATAAACTCTTACTTATTTTATTTAATAACTACGTAGTTTTTGTATTATTTTAGTTATAATAAAAAATGCATACATATATTTAATAATGCATTTCAGCAAAGTTTTTAATTCCTTTAATAATGTGTGTTTAATTTCAAACATTCTCTGCTACTGCTTTTAATTATTTTATTATATTTTTTTGTTAACTGTAGCAGACATACAATTGCAATTAAATTATATATATGGGCAATTTCATGTCAAGTGACCCAATTTTAAAAATCGATGTCTTCCGATTTGGATAAAATTTGCCCCAAGGTTAGTACTATTGGACAGTATATCAGACCCAAATTTTCAGCTCTATCATTCAAGAACTGCCGGAGTTAGAGGGGGTCAAATTTGGACATTTTGGTCATACAGGGTTTTTTAAAATGAGTGTAACTTTTCACCTATTGGTCCTAGCAAAAATTGTCCAAAGGATTTTAAATGGCTATTTCTTCAATCATTCCAAAAATATTTTTTTTAATTTTAATTAATTTTAATTTAATTTTTTTTTTAAAGTAATTTTTTTTAATTTGTTTTCAATTTGGGCCCTTTTTTTTCTCCAAATACAGCTTATACAATTTACTTTAAGGCCTTTATAATAGCTTAATGGGATGCGAGTGGAATATCTATTAAAAAAATTATTTTTTAACTCAAGAATAGGATTTTTCAATATTTGGCACATGTATCTTTTTAATTTTCTCCCATTTTTGTTGAACACTGTAAGTTAAACAGATAATTGTCTCTTTCAGTACCTATTTGAAGGTGTGAAAAAAAACTGTTGGAAATGAAGAGATGTGTTGAATATTTCTGTATAGCAATTACATAACGTGTAAATATGTATTCAATTTGCTAAAACAGTAAAGTGGGTAGACTAACAAAAAATTGTTTTCCGCTTAGAAATAAAATGTGGAATTGTTAAGAGCAGTTCGTATTTATTTCTTTATCGGAATAATTAATTTTATTATGTTAATAAATAAAGATTTTATATGCAATATCTAATATTTCTTTGTCAAAATGTTGATCAATTGGAAATTTATAAAGTAAAACAATGCGTTCCCCGCTGTTTGGGAGCTACTTGACTTTGTATGTACCCCCAGCCGACAGAAGCTGGGGTCCCCTAAGGCAGCATTTTGGGACCTACTTAATACCTGATTTATACGCCCGACATGCCAACAACCATCCACGTCGTGGGTGCTGTAGCTTAATTGGTTAGCGCATTTGATCATTAAGCATGAGTTGGTATTTGTAGCACGGGTTCGATTCCCAGCCGTTAGCACTCAAACAACATCAGTTTCTGATAATTATTAGTTTTCTTGCTATACATCATAACTAATATTTATCACAGCGCTCTCCTTCGGTGGTATAGCATTCAAACGCCGCCGAAGTAAAATAATTAAATAAATGCTATTAAATCAAGCTTTAATATTAATGCGCCTACTCACCACCAGAGGCGCTGCAATGCTGCACTAAAACAAACATAATGCGCAATTGCAGAGTTGTGATATAAATCTTTCTTCTACTTTCACCACCTTTGCTTCTTCATTCAATTATACATTGGCATATTAATTGCCTGAATGTTACTTCTCTTTAAAAAAAAAAAAGTTTAAGGTAAGAAACAAGTTATAATTTCCTAAAATTGACTCTATCAGATTGACAAGACATTTTCAGTTTAAAAATAAAAAAATTAACCAATCATCAAATTGCCATACTTCTTTCATATGTTTCCCAATCTAGTATATATCATGATTTTAGAGAAATAAAATTAATAATTATATTACAACACGTTTTTGTATACTTTGTTATAAAGTCTATCTTTGAAATTCTATGTATTTACTTATGATAAATTATGATAAAAATTTTTCTTCCAACATTTTTGTTATTGAAGTCATTGAAGCAGAACAGAAATGCTTCCCATTAAATTTTTCAAGATGAAAAAGAAAACCAGCAACTGATTAACTGCACAACACACTCTTACTTAGAAAACTTGTATTAGTTTCCCCTCTACGTCGATAAGAATTTGTCGTAGAGTAATGATTAGGGTATCCATTGGAAAAATCGAACAATTTCTTACGAATAATTATTTAAAGAATTTCAAAATTGCCATTTTCGAATAACGAATAATTTAATTAATTTTTTAAAATAATTGAATAATTAATTAAAAAAAAATAATTAATTTTATTTACAAAATAAGACATCTTTTTTAATACGCAGCATAAAAATTAAATTATTATTTACAATTATTTAAAGATTTTTTGTAATGTTGACATTTTTGAATTTCAGAAGTCTTTCAATCAATATATGTAAATGAGAGGCTCTGTTAGTTTCTTATACAAATATATAAATGTTATTGCAATTAGTTATAATTCTTAAAATAAATCTAATATTTAGAAAAAAAGAATACTAAACGAGTTTGAAATGTATTATGAAGCAGATATTATAGAGTCCACATTTTGGCGAAATATTATATTAACTACGCTATATAAGTATACATTTTGCCCTTTACTGTTAGTTTCAAAGAAAGTTATATTGAAAGAAATTGCATGCAAAATACTGTATTCGTATAATATGGAATAAATCAATTGTCAAATATAGAAGGCATATCAAACATACTAAATATTGAATTAAAATATTATTAAAATATAAAGAATTATATGTTTTCTAATATTTTTTACTACCACGTTAAATTCTAGTCATAACTTTTAAAAAATTGTATAAAATATTTAGAATTATTGTGGATACGAACCTAGTTTTTGAAAGTTATGAAATTTGACGTGGTAGTAAAAAAGGATTAAGGGCAGAAATGAAGCTCTTTCAGAGCCATGAACACTGGTATACACATTGTTATGATAGGACTAAAAATAGCGACACAATGAACAAAATACGAAAAGGCGTGGGAAAAAAATAAAAGATTATTTCTGGAATTAGTTGTACGTTATCTTTAATCCTAGGAGGTGACTGACACAATTTTTTTCGAACCACTCTAAAATACATGTTTTAAACAAAAAACAAAAGGAATTAATTGAAACCGCACTTTATTATGTCCGACAGTGTACGAGGTCTGATAAAAAAAATAACCGTTGTTTTAAATTTTTTCAAAAAGTATTTATTGAGTCATCACTTAGTTATAGTCCCCTTCAAAGTAATCCCCCTCAGATATAATAAACTTATGCCAGCGTTTTTTCCAATCCTTGAAACACTTCTGAAACGCGTTGTTTGGTCTCTCCAACAGCTGCTGTTTCGATTTTTCTTTTATCTCCTCAAGTGTAGCAAACCGCTCGCCTTTCATCGGTGTCTTCAGTTTTGGGAAGAGGAAAAAGTCAGCGGGGGCCATGTCTGGTGAATACGGTGGTTGAGGCATGATAACGGTTTTGTTTTTGGCCAAAAACTCACGCACAAGCATCGATGTGTGAGCTGGTGCGTTATCATGGTGAAAAATCCATGATTGGGTTTTCCATAATTTTGTGCGTTTCTGACGAATTGCTTCGCGCAAACGGCGTATAACTTCAAGATAGTATTCCTTATTGCTCATACGACGTTGTGGCAAGAATTCATGATGCACCACGCCATTGCAGTCATAGAAAACAGTGAGCAAAACCTTCACATTTGACCGAAATTGACGTGCTTTTTTCGGTCTTGGCTCTTCTGCACGTTTCCATTGGGATTATTGGGCTTTGCTTTCAATTTCATAGCCATGATTCGTCACCAGTTATGACCTTTTTAAAGAAATCTGGCTCGTCGTTGACAATATTAAACAGCTCCTGAGCGATGTCCATGCGACGTTGTTTTTGCTCAAGATTTAGCAATTTTGGAACAATCTTTGCTGCCGCACGTTTCATGCCTAAAACATCCGTAAAAATTGCCTGGCATGAGCCGATCGATATGCCAATATCATCAGCAACCTCTCTGATAGTGATTCGACGATTATCCAAAATCATTTTCTTTACTGCTTTAATGTTTATCGGTTGTTGGCCTGCTCGAGCGACCAGGACGAGCATTGTCATTGACATCTTCGCGGCCTTCCTTTAACCGGTTATACCACAATTAAAGTTGTGTTCTGCTCATAGTAGACTCGCCAAATATCACAGACCACATTTCAAATGTCTTTGCACATTTAATTTAATTTTTGACACACAACTTAATGCAGTTTCTTTGATCCATTTTTTCGAAGAGTAAAAAAATCGAAGAGCATAAAAAAACACGACCAACCTTTTTATCTGTCAAAAACAAACTGACAATCCAAAATGGCTGATATTACCATCATATATAACAGACTTGTTCACCAACATAATAGAAAGAAATGTGAAAATCGAACATACGTAACTCACGAAATTTGAAAATAACGGTTATTTTTTCATCACACCTCGTATATGGAATCATAACGGATCGTTTTATTTTCAATATTTACTGGTTTTTAATTGAACCAGAGTCCTTATTACAACCTAACCTATATGATGGAGGTGAATGTGATGCAGAATATGTGGAAGAAACTGATATTGAAGATGACATTGATGACTATAACATTGTAATAGACAAAGAACATGATTATTAAAATGTATGTAAGTGATATTACTGAATGTGGCTTTTTGTGATGAAGGAAAATCCTCGTTATTTTGCTCTATTTAAACTTTTTTAATTATTCGAATAATTCGATTAATTTTAAATATGTGATCGTCTTATTCAAATTTATTCGAACAAGAGAAAACTCGAAAAATATGGTTGCCCTGTTAATGAGAACACACTGTCACGTATTCATATGGAAATGTTAGCAAGAAAAGTCACATACAAGTATGACTTTGAATAGACAAATGAGTGTCATTTATTGAAGGAGACATTAAGGCGTAAAAAACCAAACAAGGATGTTAATTAAATATTTAGCTTAGGGAGTTCATTAGTTAAGAAATAGCTGCCGGCATAATGAAACACACACTCACTCACTCACAAGGATTTAAATTAATATTCTTCTATATGTTAGCTTTGTTTTTTGTCTCTGTAACTTTTAATTCAATGTAAAGTAGATTACATTTTATCCTCAGCTCTGAAAATGGATAATTGGTTTAAATATAAAAACACTGCAAGCGACAGAAAGAGAAAAAAAATCGCATAATAAAATTAACCTTAAGTTTGCCTCACGTTATGCACGTATTGCAATGTGACTTCCTTGAGAGCTATAAATCGTTTGAACATAAAACGAGAAAAAAAGTAATTGGAATAATACAGCAAAAAAAAACGTACTATAAACAGAAAAAATAACAGCCAGTAGCTGCACTTCCATTATAAATCATTATTTTTGTCCAAATAGCAACAAACAGATTAAGAAAAGGCTCAACAAGAATTACAGCAAAAATGTCTGCACTAAAACTATACGAAGTTATATGCTCACATAGATACACGTTATAAAGAGCTCTCTGGCTTGTTCACGTAAACTAATACATTTTAAAAGCCTGTATCAGTTACAAATAAATAGGAAGTGAAAGGACGACACATACAAACACACTCTGATATTTTACTCCACCAAATTACTACCAACACTCATATAAAAGAAGTAAGAAAGACTAGACGACAATATAATGCCCTACACTGAGTATGCAAGTAAAACCCAGTTTTCAGAAATAAGGTCGCTGACTTCTGTGCACATATACATTACCTACATTAAATTTTAGCTCGATATCAACACCTGTAAAGGATTTATGCATGCTAGTCGTATAGTGATTTTCAGAGGAGGGCCTCATATGATAGCTATGACTAATTATGAACTGATCATCACAAAATTGCGCAGCACTTTCTTTAGATGTAATGTAATGTTAAGTAATATTGCGATGAACAGTGTAGGTTTTGTGAACTTGAAGCCGATACCTCTGAACATATACTTTGCGACTGCCCAATGCTGGCAATACGCAGAACAAGATGGCACGGAAGGGCCTTTATGGCCCCAGGGGATGTATTTGATCTCTCATCTAACAGAATAATTGGCTTTATACACAGCCTAAATCTAACAGGATGAAACTTCAAGGCTGCACAAAAGATCTTATAGGTCGTAGTGCTAGAGGTGCCACTTAATAATAATAATAACAAGTAAGAAAGTATAGTCGGTCAAGCCCGACCATACAACACCCTACACCCACTAAATGTATAAAACAGTTAATCAGAAATGTGGGCTATATGGGAGATATGACCTATTATGGACCGATCATCCAAAAATTTACTGTCATGATTTCTGTGAATATAAATATTGTGTATGTTAAACTTTATCTCGATATAAATAATTTTAAAAGATTTATGGAGGTTAAAGTTGATTACGGGAAGGGTCTTATATGGGAGTTTCGACTAATTACGGCCCGACCATTATAAAATTAGGTGTCATCATTTCTGTATATTATTTGTGTCGAATTTTATTTGATTATCAACATTCTTAAGAAATTTATGAACGTTAAAGTGATTTTCGGAAGTGGGCCTTATATGGGAGCTATGACTAATTATGGACCGATCTTCACGAAATTTGTAGGTGTGACTTATCTTCATTTAGTACTCATTTTTGGTGAATTTTGTGTGCATACTTGCATAATTCAAAGATTTATGACCGGTAAACCCCAATTTCGAGAGGACATTTGTATGGGGGCCAGGTTAAATAATGGACCGATTTCCACCAGTTTCAATCCCATCCATCCTTGGGCCAAAAAATCGACTTAGAAAGTGATTCTGAGCAGATCGGTATACTTTAAGGTGGGTGTTGGACCAATATTTCTGGGCGTTATAAACATATGCACAAATCCAATATACCCTCCCCACTATGGTGGTGTAGGTTATAATAATATAACGTGCGTATGTGTAATAAACTTCATGCAAAAGTCACTCTAGTCACTTTAAATATACGTAAACTTACGTTAAATGCCCCCATAACTAGTTTCACCACAATGCATTTCATGAGTAGGGGTCATTCTATTTAGATCTGTTGATATTTTTGTCGGCCATTGTATCTTGGTGCCCTCTGCTTTATACTAATAGTACTTTCCTTGCTATTGATCTTGACGATTGTGGTTAGTATTCTTCTCTTTCATAGTATTCTTTCAATTGTAACTCTGATGCATTAAAGTTTAAATGGTAACAATTTGATTGTCTGAAATACTTAAAGTATTCAATTCTTATATTTATGATTTCCGTTCTGTATTTTGCTAAATAAAGTCAACCTCTGTTAATCTGTAGTCCGATTATTTATTTCTTTATAATACCTGGCCGAGACTTTTAATGGGTTAGTAAAATGAGATTTCATGTTGTAAAAACAATTCCTACCTTCAGTAAAAATAATAATTTAATGAAAATTAAATTTAAATGAACTCGAGCCCAACTAAAATTATCATAACTTATAAAAAATTTGTTGCATATTCTATAATGGTAAATAATTTAATTTATCTATAAAGAATTACTAAAAAATTAATTTAACTTATATTTCAATTTAATAATCATAATGAAATATAAAATCCGTTTAAATTGACTTAAAATAAGTCACATCTTCTAATTTCTCTAGGTGTTTCTTTACACATTTCTAAAGAAAATAATAGATATCTCAAACAAAAAAATAATATATAAAAGACAGCAAAATCATAAGATTTTTTGTTAGAATTTTACATCACGCTCCTATTTTACAAATGTTATGCTGTGACCAGACAATATCATGCTGGGCACTGCAGGTAAGAAATTACACAGAAATGCTGTAGAAAAATGCAATTTATTCTGCCTGTGCTACAATTCATATATTTCACTTATATATTCATTCCTTAGTTTCTTCAGTCATTTCCATTTATGCGTTCCTACAAAATGTTCAAAGATATTTGCAGCTTATGTTGGAATGCACACAACAACATTCTTTCGCAATGTAAATGACTACAAGTACAATGAATAGACATGGACATGAATAGATACATGATAAAAGAAATACTAAATTAAAACCACAATTCAAAACATCATGATTGTAAGTAAGTATCTTAAGAAGCCATTTATTCAACTATACCGGATATCAAACATTCAAGTACCGGTTTTAGTTTCATCGAATTTTATGAAAACATTGTACATCAGTTATGGATTGCGAGATTTATCAGCAGTATTAGTCGTTTGACATAAACAAATGCTAAAATAAACAAAGGCTTACAAAGAGCCTGCTGTGTTTGTATGGCCAAGTAAATGAATGTATGAAATCAAGTGAGTAGAGTTTGAAACGTTCTTTGTTTTTACATGCATGGAAAGCGAAATATTGTCATTTTCTAATATTCTGTTTATAATTATACTGTAATATTCAATAATTTTTTCAATAAAATACCAATTTTTTAATTATATTATATTAAGTATTCTTCCAGCAAACAGAAGTTACTAAAATTTATTTCCATTATTTAGTTTGCTTATTCGACCTTTTTTTTTAATATTTTATAATTTCTTTATTTAAGCAATAAGGTCACTTTAAAATTTATATAAAAAATGTTTAAGATATTTATATATATTTAGATCTAATATTTCGCTATCTCAATGGTTAGCTTCTTCAGGGATATTACAATTTTTAAATTATAATGAAATAACAATTTAAAATATAGACAATAAAAATGAAAATTTTTAACAGAAAATGAAAAATTTACAATTATGATATATACATAAAAATTGTTTGGAATAATAAATGAAAAATTAAATATGTAATATTTTTAGTTTCTAAACTTATTCTTATAAATTAAATGTCTGTAATTTTAAGCTACATTGTCGTATCTGTTTTAAAATTAATTCTCTTTTCTGTCGTTACAATAATAATCTGTAACATTTCTAACATAAATCGTCTTTTATAATTTGTTTCTGTATTTAACCCTAGAACACTAAACCCGGCCTGTGAGGCGAATCGATTTTTTTTTGCGATTTCTTACGAACGGTAGCAAATATCAACATGTGGTTTCGTGCCAACTCAGTCGATAGCTGTATGAGCTTGTGTGTAGACGTTCATCGCGCTGTGTTTTCTTGTTTCGAAGATATTCACACCCTAGTCGCCAGTAGTATTTTCAAAATCTGAATAATAATCTAAATTGTAACAGTGTGATATTTTGCAGTTTTTTGAGAAGAAGTATGTTTGTGTTTTTGGTCAGATTTCTATCCAGCTAATTTGTTTTTTTTCAATTTGTTTTTAGTTGTATTTACGTATATTTTATTACATTTCTCATTATTTTTACCCTTAAGCCTAGTACTCTGTTCAAAATTTCAAGTGGAATGCTGTCAAAATACATGTTAAAAAAATTCACATGAAATTTTCATGAAACAATGTTGCAGAAGTAGTACTCTGTTCTACATATGAAATGTATATGGCAACATTATTTTTTCACAGCGAAATAATTAAAGTGGCAATTGATTTACGTGGAATTTTCAATAACAGTTGACTGTCATCCAAAAGCTCTTCTGTCGCAAAAATATGTATTACAAGCGGCCAGTAATATTTTTATTCATTTTTATTTAACGATTTCGATTCAACACAGATTTTTAAATATTTTAGCTTTTATTTAGTTTCGATTTAAATTCACAAAAAAGCAAAACATATGTGTTTTGTTTACATAACTAAAACAATGTGGCATACTTTCAATAAAAAAACGTCAAATTATGTAAATTCGCGTGATAGGCAACATTGGCTACACGTCAAATTTTCCGTATGAAATAATTAATGTTGCTCAACATTTTTCCCAAATTTGAACGGAGTACTAGGCTTTACACGGTATTTTGTAAACAATATTAGATTTATCTGTCAACATGAATCAGAAATATACCCTCATTCACCACTTATGGAGGTGAAGGGTCTAATTATACTAATGACTTTTGTGAAAGTTGGTCCATAATTGGCCAAATCTCACATACAAGATTCACTGTCGAGAATAACAATACTGAAGTGACAATTTAAAGAGACAAAATCAGTTTTCTAGTTAAAGTAAATCACTTTATGTTAGACGCTGCAAACATATAAACAATGTGCTGAAAGAAAGAGACTAATATAAATTATTAATGTTAACTGTAAGTATCGTTAGTGAGATGAAGTTCAACTAAAATTAGCCTAAAATAAATATAAACTACGGTACAATATTGTATGACAATCGCCCCATAATAAGAGATTTGGTGCTGGGAATATAGGATTCGGCACAGCCAAATATAAACTTCTACTTGTTTTGTGAATAGGAATATGAAAAAGTGAATAGGAAAAAGTATTGAGTCAGTCGGTAGGGGAAAACCAATTATTAATTTTATAAGTTTTTTAATCATACAATATTCTTACGATAAAATAACATACTCTGTAAATAATGGTTAGAATTGGTAAATGCATCAAATAAGTAAATGTAAATAATAATAATTAAAGGGTGTCCCAACTAGAACGCAATTTTCAAATTTGGCGCCATTCGAAGTGTCATTGTTTGACATTTGAACAATTGTTATTGTTTGCTAGTAGAAGGTACAAGGTTAGTAAAAATGGAGCGCCACACGAATGAACAACGCATTCTCATTGTGAAATTGTTTTACCAAAATAGTGAAAGTTTTGCGGCTACAGTTCGCAAATTGCGATCAATTTAGGGTCACAATAATGTTCCAAAAGAGTCAACTGTAAAGAGATTAATGGATAAATTTGCCGAAACTGGGTCTGTTGGTGATGTAAAGACAACAACGCGCCTTTGACCAGGTCGATCGACCGAAAATGTCGCAGCTGTACGTGCTGATGTCGCTCAAACTCCATCCACCTCAATTCGACACCGAGCTCAGCAAACTGGTGTCTCCACATCCACTATGCAGCGAATTTTGATGAACGATTTGCATCTTCATGCATACAAAGTTCAATTGACTCAGCAACTGACGCCAGCTGACCATGGACAGCGAAAGGAGTTCGTTAATTGGGTAATGGAGAGACAACATGAAAATGCAAGACCAGAATTGACCGCCTAGATCGTGCGATTTAACACCTTTAGATTTTTTTCTTTGGGGTTTTTTGAAGTCGATGGTTTACGAGAATAAGCCGATGATGACTCAAGCCTTAAAAGAGGAAATTGGACGCTGCATTAATGAAATACCGCAGCATTTATGCAAAAAGGTCATTGAAAATTTCATTAAAAGATCGCGTGTCTACTTTACAATATAATAAAGTTTCACGATTTTTGTGTAAATATCTGTGTTTAATTTAAAATTTAAAAATTGCGTTCTAGTTGGGACACCCTTTATATATTGTTAAAATAAAATTTACATTTAATATTGGTAGTGGGTATACAAGATTCGACACGACGGAATATAACAATTTTATTTGTTTATACTCTTTTACCTAATCTGGTGAATATGGAAAAATGTTGAAACAATTTTTAGTTTTACAAATTACAAATAAAATTGTTATGATAAACAGACAAGAATCTGTAAATTTAAAAAATCTGTAAATAATGGTTAGAATTGGTAATTACATCAAATTAAAATGGTTTAAATTATAAAAGAATTGCAAATATGTGACAATACATAAAATACTAAAAAAAATAGCAAAAGGTCTAACTAAGAAACAGTAAATATTGATATTCTGGTGTCTAAACCGTGTGGTTACTATAATTCGCATTATGTAGAATATTTAATAGTTGTTCTATTTAATTGGATTATATCGAACAAATTTTGTATTTATTCACAAACTATTTTAAACGCAAAATCGATTTATAATTAACCCAGCATTAGACATACTTGGAAACAGCACTTTGTTTGATCATTGCACTAGTACTTTCAAATCAATTTTCATTCAAATAAATTTCAATCAACAAATATGTATCCCATCCCATATACTCAATTAATCTATAATTTTTTCTTTAACAAAAATATGGCTAGAAATTGACCACAAAACAATGTTAAACCATTTTTAATGTTAAAAGGAAACTTGCAAACATTTATGTAGTTTAAGTGGAGTTTATAAAAGAAAAAAAAAAAATAAAAATTGTGATGCACTGTGGCTCAGAAGTTAAATAAATTTATTAATTCTCAAGAAAATTTTTATTTTAAAAACAATTATTATTTTTATTTTGAACTGTTAATTTTAAATCATTGATATTTCTTTTATTTCGGCTTTAGTTCATTAAATTTAATTTTTCATTAAATTATTTTTACTGAAGGCAGGAATTGACATGAAAATTATTATTAAAATTTATTGATAATTTTTCTTGGCTTAGGATTCGAACCTGGGTTGTTGGTTGAATTTACATATCTTTCGAGAAACACCACTTTCTCTCATCAGAATTCTTTACGTTCTCACCCTCTGCACCACTGTGGCGCCCGCTAGCCTACAGTCAAACATCAATCTTTTAACCAGTATCACTGGTGGTTCGAAATTTGCTGTAATTATAATTTTTTCATTTATTTTATATGTTGCGTCCTTTTTCTTCAGTTTTTTCTTTGAAATAACTTATGGCTCATTAATACCTATCTTCTTTCAGCTGAATTAAACTGATCTATGTCCCTATGTTTTCAAGCATTTTCAAAAATTATAAAAATGTATAAGTTTTTAGAAAATTTAATAAAAACATTCAGGGGTGTCATAGAAACAAATATTGTCAGAATTGGTTTTAAAACCGACAGGAAAAAATGCTTTGGTGTCATATTGGTTTTATATTCGAACTAGAATTAATGTCGGTTTTAGGTGTCACAGAAACCAATGTTATCGGTTTTTTATTGGAAATAAACCAAGCAGCTAACAGCTGTCAGTTTTCATTTTTGCGCGATTTTTTATTTTTTTGCAGCTTTTTTAGTTTTTATTTTTGGCAGCGGGATATTTTTCAGAAATGTAAGTAAATTAATTTAATATTTGCTTTATAAAAAGAAAAACTTTTGCCTTGACCTTTTGCAAAAATATCCTGATTTAGCTAAAGGCTACACGAAGCGTGACAAACCAACAGTAAATGCCCTGTGGGAAGAACTGGCTGATTCACTGAATAGTGCCGGGCCACCACAATTTGACATGAATGGGTGGAAAAAGGTAAACAAAATGTTTTCCACAGAACAAATTGTATTGTTATATGAAATGTCTATTTATTCGTACAGAAATAGACTGAGTGGAAGAGCGAGGTAAAAAAAACTAGCTCAAAATAAGACAGAGTCTCGGGCAACTGATGGTGGGCCGTTTGCAAAGCATCACCTGACAACAACATAAGAGGCCATAGTAGGGCTATGTGGCATTTCGCAGTTTGTGGAAGGTGTTTGCGGACTCAACGAAAATGTAGAAGCTGCATGTGAGAAAGAAGTGCCCTGTAGATCTTCAAAACGGCCATTGTCTCCAATAACAAAAATGCTACAACTGCTGATGTCATTTTATTTATAAACACTTATCACCTTTTAATTATTTGATATCAATTATTTTCACAAAAAAACACTTTTATATGATATTTTAATGAAAAAATATATTATTTTGTTAATTTTCTGCAAAAAAGTAAAATAAAAAATAAAAAAAAAAATGTAAACAACAGCTGTTTTCATATTGGTTTTATTTACATTCGAAATTAACAAAACCAACTTGGTTTCGTGACACCAAATGAAACCAATATTGGTTTAAAACCGATAATTACCAAAACCAATATTGGTTTTTCTATGACACCCCTGATTAGCTTGTTTTTTAATTAATTTTAACGTTCTCAAAATTGGTTCCGCCAATATGATAAGAAAGGGTTCAATTAATGTTTAACTTTATAATCCAGCTTTTGAACATGAAATTTAACAAAATTCACTTGGCATTAATTCAAAACACTAATAATATATTTTGAACCATAGTGCAATGTCAAAGTTTAGTTGTACTAGAGAAAAGATATAACAAAAAAAAAAAAAAAAAACTAATGAAAATAATGTTTGTTTGGTCAAAGTTGCTTTGTAAACAAAAGCTTAACACCATTTACCTGTATAACATCAACTTCTAAATTGACTCATACTACTATCTACTTGCCATTGAATTGCTTAACAATTACTCTAGGATTTAAATCCCAAAATTCTCCATCAAGACTGAATTACAAGAATATATCGAGCCATAACCGCCAAAATAATGTATCCCACACCATAATCGATTGTTGTTTTTTTATCGAAATCGATAGTTCAACATCATTTAGAATTATTAAAATTAAATGTATTACACAAAACAATATTTACATTATAAATTTTAAAATAATGGCTTTATTCAAACTGATTTTATTTAAAAAAAACTTTCCCTTGTAAAATTTTGAGTTTGTGGGATACATTTTTTCGGCGGTTATGGCTCGATATAATCGCATATGTTACTATGATCATTGCCATAAATTCAACATGATTAAAAGTTATTTAACCCAACTATGGTCATTATATGATGATGTAATTATAGGTATTCATCAAAACTACTTAATGTATATCAAAACAGTAACATATTATATCATTGCTAAGTAATATATAATCATGTTGAGATGATGACGGCGTTCATGTACAACAATATTGTAAAGCTGTTTTTGTTTAAAAAAAAATACTCAAATCTTTTAAAAGTTGCTTTGGAATTGGTGTAAAATAAATCTCTTCCTCTAACAACATCTGTGTTATTTCTTAAAACATCATATGTTTGGTTTTATTTTCTTTTTTTTTTCCTATAAGAATTCTATACTTATAACTTAAATGCAATATTATGATTCTGTTTTCATGTAATGTAAAGGAAATGAAAAATAAAACAATTTCAAAAAAATTGAAACGAAAAAACTAGGAGATATTTTTCTGCTATTTGCATAACAATCAAATGCAGAGAAATGTTACAACATTTTTTTATGTATATGTTTTGTTGAAATACTTTTATAGACAGTCATCTCGATGGCTGCCCGTACTAAATGTGTTTGTGCATAGTTCTGTGATTGTAAAAATTTCATACTAAAGTATGCCTTTTACTAACCAAAAAACCAAACATACATATTTATGGAGTGGTTTTTTTTTCCAACTCGTAACCTAAAGAAAGCAAAAATAAAACACACTTTCATACACCGCACTGATGTTACCAATATGTGCTGTGTTCAGCTAAAAGGCAGCACATGCGAATTCTACATGAGAAAAACAAAACAAATGGAGAATAGTAGTATTTTTTCAATTTTGCAAATTCATTCATGTTGTACGCTAAATGTGTTGCAGTGAATAGAAATATTAAGTTACTTTTTTATTTCAGTTGTTTTTTTTTGCGTCTATTTAAACGTCTTTCAAATTGAATTCCACTACCAGGGAGGGCACTTGCATATGCACATGCAACTCTACATTAAATAAATGCACATAAAGACTTACTCGTATATTTCATTTAAATAATATGTATGTTGTACTTGTATGTATGAATAAGTAAATGTAAATATAATTTTATATTTCCATGAGGCGTATGAGTAATGTTAATATGAGAACATTAAACTAAATATATTCCACATACGTACCACGGTGCATATGAAAGTTCTTAAATACTGCTTATGAATTTGAGTGAATTTTTCAAATATGTTTTTACAACTATGCTGTTATGTGCTGTTATTTATTTTTATTTACAATGACAGGTATAAATTCAACACTCAAAAGCATTGTAATTGTGTAAATGTAGAAACAATAATTCAATTTTTAACTCAACTAGAAAATTGCGAGTTTCTATTTAAAATTGGAAATTTTTCAAATTAAATAGAGAATATTAATTTTAAATTGGAAAAATCTAAAAGAAATTGATATAATTTATTTAATTATTATTATTATTAGCAGCCTAGCACAACAAGATGAAAATCTTATAAATAATAGTGCAATATACATTCACATTAAATAAAGGAATACAAAATGACGATTAACATTTGTAAGAATATTTTATCTCTTTTGGATTACATTTTTCCCACAATTTGATCTAGAAAATTTTAATTTGCTATATAGGTAGACAGGTTGCATTGATATGATAATTTTATGTAAAAAAATAATGATTTTAAATTTGAGAAGATTTTAAAATCCATTTTATAGATCTGATATGAATAAATAGATACATATATTTCATTGAAGACATATATCGCAATATTGTTGTAAGCAACTTTTAGTTTTCTGAAGTCAGAACGGGAATAAGATATGTGTTGGTTAATAGCATACGTATATTGAAAGGGGTTGAATAGTTGACAGCCCACAGATTTCGAAGCATTTCAAATATCCTACCTACGACGCACAGTGGCTGAAAATCGTTTTTCGTTGGCCAAAATTCTGTAACTTTTGAACCGATCGAAATATTGAAGTAATTTTTTTTTTAATGGATAGATATTTAGTTCAGCTTGGCTCAGTTTTAATTACATTAAAATTGATTGATGACTTTTTAAGGACTTCTAGGTCAAAGTTGAACTTTTGATTTTTTTTAACTTTTGGAGTGAAATATGGGTTTATTTTTTTTATTTACATATTAAAAAATTTAATATTTGGAACTTAATAATAATTATAATTATTTTTTGTGATAATGGAATTTTTTTAATGTTACACTCAAAAAAATTTTTACACTCAAAAAAATGTTTACACTAAAAAAAAATAGTAAAATTCACTGGAGATTTTGCTGTTACTACAGAAAAATTTATTCTTTTTTGCTGTCAGATTTGATAATTTTAAAAAACATTTTAAAAATAAAAACTGCAATAGATTTTATTAGCATTTGTAACAATAGTAGGTTCTATTTATTATTATTTTTAACCGACTTCAAAAAGGAGGAGGTTATCAATTCGAATGGTATGTTGCTTTTTTTATGTTTGTTCCACGATAACCATTTCTTAACCAATTTTAATTTTTTTGTTTGAAAGGGTTTGCTTGCAGGTGGGTCCCATTTAATTTTTATGAATATCGGACGGACATACGGTTTTTTATTTACCGTTATCTATATTTTTTCTGTGCTTCTCTTATAAATTGTTGAATAACTTCGTGATTTATGAATCAATTTTAAAAATAATTTTTTTATTTGGAAGATATGGCTTGCAGAAAAATATATTTAAGGTAAAAAAAATGAAAATTTCAGAAATTGATTGAGCTATATCGGGGATATATAGCATAAACCGATTTTTAAGAATATATCGAATATGGGTGTCAAAATTTAGCTCTGTTAATGGGAAAACATTATAGATTTAGCATAAACCGATTTTTTAGAAGATTAACAAGATTTTCAAAATTCTTTCTTTCAATCAAAAAGTGCAACAACATTAGTTATATTAAACATTTTTGAAAGTTAATCCCACATTTTATTTGGCCGAAATTTTGAAGTCGGTTTTTTTTTAAAGAATTATTTACTAATACTATGTTTTTCGTACTTAAATAACAGTGAAGGCAATTATAATTATTATTCATTTGAAACAAATATTGATTGCAAATATTCTATATTTTGTTCTGCGCTATTTCTGTTCTTTAGTAGTTTTTTGGCTTCTTCATCTAAATCCCGATGTTCCACTTTCCATTGATTTCGAATATTGGATATGAACGGATCTGATGTTGCCAATAATAAATTAAATAGATCTTCATTTGTGGAATTTCGTGAAATTTTTTTAGTATTTTGCTCTCTATAAAATCTGTAATCCTTGTTCCTTTTTTCCTGAGCCTCCTCTGATAGATCTCCAAGTGGCACCAAATGATATTAAATGATATCTTCTCAATGATAAAGGATTTTGTGAACTGTTGCAGACATATTTCTCTATGGGTAGTTGGTTGTATATATTTTTGCAGTTTCCTTAGCATAATCTCCAAATTGTCTAGCGTCAATTTCTTCATTGCACGCAAGAACTTCTAGGATTATTTTAAATCTGAAAATAAGGTTTAAATCCACTCCTGTTATTTCGGATGCTGTTTCTGGATCTAAAAAGAATCTTCGTGCGGTATTGTCATCATTTGTATTGCCTGACCCTTGTTTTGGCTGATCTATAATTAATCCAAATTTGCGATATTCGTCTTGAACTTCTTAACTCTTTGTTGGTTCCATTGTTTCTTATGGATCCTGAAGACCCGAAATCCAAATCATAACTGATTTTTAGTATATGTTCCATAAGTCGTCATTTGATCCACAGTAAAAAGTCATGAAAAAATATGTGATGCTCTTGGTAGTCACAGTTAAATTCAAGTGCGGCCGAAAGGGTTAATATCAGGTAAAACTAATTAGTATCTCGCCAATATTGGGTTTTTTTTTCTTTAGTGGTTTAATGTCGCGATTATTATTATAAAATTGTTTATGACTTTGGTTGACCCTAACAGTTTATAACAGGTATATTAGAAAGAGATCATATGTTTACTGTAGAACCTATTGTGATATTTTTATGACTTATTTTTTTTTGCTAATCAAAACAAAGCCATAAAACCCTTTCCCAGGTATTATATATATTTAATTATTTTAGTTTTACGTAGTCTAAAGTAAAGAAACATAAACCTTTAGGCGAAAAAGTGAAAATTTAATACACCATTGTATACGAGTAATTATAGGGCTGTTTAAATTATCGTAATTTGAATTTTTTTAGAGTAATTTCATTAAAATTAAAAAAAGTGTTCTACCGGCGGGTCGTGGCAGGTGCAAAAGTATATATAGGATTAAAGACGACACTTTCACCTTTCTTCGAGTGGTATACGTTTCTTGTTCCCTTTTGTTCCCTAGAAGTTCTATTCCACTAAAGTTTAAATTTCAGAAAAATATAGTAGTTTCATAAATATTTCAGAACGCCCTTAATATTAAACGCTAGAGCGGTAACCACTTACAACAACTAAAGACTATAATCCTACCAATATTATAAAAAAGGCCGCAGGCCATTATCGATGATAGCTTGCGAGTAGTAACCATTTATTTTTGACAAAAAACAAATAAAAAACACCTTTTTCTGAAATTAAAAAAACAGTTGAGTTTGACAGCATGCCACGCCCACAATTATTAATAGTTTAACCTACTTTTTTGGCTACCTTAATATGGATATATTAGCTCCAAAAAGGTGTAAAAATTTTAAAAATCGGTGACAAAAAAAAATTCGACTTTTGGCCAATGAAAAACGATTTTCAGCCACTGTGCGACGGAGTTAATGTGTTTAGACCAAGTTAATTTATTATTGAATATTACTCCCAGATTTTTGAAGATTCTACGAATTCGATATTATTATTATTTATTGAAAGTTCGATATAATTAGTTATAGTTCGATTACCTTTTGAAAGAAATATGGATTTGGATTTTGAAGGATTTATACTTAATATGTGGGTAACAGCCCAGTTGTAGATGTTGGCTAAATCATAATTTATATTATTCACACATGAATGGATGTCATTAATGACAGCACTATTGTAAATTTGGACGTCATCAGCATACATTTGCACCTTGCTATGCGTAATTATATCAATTAAGAATTTCAATGATAACTAAGTAATGAGTTTTCTGTCATCCATCGTGTATTTTTTATATTTTTATAACTTTACACAAAAACTTAATTAAATTGAAAGAAATTGAACATTTTTGTAATAAACCAAACATTTTTTTGTTGTGCGGATGTCAGCTGTTTTGTGCTGTCACTTACAATTAATTTGTTATATTTTTTTTTTCAACAGGTTCGTCCGCAAAGTAACAAAACAACTAACGACTTCTACACATTTTCCATTTAACAGAATCAAGTCAGCTGATTCGGAACGGAACAGAAAATAAATTTCTTTGACTTTAGTTAAGTTTTTGTATAAAAGTTATAAAACGATGGATGACAAAAAACTCGTTAATTTAGTCAAAAGTAATGACATATTGTACAATAAAAAAACTTTGATTTGTATTTTTTGATTTATTTTCGCGGTATGTGTTGTCTGTTTACCTAAAACAGCTGATACGTTTATACGGAAAAACTAACTTCAGAAATTTAACAACAGAACGACACGGAACAGAACAGGGAAAGAAAGTAAAAACTAATGAAGCCTTAAGTCTGCCTTAAGACATATTTGTACATATCCATTTTGATATTATCTTGCAATTTCGCACTTAAAAAAAATTGTTGCAAAAGTCCTTTTACTTTTTCTTTACCTGCGGCCAAATTACCGCATTCGATATCGAGTAAAATTGATCGTAATTTTCTTATTTGAGATTATGGCATTAGATATCGAGCAAGGAATTTAGTACATTTTATCATAATTTCGATATCGAAATCAATTTTCTATACGATAGCTCATTCGATCACAAATGCGGTAATTTGGCCCCTGTTCTTTTTTTTTTGTTTTTTTTTTTTTTGTTAATATGTGTATTTTGGTTGGTCAAAAAAAATAAATACATATTTAATTTTATAATAATTTTTCTCGATTTTAATATTTATTAGAAAAGGTTTATTGGGTATTTTATTGCCTTGTAAATAATTTATTAAGACGAATACAATTTAAATTCATAGATTGGTCGAGATAAACACTTTACGCCGGAGGAGCGAAAACTCGTGCTTAAATTAAGAAACAAAGGAGAATCTTTGCGATCAATTGCCAAATACCTGAATAGGTTAGTCCTTTTTGTTCAAAACGCTTTAAAACCCAGAAAAAGCTCAAACAGGCGTGGAAGGCAAAAAATAAGCGCATCCAAGAACGGATAACAGGATTGTAACACTCGTTTAGAGGAACCTTTCTTTCAAAAATACTTTTTATTAGCATATTTCAAAATTACAATTAAGGCCTCAGCGCCATTAGGGCATTGTTGAGGCTATCTGGCAACAATTATTTACTAGATATTTGTTTAGTTATATTTATAGGAATTCAAAAAAGAAAAAAAATAATAGTAATAATAATAATAATAATAATAATAATAATAATAATAATAATAATAATAATAATAATAATAATAATAATAATAATAATAATAATAATAATAATAATAATAATAATAATAATAATAATAAGAAATTAACAATCTTATTTTGGTTATTTAATTTAATTATTATAGTAGAAGCATGTCGAGGTTTTAAGGCAAATATTATTTTAATCTTCCTTTAAATACAGAAATAGATTCCGAATTTTTAACAGATATTGGCAGGTTATTATATTGTAAACTATATCCAGGAAAATTTTGGGCCGCTATTGGGTGTATTATATCTCCAAGAACTCTTTGCGACGACTACAATGTGCTAACCTAGCCGGGCGAATAGTCAGAAAAGTGACTTTGCTTCGAGGATAGGAGTTCAAAAATTATAACAAAAGATTGTCGATGATACAATGTAGAGACAAACTAATCCAATATAATGAAACATTTTGAAATTACTAATAATTTACTATGATATTTTTAAATTTATTTTAATAGTATTTTTATACCGAAATTTATTTTGAATTCTATGATATAAGTCTGATATTATAGAAGTTATTCAGAGTTATTCTTAGGCTAAAATTAAGACTAGTATATGTCAAACGTATTTGGGTTGAAAGACATAATGATTTGGCGGGAGCAATAGTGTAGTGGCATAAATTTTTGATATTTTTATTAATAAGAACAAATATTATTTTCATTTGAACTGTTAATTTTAAATCTTTGATATTTATTTATTTAGGCTCGAGTTCATTAAATTTAATTTTCATTAAATTATTTTTACTGAAGCTAGGAACCTGGGTGGTTGAATTTCAGTAACAATTCCTACCTTCAGTAAAAATAATTTAATGAAAATTAAATTTAATGAACTCGAGCCGAAATAAAGAAATATCAAATATTTTTATTCATATCATATTACAATGCCACTAAATAAGTTAAGATACCACCTAAAGCGATTTCGATTAGAAAAATTATTGTTGGATCAGAAAGAATATAATAATATCTCCAATTACGAGTTGGTCTATTATGTAGAACCTCTACGAATGTGTCATTATAATACCGACGTATATGATTTTTTCAAACATTACTTATGAATCTAATTTGACATTTGGTAAAACTAGAGTCATAATAAATTAAAAAATATAGGATATAGAAAATAATGAAAAAAGGGACATGTTTTTTAGCATTGTTAAATTGGTAAAGAGAAAGTTCATAAGGAAACTAAGTAGTTGTCGATGTGTAGTGGTAATAATGAAATACTGAACCCAGTAATGCTACTGAAGATCAGAGTAATATGAAGAATCAGGATAAATTATATAATTATGATTAATATAAATATCATGAATTTGTCTAGTTTAAATTAATTTGGAAAATGTTTGCAGCTGAAGCAAGTAGTTCTGAAAAGGTATTTGTACAAAATTACACAGTACCCAGCATACCATTCTAGGAGCGCTCCGAAAAAGGAGTCAGAAATAGTCCAACAAAAGAGCATTTTTGGAGCGAAAGAAAAATTTGCTTATTACTGTCCTGTGTCGGCACGCAGTATGACTCAGAAATTCCACTTAATTATGTGTGCACCAAGGCGTTGTTGTCCTGTTATTTGTGCTTTGAACAAAAAAAAATATACAGTAATGATAAAAACAAGATTACACAGAGCCCAAAAAAACCCTCATAAAAGACTCTTTTCTGACATTATCTAAGAGCTCTTTCTGACGGACCATTTTCGAATGTAATGACCCTCTTTTCTGAAGGTTGATTGTTTTTTTGGGCTCATAAAGATCATTAACGCTCCGAAAAAGGTGTCAGAAAAGACTCTTTTCGGACTCATATGGCTTGCTGGGTAAGTATTAATATATAAATTTCCCTTGAAAAGACTTATGTAGAAGATGCATTAAAAAGAGAAGGCATTTATAAATATCAGAAGTAGAACAAATATTTAATAATAAAACCTGTCTATATAGGGATGATTCTTTTTAGATCCACACCTTCATTGAACCAACCGGATGTGTGAAGACTGACTGTGTCCGAGAAACATAAGAGAAATGGTGCAATGGAAACAAGTTATCACCACTAGCACCCAAGTTAACCTAACTTTTCAATTAAACTTTTGTGAAGAAAGAAATACTAAATTTAACTTTGTAGTTACAAACTATGTATATCTAAAATCAACTGATTAACAAGTATTCTACGGTTGGGGCACTTTGCTAAAGGAAATATACATATAAAACAAAAACCTATTTAGTCCATTAAATTCAGCATTTAATCTTTGGAACGAAATATGAGAAATTATCTTACTTTAAGTGTATTCACACACATGTGGGTACTTCCTTTTAATTGTAGATATGAACGTACATATGTATTTTCACACCAATTTTATTTTGTAAAAACGAGCGTACTTAAAATGGTATAAGTATTAATGTTTAAAAATAATAAAATTTTAGTGTTGTTAAAATTGTTCGCATAAAAAACCATGATGATACAGGAATGTTGCAAAAAGCAAAACATTATTTTCACACACTTTCACTGCAGAAAAACAGCATTTAACTGACATTAAAAACTCATAAAAAAGTTACATGAGCAAACAAAACATGGTAGAAGTTACAAAGAAAAAAAAACCCAGGGACATTAAGAGCAACATTTTACAGTATTTAATGAGGGTTGTTTGCACAAGTACTAAAGGTTGCAACCGAAAGATAATGTCGAATTTAAGAATAAGTAAGAGATTCACTTAAATTTAAAGTAATTTCCAAATGATGTCAAATCATTTAATTTAAGAAAGAATTAAAGAACTGTTGCACTTTATTTAAACAAGTTTTCAATGGAATTACTTATCATACAGCAAACAGCACATATGGTGGCAAGACAATGAACATTTTTTGCCATAGTTTGCTTTTTATTTGTTTGTGAACCTTTTGCGCTAGTAAGTAACATTTGCACATATTTCATCATCTTTGATACACTCGGTCTGATGTCATCAATATGCAAATAAATCGTTTTTAAATTACCCTGAGTGTTTAAGTATGTGTTCTTGTGTGTGTATGTACATACATATATAACTATCTATGTATGTTTATATGTACTTTATGCATTTAACCTTTGATGGCTCCTTAGATAATAATGCATACGTATGCAAATTTTATTTAATATATAAATTGTGTATAAGAAAGAGCATTAGAAAGACAGACAGACACAAACACACAAACATTAAAGCAAACCAAGGCTTGTTGCCATTTTTATGTTGGATGTGATAGAAAGTAAATTTCAATTAAACTGTAACTACATATTAAGTTTATGAAATTCAGTTATCAAGCTCTAAAGTTATGATCACACTTGGCAAATATTTACTCAAAAAAACGTAACCACTATTTTTAAGCACAAATTAGTTAAACGACGTTTAATATTACAAGTGTTTTGTAAATGCAAACAGCATCAAATAGAAATAAATTAAATTTCTATGGTCATAGTAAAAGAAGCTTCCTAAATAAACACAGGAATAAAAACACATTTTATTTAGTGGTTACGTCTTTTTTGTCAAATATTTGCCATGTGTGACCGCAGTCTAAATCTATTTAAAAGACCTAAGCAAGTAATATTTATGTAATGACTGAAATTAAAACTAATATATAAAGTATTGATTTTGCTTCAAAAATATATTATGGGCGATTTTTTTTTTATTATTATTATGAAATTTTTTTACATATTCATTGATTTTGAATTAAATTATATAAAAAATGAGATCATTCTAACTCAATAGCATTTATAGCAAGAGCATTTCCAATTTTTAATATAAATATTGTTTTAAGCTCTTTTTATACCCTCCACCAACAAAAGTGGTGAATGAGGGAGAGGGCGATATCCTACTACACTGAGATCAGTACGGTTTCTTGTATTGAAATTATGATGACCGGTTTCCAATCGGATACTCTGATATCCTATGTTATGCAGTACTTTATAAACATAAATTAGTAACTGCAATCTATGAAGGCCGAAAATAGGCATAATACCTTTAACAATGTTTTTATATAAGTCCAAAGTAGGCTATAATCTGGAAAACTTATATATCAGCTTCAATGCCTTATTTTGGAATACTTGCAAAGATTTTATATCGGAGTTCCTTTTATATCCATATATAAGTACAAGATAATTCAGATGGCTTTGAATTAAATACAGTACAGTTTCACTATTGACATTTCCTGTAGGGTAAATAATCTCTTGATACATTAACATTGACTTAAAAGTTTAACATAAAATAAAAAAGTTAAAAGTTTTGATTGTGGTGAAAGTTTGCAACCACTTTCTTTATGACATGCATCGTACAATCGTATCGAAGTATTCAACTATTAATAATTCATATCGGACCAGTTTCTTATAAACCAATTATATATGTATTTGTAAGTATGTATATGAATTATTTGTTTTAAATCCTTATGTTTAAAAGAGATTTAAGTGATTTTCGGAAGTGGACTTTATAAGGGGGTTATGTTCAAATATGGACCGATGCAAACAAAATTTAGTTTTGAGATTTCTTTTAGTATGAAACCTATTTTTGCTGAATTTTTAATGGACACTGTTTTCTATAGACATTTGTGTACCATAAAGTCATATTCTATGAAGACATTTGTATGGGACTACTCGTATGAGAAGTCATGAATCGATTCCTACCATTTTCAGCAAAACTTGTCTTTTTATAAAAACAAAATTTGTCCAATTTACCAGTGATGTTGAATAGCTGTACAAATGTTGTTGGTAATCTCCATACAAATATTTTGTACCACACCTACGATATTTTAACACATGTTATTTTAATATTGTATTAAAGTTTCAGTGTTGCCAAAAGTTAAATTATGTTTGTATATTAAGATAAAAATTACACTCAAATCATAACCAAATTTAAAACAAGAAAATATTATAAAATAAACAAAAAAAAAATGAAATGCTGAAAACATTTTATGATATGATACGTCTCTTGATGTTTCTACAGTCCTAAATGACATTAAAAAGCTTAAGTTCTCATATAGTTCCAGTCCTGCCAATATTCCCAGTAATATATTTATCAACTGCGCCAAAGTCTTAGCTCCTCCATTAACACTTCTGTTTAACACTTCTATTATTAATGGATACTTTCCATTAATCTGGAAGGAGTCATATATAGTTCCATTATTTAAATCGGGCAGCAAATCTGATGTCGAAAATTATCGAGGTATCGCAAAACTAAGTATTATACTGAAACTTTTTGAAAAATTAATAACCAATCATAAATATCAAGTATCAAATTTAGTATCTTCATTTCAACATGGTTTTCAAAAATCTTGCTCTACTAATCTTCTGCATCTAACAACAGCCATCAATCGCGGCTTTATTCAAAGGATGCAAACTGATATTATATATACGAATTTCAGTAAAGCATTTGACAAAATAAATCATTTACTTTGCAAACAGAAACTGCAAAAACTGGGGTTTACAGATCTTAGCGTACAGTTGATACAATCTTATCTGTCGAATAGAACACAAACCGTTCGTTTTAATAACACGTCTTCATATAAAATTAACGTTTGTTCTTGAGTACCACAAATGAGTCACCCTGGGCCGCTGTTTTTTTTCTCTTTTTATTAACGACTTGCCTAAAGTAATTAAATTATCTAATATTAAGAACAATTATTATTTTTATTTGAACTGTTAATTTTAAATCTTTGATATTTCTTTTATTTAGGCTCGAGTTCATTAAATTTAATTTTCATTAAATTATTGTTACTGAAGGTAGGAATTGTTACATGCAAATTATTATTAAAATTTATTGATAATTTTTCTTGGCTTGGGATTCGAACCTGGGTTGTTGGTTGAATTTACATATGTTTCGAGAAACACCACTTTCTCTCAAAAGAATTCTTTGCGTTCCAACCCTCTGCACCACTGCGGTGCCCGCTATCTAATATTTTAATGTATGCAGACGACGTAAACATTTTCTTGGCCTATAACCAACCTTTTGATCACTTACGTCTCCAAACCGACTTGGATTCTTTTTATAAATGGTGCCAGCTTAACTTGATGGAACTTAACTTAAAGAAATGTAAAGTAATGCGCTTTGCAAGGCACAATCCAATTTCAACAATTTTTTTTTTTTTGGAAAACTACAAAGTGGAATTGGTTAAAAATTTTCTAAACCTAGACATTTTATTCGACCCTAAACTGAGCTATAGGCTTTATTAAACGATCGGCAAAATAATTACAATTAGAAGAATGTGTAATTAGTTTAACCAGTTGTACAGATTTATTGAATTTTCGTTAAATGTTAATGTCATATAAAAATTAATAATTGTTTTCTTATTCCCAAAATGTTAAATAATATTTTGTAGACTGTCTGTAAGGAATTCATTTTCATTGACAAATTAAGTAAATAAATAAATAAATAAAATTACGTTATGTTTTAATCATGGTGCAACTATACAAGGTGAGTGCAAATCGACAACAAATACAACACAAAACAGAAACAACAGGCATTTTGTTTGTGTAAAATAATGTACTACAGTCAAAAATACTTAAAAAATATTACTTTTGACATAAGTAAATTGTAAACAAAGTCAGTCAGCTGTGCTACTGCACTCACCTTGTATAGTTGCACAATGGTTTTAATTTTGGAAATAATTTATATTTGAAGTATTTTATACAAATTTATACTTTTGGTTTTGTCATTTTGAAGATTTGACTTTGCTTAGAATTGTATTCACAATTAGATAGTTGTATTATACAATGTGTAACATACAACATCACATATATTTAAAGCAACAAGCAAACATTTTAAAAATATTTAGGTTGTCTCAAATTTTGGTCCATAGATCTTGTTCCTGTTACCGTATTTTGCCAATTTTCAATACCAAACAGCCCTTATTAACAAAGAATATTTGGGAAAAATTTCATCCTCCTTAGTATTTTCTTCTAGGGTTTACCGTGCCTACAACACACTTACAGACATACAGATGGATAGATAAGGATGCAGAATATACATATAGGTATACATTATATGTACATAGTTGTACGACCAATATTTCGATGAGTTACAAACGGAATAACAAACTTAATTTATCCCTCATATTTTTGGTAAATAAAAACAAATAAAATATTTATGTATGTATGTATATCCATTTCTCCTACCTGTTGATTTATTACAATATTTTGTAAGGTACAATTTTAAGTTTTGCTTTTAAAACATATCATTAAAATTAATATCTTCAATACATACAGAGATTGCTAAGGTTGTTCTGAATTATGTTAATTTACTTGAACAATAACATAATAGAACATTTAACATTTTGCAGTATGTATGTGTGTGAATATTTATGCAAGTAAAAGTAAATTCTCTAAAGTATGTAAATAAATGGGTTTATGTCTTCGATAATCTTTAACATCAATGATCCCTGTTATACATGTAAAAAAAAAAAAAAAAAAAAAAAAAACATGAGTAAAGTTCGATGCAAGCTCAAATCATATTTTAATTATATTTTAAACTTGTGTTTATTTGTTTTGAATGTTTATTTAATGTACGATCATGAAGCAGAGAATTAAGAGTTCTTTGTATTTTATCTGATATTGTCATGAACACCACCCATCAAACATTCGATAACTCAGGGCAACATTTGCTCAAGCTTTTGTTAAAGTTTACCGTATTTCAAGCCAAACGCTCTCAAGGTACTCTAAAGCTAAAAATTCTTTCTTTTTCCTTTTAATCGCCAAAGTGCAAAGATCAAACCTAAAGAAGTGATCAATTAAAGTTTCAACGTGGCTTGTGAATTACATAAGCATAACCATAAAATAATTAAATTTAAAGTCAGCTATCATTAGCATTTATTTAAAAACTTTAATCCACGTACAAAACTCCCAAAACCAAGAAAGTCGGCAATAAATTCTTCAAGAATAGAAAGAATTTTCATCAATAATTTACACATTTTTTGCAAACTTTTACAAAATTCCTGCAAACCAAAGTCAAGTAAGATATAATCACATTTTAAGTCAAGTAAGTTACTCATTAGTACAAATTCTTGTAAAAATTGCCACTTTTAGAATAGCGAGGTTAGCGATAGCGTAATTGGTGCCACATAAAAGTGCAAATAGATTTTCCTACCGATGAGGATTATCCGAGCTTTCCGGACACCAGATATCATTCGCCATCGCTGCTGTACATGTTACCTTCATACTTTTATTCACCAACTCGAAATTTTATGTTGAACCAATAGAAGGAGTCGCTTAAGTCACTATTCCCCGGCGTTCGAATAGATGACGCCAGAATAAGTAGCACTCACATAGTGGAATTATTCAACTATCGAATAGTCACAGTTTTGTAAAACCATAGCTATAGCAACAATTAACGTTTAAAACAAAAAATACATAATTGTTAATCTTTACCCGGATAGACAAAACAATGTCCTAAACAATTTAGGCTAAAAATATTCTGAATTACTACTTAAATTGTTCTTAAATTTAAAATTATAAAAATCTAATGTTTCATCTAAATATTATTGCACTTTGAATTGGAAGTTAAAATCTAAAGCTCAAATTTAAAACTAATACTTTCTTATTAATTAACATAAGTTAAATTTTTTAAAATTTTGCTATACGATAATATAATGATTAAATCCTAAAAATTCTTAATGAAACTAGTTATTCGAATTAAGTAAATTGTAAAAATTATTCTCTACACTTTAACATTCTATATATACATACCTATATATTAAAACTGTGCTATGCGATCGATGCAATAATACCCCAATAATTCCCAAAAATCAAGCAAACAAACAAATTAAATTTTTTTAAGAAACCCTATATTTAGCACCGTTTACATCTGAGATATTGAAGCAAGTACGAGAGGCCTCATCGCGCTGCTGCAGAATGTAATTGGTGAGTGATACATTTTTATTATGTTTTAATATGTAATAGTCTTGAAAAAAAAAAAAAAAAAAAAAAAAAAAAAAAAAAAACTTGATCTTTGTTTTGATCATTTTGTTTGTTTGTTTATTTGGTAAATTTTTTTCTTCATACTTTTAAGAATGTGAGCAAAAACATTAATTTTTATATTTTTTTATTAAATAAGTCAAAGAATAAAAAAACAAAATAGATTGTTACTGACTTACATTAAAGTACAGTCAAGTTTAAAATTGTCGTACCGAAATTAATTAATTGCTCATATTCGTAAGAAATTTACACCGTATCATCGTTCGATGGCAACAACTTAAAGATCGTTTTCATTTAGACTGTTGAATTTAAGGTATTTTTAGAAATGTTTTAGCTATAAGGTTAATCTTATTTATCATTCTTGTTATTAATTATGATATCTAAAGTAATAAATATTGAATTACAATGAATTACTGAAATCGATATTAGATTTTCTTGTATGATGGTATAAGGACAGTAGGAAGTTTTTCATAAGGGGTTTTAGAAAAACAAATTACGTCACTAAAACCAAAGGTAGGGTGGGTCATGAGACGTTGACTTCGGTAACATCAAGAAGTCATAAGATAAATCGACAATGTTGACCATTAGAGAGTGTAATTACGAAATTAGGGGAGTCTATAATAACATTTATGTTTTGGGGTGTTTTATGTGGATTTAGGGAAGATAGGTGGACACGAACCCCCCCAACGACTGCTTGCTAGTGGCTTAAATGGCTCCCGTTAGTCCTTCCTAGTATTCCCCAATAATAGATTTTCTTTTAAACATACGCATGAAACCGATATCACCTCTTTTACTTTTAGAGAATTTTCTCTTTACAATTTTATATATGTAAACCCCTGTACATTACAATTTTTAAAAACACATTTTTACAGACGCGATTAAACGCAAAACACAATGCAAACACAGCTCAAATGAATATTGTTGTTTCATTAATTCTGTTTAGTTTAACAATTGTAATATTCATTACTAAACTCATTTATGCTTTTTGTTTTGAATCGATTGTCACAGTTTATTGCTCACTTTGCATATTGCATATTTCCCAAAAAATTTTGGTTTCTGTTTAATGACTTTTTTGAAATAGTTTTAAGGTCAACCTAATTTTTGTTGGCATTGTTTTACTTGAGAAGCCCCTTTTTATGAGTTGCTTTACAGTTTTTTGCTATTAACAGATTTTCATTTCCTTTTACCCTTCCCCAATCTTCCCGGACAACATCTTTAACAGAATAATAAAATAGTTTCTTCTTTTATTATTGTAGCCATTCAGCAATGCAAGAAATGCAATTTAAATATGTATGAATTTTATATATGAATATTTAAGAAAACATACAAACTTCTACACTGACTCCCACACATATTTACACAGCAAACATTTAGTGTGATTTGTCATCAAGAATTTATATTTGTCTTTTTCTTTCAGAACAGCACTTTGTTTATATTTTTGCAGCGTATAACATAAAGCGATTGAATTTAACACACAATAAATTAGATACCAAAAAGCACTAGGAAACTCATTTTGGCTTTTTGAAATTATCACTTCTTTATACTCTGTGGTTATTCTTGAAATTGGAGCTTGTACGGAAGCCAACTCAATAGTATAATTTTTAAATACTTATAACTTGTCTGTGTAAAATTTCGGTTCGATATGGATGTTTATGTAGGTTAATGAGTTTTTGGAAGTACTCCTCATAAGGGAGCTATGACCTATTCCTGGCTGATCATCATGAAGTGATTTTTCGAAGTAGACTTGGGTACTACGATCAAATATGAACCGATCTCCATAAAATTGAGTATGACTGTTTTTATATACATACTAATTCCAAAATATCGTATCAAATTATATGCAATATGCGAATTTATATATGGCCCTTGGTACAACATTTGGTTTTCAGACCATTGTTACAATAAAAATGACTTCGAAGCCTCAACCAATTCATTATTAGGCTTTAATAATGCTAATAAATGCTTTCTAAGATATTGGGTGAAAGACGAATCAAGAATTCCAAAAACACAACGCAGCAACATTTGTGCAGAACGTACAAGATATTTTCCCCCAATGCAAATCAACACGAACTCTTAATCTTAAGTTAATTTCACTTAACAAAGATAGTTTTTAGATTGTGATTTTGTTTATAATCATATAATTACATTAAAAAATGTAAATAGTTAACTAATTATAAAATAAAAAATTTTAAAAAAATAAAAAATTGTGAAAAAAAAACCTTAAAGAGCTTTCAGAAATCGGCTTCGACGCGGAACGTTTTTGTTCCGAAATGACCTGAGGAAACATTTTTCGGGCCTTATTTTGCTTGTAATGTACATATATTTGGATTATTTTTGTTGAATTTTACCTTGATAGTGGTTTTCATAAGAGATTTATGCGCATTTAAGTGATTTTCAAAAGTCGACTTTATATGGGGCTATGCCATAATATGGACTGATGCAAACGAAATATTGGAATGAGATTTTTCGTCGCATCAAACTTATTTTTGCGATACCATAAAGCCATAATCTGGAAAAACATTTGTATGGGGTATATGAGAAGTCGTGGTGAAACAATTCTTACCATTTTCAACAGAACTTGCTCCTCTTTAAAAAAAAATAAAATGTGCAAAATTTCATGATATTATCTGCATTATATATGAAGCAAATTGCAAAAAAAAAATATCAAGGTTGCCTGAAAATTTTGTAGATTTTGAGCATTTTCAATACCAAACATTTCGGTGAAACAAAAAATGTTTGGAAAAAATTTCCTGTTCTTCTACCCAAACTGGTAGAAGAAAATATCGTTATTGAGATGAAATTCACCAGTAAAAATTTTATGACCGCGCGTTTAATATCTATACAAAATGTAACACAAATTTGTTTCACATAGATCACACTACTTATTGGCAGTTGGTGGGTATATAAGATCGACACAGTCACATATAAACTCTTAGTTGTTTATACTATGTTCCTTGTTGAATATAAACAAATTTTGAACCAATGACGCAATGTAAATCAATTTTTAATTTAATAAGTTGTTCAATTACATACAAAATTGTTATGATAAACAAAAAAAAAACTTTTTAAATAATTGTAAGAATTGGTAATTACATCAATTATTCAAAATTTAAATAAATTACAGTTGCGTAAATTTGTATTTCAAGCAATAAAATTTGCGCTAAGACTAACTCCTAATACCAGTGTAGTTTTTGTAATGCTAATCATATTTAGGCTGAGGGTATTTAAAATCCGTCAAAGCCGAACTTGTCTTAATTTTTATTTGTTTTTTTTTCAATACAAATTTGGATTTCTTCTCATCAATTTGTGTTTTCTCAATATTAATTTGTGATTGTGAATTATGATTTGGTATTTCTCAATATTATTTTAGATTTCTGAATTCAAATTGGTTATTTCTCAATATAAATTTTGCTTTTGTAATTGTTTTTAGAGCTAAACAAGTAAGAATGCTATATTCCTTCACCTTTGCTATGGATACATAATTATATTATATACATACATACAAATATATATTATATTGTTACGTTTTTACCTTTTAAAAACGGTGGTTTTTTAATTGCAAAATAAAAGCGTCAAGTAGTTTGAAGAAAATATAACGAGTTTTTATTTATTTAAATGTACACAAACACAATTAAAAATGAACACACTGTCTTTTTACAAACTTATATTACGGTTTAAGAACACACTTAAAGTTTGCAAACACTTTGATGTTTGCACAACAATGACTCCATAATGCCATCTGTTGATGAAATTATTCGTAACAATATTAATACACTTTGTTTTTTGATGAAATTTTCAGAGGTTGTCTCGGTGTTTTGCTCATACATATCTCCGTTAATTATGGACGGATTTTGCTGATTTTAAATAGCAAACTTCTCGAAAGCATATCTGACAGAATTATTAAAGATTTGGATCCCGAATATATCTGGGGACTTCAACAGACAGACGGACGAACTTGGGTTAATCGACTCCGCTATCTACAAGGATCCAGAATATATATACTTTATAGGGTCGGAAAATTATATTGTGGAAATTACAAACGAAATCACAAACTTATATATACCCTTCTTATGAAGGTGAAGGGTATAAAAAAAGGCAATGCAAACATAAGTTTATTACAGAAATGATTACACTCTTGATTACTTGAAGACACCAAGTTTTGTATAAAGTAACAAAAAATATATAACTTGGAGTCAAACAAGTAAAATAGCTGCTAATTAATTAGAGAGCGCTCCCAAACAGTTATTAAATTATTTTCTTTTATTTTATGTCTGAAACATTGTCAATTTAGTATACAATGTTTTCTGGGTATGTTAAATGAAGACAAAATAGGGAATAGATAAGTAAGAACTATGGTTGTCCATTACACGATTTCAATTTTAGTCGATAATAAGTAAGAGTTTATATTGGGCTGTGCCGAATCTTAAATACCCACCACGAAAAAGCAATAGTGTGATCTATGAATAATTGATTATCGTTCACAACTCTAAAATGTTGTATTGTCTAGACTACAACACATTATGCATTTTCCATACGATTAAGCTGATAAGTGTTGTACAACATACAACATCAAAAAGGTAATCAAAACCAAACATTTCGATAGATCAAAGAATATTTGGTAAAAATTTCATTGTTCTATATCTTTTTTTCGAAGCTATATCGTGTCTTCAACAGACGGACATGATTAGATCGTCTTGGAATCTTACAAGCCTGTAGACTGTATTTTTCTACGACTAATATTTCGATGGTTACAAACGGAATGACAAAATTATTATGGGTATAAAAAATCGAGTGATTAAATAATTTCAATAATTAATAAATATAAATGCCAAGAATAACCAGTTACAGTTAAAATTATTAATCGAATAATAATTGAAAAAATATTTTGGTGTCGATTATTTTTATTAAAATTTTTATTCGAATAACAACCCTATTAAGAGCAACAAAAATAAAATGAGAAAAAATAATAATGATACCAATAAGGAAAATTGCATTCTTTGGATCTCTCCTTCACTAAATATGCAAGTGTAACCAAGAACAATGTTTGTAAAAGTGTTTGAAATTCTTTAACAACAAAGATGTGTTATAATGAAAATTGATGTTAGTTTACTGTCTGCATATATACATGTGCATGTATGCAAGACAAAGAAGTATTGTGTTGGTATGAAAATAAATTTCTTCAGGAATGTTGATTTATGTACTAAATATATTTGCATGACATTTTCATACTTTTTTTTACTATTTTTCATAAATCATTTTAAAGCCTACTCATAATTCTTCATTTATTTACACTTTTTATAATTGAAATGTTGTTTGCATATTGCTTGATTGTAGTTTATTGAACTTAAATTAAAGCAATTTTTTTCTTGAATGAAATTTGATAAATAACTGTGTCAATATTTGAAAGTCAATGTAAATTTTTCAATCTTCGCTTTTTATATCTTACACCACCATAGTATAGTGGTTTAGAAACGTTTTATTTTGTTAATAATTTGGTATCTCGGGGTTATTACAGATGTCGTATCGTAACGAAATTTCACTTGGTTGGAACTGAGACGTTTTCAAGTTGATCACGTGTTAGTAAACACACTTTTTGTGCATTTAAGTAACATATAGGGCTATACAAATGTGCCGCTTTTTAGAGGATCGGTGTTTTGCGTTTTTATAATTTTTTACTTTAACCAATTTTTTTTTCTAAATTTGCCAAGTTTGGATAGGGCTAGGGAAGTTCAATTCACACACTTATCCATTAAGTTCTCTTCCCGGATTATATAAAAATTATATATAGCCTCCAAGAATATTAGTTTCTATTTAAAAAAAATATAGGTACTTTTTCCGTAACAACACGTAAAAAATGTGGACCTGTTTACATATTCCAACTTAAAATGAGTGTAAATTTTAATAGGGAGGATATAACTGTTGGCAGTTTTTTTTAATTTTATTCAGAACTTTATCGAAAAAATTTTCAACCCTCTGGCCATATCCATAACAGCTCAAAAAAGATCGAGCAAAATTAAAAAACACCCCTATATATCTGCTGATCTAAAAAAGATAACATACACATGTAAAATTATTTTCTGTAGATTTTTTCAAGGAGTATTTATATTTTAAATTTAAGGGGCTAAATTTCGCCTACGAATTGAAAAAAAAACTGTAAATCAACTCGAAAACATGTGGAATTTCGTTACGTTTCCAAGATACCGAATTATTTCCAAAATAAAACTTTTCTAAACCACTGTGTATAGAGGGTAGGCTACTGATTTTTATAATATCCTTAAATATTATATAAGTTCAACACCCACCTTAAAGCATACCGATCGACTCACAATCACTTCCTGAGTCTATTTAACAATGTCCATCCGCCCGTCTGGAGGGTTGTCCGGTACAGGTCGCTATTTGCAAGATATTTCATTAAAATTTGGTTGTGACCCTTTAGTATTTAGGGTGCGATATGTAAATAATATTAAAATATGCGCTAAGACTGAATAAGGGTAGTTTTACACGACGATTTTTATGACGTCTAATTTCAGTCGTTGCTTTTGGTTTAGTGGCGAGCGATGTAGTGAATCAAGCGGGGTAGAAAAATAGACACGATTTCTGTTTTCATGTTTTTTTTCATATTTCTCTTTACACTCTGTTTCTGTTGTTACGTTTTATTCTTGTGCTTATTTTGAAAGTTTCGTTTAGAAATTCAATAAGTAAAAATAAAATAAATAAATAATGTGAATATTTTTGTAAACAAGGAAAATAATTATTTTGTTTGGATTTCTGTAATTATTTATTTATATGTGTGATTTTTTAGTGCGTACATTGTGTCTATAATTTAAAATTATTTGTTAAAAGACAAAGAACATTTTTTAATACGAACAATAAAGTAAAGAAGATTCAACAAGAAAATCAACCCTGACTACAACAGAAATTAAAATTTGTAAAAAAAATGAAGTCCAAAAAACAACGTTGTGTGAATGCAAACAAATTTTCGTAGCATCTTCAAAAGAGAATTAATAAATAATGCACTTTATTAAAATACTAAAAAACTAACTTAAAATTAGTTTATAAATTTATTAGATTAGATTTATTTGAATTGTTTGTTAAGATCGGTCGCTGCGCAACGTCGCGTGTTGAGGTATAGAAAAAGAGTGAGTGTTTTAATGATGTTATTGACTGGGTGTAACAGCGAGTGAAAAAGTGAAGAAAGAAGAAACGCATTGACAGGGCGCCACATATACTCCCCCGCTAGATGAAAGCAACCTGAACCTTACGGGAAATGTGACACGTCTGCCACACCTGGTAGTTTTTGTCGAAATTTCAGAAGAATCCTGTTGAATTTTTTGTTGTGAGTCGGGTCTGCTATCGATTTCTTTACTTGTGTCAGATGTGTTTTTGAATTCATGAGGTTTAGTTACCGTCGAATTATCATCAGGCTCGTGATGACTGGAGTCGCTATGGGTGACATGTGATTGAAAACTATTAAACGTTGTTTTTGGATCGTTGTCAAAGGTCGCTGAAAAGGCAGGCTTAAGTCGATCGGTGTTAGTATTTACTTTTCGACCTCGTATGATAACAGTAAAAAACTTATCTGTTTTACGTTCGAAAAGATATGGACCATCATACGGATGAGTTAAAGATGGGTGTACTGAATCGTTTCGTACGAAAACATGAGTAGCGGAAGATAAGGAGGGACTTATGAATGTTTTTGCTCCGGCGTGATGATATATATGAGTCGGTTGTATATTTTGAGGTTGAGGTTTTGAATTGGGCTACAATCTCACTCGTTACCTCAGATGATTTTATAGACACACTAAATAAATAATATACATATTAACAAACAAAAACAAATGTTTCTAATACATAATTTCTTTTATTTTTCAGGTATGATCGATCTGCATTTTACAATCGAAATATCAGTAAGTTAAAATTATTGAACAAGTTCGTGTATCTGTCTAAAGTATTTATGCACAACCGTCAATTATAATTTTACTAAGAATTCTTTAAAGCTGTGACGAATCTTAATATCGTAAATATAATTATAAAGACTATAATATACCTCATATTAAGGTCTAGCGCTGAATATATGGATTTTATTTTATAAATCGTCTTATTACATGGTGAATCAATAGCTATCGATGTTTAACTTTAGATATGTTGGAAATGTGTAGAATTTATATATGTAGTTCATAAAGAAAGTTTATATAACTAAAAGCGTGAGAAACAAGCCAATCACCTGCACTTTTTATTGGGTTCTTTAAGCTAAGAAGTGACTGGATCATCCCCAACAATCTTTTTCCACCTGGTATGCACACTTTGCTAAACTTTTTCTTTATATAATTCTCTAGACAAGCAAAGAAATTTATTCGAAAAAGTTTCAAATGTTTTATTGTTATTTAAGATTATAATCTATCAACTATAGTTGTGTTTGATACAATTTATTTACATATCAGCACCTAAAATGCCGAAAGACGTAACCCTCATTATCATAATTTTACCGGAGAAGCAAAAAACGTTATAAAATGAAAATTGTTTAATTGAAAATCGCGATATGTACATATCGAGCCATAACCGCCGAAAAAATGTATCCCACAAACTCAAAATTTTACAGGGGAAGGTTTTTTTTAAATAAAATCAGTTTGAATAAAGCCATTATTTTAAAATTTATAATGTAAATATTGTTTTGTGTAATACACTTAATTTTAATAATTTTAAATGATGTTGAACTATCGATTTCGATAAAAAAAACAACAATCGATTATGGTGTGGGATACATTATTTTGGCGGTAATGGCTCGATATCGTCACCTGAAGTTTGTCGTCTATCTTAAGACAGGATGTGAAGAAATCGCGATTTTCAATTAAACAGTTTTCATTTTATAACGTTTTTTGCTTCTCCTGTAAAATTATGATAATGAGGGTTACGTCTGTGGGCATTTTAGGTGACGATAAACATATATGTATATCACTTATATATGTATGTATGTGCGGGATTCATAACAGGTGGGGCGTCGTTTGAACGCGTATTGTTGTCAAACTCAACAAGAGCTTGTAAAATCATTTCATACCGATTGCGAGCACCAGGAATTATTGAAAATATGCAGGCTGACATGAAAGCCTATTATTTCATTATGAAAACGCTAGGACAGATGTTGCAATACCTGTTAGAAACTATTTAGAAAGAAGTGGTTGGGAAGTTTTACCTTATCCGACTGATAGTCTAGAGCTTGCCCGTCCGACTACTTTAATGCAGAATACAGAATACTCTCTCTGGGATACGCTTCACTTCAGAAGGGGGTACGCGAAATTAGCTAGATATATTCTTGGCCTCTAAAGATGAGCCGTTCTTTTATAGTGAAATGTATACATATATTGCCACAGAGACGGGAAAAGGTCATAACCGAAAATAACCAATACGAATACTTTGAATAAATTTTTATTGTACAAATGTTTCAAAATAAAAGCTAAACATTTTAAAATATTCCGCATTTTTAAGAAAACTCAATATATACATAAAGGAGCATTTAAAAATTACAAATTAAAGAACGGTAGCAAATTAAAAAATATTGAATTATATGCCCACAATTGCAAAGTTTACCTGGTAACCCTGTGCATGTATCCAACATGTCAACATTTATTCAACATTTTTTATATTTATTTTCTTCATTCTTTTTAGTTCTCGATATTATATAGCAATTTATCATTAAACAAACACACGAGTACAATCCCATGTATGAGAATATTGAAAATATAAAAAGAGTTTGAATAAACGCCATTCAAGTATTTTTTAACCATTTACAGTTGTTGCTTTTATCATTTTATTTTTCGTTTAAATGGGATTATACTTGTCAGTTTGGAGTGATTGAAACAAATTTTCTTATATTTAACATTCATGTATGAGCTTTACTTCTTTTTCTTTAAACTTCAACTTGTGTGATTAAATATTTTGACATATTGAGTGATTTATACTTTATAAAAAAAAAACAAGAAGTAAGTAATTTTATTGCTCAAGCGTAATTTGGAACACAATTTAAGATTGCTGTAACAAATTGAAATGAAATTAATAAATGTCAAATGAAACTATTCCGAAATGTAGAGGCTCAATATTTACTATATTTTAATGTCAACTGTGTTAAATGAGACACACATTTAGAAAGTACTTAACTATCCTACCTTTGTATCTATCAAATGTCAACCAAATTGACATTTAACATAATGAGCTACATTTTGTGAAAACAAGTCATAACATTTAAACACACACAAACACAACCAACGAACGAACTATTAGCATCAAAAACATTTGCAACAAAAATATTCCAAGTTTCAAGTACTTATCTATCACAAACATTTGACAACTTTAAAACCTGACAGCCGTTCTCTTTGCCTCTTTGTCTATTTCCAACCATTCAGTTTATTTTACTTTCAAGCCAGTTGTCCTTTTGCGATGACATTTTTCAACGTTCAAGTACATGAGCATTGGAATTTGAATGCAAACGAATGTATGTACATATGTCTGTCTGTTTGTTATGGCGTTAAATAGAGACGGCATTTTATGTAGCTTTGTTGGCAAATTCCATTTAGATGATACTAATTGGCAATTATTTTTCTACGTATTTATAAAATGTTAATTGTGCAGTTAGTGAAGAAATGTTTATGAATGAAATTAACAAAAAAATTATATATATATTGTTGAACACTGTCAGTTAAACAGTTAATTGTCTCTTTCAGTACCTATTTGAAGGTGTGAAAAAAACTGTTGGAAATGAATAGAGGTGTTGAAAATTTCTGTATAGTAATTACATAACGTGTAAATATGCATTCAATTTGTTAAAAGAGTAAAGTGGGTAGACTAACAAAAAATTGTTCCCCGCTTAGAAATAAAATGTGGAATAGTTAACAGCATCGGAATAATTTATTTTATTATGTTAATAAATAAATTTGTTTTATATGCAATATCTAATATTTGTTTGGCAAAATGTTGATCAATTGGAAATTTATAAAGTAAAACAAAGTGTTCCCGCAAAAGTGTTTGAGAGCTACTTGACTGGTCAAAGTTTTGTCATTTTTTATTTATTGAATCTTCATAATTTAAAAATGAACTAACAATAATTAATCAGATCTTATTCTAATATATTATTTTATGTCCTAACCAATGACGGAAAAAATTTTTGTTCTTCACAGTTGCTGTTCACATTACAGGTGTTTAGCGCTCTTCTGGTCGGATGAGTGCTGCGGTGTCTCTTCTTCTTAGGAGGATGTGGCCATCGGCTTTTAAAATGTTTCGAGGTAGTGGATTCGGGTGCAATTCGAGTCTTTTTAAGTATTTTACTGCATATTTCATAATCATAGTTTTAACTAATGGTACATCAAGATCTTTGTGAATATTTGGGTTTTTTACATACCAGGGAGCTGTTGTAATTATTCGAAGAACTTTATTTTGGCGCCTTTGAATTTTTTCAATGTTAGAGGCCGAGGTGGTGCCCCATAACTGGATACCGTAGCACCAGATAGGCTTCAAAATAGAGTTGTAAAGTAAAAGTTTACAATCGAGACTGAGAACAGAATTTCTTCCAATAAGCCAGTGAATTTGCATTGAGTTGGTATTTGTAGGCCGTGTTCGATTTCCAGCCGCTGCCACTCAAACAACATCAGTTTCTGATAACTATTAGTTTTCTTCTTCCTTCGATGGTATAGCATTCAAACACCAACGAAGTAAAATAATTAAGCAAAGGCTACAAAGTCAAGCTTTAACATTAATGCGCCTACTCTCCACCAGAGGCGCTGCAATTCTGCACTAAAAACAAACATAATGCGCAATTGCAGAGTTGTGATATAAAAAGCTTTCTTTTTTCACCACCTTTACTTGTTCCCCTTTCCAAAGAAAGTAACACAATTAATTAATTAATAAATAGGCATATTAATTGTCTGAGTGTTACTTTTCTTAAAAAAAATATCTTACAGGAGCATTTCCGATTAGAAAAATGCCTAAAACAGTGACGAATAAAAGTAAACGAACAATAGTGTGTTCATATTACATTCACTTTACGCAGAGAAACATGCTCACTAATTTATGTTAATAATCAAACAATACCGCAAGAAGGCGAGGTTAAATATCTCGGTATTCACCTTGGTCGGCGCTTAACATGAAAGATTGACAGAGGCAAAACTAACACAAATCAAGCTTAAAACAGCCCAAATAACCTCTCTCATCGACCGAAGTTCTTAATTGCAGTTAGATTGCAAACTCTTAATATACAATTCGATATTGAAACCAATATGGCGTTTTGGCATTCATTTATAGGATACACCGTCTCAGCTTCAAACATAGTAAAAATCCAGAGGTGCCAAAATAAAATCCTCCGCATGATCACAGCCGCTCCCTGGTGCACACATGCACAGAGACTTAAACGTAACGATGGTAAAAGCTGAGTTCAGGAAACACGTTATAACATATTTAAATAAACTTGAAGCTCGTCCTAATCCACTAGCCCGCAACATCCTAAATTAAAGAGGCCATATTCAATTGAGATGAAGGGCTACTCTTGCTCTCAGCCGTATGCAAGAGAGATAACAGCAGGCGTGTAAAGTATTTTTGTATCTGGCAGTGGTGGACTCATATAAAAAAAAAATACTTTTACACTTAACATTCGTTCACTTATTGTTAGTTCAATTTATATTGAAGATTCAATAAATAAGAACAAAAAAAATTGGAAAATATCGTAAACAATTTTACGATACGATATTTTTTTCATGGGCTAACCCAATAAGCATTTTGGCTGGAATTCAAGTAGAATTGCATTTGAAATCCAGTCACAATTTCCAATTTCCAGTGTTGAATTACAGTTGAAACACAGTTGAATTCAATAGCGAATCCAGCAAAATTAACCATTCAATTACAGTCGAACAAAACAGTACATTTACAGTGTAATTCCAGCCTTAAATAACAGTGTGATTCCAGTTGAACCGAACCTGTTTTTACACTTGAACCACTTTTGTAAACGTTAGTTTTGACGAATCTGGTTATATCTGTGAAGAAAAAGCAATTTTGTTTCTTTTTTCTTTTGATTATTTTTGCAACAGCTTGGAATCTTCAGTTTCCATGGCCGCACAGAACAAAAAAATTTTGCAACAAAATATTGACTTCTTCCGCCATTGTTTACTTTATTTTAAATAGTAATACAATGTGTATATATAAATGTTTCTAAACGTTTATAGGATTGCAAAGTATTAGTATGCAACGTATTTAAAAATTAACTACACAATATATCAACTTGGTATTAATACTGTTTTGATACATTTTAAATATACGTTTAGGAAGTCAGCCATACTTCTGCGACATAGATAAATCTAGAAATTGAAAAATTTCTCTGAAAATTTAATTATAAAATCATCATCATCACCGCCGCCAATGATTTGCATCGACTCTGTGGCATTATTAACATACGCTTAAAACAAATTTGACGTTGTCTTTTAACAAACTTCAAACAGACTGGAAAGAGCATGGATTTCAAATGTAATTCAAGCTTGGATTCACACTGGAATTCCAACATTGGAATTCACACACAATTTGTGCTTATTGGCAAATTGTTTTATTTAAATGTAGAAATTTCAGTTAAGATTCAAGGCAATATTTCGATTTGTTTCAAAAATATGCCTATTTGAAGCTTCAATATTAGTGCAAATTTTAACATTTGTGTATAAAATGTGACGTTACATCATTCTATTAGAAGATAGAATGTCACATTTTATGAAGCCTGTTTTTAGAAGACCCAGCGGAGGGCTTTCAGCCTACGAAATCTGATAGAAAAAAAGCTGCCCTATTTTGAGTAAAATCAGCAGATGGGTAAACGAGCACAAGTGAAACGTTGAAGAACTAATCTACAGTTACTTCTCTTCACAACCAGGACAAGGTGAAACGATGACAAATTACACGATTCATAATTTTTCGCAATAACTTCAGTTGTAAGCCGACTAAAGTTATTCTGGTCCTAAATACAGCTAAACAAATCAAAGCTATTACACCGAAAATATATCCATGCAGATTTTGAAAAACTTGTCGAATGGCAAATCGAGTTGCTGCTCTCTCTCTCTCTTTACCTCTCTAAACTCACCAAACATTCACAAGGAGTAGAATTAATTGCATATGCAGAAGACTGCTCCATATGGTGAATGGTTCTCTCACTAGCGAAATTACGAATCACTAGCGAAATCATCGCAACATTAAAAATGTTTTTATAGTTCTAAAGTAATAGTAAAGAAAGCTTTTTGGCTAACTAGACGACGGTTGATCTGTTAGTTTTCAATTATCCTGCTTCCTTTATGCTCCCTTACGTTGAGTGATATCCAGATGAGAAATACACAAAGCTACCAAAACACAGCCTTAATAACAATCACAGGATTGTAATTGTCATCCATGACATTCCTATGGATGGGGAAGAACAATGCGTAAAAATGTCATCGTCCAAAAAGAATTACATAAATTTGCTTCTTCCTCAGATCATTTCTATTCAGATACTTTTTCATACTATTTTACTATTATTACAGACATATTTTTCTTTTTAATAATGCACTCAACAACTTTCATTACCTTTATTTCATATCAATACTGATTGGTATATATAGTATGCACATATGTAGATACATAAGTTATGCCATACACAAATTACAAACACTCAAAATTGTGTATTTTTTTAAAATATTTCATAAACTCACATGTAGGATTAATTATATTTATGCTCGCTTCGAGAATCTGCACTTTGTTTATATTGTACACTTTCGTATCATTCCACTAAATCAAATGCATCATTAAACTGTAATTAATAAACAATTTATCAAAGAAACCAATATAATTGCCAACCAGATACATTTCCAATAATCAAATGCCATGAATGTAAATGTTTGCATGTGTGTGCCATCTGTGCGGAATTGCAAATAACGGCTCTAACTGAAGAACTCATAGACATATTTATGCTCGTAACCATACTGATAAGTCCTTTGCATATAACTGAATATAAAATAATTTGTTTTTAATGTTTTATGCTTTTATCACTCAAAAGTGGTATGGCATTTTTTTTTGGTCAATATGTAGAAGAAGTAACAAATTAAAATTAACTACAAGTCCAATATTTCAAATAAATTTTAATACTACTCTCGCATTTGTACATACACTTCAACTTGACAGCATTATAAGAGTTGATTTTCATTACCTGTTGTCATTTTTAACATACACTCTCACTTAGTTGATGCATAACAAACATTTGTTAGATGAATGATTTTGATCAGTTTTATAAAAAAAAAGTCTTTTAATATCGTTCATGGGCCGGAAAAACATCATGTAACAAATTTTATCGAAATATCTTCAAAATTGCTACCAAGCTTTAGATGGACAGCCAGCCAGATGGAAGAGCTTCATTAAATTGACTCAGGAAATAATTCTGAGTCGATCGGTGAGTGTTGGACTAGGTGTTATAAACATCAGCATAAATGTAATATACCCCCTCCACTATGGTGGTGTAGGGTATAAATAATAATATGTATGAAGAAATCAGAAAAAGTACTCGTATATCGGATTTCATAAATATCATGTTATTAGATTGGCATTACATTTTAATTGAGCTGTAATACTAGAGAATAAAATATGACCTCACTGATGAAAACACAAACTTAGATTCATATGTTTCATTTTCATGTGAATTATTTTTCAACAAAATACTTCTTTATCTGCAAGTAGTCGTAAAAAGTAACATAATTTCATTATTTTAAGTTACTTTTACCTTTAATTCGAAAATTGGAATTAAAATTGTGTTGACTTTATCTGACTTTTTATATCCACTACCAAAAAGATGGGGGGTATATTGCGTTTGTCATTCCGTTTGTAACACATCGAAATAATGTCTGTCCGTCTTTCCGTCTGTTGTTAACACGATTGAGCTTCAACAAAAAAAAAAAAAGACATAGAACAATGAAATTTTTACCAAACATTTTTTGATTCACCGAAATGTTTGGTATTGCAAATGGGAAAATCGGTCCAGTACGATCTGAGTTATAGATTAAAAATTTCAGACCACTTTGTTATTTTTCAGATATTTTTTGCTGTTTTCTCCAAATATAATGCTTATAATATCATGAAATTTTGCACACTTTATTTTTATTATAGAAAAACAAGTCTTGTTGAAAATGGTAGGAATGTCTTTCCGGAATATAGCTTTATGGTACATAAATGTCTATAGAAAAGCCGTATCTACACAAAATTATGTAATAATGAGTCTCATGCTAAGTTCAATGTCAAAACAATATTTTCTTTGCATCGGTCCATAATTTTGACAAAGCCCAATACAAAGACCACTTCCGAAATTCACTTAAATGTACATAAATCTTTTGTAAAAATGACTATCAAGTTGAAATTCGACAAGCATAATCAAAATATATATTCAAATCGTCGTACCAAATTTCATGATGGTCTGTCCATATTTGACTGTACCCCCCATATAAAATCCAGTTTCGAAAATCGCTTAAATGTCCATAAGTCCCTTATAAAAACCACTATCAAGTTTAAATTCAACAGAAAAACTTCGTATATATATAAAAATCGTCCATCTCAATCTGATGATGATCGGTCCGTATTTGGAAATCATTTAAATGCGCATATGTCGCTTATAAATCTCAATATTAGGTGATAGATTCGGCACAGGCGAATATATTTGCTTTTAGCTTCCTTTATCTTAGCTCCTGGCAACACAAATGTTACACATATGACTTTCAAGTATGCATAGATCACACTACTGATATGTTGGTGTTGAATATATAAGATTTGATACAGCAAAATATAAATATCCTAAATGAAAGTTGAAAAGGTGACAAAGGGCTACTCTTTGGACCGATACAGCAAAGTGCTTGCCAAATCATTGCCTTTCTACAAAATTTAAAAATATTTGTTTATATATATACAGTAGACGCTCGGTTATATGAACTAATTCAAACATAGCCTGTTCACTAAATGGAGAAGTTCACATAATCGAGAGAATATAAAATAAGTAATTCAAATGTGCAAAAGAAGTAAAGCTTGCGCCTTTGTCTAAGCTTGCCAAAATGTCACTTTTTTCAGATAACGTTAACAACTTGCGCTTCATCTTCGATGCACTATGTAAGAAACACTAATGATCTCAAAAGACAACCACTCAAAACTCAACAACTCAACACTCAAAACATTAAAAAAAATCAATGGTTGCAGGTTCTTCACTTATTTCGGGGAAAAACATACTTCTAAAAAGACAAACATTTAAAAAAAATCAACGGTTGAAAGCTGTTCACATAATAGAGATAGGCTGTGTTCACTCTTTAGAACCTCATGTGTTTAAATTTTGTTGTTCACTATTCTGGATGTTTACATAACTGGATATTCATATAACCGAGCGTCTACTGTATTTTGATCATTTCGTTGCAATATAAACTGTTGGTTCCGGTAGCTCTAAATATGTTTCGTCTTCCATAAAGAGGCGGTTGTTAAATTTTGCTAAAAGTTTGTCGTAAAGAATGCTTGCCCATTCTAATTTTTTCTACAATTCAGTTTTTAAAGCCAGCATCCACACGTTACACTGAAGTAATTTTTACAGGTCATTTTCGGACAGATCCGGATTTTGATTATTTTGAAAGTTCCTGGTTTCTTCTAATAATAGTTTTATGTTTTTGTTCACGACCCATGTTAGTTTATATCATTTTATAACACTTGTAGTACTTTTTGGAAGCTATACTTTGTTTTGCAAGATTGAACAATGTAGAATTTTGAAGAATTGTTAAATTATTTCTTTCATTTTTTAACATTGCTTAGCACTTGTGCAAATATATTCCGACTAGTATACTCAAAAAACGAATCTCTTGTTTAGCGATATTTTGCAAGATGTCATTGTACTAATTTTCATAATGTTCATGTTGCAGAAAACAACATGTTGATATGATAACTTAATTTAAGTAATTTTTTTTTTATAAAGAGAAGTAACACTCAGGCAATTAATATGCCTATATTTATATTTATATGCGTTACTTTCTTTGGAAAGGGGATAGTTGAAGAAGTAAATGCGGTGAAAGAAGAAAGCTGTTTATATCACAACTCGGCAATTGCGCATTATGTTTGTTTCTAGTGCAGAATTGCAGCGCCTCTGGTGGAGAGTAGGTGCATTAATGTTAAAGCTTGATTTTATATCCTTTATTTAAATATTTTACTTCGGTGGCGTTTGAATGCTATACCACCAAGGGAGGGCGCTGTGATCAATATTAGTTATGATGGATAGAAAGAAAACTAATAATTATCAGAAACTGATATTGTTTGAGTGGCAGAGGCTGGGAATCGAACCAAATTACAGAAAAAAAACCTGTTTTAGGTTTCAAAGCTAATTTTAATGTTCTAACTTTTGAACAGTATTAACTTTAAGAGAATAAATATTCAGTGAGTTATATCGAATAGCCATTTACTACGTCCATGTGACAGAATTATTACAAAAATATTTTGATTCTGCGACACAGTGCGTTTGTTTGTGGTACTTTTATGTCTTTCGTAAATATCGTTTGATATTTTTTTTATTTCGTTTTAGCGGTTATACATTAATGACGTTTTTCTTTACAGGAGGTTAATACATGATATAAAATGCTCACTGGGTATAAAACTGCACACTTTAACCACAATATATAAACATACAATAGGGAGAATCATTTGTAATATAAAAAATGTAGTATATGTTTTCAATTAAGTAGTGATTAAACCAAAATATTTTTCTTCCCCCATACAACGAATCAGGCGGCTTCAAGTGGACATTATAAAAAATTCAATTTAAAGTCCAATGGTTTTGTTTCTCTAATAATATTCAAAGAAATTTTGCTAAATCCTATCAGGGATGTTAAAGTTAACACGATCGTATTTTTGTGATACCATTTCATAATAAAAAGTGTCATAGTCATGGGAGTAGTCTCATTTGATAGATTATAAAAATATTATTTTTCTATGTAGAAATAATAATATTTAATATTTGTTAATGTAAAAAAATGTAAAAAATATTCTTAATGTTATTTTGATACAAAACATATTTTATAGTTTTCCATCCCTGACTATTATAGTTGTTTTAAATTTTCATTGTTTCTGCCTTGATTTGTTTTGAATAATTGCACAACAGTAATTAATTCTCTTCTATACTCTTGGCTTTAACGAAAACACAGCAACATGCTAACAGCTAAACATCCAGTCAGCCAACCAACCATCACTATTTAAAACAACAACAACAAAGCAAAGTGAGTACAGCCAGAAAGTATCGTCATCGATGACTTTAGTCAAATGAATTATTATTACAATATTTATTATTATTATTCATACGACATGGCGCACCAGCTCCCAGCGCTTTTATCATTTCGTAAGAGTATTTACCAAATTATACAGTATGTATTAATAAATGTGAATCTCCGCAGGTAATTAGAAATGTGCGGAATATTTAATGTATGTACGAGTATGTAGTATTGTCTGTATGTATATAAAATAAGTTTAGAGTGCCAGTAATTAAATTGTATTAATCATTGACATTTTTAATTACGCTGCCACAGCAATAGAATTTACTTGCTGTTCATAGATGTATTGATATGCTTTCTTTTAAATCAATATAAAGTTGGCATTTCTTTTAGTACAATGAGAATGTTAATGTTTAGTTTCTAAATAAATATGTATTGTAATATTAATTGATATATAATTACATTCTATTTTAATATTTAAACATTTCCTTAAATGTAACAGTCATTTCCTGTTCTTGTTTGGTTAAGCAATTGTATTTCCTTCCTAATTTAACACAACGGAAACGTTAAACTTTCTTATACGTACGAGTATAGCAAATTTGTTTGTGCAAACGAAATAATAAGTACGTTTTTCGTTGTTTTGAAATTCAATTTAACTGTGTAAATATTTGTTTTCTTTAAAAACATTTCCTTTGAAAAGATGCATTTTTATAATGTTGGAACACATTAACTGTTAATTTTTGTATTTATAGCAAGTGCCAGGTACACGAATTTTAAAAGACTATCAGTCTAATTCATAAAAACTTATGGATATTTGCTTTATAAGCCTGTTATAAAGCTTTGACAAGTTTTATGAATAAGGGGGTTAATGCATAAAGATAATGGCTCATTGTGCAATTGGATTCAATTTTGGAAAATTGAAAATTTTTTAGTTTTTGTTGTAAAAAACTATATAAAACTATATAAAGTTTCAAGCAGTCACCAAATATAACCAGATGACATATTAGATAAATTTACATTAGAAATATTCACATATATAATATGTATGACATGTAGCGTTTTCCTTATTCACCCCTATTCTGACTTTCGATTACGTCTCCGCACTCAGTTACGCTACGATCGAAAACTGGTATTCCGAACAAGAATACAACAATGTTTACAAAACCAATTTGTTTGTTACTAACAAATGTGGAATAGAAACAAAGAAATGAACAAGTTTGTTACTATTTTAATAAACAAAAGTCACAACAAACAATAAAAATCGGAATATAAAAAAGGAGAAATAATAATAAAAATAAAATAATACTTGTGAATTAATAATAATAAAAAGATAATAATTTTTAAATTAAATTTTGATTTCTTCGACCTTTTTTTTTGATAAAATAAAAAGTTTTTTCGAGCTCGAGGCCTCGATAATTGATAATAATTTTTGTTTGCAAAATACTCAAGTGCTAAGAATCCTGTCAAGCCGCAGTTTGTATTTTAAATTTTTGTATTTGAAGGAGAAATTGAATCCATAGCAGTGGCTTTATTGGTGGCAGAGGAGAACAACGTGACTCAGAACACAGAGGTAAGGCTTGAAAAGCTTGAAAAAAAAAATACCTGAACTTTCTATTTGGTTCGTTTATGGTCGCAAGAAAAATCCTGTTTTGTTGACATTAAACTTGCCAGCTTATCGTATTGCTTTGATGTCGTTGTTGTTTTATCTGGAAAAATAAAGAAATAGACTGTTTTCCTGTTTGTGGTGACAGTAATTCAAAACTCCTTTTTTCTACCATTATTAATTTATATAAATCACTTTTTAAACATTTTATACTTGCAGTTTATAAATTAAACGCTTTTTAAGTTAATAAAAAGAGCAATCGAAAAAAATTCCGTTGCTAAAATATAAGCGTAGAAAACCTTAACTACGATCGTAATACAGAATACCTACAATCGAAAGAAACGTAGCGGAATCGAAGCTCTGAATACCAAAGTTGCCAAACGGAGAAAATTTCGATTCGAATCGAAAGTCAGAATAGTGGGGATTATGTGACATTCAAAGTGAATTAATAGAAACTTCTAACTAGAATTTCTTCATAGAGTACATTTCATTTAACTATATAATTAACATATATTTCTGAAAAATCAATAGTTCAAAAACGGAAAGCTAACTGTCTTCTTTCCATATATTTTTTTTCGGATAAAGAATTAAACAAATGAAAAACAAGTAAAAATACTATATTCGGCTATGCCAAATCTTATATACCCTTCACCTTTGTTGTGGATGCATAATTATATTATATACATACATATATATATATTATATTGTTACGTTTTTACCTTTAAAAAACTGTGGTTTATTTCCTTTAAATAAAACGGATTCTTTTTAATTGCAAAATAAAAGCGTCAAGTAGTTTGAAGAAAATATGTATAACGAGTCTTTATTTATTTAAATGTACACAAACACAATTAAAAAAAAGGGGTATAATGAACACACTGACTATTTACACACTTATATTACGGTTTAAGAACACACTTAAAGTTTTCAAACACTTTGTTTGATCTGTTGATGAACAATATATATAAACTAAGTTTTTTTGATAAAATTTTCAGAGGTTGTCTCGGATTTTTGCTCATATTTCCGTTATTTATGGAAGGAATTTGCTGATTTTAAATAGCAAACTTCTCGAAAGCATTTCTGACAGAATTATTGAAGATTTGGATCTCGAATATATCTGGGGACTTCAAGAAATTGATTTCAACAGACAGACAGACAGACAGACAGACGGACATGACCAAATCGACTCCGCTTTCTATAAGAATCCAGAATATATATACTTTGTAGGGTCGGAAAAAACAGTAAGATGTCACACCTTACCAGGATAATAAAAATAAATAAGCATTACTTTATCAGATTTTAAATGATCATTCCAGCGTTCGTCAAATGCGTATAAAACAAATCTCTCACTGAACTTAAAAACACTTAAAGGTTCTCTTATGGATAATGTAAACTTTCATTGGCAATTGGTATCATCCCATTCCCATTCGGAATATTGGATTTTGTGTCAGTGTGTATTCTATATTTAAAAAAATCATCTGCTTACTTTATTTTTTTTAGTTTTATGAACAATTACTTTAAATAATGTAGAACGTTATTAGTTGTTTTGCTGTTTATTTAATTTCTCTTCAGGATATACATCGGTACTCTTAGCAACAACATAAAAAAATGAGTTGAAAAAAAGTACGACAAAAATAACTTTACTTTGTTAAACAGTGATACTCTAAAAGAAAATGATGCTTATGCAAACACACAAAGCTTATTTCCTTTTTGTTTCTATCAAGCTTTTCTCTCTTTGCATTTGTTTCTACTATTTCCGCACAGTGACTGACTAAACGAAATGCAATGAACAAAACACATACAACAAAATTCCTGTGCTCTACATTTAGCTTGTTTTTGGAAATATTTTGCTGTGTATTTATACACACACATACACTGCATAAAAAAGGGATCAACTAAATAAAGAAAAAAAAGTCTTTTAGCTAAACTTAACAAACTAAATCAATTGCTTTTAAAATGCCACGCAATTTTAACATACTGACATTGATGTAAACTAGTAACAGCACTTACAAATGTGCACTTTATTGGGGGACGAAATGTTAAAGCAATTGTACCATTTGTAACATTGGACTTAAACAATCATTTTATGCAATTGAATAAATTGTCAAGTCTTGATAATTACAAATAAGAGTCTAATAATCGGCTGTACCAAATCTTATATACCCACCACCAATAGAACTTATTATTTATTTATGAGAATTTTGTATAAAAACATTTATTTAGTTCACACGATTTGGTTACTATTATATTTTCTATATGTAGAAAATACCAGTATATGATTGCAATATGATCGCTGATAATGCCGTTGTATTTGTGACTTACTTTTGTAGAATTTTGTCTCAATAACGTTATTTCCAAAAGTTTTATTGGTGTTATAGTTTTTCTCAGGCGTGAAACTTATATGTTAGTCATTGCTAATTATAGACTTATAGACTATGGCCAGATCACCATACATTTTTGCACGGCGATTTTGTGTGTATTGAGGATTATTAAAATATCCTGAGGATTTAATTTGATTGAAGATTTTTGGAAGTGGTCCTTGTATTAACCGATTAACCGTTGTATGTTTGCCATGGCTAATTATGGTCTAATTTCCACAAAAGCCAATACACAGTATAATTGTTACATACTTATAACTGTTTTGATATTGATGTTTATGTAGGTTAATGAGTATTTCGGAAGTAGTCCTCATAAGAGAGCTATGACCTCTTATGAACTATTTAGCATGAAATTATGTACGACGATTTATATGTATGCATGTATGTATGTATAAGGATGTGAATGATTTGTGCAGAATTTCAACTTGATAGTGATAATTATAAGAGCTTTATATGCTTTGAAGTGATTTTCGGAAGTGGAGATTATATGATTATATTTGTGTTGAACTTGACAGTTAATTTTATAAGAAATTTGTTTGCATTTAAGTGTTTTTAGATATTTTACTTTGTATGAAGCTTTGTCAAAAGATGGACCGACCGGTGCAAACAAAATATCGTTTGGAGATTTCTCGTTGCATGAAACTTATTTTAGCTGAATTTTTTATGGATACTGATTTTCTATAGACATTTATGTATCACTAGGTAAAACCCGGTGTGCTTCGCTACCCGTATCGTAGTGAAATAAAAAGTTTAGAGTTAAATAAATATAATTATTTAGTTATTAAAATCTACAGTTTTCCTTTTAAATTAATTCTTATTATATTATCTTATTATGATTTACAATATACAAACAAACAAACACACATTCACACATTCAGGGTTTCAAATGTATAAAAATTTTAACATTTACTTAATATTGTTGCTAGTCAGCGCATTGGTGTCCTAAATATTAATATTGATAGTCGATATAGCTTTCCCTATATATAATTTGTCATCTAATCTAAGTGAGGTGCCACGCCCACTATTGATATTCTGCCCATTCTTGTCCTAAATGTTAATATTGATGGTAGAATAACCGTACCATATATCTTATTGTATACCATATATTTGATTTTTTTTTTTAATTATCATCATATGGGAGATGTCACGCCCCCTGTCGCTACTACTCCCATTTTCCGCAAATATTTAAACAAACAATGGAATTGCTCATGCAAAATTTGAGTACTATAGCTATTATAGTTTCCCAAGTATTTGATTTTTAAAATTAACTTTGTATGGGAGGTACCACGACCACTTAAAATTTCAAAAAAAAAAAAAAGTAGCCTCTAGCTTCTTTCAGACATACGGAAATATACTGTGAAAATTTCAAGCAAATCGGTTCAGCCGTTTAGCCGTCTATAGATCCCAAACTAATAATAATAAACATACATACAAACACACAATCACTTTTATATATATAGATAAATCCATATTCCGGAAGACAAAATTCATAATGTTATCTACATTATATATGAAGAAAATTACAAAATTTTTTCTAATATATTTTGCATCAAAAGTAAAGGTGTTGAAAGCAGCAGAAAGATATCTACGCAATTGCGCGTTATGTTTGTGTTAGTACAGCGTTCCGGCACCTCTGGTGGTGTGTAGGGGCATTATTTTTCATAACTTGGTTCTATAGAATTTTTTTAATAAAATAAAATATCGTTTTGAAATTTAACTTGGCATGAAACTTATTTTTGCAGAATTTTGTATGTAAACGGCTTTTCTATAAACATTTATGTACCATAAAGCCAAAATGTTTAATCTTAATAGTTTTTAAGATAATTAACTAAAATTTTGAATTTATTTATTAATTTGGGCACTTAAAATCTCTCACAATAAAAAACACAACTTGTTCGTTTAGAATTCACTTTGCAAGTAAGTATTTATTTAGTCTTATTTATTTATGTTTATAAAATGATAAATTTTCTGTATTCGTATTTACTTGTTTTCGAAAGACAGTTATTCTTTTTTACATATTTTTTATATTTAGAGTTTATTTAGACAATTGTATGAGGGCTATAAGCAAGCACGGAGCAATTCCTACCATTTTCAACAGGCCTTGTTCTTATATACATATATGTGAAAAATAACGAGCTTGTCTGAAACTTTAATCTATAACTGGGATTGTACTAAACCGATTTTGCATATTTTCAATACCAATCATTTTGGTTGATCAGAGAATGTTTGGTAAGAATTTCATGTTTCAATGTCTTTTTTTCGAATCTCTATGGTGCTTTCAACAGAAGGATTTACGAACAGACGGACGGACATGGCAGGCTCAACTTAGAATCTTACAATGACCCAGAATATATAAACTTTTTGGTTTTGTGTTGCGAAATAAATGGCAAACTTGTAAATTTCTTTGGTGTTGGGTATAAAAATAACAATAACTTTTACTGTAAATATTTTGCTTTAGGCTGTTAAATATTTTGTATACATATATTTTATTTAGTGTGACCCTACCTCAAGCCTAAAATGTTTTGACATTCAGCAGAAAGAGAATCTTGAAATATTGATTTATTTTGTTATCAATGTACTTAGTTAGAAATGCATGTGTGACAATATTGGCCCGGGTTCCTACCAAATGAGCGTTTATCACAATGGTGTTCAAGGAAAGTGAGAGATCATCTTGCAGGCCAGTGATAGTTAGAAATGATATTAAATACAAATAATATTACTTAATTAAACAAGTCTTAGAAAAATTTATTAGAATTAATTATAAAGGAAAAAGTACTTTTCTATACTGAAATAAGTCGTTGGTACACTTTATATTTTTAATCCCTGATTCATTTGCTACAATACTAAAGGATTGTGATTGTAGCTGTGAATAAATATCTAAATGTGAGCTTCTGTGTTTATACACGTATATAAATATCTGTTATTTGGATGCGTATACATTACTCTAGATACTCGTATCAGTGCAATTGCAATTGTAAATGCTTCAAATCAGTATTGAAAATGCAATATACAGTTTCTGTTGTTGGTTTATGCTGTTGTTGTTGTTATTGTTGTTTTGTATATATGTGTGTTTTTTGCCCGTGTATCTGTCTGTCAACGTATGTATACAACTGAGTTGGATTTTATTTATTTTTTTGCTTTAATACTCGTACGTAAAAACGGAAATTAGAACTCAATTCGTAAGTAACATTTACTGTTGATGATGATGATGATGATGATGATAAAATCGAGTAGAAGGAATGTTATTTAGCTTTTTTCTGTTGTTCATTGAAATGTTTTAGTTGTATTTTTTATTTTGAAGTTGCAATTGTTGCTATTTTTTTTTTTGCCTTCTTTTTTGCTTTGTACAACTTAAGCTTGGTTGGGAAATTCTATATGCAATTACACATGACTAAGCATTTCTTTGAACGCAAAAAGGAAAAAATGTTTTATTGTAAAATGCAACAAAAAATACGAATCTGAAATAAGCGACTGCAGCTCATCTTTGTTGCAAATAAAATTGTTTAATTCAATTGTTGAAAAATAAAAAAAAAAACACTCACATAAAATTTTATTCAAAAGAAAATTTCTCAGAAAGGAAGTGGTAGGGAATTACAATAGAAAAATAGTTTGAACATTTGTTACAAACCTTAATGTGATATTCAGTAAAATCTACTTAAATATGAAGGATTTTAAGTTAGGAAACTGCTTTATTTATAGATGTCAATGTATCTGTTATAATTTGAATGTTTATTAGCAAGTTTTTAGAAATAATAATACATAAATTTCTAATGAACAGTTATTGAAGCGATGGAAGTTAAAGTTAAGATTAAAAAAAATGGCATAAAAAATTTTATTAATATTTAAATCAATTATCATACAGAACTACACAACTCTAATGTAGATGTTGTTACACATTGTTATTTATAAATATTCGGTGCTGCCATGTCCATCTAAACTACTGAAATAGACTTTGAAGAATCCGAAATAACTTACGCACGATAAGTCCATCGTTATTTGAATGGTATTGTGAATAGTCCATGTTTTCTAATGTTGCAAGCTTATTAACTGTAAAAATTAGAAGAAATCCATTTAAGAAAGGTGGTCAAGTCCGGACTATATTATACCCTACACCGAGTATATAGCAAATACATTTTTCAGAAATGAACGCTATATCAGAGCTAGATGGGTCCTATTATGGACCGATTATCATAAAATTTAGTAGCATGACTTCTGGGGCCAAATTAAAATTGATCGTAATTTTCTTATTTGAGATTATGGCATAAGACATCGAGCAAGAAATTTAGTACATTGTATCATAATTTCGATATCGAAAACATTTTTCGATACGATAGCTCATTCGATCACGAATGCGGTAATTTGGCCCCTGTTCAGTTAAAATTATTTGTATTAAATTTAATCTCGATACTAACTCTAGTAAAAGATCTAACAATTTTTTAGCTGAAAGTCTGAAATAGGAGCTCTGGCAAATTATGGACCGTTTGTTTCTTCACATTTGGTGAAATGACATTTGTAAATATAAGTAAAACTTATTTGTTTTGAATACAAAAAGTTTGAAGATATTTATGGTCGTTAAAGAGATTTTCGGAAATGAGCCATATATGGGAGCGGCCGATCTGCTCATTATTTTTACATAAAAATTATTCGTTACAATATGTTTTTGAATGCATGTATAAATAAAATATTTATGACCAAATTAGTCCTCTTTCGAGGTGGAAAATAACTAGGGATTGTAACATTGAACCATTTTAGAAACATTTTATTGTGGAAATATATCAAGAACTGGACAATGATTAGATATATCTTAAAGAAATGCTGCATACAAACAGAGAATATCAAGTAAGAAAGTATAGTCTGTGAAGCCCGACCATATAATGCCCTGCACGCAGTACATATATGTGCAAAAATAGCTTTTCAGAAATGGGCACTATATGGGATAGATATTGTTTGTGTTAAATTTTAACTCGATATAAATATTTTTAAAAGATTTTTTGCATGTTAAATTGATTTTCAGAAGTGGCTCCTACATGGGAGCTTTGACGAATTAAGGACCGATCGCTATGAAATCCGTTGTACATATCAGATTTATTTGTATTGTCATTTATGTAAATATTTTTGGGCGTTAAAAAAATTACTACAAATGCAATATACTTTCTCCTCTATAGTGGTGTAAGGTTTATTTATTTTTTTTTACATGGTTGCCGCAAACATATAAATAATTACATTGACCATAATATTATTTAAAAGATTTTTAAGATGAATAACTATATTTTGAGTTTTTTATTAATTGATATTGGTTTGCGGTTGGAATAAGGGTTAGTGGTCGACCTTCGAAATATAGAAAACTTTTATGCAAATACGAGTAGAAATTGGCTCGTTTCTGAGAACAGAGCTCCCTTAAGCCCTATCCAAATATTAACAATATTTAAGAGAAAGCCAAATTTTAAAAGGCAAAATTTCTCTTGCTATCAAACCTTTCAAAACAAACACAGCATCAACCTATTGGTGGTATTTTGGTCTTATAATTTTTAAATCATCTTAAAATTGGAAAATTTAAATTGAAAAATCTTGCATGTTATTTCTTATGTTCTACAAATAATTTTGTTAGGAATTAGGTACTGTTTTTTTTCTTTGATTGATTTTTAAATAAATTCTTTTTATCTATCGCTGCAAATAACGCGACTAGTCCATACATGCATGTAAAGACTAGTCCAAAGAGCAGTACTCCAAAACTACTCCAAATATATGAAAAAAATGTGGTCCATTTAACATTGCGACGTCCTAGGACTGGACCATATAACCCATCGGAGTAGTCCCAAAACTACTCCACGGAGTACTCACGAGGGTTAGTTTTAAACAACAACAACAACTCAATATGCAATCGTGTTAACACTAAACCATGTCGTTTAACTACAAACTCTTGTTTAACTATGACATGGTCCATGACTGCATTACATTGGACCATGTTGTGAGTAGTCCATATCATCTAAAATGGATCACGTAGTCCAATATTATTTGCAGGGGGATTATACAAATTTTAATTGATCTCAACTTTTACATACAAATTTTATGTCTGAGTCTTTCTTTTCACTGTATACAACCAAATATAACGCACTTTACAAAAATAAAAAAAAATAATTAAAAACTAATTAATAACAACCAGTATTACTCACCACTATAATTTAACAGTATGCTTGTGTCTGATGACAAAAATTTATTAATTTCAAAAGGCATTTATCATCATGATATCTTCCTCATTTTTACTGATACATATGTAGATGAGGTTTTTGTAGTTTTGCATATCAATTATATGAACAAATATTTACTTAGCTCCACAGTCAAAGCTATTAAAAATGTGTCAACCTGAATAAAAATCAATACTTCAATATGTTTCGTCATTTTTTTATATTGTGATCAATGATTCTTTGTCGATGCAAGATTCACTGCTGCAATAAAAATGATGAAAACAAAACCCATGGAATTTTTTATCGATAATATTTCACATTGTACATATGTTTTTTTTTTAATATTTATTTTTTGTTTTGCTTTTACATGTCGATGTCATTTGGAATTTGACGTGTGTTATGGTTGAGAATGCGAACAATGTCTGTGAGTGCATGCTGCATGCAACACAACCGCAAACGTACATTTAATAAATATGAATAAAGGTTGTTCAAGAAAGTGGTAAATGAGGACAAATTTTAAATGCGGTAGTCCTCTTTAATGCTTTGGTCATTTAAATAAGAACAATAAAGTTGTTTTAAAAGCCAAGTTAACCAAAATGGTATTAATAACTTTCTTTATAGTGACATTCTGCCCCTAAACTTATGACTTACTTATGTCTGGAGTAAAGAACGAATTAAAAATATTGAAATTTGTTAAATCACACAACAAATTTATTTTTAGGTTACTCTTCAAAATTATTATTATCTGAATATCATAAATAACATATTCTGGCAAACATTTAATACAAATCTTATATACGAGTATTTATGGAAAATATTCAATTATAAATGAGATTTTTGTAACTCTTCTCTTTCACTCACTTTCAAAATGATTTTATATTTTGTTGGGTCTTTTGCAATAAACAATCATCTGACATTTACATACGAACGAGTTCAATATACATAAATGTTTAAACTTCCATTACATACAACTCAAGTGGTATCTGCAATGCCTACAAAAGACTCTAGTCGTAATGCTGTAGGGGATAATTTTCCAGAATAAATACTAAAATGTATATGGGATGGCTTTAAAGGTACGATTTGTAGATATGTATGTATAGATGAAAGGATAAATAATTATTGGCTGCAATAAATATGTGTATTTGCACCTTTTGTTTGTGCATGTTTGTTTATACCCAGCAGTTCTGCATTGATTAAAAAAGAAGTTAGTATATACCTTATAGACACTTATCTTCTCTAATGTCTTATCACTTGGCTGATTATAAATCATATATTTATATACTACACCACCATAGAAATATTTGTCCAATACCCACCTTAAAGTATACCGATTGCTTCAGAATCTAAACTCCCTAAAAAATGTTGGTATCTAAATTATATTAAACGCAAATATATATAAGACTAATATGGTACAATTTTATGATGATCGGTCCATAATTAGTCGAAGCTCCCATATAAGGCCCACTTTCGAAAATCACTTTAAGAACATAAATTTCTTAAAAATATTGGTATCTAAAACTCCCATATAACCCCCTCTCCGTAATTCACTTTAACCTCCATAAATCTTTTACAAGTTATTATATTGAGATAAAGTTTAACACATGTAATATTTATATTCACAGAAATCATGACACTAAATAATAGGTTATATCTCCCATATAGCGTCCATTTTCGAAAAACTGTTTTATAGTGGCGAAGGGGGCACTTCAGAACACTCTTTGTTTTCAAGCCACATACAAATTTATATTTTTGAATTATTGACTTCTTACATAATTTAACTAATATATACGGAAATAAACTTTAGCTTAAGTCTACAAGTAACTTATTTTTAGTTCGATTTATATTATAAAAATAAGTTTTATATTATTAAGACGGAAAAGGCCTTGCGATTTCAGGTGACATTACAATTTAAAGCATCATAATCAGCATTGGATTCGTCATTTTCAGAAAATAGGAGAGAATCAACAATGTTTGGTACTTTGGTTGATAAATTAACATGTTCAAAGGTGCCCCCGTTTTCTTTGTTCAACCCTGAACTGGCTTGCCATTTCACGGAAATTTATAATAAATATTTTTTTTTGTACATAAATATCAAATAACTTAACATGGCTAAAGGTCGGAAAAATGTTAAACTGAGATTTTATCAACATAGTTCAAAGGTGCCCCAGGTATAAACGTGCCCCCCTCTCCCCCACATATTGTTGGCGTAGGGTTGTTTTATATGCACTATATAATGCTGGAAAAAAATCAGTTGCCACTTTAGTGTCTCGAAGTTATCTTGAGTGTAATCACTTTAAAGTTTATTTGGTAGTCAATTATCACTAAGTTTTGACTTTCATTTACAACACTTACAAATACATGTACAAATATAACACATATTAACGACACCCCAATGATGGGTAAAATCATTAGTTTTGAGCACTTAGCTAGAACTACTGGGCATTATGTTCTATTTGTATTCCTAGCAATGTGCATTTATATGACAACATTTTTGTGTGAATTCTGTGCTAAAGCCACTTTCTTGACATTGGTATGCATGAACAGTGGATAAGTTTAAAGGCAATAAGAGTTTACGTTAATCCAGTAGAGAATTTTATAAATTTGCTACTTGAATTTCATAAGGTTATGTGCAGTAGTTTCTTGAATATATTAATGTTAAGTTTGTTTTTATATCCTCCGCCACCATAAGTGATGAATGATGATTTCTTCACATCTTGTCTTAAGATAGACGCACATATCGCGTTTTTCAATTAAACAGTTTTCATTTTATAACGTTTTTTGCGTCTTCTGTAAAATTATGATAATGAGGGTTTCGTCTTTGGGCATTTTAGGTGACAATATATTCTTGGTTCTTACGAAACTCTAAGTCGATAGAGCCATGTCCGTCTGTCTGTATGTCTGTCTGTCTGTGTAAAACACTCTCACGTCCAAAAGACACAACCGAAATCAACAAAGTCTACAAAAAACCGATAAATAGTTATTTTTAAACACTTTTCTTGCTATATTTTTAAATATATTGCAGATAATACCATGAAATTTTGTATACGTTGTTTTTATAATAAAAGAAGAAAGCGTGAGGAAAATCCATGATTTCTCATAGCCCCCATACAAAAATCTTCCCGAAATATTGCTCAATTATATATAAATGCCTATATAATTGTAATACCAATACAAGATTCAGCAGGAACAAGTTTCATGCAAAATCGCAAAATGAAATTTTTTTTAGTTCGGTCCATGTTTGACCATAGACCCCATATAAAGTCCACTTTCAAAATTTACTTAAATACGTATAAAACAGCTATAAATAATGGTAAACGGCTAAAATTTTACATAAATAATCCTTAGAGGTAAATAAATTGTTGTAATAAATTGTATGGTGGTCGGCCCCTAATTGAACAGAGCTCCCATATAAGGACCACATCCGAAAAAGCCATTTATCTATATATTTATGTTATAAATATTGGTACCGACTCAAAACTTTGCACAGATCATTTACATATATGTATACAAACATCATCCCACAAAATTTTGTGAATTTTGGTAAATTTTTAACCGTATTCCCCACATAAAGCCTTCTTCCAAAAATCCCTTTTATACTCACAAATCTCTTATAAATAACGGTACCGATCCAAACATTATAGTGAAAAAAAATTAACGTTAACTTCAATACACAGCAGCTCACTTTCACTGGCAACGAATTGTTGAGTTGATATCGAAACTAATATACAGTTCTTTTTGTACTTATTTCCAAATGAATTTATAATAAAAATTTCTGAAGAGACAAATTTGTATTTGACTCAAAGAGATCCCAACAATAATTTTAATCTATATGAATTGGAAACCCAAAAACTTATAGTTATGCTTTACATACTGTCACCGAGAGTAACCAACCATTGGAGTTTCGTTCTTGGTACTCCGTTTATTCCACAGACGATGCCCGTTAATAAATTTGAAAAGTTAAGACAGTATCCCCACTTCAATGACAACAGCAAATGTCCTCCAAGAAACAATCTTCAAAATTAGTCCCATAGTTGATGCTTTAAATGCAGAATATTCAAAAGTTCATCTAGAACCACGACTTTCTGTAGGTGAGCAAATACGTTCCACGAAGGCGCGAAATACGTTGAAAAAATATACAAATTTTGAAAGTTAATTTTTTATAATTTTTTGAAGTTTTCTTTTTTGTCTTTCTAACCTATTGTTGCCTATAAGCTAAATCCCTTTTTATGAAATTGTTTCTTTTTAGTTTAAAAATTTTAAAAAATTACATGTTTTATTATTTATCAGAATCTATTTAAATTCATAGCAGATTTGTTATTTGAAGTTCTTGAATTATAGAGAGCTAACTATTAAACAACTGAGTATCTTATGCTGAATTTTTACTGAGAAGCTTTCTATGTATCGCTTTATTGGTCATAACTTAATTGCGTCAAGTGTTTTGAATTTTTTCATTTTCAATATTCTTTTTAAAATGTTATTGAATATTATGTCCTAAAGGCAATTGAAAACATAAATGATTTTATCTATTGATTATATTATTTTCCTGTTAAAATAATATCCAATGATGTCTTAAATAGAAAATCATATGAATGAAAGTGTATATACTGCAGCCCTTCTTGAATCCAAAAGTAAGACCGCTTTATAGGACTTCATTTGGTCGAAAAACACTGTTTGAATATCATACTCCAGAGGAAAACTACCCACTGGCACTTTCTCATATAAAAAACTATAACTCACAAAATAATAACATAAAGTATTTTACAAAAACTGAAAATTCATAGTGGTTGTTATCATTATCTGCAGTAATTGAAATATGTCAACAATATGTCTTATTCATTTGTCTTATTCCTTCAAAAACAAATTTAGATATTTAACATATTTTCATAAAATTGCAATATATTCAAAGGGTTACAAAAAGCACCACTTAAAAGTATTATAGCTTTCTTGTTATAAAGGAAAAATTATGGACAGGCGTATGTGCGCCATTGTCTTAAAACCTTTTACACTTCCTTATTGTCAGATTACCTAAAGAGACTTAATATTTACTTAATATTTTTAAATATTAATCCTATTGCAGTTATTAAGTTTTGCTCATGTTTCCTGTTTATTGTTTTTCTTCAGTTCACGGATTTTATTCCAAAAACTCATTTTAGCTCAGTGATAAAATTAAAATTGTAAGAAAAACAATATATAAAACATCGTAAGTAGAAAACCTATTTACGTTTATTCATCGAATACTTAAGAGGAATTAATGTACTCGTACATGTAATTGAAAATTCATATACAGTATAGCTAGTGTTAAAGTAATAAAGCGTATTTATTATATTTTATGCAGCCATATTGAGCAGTTTTGGCGCTATACCAATGTACCCAATATTATAATTAAAAAAGGAAACATATTCATAGATATCAGCAGTTTGAATACTTCAATAAATACAGTACTTGGATTTAGCGATAGTTGTGGAGCAATAGGCCCCGATTATCGTTCACAACCCTAAGTATTTTGATGTTGTATATTGTAAACTGCGATTACGATTCACAACATTTATCGGCTTAATTGTGTGAAAAATGCATGTCGTGTTGTAGTAAAGACAACACAACATTTTAATGTTGTGAACGATAATCCGGCTCTTATTTTAATTTTTGGTTCTAAATCTAGCAAGATTTTAATAATTTAATTTTTCAGAAAAAAATTGAATGCTAGGGATCATTTTATATTTAATTGCTAACATCATTTTCGATTCACAATGTTTACTGTGTTCACAAATTATTTACTATTAACTAAAATACCAAGTTAAACATACAACAAGTTAGAGTGCTATATTCGGCTGTGCCGAATTTTTAATATCCTCCACTTAAATATAAAGAGAATTACAGTAACTACTCTGGGATAAAGACAAGAATATATAAATTTAATTTACATATACTTTATCTGTATGAGATATATGAGTAAGTGATTGATGTGGACTTTATATGGGGAGTGTGCCAATCTACAGTGAGCGTAAAAATACAGTCAACACCACATATAAGTCAAACAAAAGCTTTTTTTCAAAAGTTATTTAAAAAAGTGGTTGTATCTTTGAAGATACAGTGCATATTTTTCCGCATGTAATATTCAAAAGAAAAACTTGAATTTTTAAAAGAATTCAATAGGGTTCATATAAATTTCATTTCATTTCAATTTCGAAAAGCATACAAATACATAAAGTTACCACACAAAAATTATAATGAAGCAATAAAAATAAGAGGATAATAAAACAATTAAATACATCCTTGTTTGCCCGTAACATCTTAGCTTAGATCTTCCTTTTGTATCTATCACTGTCCAGTGGTCCCCTATATCTAGTCTGGTGTCCTTTGCCGGCACTTGATGATGATGAATTTGGCTTGCGTCGTTTTTCTGCAATTTGTTTTTTTTTTAAAGAGGACGTCCACGCTGAGGAAGAGGATCCAATTAGAGGAAAATAAAACGTCAGCTATTTCCAAGTTAAAATCAATCAATATCATAGCCGATATTTTTTGAAATTGGTTTATTCTTCTGTATAGTATCCATGCGTATACACATGTCATATCAAGAAGCTGATACTGGTCCACTTTTTACTTTTCATCATAATTTTGTGACGTCCTATTGGGTTCTCCATCAAATCAACTCCACCCATATGACAATTCTAATATTTTATGATTTTTGGAAACAGAATATTTTTACTGTTTTTTATTTTTTTGCTTATCAAATCTTTAGTACCAACATACGTCGAAACAAGCTTTATCAGAATCTATTGTTGTCTTTCCATGGCAAGGATGTCACTTTGACAGCATGAATACTACATGTAAATTTCTGGCTTGTTTCCCGTTAAAATTTTTGCTTTACTTTTTCATCAGTAAGTTTACAATTTCTAATTATATTGTGTCGAAAAGTACCTACAGCCAGAATACCCTTGCTTCGCAAATATGTGTACTAATAGTGGTATATTTGTAAATCGTGTCACTTCACGAAGCAATCTAACAACTATGTTTGCTCAGGCCTGAAGATCGGGTTCTCCTTTAGTACAAATTTCAGCTGATCCTTTATGTATCTAAAATTTATAAGCATACAACATATTTTCTTTTAATAATTATTACTCAAAATAAAATTTGTGTCGAATTTTCACTTAATAACAATATTTATAACAGTTCTATGCGTATTTAAGTGATTTTCGGATGATGACTTTATACAGAGGCTATGGTCAAATATTTATGTACTATTTCGGGGAGAAATTTGTATGAGAGCCATGAGAAATCATTGATCGATACATTCTATTTTCGTCAAAGTTTGTCCTTTTATGATAAAAATAGCTTGTGCTATTTTTTATGGTTTTATTTGCCATATATTTATACAAAATAGACAAAAAAAAATTTTTAAAATATCTAATTTTTTGGAAGTTCTATCATAAATGTGGTTCAACTGGACAGAGTTTACTGATTTTCAATATTAAACAGCTTGCATATTTTAATCGACTCAGAACTTTATAAGAAAAGGAAAATATATATGTATTTAGTATGTTGGTTCTCAGACGAATATTTATCAATGTTACACGGAAGGTGAAACTTATATATATCCTCATTCTGCACTTGTGTTGGTGGAGGGTATATTAATAAATAACTTAGCAACAAGCTTTTCTTATCGTTTTTATTCTCTCTTTTTAATTTTTATTAAAGTGAATAGTATGAAGTAGTTAGTGAAGCTGTAGTTCCACGACGAAATTGAAAAAATAAATAAAGTTTTACTTAACACTTTTCTGTAGTAACAAAAAATCCTTAAAGACAGCAAAAGCGAACCAGAGTGCATAAATAAGAATATTCTCATGTAAAATGTGATTTTAACAGGGTTGGTAATTTATTCAAATATTTTTTTTTAATTTCAATCAACACCAATGATTTTCAAAACCTAAAATTAAATTGAGAAAATTCAAAATATAACTGAAATTTTCAAATTGAAATTGAGAAATTTCCAAATGTATTTGAGCATTAATTAGAGAAGTAAATGAACTAATATTTTTAATTTTAAGAGAAAAGTTTTTATCCAGGCTAATAGTTCAAATAATCAAGAATACTATTGTAAAGTACTGGAACAATTGGCAAATTGGAATGCATTTGCTACCCGGCCAAGGGCGACCTCAGCATTTTTATTTTATGTTGAGAATGTTCTAAATTAATTTTAAATTGAATTTTTAAAAATTGCAATGAATTGAGAATTTTAATTTAGAACATTTTAAATTAATTTTAAATTCAAATTGAAATTTAAAAAATTCAAGTGAAACTAAAAATTTCAATATTAAATAGCGGTAATTTTAAATGATATTGAGAAATGCGATAGGAAATTAAGAGATTACTATTTTATGCATGCTTCAAAAATAAAAATAGAAACTAAATTTTAGTTTAACTTTAACATGATGATAAGAATTATTAAAAAATAGTTAAAAATATTTTACTTTTCAGACTTTTCATACCCACCACCAAGAAGATGGGTTCATATCAATATTTTTCTGTTTCTAACACATTGAAAAACTGGACGTAAAAACAAAACATATTCTGGGACCTCTAGCTATGCCCGTACGTCTGCCGGACTGATGAAATTTCCTTCATTAATTCTTTGTTTATCAAAAATGTTTAGTGTTGAAAATGGGCAAAAATCGGTACAATAGCAACATAACTATGAACCAAACTATTTTTCACACTTTATTTATATTTTAACAGGTCAAGTTCTGTTAAAAATGCTGAGAATTGCTCTATGATTTTTTCTAGCCCCCATATTGCTGCTAGAATATATGTATATCTTTGCTGCTTTAATGGCTATTGAAAATCAGTATCCATAAGAAATCAAGAAAAATAAATATCAGGTCAAGAAAAATCACAAAACGAAAGAACGACCTGCACTATCATGCTTATGTAGATAAATACATATATCAACCAGCAAATAATTCTGGTTCTATAGAATTTTGTAAGTTTGTCTTTTTAAATAAAATACTCAAAATTGTTTGAAAGTATCAAAAGAGACGCTAGAGTATTACAATACTTTTAATATTAGTGAAAAAAATGCGATCGTATCAACTCTTCCATCCATGGTTTTTAATGTTTTTGTTTACCACACAACCCAGCCAGCATTAAAAAATGATGTGAAAAGGCCTTCTACAAGGCCTTCTACAAGGCCTTATTTTGCAGACACAAGGACTTTCAGCCTCATTGTAAAATCGTTTCAATGTTACATAGCGTGTCATTGGTAGTCAGGACCTTGCCTAGTCGCTACTGGTTAGATGCCTGATAAAAGGTATACTTACGCAGGTTAATTAGAACGTCTGACAAGTAATGTCTTATAAAAGGCGTAATTAAAGGTCTGTTAAATAAATAATCTTATTAAGGAAAAGAATGCAGCATAAGATTTTAAAGTTTATATTCGGCTGTGCAGAATTCAATATACCCACCACCAAATACCAGCAGTTTGATCTTTATACACTTGAGATTACTTTTTGTAACATTTTGGTTGACTAATTATATAATTTTTCACATGAGTGCTATCAACTATTATGGGACGATCGTCATGAAATATTGCACCGTAATTTATATTCACTTGAAGTTTATTTTGTTCAGATTTCATCGCAAGAGCAGCATTTATTACACAAATTATACGCAGGTGTCACGAGATAGAAGACAAACATATTTTATATTTATCTGTTTCTATCAGAAATGCCCATTATTTATATGTATGTCTGTTTGTAGCGTGTATCGATTTACTTTGACACACAATAAATTAGATACCAAAAAGCCCTAAGAAACGGCAAAAACTCTGTGGATATTCTCGGAAGTAGACGTTGTAATTTTCACAAAAGCCATAATTATAATCTTTACATACTTATAATTGATCTATGTAAAACTTTGGTTCGATATGAATGTTTATGTAGTTTTCCGGAAGTAGTCCTCATAAGAGAGTTATGACCTCTTAATAAGTGTTCAACATCAAATTATGTATGACAATTTATATGTATAATTGCATATGTGTTGAATATCAACCTGATATTAATGTTTATAAGAAAAGTATGCGCATTTAAATTGTTTTCGGAAGTCGACTTTATATGGGGACTACTGTCAAATATGAACCGATTATCATGCAATTTTATTTTTTATTTAGCTATTTTATTTATTTATTTATTTAATCAATACAGTACAACAAGAACTAGTCTTATCTAATAGTACTGTGGAGATAGTGGCACAATATGATTTTGTTGGTAAAAAAATAAAATAACTTAATACTAATTTTAATAAATAAAAGAAATTTAAATTAAATAAAATTTAGAAAAGAACAAAAATATTAAACTATATTTCAAAAATTACAAAAAATATAATGTTTAAATTAAATAAGAAGAAAGCAAATATTATTACTAACATCAAATAAATATAAGTTAACACATTAAATATCTAAGAGTTATATATAATTAGTTTATTGTTACCCTAAACGATTAAATATTGCAATTTTAAAATGCTTTGCATTGCTAATGGTTTGAATATTAGGGGGAAGTTGGCGCCAAAGATTGATAGCATTGTAGAAAAAATGTCTTTTCGATATATCTTTTTTATTGAGAAAGGTATTTACCCTCTGTCCTCGGTCAGACCTTGAAAAGATTATTCTATTGTATAGGTATTCAGGCTGCTTAGTGTAAATTACTTTATGAAAAAATAATAATGTTCGAAGCTTTAATAAGCCATCAAATGGTATATTAAATATTTGTCTAGAGCACTGTGAGATTCTGCTTCGCCTACTGAGGCCAAACACATATCTGGCAATATTATTGTACGTTACATTAAGCCTTTTTATACTTAAAGTATCACAGTTAGTAAATAGTTCACAACCGTACAAGAGCGTAGGCAATAAATATGTTTTAGCAAGTAACATTCGAAGATCAAGAGGTGTGTAATGTTGCGATATCCAAAGGTTTCTCAACATCGTATATGTTTTACCACATATAACATTTATGTGATTAGACCAGTCTAATTTCTTGTTAAATAATAATCCTAAATTTTTGGCAGTTGCGTCTATTGTGATTATAGAGTCTCCGATCAGAATTGGTGGTAACATAGTTTGCAATGATTCGCTTTTACCAATTATCATAGCTTTAGATTTCTTGGCATTTATGGAGAGTCCATTGGCTGAAGCCCATTTTTTAACACTATCTAGGTCATTATTGATACGGCCAATGCAATTATTAATATCAGATGGTTCACAACTTAAAAAAGTTGTACATCATCTGCGTACATATGAATTCCACAAGAACTTAGTCGAGAAGGTAAATCATTAGAATATAATACATAGAATAGCGGGCCAAGTATGGAACCCTGTGGTACACCTCTCAGAGTTGAGCAATTATAAGACTCATCAGTCACATGATGCACAGACTGGCTTCTATCACACAGATATGAATAAATCTTCTTTACGGCGGTAGCCGAAAAATTTAACATGTGCCTAAGTGTTTGACAAAGAATTAAATGGTCAACTGTATCAAATGCTTTAGAGTGATCAAGCAAAATTAAAAATGATACCATACGACGATTAGTATATGTATAGTACATGAATTATTTGTGTAGAATTTCAACTTGATAGTCATTTTTGTAAGAAATTTATGCCAATTTAAAATATGGACTGATGCGAACAAAATATCGTTTTGAGATTTCTTGTAGCGTGAAACTTATTTTTGCTGATACTTTTACTTTACTACAAAAATCACATGTATGAGAATTTTTGTATCTAAAGTACTGCTTCAAGCGTACTTTACACCAAAAACTTTCATGAAGGGCAAAATTTATACACGTGTTTTTATTTAAATAACTATTTGTTGACCTTCTTTTAATATGCAGTTTTGGATTTGTATGACACTCCTTCTAGAACACCTTCTGAGAGAAAGAGAGGCATAATGAAATTAGTATCGAATACTTAAGAATGTGTAAACAGGTCTTCTATAAGGCCTGCAAAGGGAAGCCCTAGCAATTTTTCCCGCTGAGCATACACAAACACATGTATTTTAGTGTGTGAGTGTAGTCAAGGTTTCATTACAATCCCTATTAAAAGCTGTAAGAATGGGAAAGAGAAAGAGAGAGAGAGAAAGGAATAGAGGGTAAAAATGCATGTGTAACTAAGTGTTTATTACATATTTCACAAGGATATTAAACATAAGAACAGACAGGAGCAAAAGCAATAAGTTTTTAAAGTTTTTTTTTTAAGAAAAATAACTGATGCATAAATTTAATTTTTACTTCAAAGCTTCTTTTTGGTTGCTATAAACACAGACATGCTACATACGTAAACACACTGACATTATGTAAGAAAGGCCATTCTTGGCAAAATAAGTGGAAAGTTGTGCATTAAGGTAGACTCATTTGGAACTATGTCAATTACACCGATTTTTTAATGTTAAATATATCTGATAAACAGAAAATGTTTGGGAAAATTGCTTAATTTTTTTTTTTTTGATGCGCCATCATTACAGACGGACAGACAAACGGACATGGCTAGATCGTATTAAAATTTTATAAGAACCCTGAATATATACTGATGGCAAAGTTTTTTTTGGTGGTGGTAATATAATCTTCATGCATGGCATAAATCCCAAATTTTACATTGTCACAATCTTTTTTCACACGAAATTAAAAAAATTAAAAGAATGACTTTTGGTTCTAGTAAAAGCTTAGGACTGTAGATATTAAATTGGTGGTTTGCAAGGAAATTTCGTATTTATAATATTTAATATTTATTATTTTCTAATATTTAATTCCAACAATTGAGACCTTGTAATCACCAGATCGTAAAAATGCAAACTAATTGCCACCCTATTGTGCATAATAATGTTAAGTAATTTGTGCAGATAAGTGGTTAATGTTGAAGGTATATGAAAACCAAGACTAAAAAACTAAATTAAACAATTTTCGATTTAAGAATGTACTTTGCGTTTTAGTTGCAACACTTTAATATTACATACAAACACATTTAACCCTTATTAAAAAAATAATAAAAAAACCCTTAAGCAAACACCAAATTGTGTGCACATAAGCGAATCCCAGGGCCCAGCTGGAACTTTTTATAATTTGTATGGCTTTAAATTAAAAATCTTCAATTTCATTATCAATTTCTAATTCGTTTCCAATATCAGAGGCATTGTCTTCATTTCCATCAACCTCATTCTGAATTTCGTTTTCTATATCATTGACAATTGCCTCTGCCAATCTGTCATAATTAGGGTGAGATTAAAAGAAACTAATTTCTGAAACGTTCAAGCACATTGATTCTGCTTTTTATCGGTTTAATCTCTTTATCTTTTGTTTTGATTTTATTTGCTGCATTTTCTACATAATAGGGCCTGGCTGGGCCCTAGTGTTACAAACATGTTGAGAGTAATTAACACGCCTAGAGATAAAAAATTTTAAGTTTTTTTTAATTTTTTTGTACAAAACACATTTATTGAGGAATTCATAAAAAGTTAAGGGGCTGCGCCTAAGTTATCTAAGTAAAAAACTATACAAATTTTCAAAAATGCCTGGCCAGGCCCTTGTGTTCGCTTAAGGGTTAAACCAACTGTTCTATATCTATACTTCTGCATACTTGTATTTTCGCTAGGAATAAGTTTCGTAATGAATTTATTTTTTAAGTTAATTGAAAAAAATATCTGTGCACATTGTTTTTTTTATTCTCATAGACATTGAGCTCAAAATTTACAAAAAAAAACTTGTTTTGTTTAAGATTTTTTTTTGTAATTAATCTTTGTAAAATTACGTATACGTTCCAAAAAAATACGACGCAAAGTGTTGGAATACTTTACTTTTTATGTCATCAAATAAACTTTTTGCTTTTGTCTGAGATAACATTTTACTTAATGGTATTCTCTGCGCAACTTGATTTTCAATCCAAATAGAAAGCAAGGACTGCATATCGATCACTAAAGCACTTCTTTTACGGGTCATCGTTTTAGCATCCAATGATGTTGTAGATTTTACGAAAATTAAAATAAACTAAAGACTAGAACCCAAAATAAAGCAATAAATTTCTGAGTCATACTGCGTGCCGACACAGGACAGTAACAAGCAAATTTTTCTTTCGCTCCAAAAATGCTCTTTTGTTGGACTCTTTTCTGACTCCTTTTTCGGAGCGCTCCTAGAATGGTATGCTGGGTACTGTGTAATTTTGTACAAATACCTTTTCAGAACTACTTGCTTCAGCTGCAAACATTTTCCAAATTAATTTAAACTAGACAAATTCATGATATTTATATTAATCATAATTATATAATTTATCCTGATTCTTCATATTATCTGATCTTCAGTAGCATTACTGGGTTCAGTATTTCATTATTACCACTACACATCGACAACTACTTAGTTTCCTTATGAACTTTCTCTTTACCAATTTAACAATGCTAGAAAACATGTTCCTTTTTTCATTATTTTCTATATCCTATATTTTTTATAATTTATCATGACACTGACTCTATTTTTAGCAAATGTCAAATTAGATTCATAAAAAATGTTTGAAAAAATCATATACGTCGGTATTATAATGACACATTCGTAGAGGTTCTACATAATAGACCAACTCGTAATTGGAGATATTATTATATTCTTTCCGATCCAACAATAATTTTTCTAATCGAAATCGCTTTAGGTGGTATCTTAACTTATTTAGAATAGTGACATTGTAATATGATATGAATAAAAATCTTTGATATTTCTTTATTTCGGCTCGAGTTCATTAAATTTAATTTTCATTAAATTATTTTTATTAAAGGTAGGAATTGTTACTGAAATTTCACCACCCAGGTTCGAATCCCAAGCCAAGAAAAATTATCAATACATTTTAATATAATAATTTTCATGTAACAATTCCTACCTTCAGTAAAAATAATTTAATGAAAATTAAATTTAATGAACTCGAGCCGAAATAAAGAAATATCAAAGATTTAAAATTAACAGTTCAAATAAAAATAATAATTGTTCTTATTAATAAAAATATCAAAAATTTATGCCACTACACTATTGCTCCCGCCAAATCATTATGTCTTTCAAGCCAAATACGTTTCTCATATACTAGTGTTAATTTTAGCCTAATAATAACTCTGAATAACTTCTATAATATTAGACTTATATCATAGAATTTAAAATAAATTTCGGTATAAAAATTACTATTAAAAAAAAATTAAAAATATCATAGTAAATTATTAGTAATTTCAAAATGTTTCATTATATAGGATTCATTTCTCTCTACATTGTGCCATCGACAATCCTTTGTTATACTTTTTGAACTCCTACAGATAAAAGGAATTAAAAATAAGTATTAATCGATGATATAATATAGCCGGACATGTCCTACTATATATGTAGATGAAACAAATTTCTGCGTAGTTATATAAAATATTAAAAATCATGAGAATAAAAACCGATATATTGACACATTCTAACTAACAAATTGTTCAATTGAATCCTTCATCATACATCTTGAAATAAAGTTTTTTAAGTTTAGAAAACTATTATGAATTAAATGAGAATTATTCCTCTTGCGAGTATTATTCAACAAATTTTTCAAAAATTTTAATCGAAGTTACCTTCAAGTCAAATATACAATTTCTTTAAAATTATTTGTTTTCAAAACTATTATGTTAAAAAATTCTCCTCTGAAACAATTTTTAACATAATAGTTTGATATAAAGTAATATATATAAATATACATAACATTAACAAAGTTTTCAAATACCATTACCTTGTCATATAAATTAAACTTGGCTTTTGAGGATTTGAATATTATTTATCTAATGGTAATTTTTGCAACCCCTACCTTTGATTTTTTTAATGACAATCATAAATGTGATCCTCTGGAATGCTTGTCCAGTATCGACACATTAAATGTTAAGTCTAAGAAATTTTCAGAAGTCCATTTAGACAACAAAATAAGGTCGCAGAACCGAAGTTTCTCTAGCAGTAACAAGCATTATGGCAATAATGTCAGCAGGATGTTAGCAAACTATGCTTTAGAAGGTACAGTGCGAAATATTGTTTGATAATCCACCAGGTACTTTAATACCTTCTTTGAATTTTATCTATGAATATTTATAATTATTTTTTAATATGATTTTCCGATATAGCGATTTATGTATGTATGTATATTATAATTGTGTATGTCGAGTTTCAACAAAACAATAGTCTAAGGATATTTTTCGTGTGATTTTCGGAAATGGGCTTTTTTCAAATATGAACCGATATTCAATAAATCCACCAACATGCTTTTCCAGAGTCATACCATATCCGTAGTGTGAGAAATTTGTGTAACATTTTGTATCGATCCTTATACATATGTGATCTATTATATGTTACGTGATGATCGTCATAAAATAATTTACTGTATTTGAGTTTTATTGTGAATTTCCTAACTCAGTAATTATATTTTTATCCCAATAACGATATATTTAAGAGTTCTTTTTGTGTATTCCAGTTATTCTTGGAAATTGACATTATATTGAAACTGCGGCCAGATATAGACTGACCTTCACAAAATGCAATAGTAGAACTTTTACTTACATATAACTGATCAGTGAAAAATTTGAGTTCGATATCGATATTTATAAGATACTAGCTTTTTTTACCCGAAGCTGCGCGGGATATTATTGATCTTTGATTCCTGGCGGTTGATCATTTTATATTTTGGTAATCTGTTTTAAGAATATCACATACACGAATCATGTTTCGTGTGTAAAGAGTCAATTTATTCTGTAGGATAAAAAACAACATTCATACAACTCAAATTCTTTTATGGGACAGCTTTTTTCGAAAGAAATTCATTAATTATTTTTACACTACGCAATATTGACATTCAGAGTTTAAATCTCTGGTTGATGATAACTGTTAAATTTGTTTTCTTAATTTTCCCTTTCTAAACATATATTTGAGCTTGTTAATCGTACATATTTTTGAAAATTAATAAACTTACATTTAAAATTTAAATAGCCTTTGCTATGTTCACGTCTTTGGCCATAATGTACAAGACCTTAATTGCTATTGAAAATTGTGTGCTAATAATTTTTTCATCATTAAAGGAACAGTTTCCCCTTTTTAAGTATTTTTATTTTATTTATTTATTTATTAAATTCAGAGATTACAAGCCTAAAGGCCTACTTAATCTAGATATCTTATGACGAAAGAAAAAATTCCAAAATATACATCTAAAAAGTTAAGAGATATTCATATAAAAACAGTTTATGTATTTAAAAAAAACCCCCACTTCTGCACAAACATTAAAGTTAAATATATTTTTGTATTACGTTACATATCTTAGAACTTTTTTACGTAACTGAACTTTTTTATTTTTAGAAATACTTCTTAAAAATACTCTTAATATTTGCAACTGATCTCCTAAAATTACGTTCTTCATAAGGAATATAGTGGTTCCAAATTCGGGATACCCTCACCACAAATGATCTAGTCATGTACAATAAAGAGTACCTAGAGCAAACAATAGTATTTGTTCTGGTAGAACTGCCAAAAACAAATTTCTCCATCAGATATGGAGGTTTGCCAAACTTCATAATCTTAAAAAATTGTAGTAATAAACGTTGATTAAGAAAAGTATAAAAATCAGAACCTAAAATGCCAATAACATGGACAGAAATATGTTCATTATACCGAAGATTACAAATAAAACGAACTACTATGTACGTAAGACTACTGTTTATATAACTTAATATGGGTAACATCAAAAAACATTAAGGTCATCAATACTACATAGTAGACTATTATACTTTTGATCCCTTAAATAGAAATATACTTAATTCTTGTAATTAATAATCCTTAAAGGTTGACTTCCGAAAAAGACCTTTCCTAATAAATATATTTCTGATTGCAGAGACCGACAAAAATTTGGTATACAAAAAGTACAAACTATAAAATTTTTCACTTTTTGGTCCCCTAATTTTGGGTTTAACTTACATTTCATTGTAAGAATCCTTATTCCTTAATCCTGTTAGTGATTCATTTCAAAGAAATGCAGAATTCGCATTTTTAACCGTTATTACTTCTTAGGTGTCGTATTATGAAAAATTAACTTCTAAAAAATTTCGTTGTCTTAAAACAACAGATACAAATGGTACCAAAAAAGTACAAAAAAAACACAAATTTTTACCCTTATTTACCCTTTCAGTTTAAATGTTTTTAATAAGTTTTTTGTCTTTTAATATATCAATATTTAAAGGTTCGAGTCTGTAGATCACTTATTAAGATGAAGCACAAAATTCCATTTCTTACTCGTTTTATTCCCTTGAAGATAGACTTACAAAGTACTACTCTTCTAATACACAACTTTGTGACAACAGAAATGTAATATAAAAACGCTGTTTCTTCATAACAAAGACAATCATTATTTCAGAGACAAATTTTAAAAATTGTCCACTTTTTGTTCCTTCCCGGTATCAACGTTATATTAAATTTTACCAGTTTTTACCCAATTTATCACTTCCTAATCCAAGTCTTACAAATAGATCTATCTGCGTTCTACATTTCAATAAAATCCGTTCAGCCGTTTGGTCTTACCGGGTTTTCTCCTTTTTATCCCGACCTGGTCCAAGTTTTGAAACAATATATAGCCTGTTGTCGCGGCCTGTCCGTGATTGCGGAACAAACAACAAACAAAGACATTTATAAAACATATATGGATTTACGAAGGTAAATGTGTTTATCGAAAGTGGTCCCTATATAAGAGCTATGACCAATTATGGACCCATAAATTACCATAAAGTTGTTTGCTGTAATTTATATACATATATGTAGATTATTTCTGTCGAATTTCAATTTGATAATGATTTTTATAAGTGTTTTTGGAACTATTGTACCTGGTTCACGAGATATACGCAAAAAAGTCACGGGCATGGAAGAACCAAATGTTGTATTTGTAACCTGGTGTGTGTTCTAGAGTTTAAGGAAAATTTAAACAACACACAGAAAAAACAACAACACATTAAATTATAATTTGATTGCGATTTAATTATTATATCATTTTGTTATCTTTTGAAGCAATTTATTAAAAGAATTTTATAAGTTGCTACAAGCAGAAAAATATTAAACAATCATATCCTGCCCATACATGTACCTATGTAAATATAAGTATAGTCGTAAATAAACCCACAAAAACCATAAAATTTAATATTTGAAAGAATTTAGAACCAAACCAAAATTACTAAAATTTCATAAACTTTATTGCAACCGAAGTATTTAATATTTTTTGTATGTTTTGTTTATAATAAAATAAATCACAGGCGAACAAGTGCGACAATATTACACTGTACATCAAAGTTGTAAACAGAATAACAAGTTTCCTTTTCTATTGCCAAAACCAAAAAGATGTTGTTTCGTTTGTATTTGTAATGTATTTTTTAAAAATAAAATATTATTCGAAGTTCATCATAGATTTTTTTTTAAATTCTTGAAATAACTAATGAATTTAATAAGTCATCTTACATCCGATTTCTTATTTTAGAGGCAGTTGCCAGTCTTAGAGAAAACTCTTAAGGTACGGTCACATTTGGCAAATATTTGCCGAAAATGACGTAACCACTAAATAACATTTATTTGAACTCATTTGTTTACTTAAAAAAACTTTTCTTATTTAGGCCAAAGCACAACAAATATTTAGTTTTAATTTATTTGATGCTGTTTGATCTTGCAAAACTCTTGTAAGAGCGAACAACGTCAAACAAATTTGTGCTAAAACAAGTGGTTACGCTTTTTTGAGGAAATATTTGTCAAATGTGACCGTACCTTTACACATTATAAAAACAATCGGAATATTGTTCGTAAGGTTGTACTTGCTGCACCTAAAGCTTCTACCCCTTGAAAATATTTTCAGCTTTCGATATTATAATTTTGGGGTTTTCTTTTTGAAAATATAAAATGCGTTTTGTTAATTGATTTGGCTTTATTTGTGAATAGGAGACGCTATCGCTTTGATCTTATGAGAAATTAATATTGTATAGGCGTTCATGTGTTTCCTGTCCTTTAATTTGTAACATTGTATTTTAGAAAGTTTTTTGGTAATTAACAATGACATTAATATTGTCCATTAACTGCATATATTTTTGAAATGCGTAGTTGTTTATGGTTGGCTAATATTTGTAGTGCAAGCTTAATAGAGTTTAAACATCTACTAAAATATTTTTAAAAATAAATCACAAAACAATTTGGATCGGTACATTTTTGACCATAGCCTTCACAAAAAATCTTTTAAATATGCAAAAATGTTTTATAAATACCAATTTCGATTCCAGAATACACAAATCAAGCTACTGGACTTTGCGAATATCGGGTCATATATAGTTAAAGCAACTATAACAATTCTACTTCCGAAAATGACATAAACACTCATAAATATGTTAAAAATAATTATTATTTTTATTTGAAATGTTAATTTTAAATCTTTGATATTTCTTTTATTTAGCCTCGAGTTCATTAAATTTAATTTTCATTAAATTATTTTTACTGAAGGTAGGAATATTATTATCAGGTTAAAATTCCACAGAAGTGATTCTCATATACATAGATGAAAATTATTGTACAAAATGATGACGGTCCGCCAATAGTTGCTCATAACTCCTTTTCGGTAATCACATAAATAGACATAAATTTCGTATAAAAATCATTATCAAGTAGATATTTGATAGCAATAATTCTCATATATATAAATATAAAGCGCTGTACTAAATTGTATGCAGATGGTCATAATTCCCATATAAAGACTAGTACCGAAAAACACTTTACTCATATATATCTCATAAATACCGATATCGAAACTAAATTTTACACAAGTTTTGCTTAAATTTTTTTACGATAGGCTAATCTTTACTGCTGGAAGATCCATTTCCGAGAATAGCCCATAAAGTTCGTCTAAATATTGATATTAAGAACGAATTAAACCTAAATAATTCTTAAATAAAAATCATAAAACTATATTTTATACCGATCGTTATTTAAAAGGACAAAGGAAATATATGAACACAATTTTTTTCAAGTATGCCTTTATTATGTGACGATCGGTTTGTAATTTGCCAGAGTTTCCATATATAGCCCATTTTAGAAAAAATTAAAAAAAAATTTGTTTTGCTCATATACTCAATGTATTTAACCCTTATGTATGCGGCAAAAAAAAAAAACCACATTCTAATGCGCTGCAAGGTACCTGGGTACCTATAAGGTGGCGCAAAAGTAATCCTCCTATCAGAAAATGCTATAAATTTTTCGAGACCCCTAATGTCAGTTCTGTCAGCAATATTCCGCGTTCTGGAGCAGTGTAGCGTAACATTGTTTATTAACATGTATTTCGCATGTGTTTACTACACAAATGTCAAAACAGAACTGACATTAGGGGCCAATTGCAAAATTTATAGCATTTTCTGATAGGAGGATTACTTTTGCGCCACCTTGTATATGCACTAAATATATTGTAGGAGCGTAATTAACAGATATAATAATATAATAAAATAATAAAACTAAAGGAGGAGTAGATAATATGGATAAAATATTAGGTGAATACACGTGGCAACGCAGAAAAAGTCCATGGCCGTTGTCACTATTTTTAATGCTATTGACATAGCAGCACTAAGCATTGGTTTGTGTCAGTAAAATATTGAGCATCGGGCTAAAAATACAAAAATAAATTCAAAGTCATCTTCTTTACAAACAAAAGACACAAGCGGACGCATTCCAGTAGTAGAAAGTTGTTACGAGTGCTCGCAGCTACGTATGAACCATGAAAGACTCGTAAAGCTTGTACTGGCTGCTCCAAGCCAATATGCAATCAACATTCAATTAGTCGACTAAATAATATACTTGCCATGGCCTCTTTCACATATAAAACACGTACAGGTTCTCAGATACCTTGATGCGCATTAAAGGGTGTTAAAAGTAAATTGGTCTCTCGGGCAAATTACAAAAAAAAAAAAAAAACTCAAGGCGTACAGCTGCAAAAAAACTAAATTATTTGAAAGTTAGTAGTTCTGAAAAAATTTGACTGAAAACACCAAAGGTATCCGGGTACCTTGGTGCACACATTAGGGTTAATATATGGTCGGACTTTGCCAACTACACTTTAATACTTGTTTTTATATTATGTCGTTCCAAATTTTTTAAAATGCGAATATCTCATAAGCTATAAGAGATTATATATAGTTGTAACCAAAGGTATGGTCACGCACGGCAAATATTTACTCAAAACAGCAACACATTTTTTTAAAGTTGTTTACTCTTACAAGAGTTTTGCAAGATCAAACAGCATCAAATAATATAAGACTAAATATGTGTTGTGTCTTGTCCTTAATAAACCAAGTTTTTTTCAAATAAACAAACGAGTTTAAAAATATTTTATTTAGTGGTTACATCTTTTTCGGCAAATATTTGCCAAATGTTACCGTACCTTAACATTAACTATTAAATTAATGAAATATTACAATCTGTCCGATGGGATTAAAATCTGAAAATTTTAATCATTTGAATTTTTTTAAAGGATGTACCGAATGCATCCAGACAACCTATGGAGCAAAGGGCTAATATGAAAATATTTACCAAATGTACGAACAACTTACATTTTCATACCTTACCGACAACTTACCTTATTATTGACATATGTACATGTGTGTGTACCTCCGAGTTCCTTCCTCATCATGTTTATTTTGAACAAGGTTTCTATTATTTATACCAATCCTAAGCGGACTTTATTAAAATCAATCATCCAAAAAATAATTATAACTATAACTTTGGAGCAGATTCTACTGTTGAAAATATATTTATTTATTCTTGTCAGAAACAGAAGGGCCAGAATCGAATATACAAGCATTATTAATAACTGAACAGTTCTCTTATAATTTATGTTGTAGAGTATAGAACTTAATAACAAAAGAAAAACCTACAAACAAAACGTTCTAACTAACCATTAGAAATTTTGAAGTTTTTTGTTTCAATGAACATAAAGTATGCTGGAAACAAATTCTCTCTCTCACACATTAATCCAATAAACAAGAAAAACCACAATAATAATTCAAGCATTAAGTTTTTTGTTTACAAATGCTTTTCCTTTATTAAAAAAAAAAAAAAAATACGGAAATATTTACAAAATTAAACACAAGAATGTTTAATTCATAAAATGCACAAGCACAAAAAATACTCATACTCATACAAAATCTAGTATGTATCACATCATCACAGACATATTCATCCTTAAATAAAAGCTGCAAAAGCAAGATTATTTTCATATTTTAATGTAAAATAAGAAAAATAGAATAAATGAGCCAGAAGGTTAGTTGTGTTTGTATTATGAATGTGGGTATAAAGAAAAATAAAACGAATGGCATCATAATAATTTTAATGAATATTGCTCATATTTGTGGTTTAAGTATTAAAGTTAGTTTTATAACACACATACATATGTACATACATATTACGTATATATATTGCCAAGTATATGAATTACATTGGTCCTTATGTTGCACTTTTTTGACGCTTTCACGATTTTCTGCATCAAAAAACAAATAGTGTGGTTATTTGAAACCGTATTCGTCTAAGGCTCTCAAGGCCCTGGTACGTTCCAACTCTGTCGAATCCCATGTTACAAATGTTGGCACACAAGTTTTTTAAAAGAGACTTTACTAGTAGGCTTTCAGTTTATAAACCAGCAAATCGAATTGTGGAAAATTTTAATTTGAAGTCCACATTTATGCGTATTTAGGTGATTTTCGGAATTGGACTTTATTTGGGGGATTATTATTATTATTAAGTGAGGCTTCATGCACCACGACCTATGAGATCTTTTGTGCAGCCTTGAAGTTTCATCATGTTAAATTTAGGCTATGTATAAAGCCAATTATTTTTTTAGATGAGAGATCAATTACATCCCCTGGGGCCATAAAGGCCCTTCCGAGCCATCTTGCTCTGCGTATTGCCAGAATTGGACAGTCGCAAAGAATATGTTCAGAGGTTTCGGCTTCAAGTTCACAAAACCTGCACTGATCATTCGCAACATTACCTAGAGTAAATTGGTGATATCTAAAGCTACAGTGTTCTGTGAATAATCCAGTAAGTAATCTCAATTCGCCCTTTCCGAGCGATAGCAATAATTGAGATCTTCGTTTAGACAGAGTAATAAACCTTTTGGACTGTCTAAGTCCTGGCAGGTTGTTCCAACATCGGGAAAATTCCGATTCTACCCAAGAACTAATTCGTTCCATAGTGTAACCACGTGGAATGCCAAAGAATGGTCTTGGGCCTATAAATGGGCCTCTATTGGCCAAGCAATCAGCACGTTCATTACCAGCATGGCCTTCATGACCTGGTACCCAGCACAAGGTAAGTTCATTATGCGTGCCGAGTTCATTCAATGATGTCCAACAGTCCATAACTACCCTAGACCTTATTTCATATGAAGATAAGGATCTGAGAGCAGCTTGGCTATCAGACATAATAAAAATCCTATTGTGCCTAACTCTGCGTCTCAGACATTCGTTAGAGCATATAAGGATGGCATAAATTTCCGCCTGAAAAATAGATGGGAATGTACCCATTGGGATTCCCCTTTGAAAGTTAGGCCCATATATGCCAGCCCCAGTGTCATATTTGGGGGATATGGCTAAATACGGACTGATCTAATCAAAACATCGTTTTGTGATTTATGTTTACATGAAACTTGCTGAATTTTGCATGAATAACTTAATTTTATAGACATTTCTGTACCATTTTGCAATATTGTCGATTCTTACTTTTTATACCCTCCACCGCCATAAGTGGTGAATGAGAGTATATAACGTTTGTCATTCCGTGTGATCCTTATAAAATTCTAAGTTGACTGAGCCATGCCCGTTTGCCAGTCCATCTATGTAAAACACTCTCACGTCCAAATTACACAACCTAACTAAACGAAATTTCCAGAAAAATATTTCCTATTTTGCAGGTAACTTTGGTATTGAAAATCAGAAAAATCGGTTTAGGTCAACCAGAGTTATGGACCAAAATGTGAGACAACCCCCTTAAAAATTTGATATTTTTTATTAATTTTATTGCAATTTTTTTAAATATGTTGCAGATAATACCATCAAATTTCGTATACATTATTTTTATGATAAAAGAGGAACGAAAGTGTGAGGAAAATAGTGAGAATCGGTCCATGATTTCTCATAGCCCCCATACAAAAATCTTCCCGAAATATTGTTAAATTATACACAAATGCCTATAAAATTGGAATATCACGACAAAATTCAGCAAAAATAAGTTTGATGTAAAAATAACAACCAATCATAAAACTCTTGTAAATAACGTTATTGAGATGAAATTCAACCAATATCCTAAAATACATAGAAATCACCTTAGTGGATACTGGATTTAGAAGCTATCAGTCAATAACGGGTCCACTTCTACTATGCCACCCATTTGTAAATAATATTATTCAGATTAAATTCAAACAAAAAAGCCTCACCTTCTAATCTTACTCTTTTTATTACAATGTTTCTTAATTTGTTGTGAATATGGAAAAATGTTCTTTTAACCCATACCTGGAACAGGTAGAAACAGAAATCGTCCCGGCTTTGGGTTTTTTACAAATTATGTTCATGAAGGTATTGACAGGTACTTTGATAAGAAAAATTACAGTATAAATAAGAGTTCCTCAACCCCTTCAATGTCATATGGAAAAGATTTTGCTGCCTCCACTCCACAATAAACTGGGTATTGTAAAAAATTTTATAAAAGCATTGAACCCAGATGGAATTAAGCGGCATGAAAGTAAAATAAGGTATGAACTCTAGCTACTTTATTAAATTAGATTTATATTTCATATCATAATGTTTTTATTTTACAGGAATTCTTAATGGACCGGACATTCGTCGTCTAATGAAGGACCAACAATTTGAACTTGCATTGAATGATATGGAGCTATTGGGCTGGAATTCTGTGAAATCAGTAATAGAAAATGTATTAGGAAATCATCGGTCTGAAAATTGGTGAATTTTAATTGGAGATATGCTAACCGCATTTAAAAACTTAAACGTCAAAATGGCATTGAAAATACATTTTTTGCATTGTCATGCAGAAAAATTTAATGAACAATCATCAGCCGAGTCTGATGAACATGGCGAGAGATTTCACCAAGTAACAGCCAGACTCGAACACTGGTATAGTGGCAAACAACTTGATTCGCTATTAGGGGATATTTGTTGTTATCTGCAGGAGGAAGAAGAATAAATTTGTAAATAAAAACTTAAACTTTAATTAACAACAAAAATATATGTTTTAATTTTTGAAGTTTCGTCTGGTTATTACATATTTCATATTTTGTGAATAAAATCAAAAGTTGTAGACAGATTTTAATTATTTATGTCTTGTTTTGTTTGGAACTTTGTTTGCTATACCTGCAAAAAAAAATTAGAAGCCCAGCTGCGTTTTCCAATTTTTTATGCCGTTTTAAAAAACAAAATTTTTGAAATTTTGCTAAAAAAAACTATTTTTTTTGGTCAAAAAAAAATTATGTTTCTACAACGACTGCGCATATTGCAAAAAGTTTAACCTTGCTTAAAGAAAATTTCATTGCGGAATTTCGGTTTTTTTAGTTTATTCAATAAACTCAACCGTTTTTGAGTTACGTGAATATATGTTGTGCAACCTCCTCCATTTTCGAAATAACAGTATATTTCGAAAAAACGAGCTAACCTAAAAAAACGGTTAGCACCACTGGATTCAGCGTACCCGAATTAGTTTAACCCGCCAGGTGCCCCGTTTGTCACAAAAACAAAGTGTCAAATTCTAGCACAGTGTAATTATTGTTGTGTATTTTCACATATCTCAATCATTAGAAAATATATACTTTTTGGGTCTCAGATGAATATTACTGAATGTTACACGCGGAATGACAAATGTATATATAAGCTAATTAACCACATGTGGCGGTGGAAAATATAAAAACTTAAAAAAATCCATTTCAACTATCAAAAAAAAAAAAAAAAAAAAAAGAATTAAGAACGTTTAAATCATTTCAAACGGACTGGCAAGCTAATGAATATCCTTGTTGTGTTTTGTTAAAAGGTAATAAAGAAAATGTTAAACACATGTATTAACACTCAGAATTCTCTAACACAATGTAATATTGAAATTCAACACAATGAACTATTTCACTGAACAAAGTATGCATTTTAAAAATTATACAATTTAGATTATCTTTCTGTCAAATTAAAATTGTTGTAAGCCGTCCCAACAAGATGTGTTTAACAAACAAAGTTCATACAGTTGGTTATTGGATTGTACAAATTAATAAAAAAAACATCCATAGCATGCGTTTTCACATTTACTTGTTTAAATAGTAAACATTAACTCTTAACAATAAATTTTCTCATACACACATTCAACACTCTTGTAAGATTTCATTGTGACAACATACGTATGTGCATTTACTTACATACATATGTATAACATTTATAATTAAAAGTTCTCGTATGAGTACTGTATGATTGTCGAAATTTCACCAATGACAATGTTTATCGTAAATTCACTTGAATTTAATTGTGGACGGGAATGTCAGTCCTTTATTTCGTAGTGAACATTAGAGAGGTTCAAATGTTAATTACACATGCTGCAATATTCATAGATACTACTATATTTGGTATAGTCCCAACATTCGAATATATCTTAGGTAAAATTTCAAATTCGGAGGATTATCATTATATTTTATATAAGTTATTTCATTAAATGATATATGTGGGTCAATATTTTTAAGATATAATATTAGAGAACATTTTATTTGGCTTGAGTTCATTAGTTTAATAATTCAAAGAATACCATAGTAAAGTTATATTTTAAGACAATTGACACATTAGAGAGCATTTTCTGTCCTGCCAGGGGCGTCATCAGTTATCAATGTTGGTTGTCCAAAATCTTCTTGTAAACATCATCTACATAATAAAATTCTAAATGGATTGAGGTATGCCCATCTATCCGTCTGCCTGTCACTGTAAAAAATCAAAAGTACACAACTAAACTTAACTGAATTTCCAAACAAGCGTTTACTATTTCGTCAGTAAATTTGGTATGAAAAATCAGTTATTTTATAAATATCGGTAGCGACGTTACGCAGACCATTTATATATACATATATATATAAATCGCATATTATCCATATTTTACCATAAATCTCTTATAAAGGAAAAATTTTAAAATAATCGGAGAATGTAAACCGAATTATAATTTCAAAAATGACTATGAAAACTAAAATACTGAATGCGAAGTAGCTAAATTCTAATTTATCCAGTCTTAACTTCAGCAATTAATTCTAGGTTAAAAATAACTAGACTTGTTGAAAATGGGGTTAACTTGTATAATTTTACTTACGTTATATTTGAACTCCTACTTTCTCTTTTTCTCTAAATTCATGAACCGCTTTATTGTTTGTTTATTTCAGCTCAAATGATATTGAGAAACTCAATTTAAAACTGTGTTCAGTAAATTTTAGCTTTTATTGGTGGCTCTGGTTGGGCGTTTGGTTGAATACTCTGACCTGCGACGTTCACCATATGATTTCGCTTTAAACATTAATCACTGTCAAACAATGCTGTTGCTACTGTTGTTTTTATTTTTGTATTGTAAATTTTGTTGTTATTGTGCAGCAGCTGTGTCCTACCACGTGACAAAACCCCCAATGACAAAACATGAGTATAAAAATGTGTAAACAATTGTGTGCAAAAAATACAGTATTGCTGAAGGTGTGTTTACATTGTAACACATGTAATTAGATTCACCTAAGATATGTCCAGAAAAGCAGAAAAATATTTTTATTTATTTATTTACTTAATTTGTCTATGGAAATGAATTCCTTACAGACAGTTTACAAAATATTATTTAACATTTTGGGAATAAGAAAACACTTATTAATTTTTGTATGACATTAACATTTAACGAAAAATCAATAAATCTGTACAACTGGTTAAACTAATTACACATTCTTCTTAGGGGATCAGCTTCAGTATAATTGGCTCTATAAAATTTCACAGATAGAGGTGCAAAATTACGGGATAAACGTTGCGGAATGTTGAAAAAGATTTCATTGATTAGAAAGCTATAGAATATTTCACTTAATAACATTCAGGATAAATGATATATTCAGCATAGTTCTACGACTTTTGAATGTAGGAAGCTTAATAAGAGCAAGTCTAGCGGTATATCATGGTAAATTTAATGGGTTGAAATGGAGTCCACGTAGGCAAAATATCAGGAATTGGTTTTGCACAGATTCAATTGTATTGCTGTGAGTAATGTAAATCGGGTACCATATTATTGAACCGTATTCCAATATCGTTCGAACAAGTGAATAATATAAAGTTTTTTCAATATGTATATGGATGATTAAATTCTTTTGTCCATCGTTTAATAAAGCCTAGTGTACATTTTGCTTTATTTATTATCGTAGGAATATGTGGAACGAAGCTCAGTTTAGGGTCAAATAAAATGCCTAGGTCTAGAAAATTTTTAACCAATTACATTTTGTAGTTTCCCAGAAAAAACTTTGTTGAAATTGGATTGTGCTTTGCAAAGCGCATTACTTTACATTTCTTTAAGTTAAGTTCCATCAAGTTAAGCTGACACCATTTATAAAAATAATCCAAGTCGGTTTGGAGACGTAAGTGATCAAAAGGTTGGTTATAGGCCAAGAAAATTTTTACGTTGTCTGCATACAATAAAATATTAGATAGCGGGCACCGCAGTGGTGCAGAGGGTTAGAACACAAAGAATTCTGATGAGAGAAAGTGATGTTTCTCGAACCATATGTAAATTCAACCAACAACCCAAAATTATCAATAAATTGTAAATAATAATTTTCATGTAACAATTCCTACCTTCAGTAAAAATAATTTAATGAAAATTAAATTTAATGAACTTGAGCCTAAATAAAAGAATTATCAAAGATTTAAAATTAACAGAGAATTTTTCCTCTTGCGAATATTAATTGTAAAAATTTTTTATAAAATTTTTTATTCGAAGATTTACTTCTAGTTAAACATAAAAATTTATTTGAAATTTATTTTTGTATACCTCTGTTATGTTTAACTAGAAGTAAACCTTCGAATAAAAAATTTTATAAAAAATGTTTACAATTAATACTCGCAAGAGGAAAAATTCTCATTCAATTGTTCTTAATATTACAGAATTTAATTATTTTATTCAAGTCGTTAGTAAAAAGAGAAAATAACTCCCATGTGGTACTACAGAACAAACGTTAATTTTATATTAAGACATGTTATTAAAACGAACCGATTGGGCCAAATTACCGCATTCGTGATCGAATGAGCTATTGTATCGAAAACTGATTTCGATATCGAAATTATGATAAAATGTACTAAATTTCTTGCTCGATATCTAATGCCATAATCTGAGATAAGAAAATTACGATCAATTTTACTCGATATCGAATGCGGTAATTTGGCCCCTGTAAATGTTTGTAATATACTTAGATATATACACGTATAGTATAGAGTAGAAAATTTGTTCTACATACAAACAATTTTTAAACCTCTTAAAATATTTCTTGCATGTTTACAGTTTTTTTTGCAAATTATTGTTCATTCTTGTTGTCGCTCAATACTCGTACATGTCCATGTTTCTACTTATTTCTTGATAAATAATGGTCATTGCAAAGATCACGTATAACATTTTTCATTAGTGCAACATACACTTTTTTCCCTTAATTTTGTTTTTAGTTTTGTTTTTTATTTTGAATTGTTTTGAGAAGCCAGAGCAAGTTTCTTCAAACTCTATGAACAGTTGCTTAACAAATGTTGCAAGAAGAATTACGTACAACAACAAAAAGGCACAGAACTGGTAAAGAAACAAAAAAAATCATTAAATGTGTTCAATAACTAACCTGCATGTTTTGTTATACTGTTGCAATATGATGGCAGGAGCGAGGAGAGCAGTGAAAGCAAAACAGTAAAACAGGACGGTAAAATGCCAGAGTTGTACAAGTGAAAAACATTCTACAAGACAAATTGAAAGAAATGCACAAAACTTTTCAATTACGTTAATTTAACAAACTTTAACTCAATCTTCCATTTCGTTTCATTATTATTTTTTTTTTTTTGTCCATGCGTTTTTCTGCAGTACTTTTGATTGTGTGTCGTGCTGTCAGAGTAGGAGTTTAATGCGCTTTTGGATGAATTCAATATAATAAAACAGTTAGAGAAAATATTTTGTCATTAAATATTTAAACATAGATGCGATAAATTATGTGAAATTATTACATACAGCAAATATTAGTTCAAATTTTTTCCAAGAAATCCTTATGAACGTATACGAGTATATGGAAACAAATTGGTAAATGGTTTGATTTTAGGAAAATATTTGCTATTAGGTTAGGTTAGGTAGGAAGGCTGGTGTGATTCACCTCACACCCTCACCCAGAGACAAATATGGTCCATTGCGATGCCTTAGATTATCTACCAAATGTCTGACTAGTCTGGTCTATATATGTCTGACTCGTCTACATATTTCTGACTGGTCTATATACTAAATGTCTGATTGGTCTACAAATGCGTGACTTATCTCCATATGGCTGACTGGTCTACATATTTCTGACTCGTCTACCCAGAGTCTTTGGCGGGAATCGAAGCCGCAACCCTTTGACTGATAGTCCGGCACTCTATCGTCTATCGGGGCTATTAAGTATAATTGAAATTATTTTTCTCAGTGTTTTAAAAAATGTCTAGGATTTGCTCATCATTTTTGTTTCCATCTTGGTTTCTTTACTTGATTTGAACAAACAACTGTTATCATGTCATATAGAACACAATTTTACTTGGGGACAAATTAAAATAGTAACTAAACAAAAAGAACACATTTAAAAAAAATTATTTATTTCTGTGTTCTGTGTCGATTTATGATAGAAATTTTCTATTTTATAATTTAAATGCAAACAATTAATTGGAATTTCAGATAAAGTTATAAATGATGAAGTATATATAAAAGTACACAAGTTATAATTATATATACGACTGTGAGGGGTCTCCAACTAAATATAATGAGAATTATATTTGTATATAAAACCCAATTATAGACAAACATTTTGTGAGAACCCATCAATAATTGATCATAGCTACCATATAAGACACACTTTCGAAAATCACTTCAACGACCATAAATGTCTTGAAAACGTTGGTGTCAGTCAGTTAAAACACATGTTACATTTGAAATTATGTCTACTGTATGTTCTGCATCCCATTCTTATGTTTGTAATTTGGTTTCATATACAAGCATTTTTTTGTGGACAAATTTGTTGCGTCGATAAATCAAACATATATGAAGTCTTATTTTGGGAGGACATTTGTAGGTGGAAAATATAATTATTGGGGAGTTCTAGAAAAACAAATAGCGGGATATAAACGTTAAAACAAATTAATTTTGTGTATAATGTTGGAAAACATTAATAAATTCCATATCTCCCGAAATATGTTCAAAACACTAAAACTGGATACAGGTGCAACTAAGTTTTAATATTATGTGCCACAAAACGGTAGATTGGTAGGAATTTATAAATAATATTGAAGACAATATATTGGTTTTATTATTTTTCAATTCTCTTATGAATAAAATTAAATTTGTTATTATTATATTCTCCAACACTGTATGTTTAAGCTTGAAGCGTTTTGCCTTGTATTTAGTCAAATTAAATGGAGAGCTATTACATTCTTCAATTTCGATGTTTGTCCTATCTGCATGCAGAGAAAAAACATGTAATATCATATTATGATCACTTATCATCTTAATATTTCATCATAATATTTTATTGGTAATCATAATTTGATATTAAAACATCCTAATATATAATAACCTAATATAATCGTAAAGGGCATATGCCATTAAGTCTCAATGGAATGAGACTTAACGCCATAAAATTTTTTCCAAAAATGAAACATAAAGCCATATTTTTGATAATGTTGCATGCCACCCTATTTCATGTAAAAAAAAAGGATTTGCTCCTCTATGGTATACAGAATACTGGCTTCGCATTGCACAAATGCACTAAAATTGGTATGAGACTTAAGGCCATATCAAAATTATGGCTTTATGTCCGTTTGTATTGAGCCAGTATGGTTTTATGTCCCATAGCTTTGTGACCAGTGATGCCAACTTTTCAGAAGCAAAACGCGCAAAACAGTGCCCCAAAAAGCGCTAAAAAGCGCTAAATTTTAATTAAGCGAAAAGCGCCAAAAAGCGGTAAGATAAATTTTAATAAAATGGGTTTTTAATTCAATATTTATATACAAATTTGTTTTATTTGTACATTTTGAGATCATATATTATCATATACACTAATACCCCGACTTGCGTCGTTAATTGGGACCGACCAAACGGGACGCAATGCGAAACAACGCAAATCGAATCACTTTTCTCCATATATTTGTGTGGATTTTTCGTTAATTCGTTCCAGAAGAAAATTTTTAGAAAAGTTGAAAATTTGTACTATAAATAAATGTATACATAGGTATATTTTTTAAAATTTAGTGCAACAAAAAGATAAATTAAAGTAAAAAAAAATAAATTAAAGTCAATTCATACATGTAAAACATCAACATAAACATATATTTGTGTTTGACCAAAACAAGTAAAAAGGGAAATCCTCTTTCTATGCACAAAATGTAATAGAAAACGGCGCAAAACGAAACATTAACGACGCAATTCGAAGCCACAATTATGTATTTTTTCGACGCAAAACGAAACATCAACGACGCAATTCGAAGCCACGCAACTTTTATTTTGATGACGCAAATCGAATCAACACAAATCGGGTCGACGCAAATCGGGGTATTAGTGTATTATATTAATTTTAAAGTGTTTATCAGCACAATTCAGCGAATTCAGTTAAAACTGTTAATTTTCGAACAAAAATGTAGAATTTTCCTTTTCATCATCTGGCCAAAGTACTGTCTTAATATAAAAGTTTGACTTCTTGTAAGTTTCAATTGAATTAATTTTTGCAGAAACGTGTGGAGGAATTTTATAACTTACACAGCATGAATTTGCCATCTTTAACCCGTATTTAATATGAATTAAAGAATTAACGGTATTTAAATACATTCTATTCCGAATTTTGTTTTTAAAAAAATTCATAACGCTAAATACTCTTTCCACTTCAGCATTGGAGTATGGATATGTCAAAATATCTATGACATTTTGTCCGATGAAGAATAAAATTTGCAGCTTTACTATCTATAAATGCTGAACAACACAATTCACCAAGATGATCCACAGTAGAAAATGGACTATGAACAGCAGTATAAAGAGCAATCATTGCCTGACTTTTCAAATGAAATTTCACTTTTAATAAGTACAACATTATTAAATGGTGTCATCACTTTCTCATGTTTTAATGTCTGGCAGTGTCGAATTAGATCAGAACGTTTTGCTGCAATTTGACAATTACAATAAATACACAAAGCTTCTGCATCATTCTTCGATGGTCTTATCCATTTTTTAAGCAAAGAATCAGATTCTCACATTTTTCTATATTTTTGTGCATAACGCTCCATCTAAAAATATGTATAATTCATTATTTCATTGTTTAACAAAATATATTTGTATTTACCTTTGCAAAAAAAAACCCATTCAATTATGAAGAAACATATAAAGTTCGTTAACACTTCTTTTTTATATACTTTTAAATATTAGTTGCAAAAATAAAGTATGTATGAAAAAAATATCAAATGTAAAATGTATCTTTTTGTCAAAGCGATTAATTGTATGAAAAAGGCGCTAAAAGCGCTAAATGAAAAACGAAAACGCGCCAATTTAGCGCTTTTTTAAAAAACGCGCTAGATTAAAAAAATGCGCTTTTTGGGTGGTCAAAAAGCGCTAAATCTAGCGCGAAACGCGCTAAGTTGGCATCGCTGTTTGTGACACCCCACCTCATATTTCACTGCGGTAAACATAAAAGTGTTTATAGTAACTAAATTATCGTTAAAATCAAATTAAAATAACAATTATTTGTAGTTGTTGTAACCATGTCGAACCATGTTTTTTATCTTCGTGTGGGTTTGTTACTTAAAAGTCAAAATGCATATTCCATAATTAAATTTTGTTTTATCTTGTCAAAAACTTGTAGTATTTCGATCTATTAAACCATGGTTAAACGTTCGAAATGTCGTGGTTCGTACTACTAAGTATAAATCCTTTGAAGATTTTAGTACACTCAAACCAATATATAGTCATGTAAACAGTCTCTTTAGCTGTTTATACATTTGCTATAAGTAGTTTAAAAGAGTCACTATATCTACTTTATAGTCAAACGTAAACCACGATGCCGATCTATATGAGTCAGGCGTATACTGGAAAAATAACTGCAAACGAACGTTGGACACTAAAATAACAAACAAACAGAAACCTAATTTATAGAACTTTATTATATAAAAGTAATCAATTATGCTAAACAAAAATCACTTGAAAGATGCATCAAGTTATAAGAGCAGTTGACCACACTTATATTTAGTACTTTGTATATAAATTCAGCCGTTTGAATTTGTTAAAACCGAAGTGTTGAAAATTGATCGCCTTTTTGTAACTTCACTTATCTTTTTGCCTTCAAACAGAACATATACTTATATAAAATTAAAACAACTCCACTTTACTGTTTAAACTTTACTTGCCATTTGCGCAGTAACGTACACATTGTATAAAGACAACAAAATTGAATTTATTGTTAAATAAAAATTAAAGAAAACATACTAACCTCCAACACATTTCTTTTTCTTTATGAAGAAATAAAGCCAAAAGGTGAGCATCCTAGTTTCTCACAATAATTCAAATAAAAGAAACTAATCATTTTTCAACCTTAACCCCGAATTGTAAATACGTTACGAGTATAAATTTTTAATTCAATCTCTATAAAGATTGGCCCCCTTTCAATTTTTGCATCCCATCACCAATCTTAAGGAGATTTAATATTATTCCCCGTAATAATACAACAACCATACAGTGATATGGCACCAGCCCATTAGACCTTTGAGAAGGCATGAGCTGCTGCTATTTTACGTGAAAAAACAATGTTGCAACGCCAAAGGGACACGAAAGTTCAGACAGGCAGCTAGTTCCAATCCTTAACATAAATACAAGATGCGAAGTATCCGAATATGGAATCATCAATTCATTAAATTAAGTGATCTGATAAAAAGACAACCACACATACAACTGTCAAACCAAATGTTTGATGGAGGGTCAAAAGCAATCTCCCAAAACGTCACCCTCTCTGGTTTATCTAATTTATACTAAACGTTTTAGATATGAAAAAGATACATTCAATTAAAATAAACATTTGTGGCAAAAATTTAAATATGTATATGAAACAATTTCACTGTTGGTCAATATCATTTTAAATTTATTTCTATAATAAAATTTGGTTGTTGGTTGTTAAGAATGAACCACTACCAAAACATGTTCACTTAATTACCAAAATTTTAAAAAAACAAACACGCACGCACACATATAAAAGAGAACAAAACGGAAACGCCATATTGTGTGCGAACTTTTTAAAAAACAACAAACGGATAAACAAACATGTTAATGGGCAGGAACTAGTAAAGATTGTTAAATATTTAACAAACGGCTCAAAAATATACGGCTACACATGTAAACCTATTTGAGTGTTAAGTGTGTGTATACAGCCATACAGGAACATGAGTATGCATATGTTTTTAAATAATATTTATTTTGAAACATGAAAACGCGCACCTACATATAAACAACAATATATGCTTTTCTCTAGTATGTACCCAGCAAAAACTTCACCTTCAATTTAAGTTTAACAGTAATAGGAAATTGTCGATCAGAACACTTATAGATCTACTAGAAAAAGTATTTATTTTTGTTCGCGATGTCCCAAAGGTAATCCGTCATAATTTGCTACTTTCTACTAAAAAATTAATAACTGATTTTTGTACTTAAGTACAATTATAAAAATATGTAGTTGTACACTGATTACAATAACATTAATATATGTATAAAGTAATTCTGCAATACACAGGTGAAGTAAGACAAAAAATGGCGATTAAAGCTAAATAAAGCTATGAAATAATGAATTCTAGAAATCCTTAAAATTAAAAACGTAATTGAAATTTTTGCTGGGTATGTACATTTGCAATAACACCTGCCTCTACAATTTTATTTAACTCTTTTGTTTTTATTTATTTCCCTTTTATTTTTCTCCTGGATTAATTTTTGTTATGCTGGTAATATTTTTCACTCGTATTTCATAAAGGAAATTGTTGTTTGTGCAATCAAATACACATAGGCTG